>CM036905.1:171762668-172362668 GCA_020800305.1 Porphyrio hochstetteri | reverse complement strand
TGGGGTTGTTTTTTGAACACTTAAATATTTGGTGATGAGAAGCTTTAGGCAAATATTTCAAAAGTCAACACTGTGGTAAGAAGCCTAAAAATATAAATTCAGAATATTAATTATACACTCTGGTCTGTCTTTGTTTAATAAGTATATTTTAATTCAACAGGTTGAAGTTTAATATGCTAGTTTTAGGGAAAGAAAACCAAATAATCCTTCATTTTCCCAAGATATATCTCTATTTATCTAAACCTCTTTAATTGCACCATAATGTTTAAATGAAAGTGGAGTAAATTTGAGTGGTTTAGAAATTTAGTGATGCTACTAAAGCAAATCATGAAAGATTTTAAATAATAGAAAATAGAAGGGGGAAAATACCAAACAACAAATGTACTTCTGACAGCTTTACACTGAAAACTTAATGTTAAACTTCTGATAATTTTTCTGCTAAAAAAGTGCATATGCTTTTTAAAACTTAGTTTGGTAACTTTGCTTCCCCATCCATACAACTATGGCTTCCTGATTTAGTAGAAAAATCAGTATATGTATCTAATAAAAAATTAATAGTTACATCCAGCAAACTGACATGTATTCTTTAAAATTGTCTATATCTGAGCATACATGTATTTCTTTTAGTATACATTTTACAGTTAATTTTTGCCAAATAAATGTCTCTGCTAACAAATCCCAGTCAATTTCAGTATGGTTCATTACTGGGAATACATAATCCTCCCCAGGTTGTATACATAATTTGGTCATTTGACAGTAATTACAAAACTACTTTCTTGCATGTGAATTGTAGCCTAATTAAATTAGCCTGCAGGCAGCCACAGCAATGATGCTGGTTAAGCAGCATTTTCTACATTCCCACATGCTACTGTGTTCTTTTTGCTTTTGCTGATTTCATGTATTTTCTGCCAAGTTAAGCTACTGAAGCAATGCTGTAGGGGAAATTTTCATTGAAAATACACCCTTTTCTAGATCTCTTACAGAAATTAGCAAAAGGTCTGGCTGACCAAATGTGATAAAATGTCAGTTAATCAGCTTTATTGTTTAAAGACCATATTGATTACAGAACAAATGTGAATTTGCAATTAAAAGTGAGTGGGTCGGTGAATATATTTTGGAGATTTTTAACATTTTGCTTTGCATTTTTTATCCTGTGAATGATTAGGCACAAAATTCCCTCAGCAGCCTCAGCTGTTGCTCTCTGGAGGCCTTGGTCAGGAGAGAGGTTACTTGCCATAAAACAGATGTTCTAAAGTCAGTAACTAACAGGATAATGCTAGTAAATTACAGCATTCCTTAGCACACTTTTAAAACTTATGTTCATGAAATAGAAGTGACATCCTCAATATCTCCTTGGTAAGTATAAGTATTATGTGGAATACCTGTGGTGCTTTCTCTGTTACTTTCTGATTTGTGGAGCCACACATTCTCTGTGTCTCCACTTACAACAGCAGACCATCAAATACATGTATAAACAGATTTTATCTGCCTATGTACATGTATTTATGCTGTTTAAAAAAAAGGATTTGAAACTTCCATTTTACACAAATCATTATACCTATTATATTTAGTCATATTGATTTTTATTTATTTATATTTAGCTGAAAACTATATCTTTCTGCTTTGTTACTGTCTTCTCCCTTGGAATCTATTAAGGCTATATTTTCAGATGGCATTAATGTATTTGGATCAATGCAGACCATCAATAGTGGATCAGTATCAGCTGACTTTACAAGCCTCTCAAAAATTACAGTTGCATTTTGTCTCTCTGGTACAAAAGGACAGTAAACAATGTAGGTGTCAGATTGGCACTTCCTCAACACAGTTTCCATTCTCCTTGGTATAGATTCTCCAGCAGTAATCATCCATCTTCAATGAATGCTGGAATGAATTTTTGAAGCCTGTCTTGTGTGCTTTGCTGAATGGAGCACAAGAGACATATTTCAGTTCTGCCAACATTTGATCCTTCAGAAATAATTTGCAGTTTCCATACTGGAAACATGACAGATAATTCCTGCTCTTTCGAAGAACACATTCTTGGGGTTTTTTCTTTTTCTTTTTTTCTTTTTTTGTAAGGCTAGGGAGGTGGAGTCTTCATCCCTTTAAGTTTGGTTTGTTCCTCAGATCTTGTTAGAAGTTCAAATACAATACAATTACGAGTTCTAACACAGTTTGAGAAAATAATTTACAAGTACACTAGTCCAGACTCTTCTAACTGTAACATACAATGACAATCTAGTATGTTTTCCTCCTCAAGAGAAATATACTCAAAAATATGAAACTCAGTCTACCTTTGTTTTAGAAGACATATGGTGACAAGGTGAAGAGAAGAATAAAAGCGAGATAATGAAAATCCAATCTAGAATCTAAACCTTCCTTGGTTTGTAGTTCTGATAATACTTGTTAAAAATAGTTACTTATAATCTAGGTTTTTAGCACTTTTCTAGGATTGGGGTATGATCACTCTGTACAGAGCTGGGATAAAAGACAGACATTATCAAAAGTCAATTCATCTGTAAGTGGACCGATTCCTATAAAAATTGTTACCCTCTTCACCTTGCCTAAATAACAGAAGATGACAGTGCTTCTATCTGAAGTATGTTTTTTAGGCTTTAATAACCTATGACCTCATTCTGTAACAGCTTTTTCAACAGGATTATTCCATGTCATAACCTTCAATCTGACAAAGAGAAAATGCTGATAACAATCATCATTCATGAAACTTGAGGTGAATGCATTTGAATATGCATTTGAATGTGCATTCTAAGAGACATTTGAGAAGCACAGTGTAATAGTGAATTCTAATTATGGAATTTTAATAAACATTTTTGAGCCTTACACAGAATATCCTATTTATCTTTGTGACAGTTACTCATGTTCATAATAATTTTATATGTCTTCATTTCAAATTATGGAAAACATAAGGATACTGAACTAAAAAGAAAGAAGAATTGCAAAGCAAGAAAACAATATTTTCTTAATGCAAGTGTTTTGTGTGTATAATTTGATATTTCTGTATTTGAAAGGCAAAGATGTACAGTTATCAGTAGAATATACTAACTATTTTGCATGAAAATTAAGCACTTCTTGTTTGTTTATTTGAGTTTTGATGCTTTAGAGTGGGCACCAAAACTTGAAATATAAAATTTGTCTTAAATGTAGACATTTCTATCTTGGAAAATATTCTGTGGTTTATAAGGCTAAAGTAGATAAGACCTTGCAGACCTTACTTGTTCAAATGAACATCAATATCAGTTAAATCTTGCCTAAGAGAGAATTAAATGATCAGATTTAAAAGTTGTTTTGTTTTTTTAACACAAAGTGAATCAATTGAAGCAATAGAAAGATGGAGGCTGCAAGGTACTGTAGAGTATGACTCTTGGAGTCCATTTCTTTAAATGTACTAGACATTTCAGGTGACTATTTTGTGATGCATTTTGGGTAATGTTATATGCTTTACCAGTCTTCGTGTGCATTCTCCAGGTGTAGCTGTATAGTTTGTTCATTTAATTTAGGTGTGCTTTCTTGGCTGAACTGTATCTCCCAAATCAACATTTCTGTTACTTTCTTCAATAGTCAAGGCTTTACATGCTGTGTTAATTCAGTTGCTCATACTGACAGCTTAACTGCATATCTTACAGAAACAGCTGCTTCCTTTCATCTGGTTCAATACTATGGTGTTCAGGTTTTTCGATATGCCACCTGCCAATCATGCTGCATGATTTGGCTAATGACTGTTTAATTGAATAAATGAATTAATTTGTTTGAAATCATTGTAGCCTTTGCCCGCTGTGTATAGCAGTCCATCAGACAAACATCTCTATGCAAACTTCAGTGATTTCCTTGTGATTTTAGTTAAGGCAAAAATTATAAAAATGGGTTTCTCTAACTGAAAGAGTGAAATCTATATTGCCTCACAGACTCTTCCAGATGCTTTTCCTCATGGGTGTCCTTTTTTGGTTTTGAGAGTGTTTTGACCTAACTTTCCAATTTGCTTTTCACCACATGAGTCTCAGTGATGTGAATTTAGCGATACAAATTTTGTTGCTTTTCTAATGTGTTCTGTGTTAGCTAAGAAAACCTCGTGACAATTCATTTAAATTGATTTCTTTTCCCTTTTGAATTCCCTCATTGTGTCAGTTACGTTCACTGCTGTTCTTCTCTTCTGAACTATATAGGTATAAATTTGGCATTACATGCTTGGTAAACATCTGCCAAGTTCTGCTTGATTGGTTAGTGATATTAGGTTTTAAATAGAGTATAAAAATGTATTTCCATAGATTTTCTGGTGAGACACTTTCTACAAATATAATAATATAGTAACCTTTGAGAACACATTTAAAACCTAAGCCAATATGTAGATCACATATTTTGCATAAACTCTGGATTTGTCAAATTATTTTTATATGAAAGTGTTTTTTATCATTTTATTGGTAATGTTCCATCACCCAAACCCCCTATTTTTAATGTACAGATTGGTAAAGAAAAAACCAAATCACATAACAAACCTGTCTTGCATTAAATTATATTTTATTTTAAATTAAATA
Source organism: Porphyrio hochstetteri (assembly GCA_020800305.1). Classification (NCBI taxonomy): domain Eukaryota; kingdom Metazoa; phylum Chordata; class Aves; order Gruiformes; family Rallidae; genus Porphyrio; species Porphyrio hochstetteri. The sequence goes on along the minus strand of CM036905.1, from coordinate 172,358,121 downwards.
ATAAAGCATTTAAAAGTAAAAATGCATAACTGGAAACATTTTCAGTAAAATTATGTATTCTCATCTACACATTAGGAGAGATACAGCCCTGATTTGTGCTATTATCTGTCATTCTTATTCCTGTGCATTGCAACGTCAGCTAAAGCATCTGTTAGAAAGACAGAATTATTGCTTAACACACCTGAAAAGTGCTTGCTTTGTGATTTCCATGTGCCTTAGTATATTTTCATTATTTTATTGAAGTGCTATTTTTTTATGTGTATCTTTATCATAAAGAAAAGTAGAATGATAAGCCAAGCATAATACAATGCTTCACAGCAAAGGAGTCTTTTCAGGATGTCACTAGATTTCTGCACTTACACTGAACTACATCATGAAAATAGAGGTGTAGTGTTTTTCTGCCTGGCCAACTCTAAATGTCAAAGAATTAAAACAAAAAAAAAGTTTCCAAGACAAAGAAAAGATAACATGCATGCTGCAGATGTTTTTTTAGTTGCTGTCCAATGTAGGCTGATCTGCTGATTGTAAAGCACTAAAATTGGAATGCAATCACACTAAAATTTCTGTCCAAAAACTTTGATTTCATTATTATTGAAAATGGAATGGCACAGAATCATTTCAGTTGGAAGGAACCTACAATGATCATCTAGTCCAAGTGCCTGTCCAATTCAGGGATGACAAGTAAAACCATGTTAAGGGCACTGTCCAAATGCCTCTTAAACACCCCACACTTGGGGCATCAACTACCCCTCTAGGAAGCCACTTGCAGTATTTGACCACCCTCTTGATAAAGACATATTTCCTAATGTCCAGTCTAAACTTCTTCTTGTGCAGCTTTAAACCATTACCCCATATCCTATCACTGAATTCCAGGGAGAACAACTCAGCACCTCAGCCTCATTTTCTACAAATTAGACAAGCTCAAAGTCCTCAGCCCCTCCTTACAGGACATTTTACAGCCCTATCACCAGCTTTGTTGCCCTCCTCTAGATGCACTCGAGGACCTTCACATCTTCCTTAACATGTGGGGCCCAGAACTGTACACTATGCTCCAGGTGAGGCTGCACCATCACTGAATACAAGGGGATAATCACATCTTTTGACTGCCTGGTTACACTGTATTTGATGAACCCCAGGATGCAGTTTGCCCTCTTAGCTGCCAGGGCACGCTGCTGACTCAGGTTGAGCCTGCTGCCAACCAGCACCTCCTCTCCAAGTCTATACTTGTTCCTGGTGTTACTCCACCCCTCATACAGAATCTGGCATTTGGACTTATTAAATTTCATCCCATTAGTTATTGCCCAATATTACAATCTAGCCAGATCCCCCTGTAAGTCCTCTCATCCCTCAAGAGAGTCACCAACACCTCCCAGTTTGGTATCACCAACAAACTTGCTAATGGTGCATTCAACTCTCACCTCCAGGTCACTGATAACTATATTGAACAGAATCAGTCCTAGGATTGAACCTTAAGGAACAATAATGTAACAATGTACAAATATATTATTAATAAATGCAAATATGTTACATTTACAAACATTGTTGTAAGTAACAAATACATACTTAAAAAAAAATGTGCTAATGGAAGAATGAGAAGATAAACCGAATGCAGAGAGATTAAGGTATTAGTGCTAGAAATAGTGTAGTAGAGTATTAAACAAACAAACATACTCTGACTAAATAGTTCTTTCTTAAGGGGAAAATACAAGTGTTTGAAAGAAATCCTCCAAACAGGAATGCTAAGTAACTCATTGGTATATGAAAATGACCAACTGTTTACAGTGTAGCTGTGTAATATCTGCAATTTTTATTCTTTTTAAATTTATAAACTCCAGAAAATTGGCAGCAGATATATGAACTCCTTACTGTAAAATTTAATCTTATTTAACCCTTAGAATAAGATCGTTAACACTTCTTTGCACTTACGTAGCACCTCAAGTAATCCAACAGCTCCAGAAATTTGCTTTAAGAAATAAAATGCAGAAGACAGTAAGAATTAGAATTATTAAATTTTCTAGTAATTATGCACCTTCTCTAGTAACTTATATAAGGATCTTTCTAGTCTTTTATACCTAGTATTTAACATTTATACCTAAAGTAACATGGTATCCTTTTTTTTTCCTTGAGACTTTTTGCTAACATCTGTTTACTGATACCCTATTTTCCAAATAAAATTGCCAATGTAAACTCATTTTAAGGAAAAGTGCATTGCATTTTAATTTCAGGTTCTAATCATAACACGCAGCACCAGGAACAGTCTGTTAGATAATACTTAATGTGTTTTCCTTTACAATATTATCTCCATGAAAATGATTGCTATAACCCAAAAACTTTGGTTTTCTTTTTGTAATCCATATGAAAATTAAAAGTAGTACTTAAATATTTCTTAATACAAGAGTATAAATACAAACTAATCAGTACTTAAGATATATAATTACGTAAACGGCTGAAAACAAAGATTACTGAAGATCAAGGAAACAGTTTGATTATCTTGTTTTATCTATGCATAGAACAATATTGATATACAATTTGTTTCTCTTCTATCTGCTAATTTTTTTTGGAGCTCAGCAGTAAAAATATGATCACTGCACAAGGGAAATTTTGAAGTGAATGAGAAAGTAGTTTGGTATTGAGAACAGCATCTTTGTATAAATCAAATACAAATTTATCTCTCTTTTTATTGATACAAGAATATTAAAAAAACCCCAAAATTTTAAAAGTGTGCAATTAGCAAAAGATTAGCAAAATCTAGTTTATTATTCTCTGAAACCACTGCTATAAAAGTAATAGTTGGAGTTTTCTTCTACACAAGAAAGAAAAGTATATAGCATGTATAAGAAAAGCAAATAGGATAGAGGTAGCATATTAAGGAATAGGTAGAAAGGATGTTGACTTTTACTTGCCATCTTGCACACTTTATTCAATTCCAGGAATATATATTTTTTATTAATTAAGGGTTCATACATCTCCCCCTAAAGAGAATTACGCTATGGTTCCATTGTCAAAATTGTAGTACTCCTACATTCCTTTAAAAGAAGCAATAGGTATGTTACAAAACGTGTGAGTACATTTTTGTATGTGTGTACTACACGTATAAAGAGATACTATATTATTCTTTTTCTTTTTTCCCCCTCACCCTTGGCAAGCATGCAGAGTGAAAAATACAGATGAAAGAGTTAAAATTTATTAAAATTAAAAACACCCTGCTTCTGATGTTTGTAACATAAACATAAGGAAATCAAATACAAAAGGGAAAAATAAAATGCTACATACTCTTAATGTATTCATGCTACAATGCTTCATAACGCTTTCAACAATGAAAGAATTTGATCACTGTTGCAGAATAATGTGAAGTGAGAAAGAAAAATATAAAATTATACTAGAATGGTGTGCTGGTTTTTGTTGGTATAGGGTTATTATTCTTCATAGTATCTACTATGAGGCTATGTTTTGGATTTGCGTTGAAAACCATGTTGATAACACAGGGATGTTTTAGCTGTTGTTGAGCAGTGCTTACAGAGAGACAAGGCATTTTCTGCTTCTCACACCACCCCACCAGCCAGTAGGCTGGGGCTGCAATAGGAGTTGGGAGGGAACACAGCTGGGACAGCTGTCCCTGACTGACCAAAGGGACATTCCATACCATATGATGTCATGCTCAGCATATACAGCTGGGGGAACAAGAAGAAAGAGGGGAAAATTAATTTGATAGTATTATTCTTCTCAAGTAAACTTTATGTGTGATAGATGGCTCAACACCTGCCTGCTGATGGGAAGTGGTAAATTAATTCCTTGTCTTGCATTGCTTGTGTGCTCAGCTTTTGCTTTACGTTAAACTGTCTTTATCTCAACCCATGAGTTTTACCAGTTTTACCCTTCTGATTCTCTCTACCGTCTCACCAGGGGGGATAATGAGCAAACAGCTGTGTTAGGCTTAGCTGGTGTTAACACACGATAGATGTCCAAATCACTTATTGAGGTTTTTAAATACACTCAAGATTAAAAACATTTATCTGAGATCTGACTGAAGTAGGAAAGAGTAGATGGCAGTAGTGTGAATGGATCATAGATAACTGACTAGATATACTACCACAGAGTTCATTTCTATAGCTTCTGTTATCCAACAATTTTAGTTATTACAAGTGGAACAAGCTTCTTTCTCCTTATATAACAGTAAAAACATGAAAAGGAGTAAAAAAATAAGTGACAAAAATATCTACTATTTTAAAGTATGTCACCACAGCAACAGCCCTTTATGCCATTGATTTTCAACTTTCTCTGTTTCAGCTGTTCCATTAATGTGAGTATTCAGTGCAAGTACAAAGATGCATCTTCCATATCCAACTGCACAACCCAGATGATATTAAAAAAAAAAAAGTAAGATACTGCAGGAGAGAAAGAGAGAGAAAGAGAGAAAGAGAGAAGGAGAAAGAAAGAGAAAGAGAGAAGGGGAAAAAGAGAGGAGGTGAGAGAGGAAGAGAGAGAGAAAGCAAGCAAGAAAGAGAAAATCAAGGAGAGAAAAAGAGAGATAGAGGGAAAGAGAAAAAGAGAAAGAGAAGAAAGAAAAAAATATATTTTGCTATAATTCATGACACAATAATGAATACAAATTATGAAAATCTGCTGTGGAGGAGTGCATCATCTGACCACACCTTTCCACATATCTGACTACATCTGACCACACATCTTTTCACTGACCATTGAAAAACTAGACTGTAGCACTGGGTCAGAATTAAAAAAGAAGAAGAAATAAAATGAAACAAAAAACCAATTAAATAAATAAAAAGAAACAAGCAGGGAGAAGCTGCCTAGGTATTACATTGAACATGAAGCTTATCCATCAAGAATATACAGCTGAAGCCTGAAGTTTAAAGAGAATGTCATGCAATTAAAAAATTAAAAATACCAAAAAGACACGGATGTGTGGGAGAATTTCTGTTGACACCTGATTAAAAAAAAAGATCCAAATGAACCTAATGGGTAGGTCTGTAATCTGCTAAAATTGCATTTTCTGGAAATAATGTTGTAACATGGAGGAAGCAAAATAATTATAGTATTATGTGAAAGACTCCAATATGGTCTTCTCAGCACCATACTCTGTCGTAGAGTTAGATGTGTTCATTGTGTATTTTACATTCTTCAGTTAAAATGAATCCTAGAGTAAATGGTATTTAAACTTCCCAACGCCAAGCACAAATATTTCTCTGAATCAATTTTAAAATTTTGATTGACAAAAGAGGAATTATAATGTTAAAACCCTGCCAGTTTAGGATTCAGTTATGATTTCCCAAATATTTGAATACTGTATCTCAAGTGTTGAGCATTAGTAACCATCAAAATAAAAGATCTGGCATGTTATTTTTCTCTTCCATGTTCCACTATTTTTTTGTGTGATGCTGGGTAAAGCTGATCATAATATTCATGTAATAAAGTTTATGTGTATCTTTCCCAAATTTAAGAAGCACCTGAAAAATGCTTCATACCTTCAATTTGCAATGACTGTGTCACACACCACAAATGTTACTCTTTCCTCTTATATGTTGTCCCAGGTGAGGTTATGGTTCCATGTAACTGATCATCACAACTGTTGGTTGCGATTTCAGAAAATTTTATATCATTCATATTTGGGAATATCAACATTGTAGATACACTACAGAGTTGACATATTAACATATTGCAAATGATATATAGAATAAAACTGCATTACATTCCTAATTACAAGATATATATAAGTACTTCTGATTATGTTAGACATAGATGGCTTTTATAGTAATAATTGTGCAGGGTCATAAGAAATGGGGACTGTAAAGATCTTTTGAACCATTTTGCATTGTAGTTATTGAAAATGAGATGCCCAGACTTCCATATAACTTGTCATTAAAGACAAATGCAGATGGTGTTTTTACTTTTGAATCTTCTTCCCATCTGTAGCCTGTATGTATGCAAATAACTGAACTAATTTCAGATAAGAGGATTCTGTTCAAGTGCAAAATCTCAACTACTTTCAGTGAAAATGGAACTTTTAATGATTGCATTTGCCTAGACAATTGCTCTTTCATTAAAACAGTTTGAATCCAAAGACTATGAATTCTATTTACCAGATGGAAGAAGTATTGCATTAAAATTATTGAATGAGGCAAGCACTTTGTCCTAGACAAAATTTCACCATAACACATTTCATGGGTGTTCATTTTTAAAGACAATCACCTTGTCAGAAAAGGCAGTTTTATTTACTCATATCACATTCAGTTACTGACAATAATCTCAGAAAAAAAGGTGCCTATGTGAAGAGGAGAGGGTATCTGAATAGCTTGTATTACAACACTAAAGCAGATGTTAGGTTTGACTGATCATGGTATAAAATGGGAAAGCAAAAATTGTGTCTTCATGCATGATTGGAACAACATCACACATATTTTTTAATTTATGAAAAATATTGCAAGGGTCAGAAGAAACTGCAAGAGGAGCCACATCTTTTCTTCTTCCCTATTTACTCAACTACTACATAATTTACTCACTCCATTACTTGATGATTTACTCAATTGCCTCTTTACTCTCATATAGTGTCTGCTATATAGACTAGATTAGCAAAATCATGTAAGGGACTAAATCTCTTATCATGCTGGAGTATAGCAGTGTTCATAAAAGCATAGTAGAGATGGAAAATACTTTTACTCCTTTCTAGGGAAGCTAGAAGACAGTATAGTCACAACCTAGTAGCTAATAGAGTTCCCAGTTTTAGATCAAGTTAGTTAAGAAGGAGGTATGTCTGAAAGTTCTATTTTATGTGTTTATTGTTATTTGTGCATATGTACATAAATTCTATAGATAAAATAGAACCTTTTTTTTTTTTCCCCTGTTGGGGAACCCCCTACCCCAGCCCCCCTAAACCTCTCTATTTGCAAAACAGCTTTATATTTTCCATTATAGTCTGAAAGTGTAAAAGCAACCAGTGCACTTTATTTATGTGTCTATTTTGGGGACATTTTCTGAATAAACTAGAATGTATTAGAGTTTTGGAAAACTCCATTTTGGTAAGACTTCATCTTCTTTGGCAGGGGGGTTGGACCCGATGATCTCTGAAGGTCCCTTCCAACCCCTACAATTCTGTTTTTCTGTGATTCTTTTGCTTCTTCCTTCCATATCTTTTTCTATATCTTTTTGAAACTGTCAGTTTGAGCTCTCCCTTTTATTACCATCACTACTATACTGCCCACTTTAGAGACAGTTTAGCTGATAATGCAAACATCCTTTAAAGAGACATCTTTGCCCATAATTTTTATATTGCAAGAATTTTAAACTGACTGAATGAGAAATTACATTTTCAGTTCAACACTGTATGAACTTTTAGATATTAGAACATGAGCTACAAACCTAGAAATTTCTATGGGTACTGAAGACTACTGTAAGGCCTCAGCATATGACCTGTGTAAGTCACTGGTAAGCCTTTCACAGACCTCCATTATTTATATGATAGCTCTAGGTATGGGCAGAAGGAACAAAATATGTTTTCAAAAAGCTCACCACTGATGAAACTACGGTTTCAGTATGGTTTGTTAGTCAATAGAATTATATAAACAAACTGCAAAAAGGACACAAAACACAGTATCATTGTTTTGTATGATGACATCATAGAGTAATAAACTAAAAACAGCAAAAGAAACTTGTAGATGCATGCAAGTCTGGTCCTGTATAAATTCCAACTAGAAAATCTTTACGTCATACACTGCATGAAATGCAGAAATTTTAATCTGTTTCTAGATCTATTGTTTAATATAATCAACTTAAAAGTTGTACATTACATATCAGTGATATAGTTCCACATTCAATTAATATTCTACCAAATAGAAATATGGACAGTAATGTTGCGTTTCATTTTTTTCTGCCGTGAATTCAGCTGTTTTCAACAATGCACAGTGTTTCCTAACATTACATTTGATTTATATTACATAATGATATAAAAATCTTACAGAACCACACAGTAGGATCTCAATTGCCTCAGTACAACCTGCCTTTGTTTTCAATATTCTTTTAAATACATCCTGTAAAACTTAAAGTGCACACAGTGTTTATAGACATGCCTGACTATTAAACAGTCAAGATTTACAGCTTAAGCTTCTCAGAACATTGTGGATTGCTGTGGCAACACAGTGTTTATGGCAATATAGTGTTTATTACATCACATAAAAATGTAAGTTCTTTAATGGATGCAATTTATGAATGGTTAAATTAGAAGACATTCTTTTTCCTTGCATTGATCTGCAAGCTAACAAATAGTGTCCTTTGTAAGCTTCCTTTGTTTCTTCTTCTGAGTTAATGTTTATATTAATATAATTTAATTCCATTCATTATGACAGCAAGCATTTTGACTACACTGTTATAGAATGGCATCTTTGTTCCAGAATCAACTCACAGCAACTCAATACATCACAAAACCAAAAGAAAAACCAAACCCAAAGAAAACCAAACCCACCAAACAAAACCCCTTAATGGGACAATAAAAAATGTGCCAATATGGAAATGACAGAAATAAATCATAAATGATCTTTCTTTACCATTTACCTTTTCTCTCTCTCACCTTTTCCTTCAATTCCTTGACATGAAAAGTACAGTTGGAGCAGGTTACCTGCAGAGATAGTACCATCTCTCTCCTTGGAGGTTTTCAAGATCTGGGTCAACGCAGATCTGAGCAACCATTCCTGACCTCAGAGCTCTCCCAGTTTCATCAGGAGCTTGGATTAGAGACCTCCTGAGGTCCTTTCTCACCTGAGTGATTCTTTAGTTCCAGAGTTCTATAATTCTATGAGTATGATTCCCTCAGTCTCATTGTGATTGTGGTGAGAACTTGAAGGAATAAACGTCTTGAAACTATCCTCCCTTCTCCAACCCTTTTCCCTATTTCACTTACGCTTTTCCCAGTAAGAGAAATCCTATCCTATTTTATAGGATAATCCCAAGAAGATGGAGTATTTAATATTAGGGATTTGACCAAACCTAAGCTATCTTCTCAGTTCTAAATATAGTATCTTTCTAGATAAACTCTTCTGTACATGTGGAAACCTGGGCACACAGGATATGATATACAGTTGGTCTGTTAAAAATTCTGCCTCTCTGTCAGTTTATGGATTTTTTGCTGTAAATAATTCTAGCAGTTTGTACATTAAATAGAAATGAAAAGTAGAATAAAAGATGTTACCTTTCAAAGGATATTATGAAAATCAAATTGTCTATGTTGTTATTATGCTAACACCCAACAGCAATCAAACTGCAGAGGGGTTATTTGCTCAGCATCTCCAATTTGCTCATCTACCATAAAAGCTAGAACATTTGTTTTGCCAAAATTTTAGTAATTCCAGCTTGTTGGACAGCTGTCAATACACAAGATACTGTCAGATAACATTGTGTATCAACTACTGGGAGTTTATTTGCTTGATGTGATTGCCTTGCCAAAGTTCAATTATAAGCCTTAGCTACTTGGGGAGCATCTTCTGGCTCTCAGTTTGCTAAACTGATGCCATAGGCACTGTAAGTTTATTAGCTGAGTACCTTAGAGCTCTCTACTCATGTCAAGGGCAGCCTTTTGTGAGGATTTTGGATAAGCATCAATCATCTATGGCTTTAATAGTTCAGTCCATCTAGTAGTCCTATTTGTTGTCAAGGCAGAGTCCCATGCTGTGGTACTGCCTAACTGGTGAGCTTAGGGCACTTTCTGACTTCCCAGTTGTTATTTTTAGGCATGTGTGCTTTGTTAGCTTTTGAGCAAACAAGCATTTTTCTTTCCAGGAAAGTTGATTATGCACAATGTATTGTTCTTGATTTTGAAGGGATAATGCTGCCTTTGCTTTTGCCAGCTGTTCCTTCCCTCTCAGATGAAGATAGGAGGGATTTCTATGGAGACAAAGAATGTATGCTTTTGGATGACTATTATAACACCCCAGTTTTAATGATTTTGTATATAAACATTTTTCAGATACCTAGATTATTTTTCTTTTCAGCAAATCAGTTAATTTTTTCTCATACTTAAGCCTTTAACTGAGCAGACTAATTTCTTGTCAAATGCATCCATTTGGTGTTGGTAAGGTATTAAGTTCTAGGAAATAAAGCAGCTTTTTTTTTTTTTTTTCATTATGAATACCATCCTTGATTAATTCTTCTACATTCATACAGCTGCTAGATTTGCGAGACATAAGATGTAACATAGGACAAAGCAAAACAAGCAGCTCTGTCCAGTATTCTTGTAAGAGGTTGTGTTGAAGAGCTGTTTGTGAGCACCTAATCTTTCAGAAGTTACTGAATCTGGTTTCTGAAGTGGAAAGAACAATATCAGTGAGGGTCTCCTGATCCTCATCTAAAGCTTATCTGACTAATGTCATGACATAGACTTGTGTGTGAAACTGATAGTTCAGTACCTCAGATTTTTCAGGCTGACACCCAGTTAAAATTGGCTGTCTTCATTTAATTTGTCTTACATAGGATAATGAACTCCATGCTGAGATGCAAGGAAATGTGCCAGGAATATTAACAGCTATAGATCTTTCATGTTTAAGACAAACAAGTTAAAAGCCATGCAATATGAAGCAATCTGTTGAGTGGTTTTGAACACCCGTGGTTAATGGATGCAACCAGGATTAAACAAAGCAAGAACCAAACATTGGTTAAAAATATTTCTACATATTTTTTTGATACCAAGGTGAAGATAAAGGACATTTCTGAATATTTATGTTTAACCAGACCTTGAGGAAAGATAGAAAGAAGTTATATCTTAGCTTAGTTCTAAACCTTGGCATATATAAACATATATGCACATATTTATATAGCAAACCCACCATTCCCAATTGTTCCACCTGAGTATTACTGACCTGCTTAGGTGTATCTATAAACAACCATGAAAAAAGTAATTAGATGGAATCCTACTCTCAAACTTGATCCAAATAGTGCTTCATGGCCTTGAATTAGCTTAATGTTGTCATAATATCACTTTTGCTTAAAGCTGGATTTTCCTCTTATGCTCTGGTCAAAGGCAGTTGAAACCTGTGACCCTTGGTTTTAAGAACTCATAAACTTATGGTCCTTCCAAACTTCTAGGATCTGCAGCCTTCTTTCCCATATAATTTAAAGTATAAATATCCCTCAAAGCAACACCTTTGGAGCTTTTCTGAAACTGAACTGGACCTTAAATTGTTTCTGCTTTGTATCAAGCTTTAGACATGACTGGTCTTCTAATACTAAAACATTATCTGTCTTTAATGACTCCCTTTAATAAATTGGAATGCAGTGTAAGTTTATAACTTCTACAGACTGCATAGGTAACCATATGTATCAAGAAGAGACAGTCAGATATGCTGTTTTAACAAACAATTATTTCAGCCTCCTCTCCCATCTCTTTAATTGCCAAGGAAGAGAGAATGACTTCAAGTGTTCCTTAAGGAAGGAAAGCACATAATTTAATATATTTCCAGTCTTTTGTTGTGTGAAATGGAAAACAAGCAAGCAAGCATTGATGATTACTCTGTGAAGCATCAGCACAAAGTATGTCTACCCAAAGGCATTAAATATCTTTCTTAATATTTAAAAGGGATACACTTTTTCCATAAATGAAAATCATTTTACATCTGAATACACTAATTTGCAGCTGGCTATAATTTGAATATTGTATTATTGCAGGTTTACAATACATCAATGCAAAATAGAGCATTTCCGTACAAAATGAAATTACTGTTTTTGCAGTCTGAGAATTGTCAGCCTTTGTTTGTAAAGGAAGCCTGCAGCACACATATAACATGCTTGCATTATGCAATAAAGTATTTTGCAATATTTTGTTTATTGTTCTACTCCTTACCACACAATAACCAAAAGAACAAACAAACAAATAAGTGCTTTATTTTGGAGTTAGCCCTTTTGTTTTATAAGGTCAGCCAACCATTAGAATGGATCAACCTCAACTACATAAAATAAACCACTTCTGACTGGTCTTGCTATTCTATTTTAGCCTTTTATCTTGATGTGGGCAGTACAGAATTAATTAATCAGGCAATGCAGGTGTAAAAAACCCAAAAAACCAAAAACAAACAATGGTTAAAACACACCTGAATGTTACTTACAGAACTATATTTCACGTAAGGAGAAATAAATCTTACTAGCTGTCAATTCAGCAGTCTGTGAGGTTGATATTGCAATAATGGAACAGAAGTACATTTTATAACTTTTCTGAAAATAAAATATTGTCATTTTCTAAACACTGTTTCATACACCAAGTATCTTGGAATATATATATATATATATACATAAAAATTGATTTTTATTTCTTGACTGGGAAGTTAAAAGCAATGTGAAATGACCCAGGAACATCTAATTGCCCACCAATCACAATACATTGTGATTGCAGTGTTTCAAGTTTTGGGAAAAAATAAATAAACTACAGTAACAACAAAAAATCCCTAGCTGTATTTTAATAGAACATATAATGATAATAAAGAACAAAAAGTTACAAAAGGAAGGGAGTATCTCAACATGAATAATGTATTAGTGGAAAAATTCCAATTCTTTATTCTGCTTCTAAGACAAAGGTAGAAGAACGGTTGTTACTTTGGTTGGTTCATTGGTTTATTTAAAGCTAAAGAGCTTGGATGAGCTTGGCTTTTAGATGACAGTGTTGCCTGTGCTGCATATTCAGAGAAAAATGAGCAGGATGAGTAAAAAACCACTCAGATCTAACTATATGCATGAATCCTCACATTAATGAACAATTGTATGTATGAGAATATGGATTTACCTTCATTGTGATTTAAAAGTGCCAGAGAACCTGAAAAACCAAGGCTGTGGCTTGATCATAGCAAAATAAATGAAAAATCCAGAAATCTACATTGCGGCCTGGTAATGACTGAAGCAACAAAGTGACACCAAGTAATTTGAACAAATGAAACTATTTGTCCCAAAATAGGATAGGTCAATGATGACTAACTCTTTCAATGCAAACTATATTAGATTTGACAGACCTTAGATTGAATATTAATATGTTTTGGAGAGTGTCAAGGAGATATCACTATTAGGTAAATGGTCAGCACAGGTAATTTCATGTCTTCAAAGAAGAATAGATTCAAAGCTGCAAAGTTTGTTGGGGTTTTCTGTTTGTGGCTTTTTGTTTCTTAAATCTCTTATTCCCAGAGCTGTCAAACAGAATCAGTAGAAAGAATTACTAGCAAATTGTGACTCTGGCCAGAAGTAAAAAACCCACACTTTAACAAGAGGGATATTCCAGGTCAATTGCTATGGAAGCTAAGTAAATTAGTACTAGGTGAGAAAACAGGGAAATCTAAGTTCTGAAAGAAAGCAATTAGCTAGGGTAAGTGCCAGATACATGAAGTACCTGGTTTAGAAGAGGGGGAAAAAAAAAAAGAGATTGTTTATTCAACACACTATCTTCTTTCTCTGCTCTCAAAATCTGTGGTGGGTTTTTGTCATTCCAATTACTCCATCTTACTGCACTACATTTCACTTCAAAAAGAGAAAAAAAAATTACATATGTAGACATTTAATTTCATGCATCAGGCAAGCTGTGACTAGCTTTCCAAGTCATTAATGCATTTTAAGAGCTAATATTCTTTAGAAATCTGTCGGTATCTAAATAGATAAAAATACATGGGAGATAGTTTAATATAGATACTGTTTATCCCACAATTCAATTTCTGAGTTACTTGATTAAAAACACTAAGACCATAAAACCAATAACTACATCAGAAATTTTAAGAGTAATTACATTGGAAATTTTGAGTTCATCCAGATTTTTAATTTTTTTTTTTACAGCAGGTATTTTACTTATTCCGATATTAATTTGCTGCTTTAATATAGTTATATCATAACAATAAAACCCAGCAAAATTGTAATTGATACAAATACAGTCACATACTCTTAATACATTATTTCTTAAGAATTTTGCTACCTAAAGACTACCCTGCTCCTACGCTACTCCTGATCTGCAAAAGTATGAAAATTTAATTTGCTCATGGCAGGTATGAAAAAATACCAAATTTTTGCACTGCAGTTAGTATACAACATTAACTCAATTACACTCACTCACATGAAAAAAAAAGATGTTCTCTCCCAGTGGGATGAAGTACACCCTCAGCAAATTTGCCAGTGCAAAGCTTTGTTGTGCACTTTAAAGACTGGAGGGAAGGGATGCCATCTAGAAGGACACTGATAGTCTTTAGAAGTGAGTTTGTATGAACAGCATGAAGTTCAAAAAGGCCAAGTACAAGGTCTTGCACATAGGTTAGTGCAATAATACCAACCTCTGCAGAACACCACTTCTCACTGATCTCCACTTGGACATGGAGCTGTTGACCACAACTCTTCAAGTGTGACCATCCAGCCAATTCCTCATAGACCAAGTGGATCCACCAAATCTATGTCTCTACAATTTAGAGACAAGGATGTTGTGCAGAACAGTGTCAAATGTTTTGCACAAGTCCAGGTAGATGACATCAATCACTCTTCCCTTATTCACCAGCACTGTAACACCATCACAGAATGCCATCAAAACCAGTGCTGGAGCACCTCTTCTGTGAAGACAGGCTGAAAGTGAGGCTTGTTCAGTCTGGAGAAGAGAAGGCTCTAGGGGAACCTTATAGCATCTTTTCAGTACCTGAAGTGAGCCTATAAGAAGTCTGGAAAGAGACTGTTTACAAGGACATGTAGAGGTAGGACAGGGGATAATGGTTTTAAAACTGAAAGGATATATTTGGATTAGATATCAGGAAAAAATTATTTACTGTGAGGTCAGTGAGACACTAACGTGTTGCCCAGAGAGGCTAAGTAAGCCCCCTCCCTGGAAGTTTTCAAGGCCAAGCTGGATGGGGCTTTGGGCTACTTGGTCTAGTGGAGGGTGTCCCTGCCCATGTCAGCGGGGTTGGAACTAAATGGTTTTAAAATCCTTTCCAACCCAAACCATTCTATGATTCTTTCATCTCTTTTTGGCAAGTATTCAATTGTGATCATTAAAGACCTAATCCATCTAAGACAGACACAAACTTCATCAAACCCCTCTCTTTACTGCAGATTTTCTTCAGCTAAAAAATCCTGAAAGTGTGATTAGCATGTCCTTTGTGATATAGAAAGAACCTGCCAGGTTTTTTTAGAAACACATTATACAAATATACCAAGAAAGTATAAAATACTGGTCAGCTTTCTATTCTCACTGACATTGTTACTCTGCTTCTAATTACTTATACTGCACTGGAAGTTAAAAGTCTCATTTGACCAACTGATAATTTTCTTTCTGCTAGTTTTTCAGAGAGTGCAAAGCAAAGATGCATGCTGTATTTTTCAGAAAAATTCTCCTTTGGGACTTCAATAGCCAAAGAAATTGAACAATATGAAATGCAGCAAATTCTGTTCTCAGGAGGGAGGATGTTATTTAATGTTCAACAGCATTATATCCCTGACAACAAGGTCTGGAAAATGTTTGGTTTAGTATCTTTTTTATAAAGATTAAATATTCTATAGCCTATGTTTCTTTGTGATTAATTTTGTGTGTAGTCTCCTGGGACCATTCATGAATCATTTAGAAAACCCGTTAAAGGAGTATTTCAGGTTGCTGCTATTTTAATAGTGACTATTAAATACAAGTAGATTTTTAACATTGTTCACAAGCTTTCATTGTTTACAGTGTTATTGGAAACTCTCTGAAATAGCTTAGTGGTGAGAATCAAGTAAGATACAAAATCAAATGTCTGAGATTTAAGAACTAGGAAATAAAAGGTATTCAGAGCCAAAAAAAAAAAACATCCCTCATTCACAATTTTTCTTTTTTTTTTTTTTTAATTTAATGGTT
The DNA here is from genome assembly GCA_020800305.1 of Porphyrio hochstetteri. Lineage (NCBI taxonomy): Eukaryota > Metazoa > Chordata > Aves > Gruiformes > Rallidae > Porphyrio > Porphyrio hochstetteri. The sequence continues at coordinate 172,342,289 of CM036905.1, read as the reverse complement.
ATTTGAGGTTCTTCAACTTTTACATCAAAAAATTAATTTGATTTAATTTAGGTTTTTTTGGTTCCCATTACTATTAATGAATAGAGAGGGAATAAAAGAACTCAGAAAAGGGATGTCATGACCTCAGATAATTGCCTGACAGTTTTTAAGGTCTATGAATCTGAAGTACATGAAACCAAATCCAAAACTGGAGGGACAGTCTTTCTGTCACAGAAAGAGTTCTTACAGTTTTTTTATTAGTATTATGTAAATATCCACCTCTGTATATTAGCACATATTGGTAGGCAGGTTGTATAATTGTCTTCAATATATGGTGGTTTCAAAGTGTTAACATTTTGACGAAGTGTATATAATATGCTTATTTTTCATGGGTGTTGTAGATTAAAGCCTTTAGGCTAGAACAATTAATATAATCGTAATACTATCATTTTAAGATGAAGTCATCAATCCACTATGAGACAGAAAGACCTGGTGTCTCTATTTGCTTTACAAACCATGATGGCAGATAGGACCAGAAACAATAAACTTAAATTACAAGAATAATAATTTGGGTTGGGTCTCTGATGATGAGAATAGTTGCTCTGTAGTGTACTTCAGAGACACAGTAGAATTACTATTACCAAAGACATGTAAGATGACCAAAGGTACCTCAAGACAAGACCAAACTGATCAGGCTTCTCACAGGCATGTCCAGTCAAGTTTATTGACATGGATTTCCACCTTCACAGCAGGGCACACTACCAAGTCATAGTTCTTTATAGCCAGCAAATGGTGCCCACTGTGTGCTGTTATGTGGGGTTATTCCACCCTATCTCAAGGACTTGCGTATTTGCATTTGTTGAACATCATCATGAGATTATGGTTGACTGATTTCTGCAGCTTCTCTAGGTCCTTCGGAATAGCAGCACGAATTGCATTTTACCTGTCTAGGGAATTTGTTTTCATCTGTTCATTTGTTGAGAGTGTACTCTGCTATATTGTCCAGGTCATTGATAAAGACAGAAAATCTTGGGCTTACCTTATTTACATCACCGACAGGTACCACACATAGCTGTCTATCAGTGTTGTTTTGTCTCACAGGACACACTTATTTGAGACTGATAGCTTGTGTATGAGTGTAGCAAGTGAGACCAGACAAAAGTAGCTGCTAAAAATCAAGGTATATGACTTTCACTGTTCCACCTTTATCCCCACAGCCAGTCACTTCGTTTTAGAAGGTCAACTGATCTCTCATTCCTAAATTTTTCTTCTTTGCCCTTCCTGAAAATGAGTGTGATTCTATATTCTACCTATCAGAGACTTTCTCCCATCATCACAAATCTTCAAAGATAGTAGAGAGAAGCCATGAAATGACATGGGCCAGTTTCTTCAATAGCCTGGATGGGATTGCATGGATGCATGTCACCTTTTCCCTTAGATCTGTGTATTTCTTAAGTGCTCCCTAGCTGGATCTTCCTCTGCTTTGAAGAATGCTTAATTCCCACAATCTCTGCTAGTGGGCTTAGAGAATTGAGAAAGCAGAGGAAAACCTTAGCAGTGAAAACAGAGGCAAAAAAATGCAATTTAGTGTCATGGCATTTTCTATTTCTTTTTTCACTAGGTCATCAAAGTATGATATTTTCCCTCATCTTCTTTATGCTACCAGTTTTCTCACAAGCACATTTTGCTGTCCTTCACATCCCTCATTAGCCAAGTTTGGTTTTTTCTAGCTTAACACCCAAGATTTAGGTTGATGGTTCTACACAAAATGCTTGTCTCTGCTTTCATCTTCTCTATACTTCCTTTTTCCATTTCAGATCACCTAGTTTTGTGTCTTTCTATGTTGCTTACTGTCATATACTCCTCCTGACTGCCTCCAAGTTGTGAATGATTCTTGTTCTTTTAAGAGGTTTGCCATTTAAAAACAAGTCAGTTGTACTGATCTCTGCTCTTCATGATGGATCTTTGAACAAACTGAGACTCTACTGAAGTCCAGGGCTGTTATTCTAGTATTTATCTTTGCATTTTCTTCAGAATTTCAATTCCATGATCAAACAACAATTGTAATTAAGGCTACCATTCCCCTTTACATTCCTCATCAGTGCTTCCTTGTTTGTGAGCAACAGCTCCAGCAGAGCACATTCTCTATTTCAGTCTTCGAACACTGGCATCTTGTGGATCTTAGCATGTGAGGATTTTATTAGCTGTCAAATGAACTCAGGTCCACCCTAATACACCGATCTCCTGGTGGATATCCATCACGAAAAATTTCTAGATAACCTTTTCAGGTGTCCTCCATCCCCATTTCTATGAAAGGAGAGTGAAGAATAAATCAAATGAAGGAAGTCAGTCAGTAAGGGTTTTTTTGGATAGTAGGGTAAGTCTCAATTACCCTACTCATTACCATTACCACCTTGACACTGTGTTGCATCTACCTTAATATATAAATGAATAATAAAGAATTAAATAATACATGGCCACTTTGCAGGCTTCCAAACTCAAAAGGTTTGGGAAATAAAAGGTTATGGGCAACCAAAAGAGGAAATAACTTAAAATCCTAAAGCTTCAGCAAAAAATGCGTACACACAGCATTAACAGAACATATACCTCTGTCATCATGTTGAGAATGGATCTGATAAAATTGCATATAAATTATTTAATAGAAAAAATCATTAGAACAGGTGCTAACAGAAAAAGCTTCCCAGAACAAAAGAGATAACTGCTGAAAAATGTACCCTTCTGTATCACATCTGATTAAAGTTCTAGGGAGAACATTGTACATGCAAGAAATAGGGAGCTGGCTTTCAGAGTCAGTCATAATATCTTTCATTGAATACATTAGATAGCATGCAGAATAAAGTGCTTAATGTTAGCTAGTTAAAGGCTTATTAAACTAGATTTAATAATCTAATAACCAATTGGGGTGGGTTGACCCTGACTTGTGGCCAAATATCCACTAAAGCTACTCTATCACTCCCTCTCCTCAAATGGACAGGGGAGACAAGGCATAAAAAAAGGCTTGTGGGTCAAGACAAGGATAGGGAGAGATTGTTCACCATCTATCATCATGGGCAAAGTAGATTAAATTTAGAAAAAAAAATGTAATTTATTAGTAAGCAAAAAAAAAAAGAAAAAGAAAAGCAATGAAAAACAAACCAAATCTTAAAACAGCTCCACCAACCCCTTCTTTTCAGGCTCAACTTATCTCCCAAATTCTCAATCTCCTACCAACAAGAAGTACAGAGAGACAGGGAATGGAGGTTGTGGTCAGTTGATCACACATTGTTTTTGCTTTTCTTTCCTCCTCAGGGAGTTAAGTCCTTACACTCTTTCCATGTTCCAGCATGGCATCCCTCTCACAGGAGACAGTCCTCCACAGACTTTACCGACATGGGTCCTTCCCATCGGCTTCAGTTCTTCACAAACTGCTCCAGTATATGCCTCTTCCACAAGGTGCAGCCCCTCAGGACTAGGCTGATCTAGTGTGGGTCCCCCACAGGAAGCCAAGTCCTGCCTACTCCAGCATGGGTTCCTCTCTCCATGGGCTGCAGGTCCTGCCAGGACTTGCTCCAGCACAGGCTTCCCACCTGGTCACAGCCTCCTTTGAGTATCTCCACCTGCTCTAGCATAGGATCCTCCATAGGCTTCAGGTGGAATCTCTAGTCCCCATCATCTTCCATGAGCTGCAGGGATCAGCCTTCTTCACCGTGGGAGATTCTTTGCTCCAGTGACTGAATCCATCTCCTCCCCCTGCTTCTTCACTGACTTGGATGTCTGCAGACTTTCTTACATCTTCTTCTTCTCTGGCTGCATAAACTGCTACTCTTTTTTTCCCCCCTTCTTAAATAAGTTATCACAGAGGTGCTACCTCTATGGCTGATTGGCTTGGCCTTGGAGCCATTTGGCATTGGATCTGTTAGACCTAGGGGAAGCTTTTATCAGCTTCTTGCAGAAGCCACCTATGTAGCACCCCTGCTACCAACACCATGGAACACAAATCCAAAACACCTATACCCACAGTCAGGTAAGGCAGAAAAGATTATTAATGATACTTTTTTAATTGTTACATAAGAATAGTGACTAACAACAATTTCTCTTTTCTGTTGTTATGCAGCCCTGCCTATGTCCCAGAGCAATCCCTTGCCAATGGTGTCTGACTCCCTTAGCCTGGAGCAGTGGGTCTCACTAAGATCAGTGTTCCATATTCCCAACCAAGAGTGGGGTGCCCACAGTAGATGTGGCCCATATGTCATTTCTGTGAAACTTAAGCAGATGTCTCAAATACCATAGAACCTATCAAATGGTGCTATATGTCTATGTATGGAACCAGCAACTGCTCCTTAGTGGTCATCCAGCAGAATAGGTCTTTCTAGTTCATTTACAGTCCTAAATAGATCTCTATTAATTTTAATGGGAGCTCTGAGGCAAAGCTCACATACTGATATTGCTACTGTGGATAACAACTGAATAGGATGTTTAAATTCAGGGAGAGCAAAACTGTTATCTGGGTGTTACATAAGAAGCACAATACATTAAAATCAAAAGAAAAAGACATCTTTCCTCTCAAAAAATTGTGTATCCAAATGGATATGCATTATTTCTTATCATAATAATAAAAACTGTCATTTTTGGTGACAATGGTGCAGGAAGGAACATTAGGCTTTGCATTGTTGTTTCAAATGTCATTTGTATATTTTGAAGGATGATTATGTACCTATCACATTTTAGACAGAGCCTTGCCAGTAAAGCATTTTGGAGTTTAAAAATTAAGGAAGCGTCCTAAACTGTAGAGAAATGTATATGAAATCATAACTTGATATACAGATTTACTTTTAATATATTTTATTTCTATCCTGAATTCAACAACAAAATAACTTATGTTAATTACCATTTTAGACCTAAAATCTCTGTTAACAATTTTATCAGCAAGCAAATAATTGAGAAAAGTTGTATACAAGGGTAACCTAAACTCCTGCCCTTTCTGAAACTTAGGTAGCTATGTTTGAAATCCACTTCTGTGTCGTTGTCTAACTCAATAGGACATGTTTGGCAGGGAGGTTGAACTAGATGGTTTTTAAACGTCCCTTCCAACCCAAAACATTATATGATTCTGTGATTTTAAGATTCTAAAAAAACCAAAGGCAGGGCTATATTTCCGTTGATCGGGTTGCTCAAAGCTCCATCCAACCTGACTTCCAACGATGGCGCATAACTTCTCTGGGTAACCTGTTCCAGTGTCTCACCAGCCCCACTGTAAAAAAAAAGTGGAGTTTTTTGGACAACTATTCCATGAAGTAGACCTATCTTTGCTAACATCATTTAGTGGAGGAAAGGGAATGTCAACCATGTATGTCACTTTCCAGACTGGCATCTTGAGGCTGCCCCTCCCTTGGAAGCTTATATACTGTAGACACTCAGCAATGAAGGAGTCTTGCAACCTGAGAACAGTTCAGTTTTTGATTAGGAACCTGTCCTGGTTTCAGCTGAGATAGAGTTAATTTTCTTCATAGTAGCTAGTATGAGGCTATGTTTTGGATGTGTTATGAAAACAGTGATGATAATATAAAGGTGCTTCTGTTATGTAGAGGTGTTTTTTGTTATGTTAAGGAGTGCTTACACAGAGTCAAAGCCTTTTCTGCTTACACAATCCACCAGTGAATTGGCTGGGGGTGCACAAGAAGTGGGGAGGCAATACAGACAGGACAGCTGATCCCAGCTGATCAAAGGGATACTTCATACCATACGATGTCTCACTCCATTTATAAGGGGCTTGGGGTAAGGGGGCAGGAGAGCATGGTGGGGTATGGGAATACTTGGAGTGATGACATTTGTCGTTCCAAGTACCTTTTACACATGTTAGAGCCCTGCTTTCCTGGAGATGGCTGACACTTTCCTTCCAATGGAAAGTAGTGAGTGAATTCCTTGTCTTGCTTTGCTAGCATGAGTAGCTTATGCTTCACTTATTAAATGGTATTTATGTCAACCTGTGGGTTTTCTCACTTTCACTCTTCAAATTTGCTTCCCTATCCTGCTGGGGGAGAGTGAGCAAGCAGCTGCGTGGTGCTTAGCTGCCAGCTGGGTCAAAACCATGACAGAACATAAGCAATGTAAGGAGATCCTGAGTTACCCTCTTTCAGTCCAGACTGTTTCTGCATAGTCCATTGAACATTCAATGAATTAGAAAAGCAGGTATTATGCAGCTGAAGGTTAAAACATAGGTCAGCTGATACCATTTTGATATTTGAAAGCCATTTCAGTTCAATGAAAGCTTCTTATTTCCACAAAGAGTTTTGACTTTAAGAAAAAAGATATGTATAATGTAAAGGAAATAGAAAAGAAAGGGAAAGGATTTTGCACTGGAAGTATTTAAATTTGAATTATCTAAGTTCTATTTGAGGTTGCTAGTGAGATTTTTGTAGATTTTCTACCTTAGAGTATTCAATTTTCTTTCTTGACAAAATTCTCAGTGGAGCTCAAGTAGTTTGTTTTGACTGTATGTTGGACAAAACATAGGATGTGCTTCCAACATCTATTTAAGAGCTAGGCCATACATCCTTGATATTTTAAATGATTTGTCAGTTTCTCTCAGTATTTGTTATTAATTCTCATATGATAGGACTAGTAACCTCTGTGTCTAAAGCAGTTTTCTTCTTGCCTTCCCTTGAATTTTTCAAATATGTTAACATTTATGAATTCAAATTTCTACCTTTTTATACTGCCACAGTTACCACAGTAACTCTCCCCCATTTTTTTTTTCTTAGCTACATTTTTCTTACTGCTAGAATAGGTGCTTTATTTGCCATGAATTACTGATATTTTTTCCACAGAATAGGAATCCCTTGGTTTTTATTTTTTTTAAATATATCTTTATTATGGCACTGCTAATTTTTCTTCATTTTAAGTTGAAACACATTTGGGGTGGGAGACTTAGTAATAAACTCTTTTTTTCATTGGATTGTGTTTTGAAAATTAATGTATTAGATTTAATATACAAACTTACTTTTAATTGAAAGCATTACCCTTTCCATGAAACCTTTGTTACAGTTTTTAGCTTTTAAATGCAAGTTTCAATGTATGCACCCACAGCATCAGAAAGATATGGTTTTTTTCTAGTTATATCGCAATCACAGAGACGTGGTGGGACAACCTGGACGACTGGCACACTCTCATGGATGGCTATGTGCTTTTTAGGAAAGACAGGCTAGGGAAGCGAGGTGGAGGAGTTGCTCTTTATGTGAGAGAGCACCTAGAATGTGTTGAGCTCCACCTGGGGAAGGATGAACCTTCTGTCGAGTGTTTGTGGGTTAAAATCAAGGGGCAAACCGGTATGGGGGACATTGTTGTGGGAGTGTGCTATAGGCCCCCTGATCAAGAGGAGCAGGTAGATAACGCATTCCATAAACAGTTAGAAGTAGCCTCAAGTTCCCGGGCACTGATCCTTATGGGGGACTTCAACTACCCAGATATTTGCTGGGCAAGCAATACGGCCAGTCGTATGCAGTCCAGACAATTTCTGCAGTGTGTTGAAGACAATTTCCTGCTACAGATGGTGCAGGAGCCCACAAGGGGAGGGCGGCTGCTGGACCTTGTTTTCACTAACAAGGATGGACTTGTTAGGGAAGTGAAGGTCGGGGGCAGCTTAGGGCAAAGCGACCATGAAATGGTTCAGTTCATGATCCTGGGTGGAAGAAGCAAGCCAAAAAGTAGGATAGCTACCCTGAATTTTGGTAGAGCTAACTTTGATCTCCTCCGCCACTTAATGGGGGCTATCCCGTGGGCTACGCTGTTTGAAGGAATGGGAGCCTGCGAGAGCTAGCTAGCATTCAAACAGCACTTCTTCCAAGCACAGGAATGATGCATCCCTTTGAGGAGGAAATGGGGAAAGAGAGGCAGAAGACCTGCATGGATGAACAGGGAGCTATTGAGCAAACTCAAAGAGAAGCAGAAGATCTATGAATCGTGGAAAAAGGGTCTGAGCACCTGGGAAGAATACAGGAATGTGGTCAGGGCCTGTAGGGATGCAACTAGGAAGGCTAAAGCCCTCTTGGAAATTAAGCTGGCAAGGGACATAAAGGATAATAAAAAGGGGTTTTTTAGGCACGTGAACAGTAAGAGGATGTCCAGGGATAATGTAGGTCCCTTGCTGAATAAGGAGGGTGTCCTGGTTACGGGGGATGCTGAGAAAGTGGAGATATTGAATGCCGCCTTTGCTTTGGTCTTCACTTCAAAGGCACCCCGGGACCCACAGACACTGGATGAGAGTAGGACTGATTGGGAAATGAAGAATTTCCCTCTGGTTCAAGTAGGGGAGGTCCAGGAGCGGCTCAAAGGGATTAATGCACACAAATCCATGGGCCCAGATGGGTTACATCCACGTGTGCTGAGGGAGCTGGCGGAGGTGATTGCTGAGCCGCTCTCTATCATCTTCGACAGGTCTTGGAGGACAGGAGAAGTGCCTGAAGACTGGAGGATAGCCAATGTCACTCCAGTCTTTAAAAAGGGCAAGAAGGAGGAACCTAGTATCTATAGGCCAGTCAGCCTCACCTCTGCCCCTGGAAAGGTAATGGAACAGCTTGTTCTGGATGCCATCTCCAAGCAATTGGAAGAGAAGAAGGTCATGAGGAGTAGTCAGCATGGATTCACTAAGGGGAAATCGTGCTCGACCAACCTCATAGCCTTCTACGATCTCATGACAGGCTGGGTAGATGGAGGGAGAGCAGTGGATGTCATCTACCTTGACTTCAGCAAGGCCTTTGATACTGTCTCCCATGACATCCTGATAGCAAAGCTGAGAAAGCATGGGATAGATGAGTGGACAGTGAGGTGGGTTGAGAATTGGCTGTCGGACCGAACCCAGAGGGTTGTGATTCGTGGAGTAGAATCTGACTGGAGGCCTGTTACCAGCGGTGTTCCCCAGGGCTCAGTGTTGGGTCCAGTCCTGTTTAATATCTTCATTGACGATCTTGATGAGGGAATAACATCCACCCTCAGCAAGTACGCCGATGATACAAAGCTGGGAGGAGTGGCTGACACGCAGGAGCACTGCGCTGCCATCCAGAGAGACCTGGACAGGCTGGAGAGCTGGGCAGTGAGAAACCAGATGAAGTTCAACAAAAGCAAGTGTAAAGTCTTGCACCTGGGAAGGAACAACTGTTTGTATCAGTACAGGCTGGGGGATGACCTGCTGGAGAAGAGCTCAGTGGAGAAGGACCTGGGGGTCCTGGTAGATGACAGGTTGGCCATGAGCCAGCAGTGTGCCTCGGTGGCCAAGAGAGCCAATGGGATCCTGGGATGCATCAGGAGGCGTGTAGCCAGCAGGTCAAAGGAGGTGATCCTCCCTCTCTACTCTGCCCTGGTCAGGCCCCACCTGGAGTATCGTGTCCAGTTCTGGGCTCCTTGGTATAAAAAGGACAGGGATCTCCTGGAAAGAGTCCAAAGAAGGGCTACGAAGATGATTAAGGGCCTAGAGCATCTCCCCTATGAGGAAAGGCTGAGTGAGCTGGGACTCTTCAGCCTTGAGAAGAGAAGACTAAGGGGGGACCTAATCAAAGTTTATCATTATCTGAAGCAGGGGATGCAGGGGGAATCAGCCAGCCCCTTTTCAGTGGTCTGTGGGGATAGGACAAGGGGCAATGACTGCAAGTTGGAGCATAGGAAGTTCCGCACCAACATGCGGAAGAACTTTTTCACAGTGAGGGTGACTGAGCACTGGAATAGGCTGCCCAGGGGGGTGGTGGAGTCTCCTTCACTGGAGATATTCAAGACCCGCCTGGACGCCTATCTGAGCAATATGAGCTAGGGAGCCTGCTTTGGCAGGGGGGTTGGACCCGATGATCTCTCGAGGTCCCTTCCAACCCCTACGATTCTGTGATTCTGTGATTCTGTGATATGTATGATATTACATGTGAGCCACTGTATGCAGGAAGGGGCATACAGATTGACTCCTGAGCCAGGACTAGAAAATCAGGGTGCCTTTTACAGATCTGTGGTTCTGAAAGATTATTTTTACTTTTTTTTTATTTACTGACTAAAAAGGAAGTTCCATAACTGCTGCAGGTTCCTTTGCAGGATGGTATAGGATATATCAGGCATCCAAATGGACTGAGATACTAGAGTAAAAGCCTGTGGAGAGCAGTTTTCCTGTTTCCTCCAAAGCCTTACTTACCTCTGCTAAGAGGCAAAGGTTAGCAGCAAGGCCAGCAGATATCTCCTCTCTGGCAAAGTGTATGCAGCTGGAAGAATTTAAAAGAGCTGTAATTTCCTAATATTGCCCAATTCAAGATATGAGCCTAAACCAAATCTTTGAAAGCAAATCCTCTCAAACTCTAAGGTGTCTGAAATATAACAAATCAATTTCACTGTCAAAGCTTTTAAGGGATCAACAGAAGTATAGCTGGGAGGATTTTTTTTTCTTTAAATATTACAAACATTCTGGTATGCTTTTGTCATAATGGCCATTTCTTCTTTTTTCCCTTCCAAAAGATATAATTTCTTCAGTGCTACTTGTAGCAGTGTTGAACAGTGAACAAAACCACTGATTTGGTGATGTCTGTAGTTATGTATTTTTCTTTTTCTATTTTTAATTTCAGAAATGTGAGTAAGCCCATAAAAGCAAATTAATGTCAATAAAATTTCACCAAAATTATGTTCATGTAATGCTCATACATTTTGCATTATTTCATCCAGCTAAACCTTCCAACAATACGAAGGAGCAAGCACAGTTAATGTTAGAAAAATGCTGATGAGGCTTTTAATGGTTTGTGGGTTGTTTTTATTTTTTCCTTAAAGATGATTTGTAATGAATCCTTTATATTCCTGTAACAATTTTTTCATGCTTACCTTATAAAAGCATAAACTTCCTCAGGCTTGTTGGAAAGATTTTTTCTGAGACCAAAAAAAAAAAAAAATAGTATAGGAAAATATAACACTTGATTATAAGACTTCAAATCATCTCTGTGCTCAACATTAAAGATTACAAAACAGTTATTGAAATTGCAAAACTGGCAGGTGTCGCTATTTTTTTGCCTCTCGCATTCCTTTTTATGTCAGTGGGGTGTTTTCTAACTTGTTTATATCATAGGGGGAACCAGACATTTTGACAGGGAGCTTGGAGACTTTGAGGTTTCCCACACAGGTGGGTCTAGGCTAAACAGGAATAGATCTATGCTGCAAAACAGCACAAAGTAAAGGAAGAAAAAATATACAGTTAAGCCTAAGATGCTAGTCTGGGATGTTCACTGTCTGGTGTCCAATTTCTATAGGTGTCAGCCTTCTGTTAGGAAAAAGATGTTCCTGGGTGCTCTGGCCTTACTGCTTCACTGGAACCAGCCCTGAGGATTTGTTAGTCTTGTCTCCAGCTGTGGAGATTTCTTGTATTTGTTTGACCACACAGTGCATTTTAGTCCCTCTGTTTCATGGTTTGTGTCTTCCATGTACATTGAAATGTGATTCTTCTGGTTTTAGCTGCATAAGGTCTCATCCAGATTTCACTTTTACTGTGTGCTTTCAGAGTGAATGCTTTTCTGCCTGTGACACTGCTTCTCAATCTGATGTGAAGACCTGAGCAAGGGTTGATGCACTGATACCAACTACCCACAAGCTTACAATTCTGCTGTCTTTTTGCTTTTTGAGAGTAGAAATAGGATTTTTGACCACTACTATCTCTGTTCTGATTAAATATGTCTCTTTCTCCTCCACTCCTCCATTAAATTGTATGAACTGTGTGAGAACCAACAAAGCCAAATGGGACGAAGAAGCAAGAAGTCAGATTCTATTAATGGACAGTCAGCTTTCCCTGTCTTGACTGCATATGAGAGAGAGGATCTGGAAAGTGATAACATTTTGCTAGTCTGCGGATAGGTATGTTACAAATCAAACAGAGTAGCAAATCAGACAGAAAAAAATAATCACAGGTTTTAGACATTTCTGCATTTTACAACCCCACTCCTATATAATCCCCTCCATAACCTCCCTCTATTCCCAGGGGTTCAGCTGCCTGTTACCTGAGGCCTTAGCCCTGGTATGGAACAGCCTGATCACTTTGATTTAGACTGAAAAGTTGTGAAAAAAAGAGTGAGGAAAAGGTTTAGAAGGCTTTACTATACAAAATGAGAAAGGCTAAACTGCAGAGAAAAGTAGGAGTATTGCTGCAGGGCTGAAGAAGAATGCCAGCATGGAAAGGTATAAAAAACCACATATAGGCTAAAAACAGTCCTTCTTCACAACCTGACTAAAGGCTGGACAGAAAATACTCACTGCTCAGAGGAGGTCATAGGAACAACTAGTCTAGCATCCTTTGTGTATTACACAATTAATAATTGGTTTGTATGCATAAGTTTTCTGCATTCCACTCTTGAAATGTCTTCAGTAGAAGTCCCTGAAAAAAACGACCCTGGTAACACAAAGCTTGGATATGAGACTAATAAATAACAGCATGTAATAACACATTGTCTCGGCTCAATATTCACTGACCAGGTTCTTTTAGATATTCCACAAAAGGCAAGTGCAATGTTAAATATCAAGGTTACTTATGTGAAGATAGTTGATGTTACACAGGATTTCTGAATTAGCAGAGTGATACAAGAGATACTGAAAATACAGTTCAAATGTGATGTTCAGAAAATTCCAGAAATTGCAATACACAGTCCAATAACAAAACCAATGTGATGCCTAGTACCAGACTTTATTATATGCTCACTATCAAGATGCTGGATGCTCCCAATCACTAGAAAGGAATAAAAGGGCTGAAGGTAGGTCAAGCTGGTACATAATTTTTGATGTAATTTCAAATGTTCCTTATTTTTCCCTCTGGGACAATAATGCAAGTCAAAGATTGATTTAGAAAAGAAAGACAAAAGGAATGAGTTAAATCAAGTTCTTGACAAACAAGGAATCTGTTTTTTCATTATATACCAACACAGCAAAAAACCCCAATAAGCAATTAGAAAACCATATCAGTTCTTGGTTTTCTGTATGTACTTTGAGACTATTCATTCTCCATTGAATTGGGAGATCTGATTCAATTAGATTAAGTGCCTATATATAGGGTATTTGTAGCATGCTTGGGTTCTATCAGAAACTAGTAAAGGTTGTGGATCTCTCATATGTCCTATGCCATATCTATAGTCTCATTCAAATCTCTTGTATATTGTGAAGAATCTAAAATGGTACTAGACAACTAAAATGGTAAATGGCCAAGCAATTTCACCATGGATTTCAGAAAGAATGACTCAAAAATGTAGGTGTCAGTCAAATAATCTACACCATTCCATTCACCATGGGATCTTCTATTATCTGCTCTATGTTAATACCAATTTAAAATCTTCGCTCATCATATTTGCTTTCAGTCCTTGCATTAATTCTTTCAGAATTAGCATTAAGGACAAAGTAAGGCACTAGGTTTCTATAAACTAGAATAATAATGAACTGTGGGGCTAAAAAATTTATGTGTAAGTCTACATATTTTATCACTGGTACTAAATAAGTGTCAACGTTTGGAACTTTTGCTGGGATGCTAACACAAAATCACGTGTGAATCAGCTATAAATGCTGAAGTGAAATATCTCTAAGTTTTAACTGTAGGAAATAGCAAGTATGTCCTATTCACTAATGCAAACTGCTATTCTAATTTGCTAAAGCAGGTTTAAAGAAAACACTTGAGCACTTATATATTTCTATGATACTCACTGTAGTTCTTAAAGCTTTTCTGTAAATACTTTAAGGTAAGTCTACATGGAAACTTTCAGGAAAGTTAAGACTATTTGGCTCAGGTTGGGAGGATAAGTACATTAGTGTCTCTGTATAGACATTGTCATACAGAAATAGTGACCTCAGTTTGCTGCAACTCAGTGCTCTCTCTGAGAGAGGGGATCAATCTCTTTTGATACATGACCACTTTTCCTGAATGACAGCATCCAGAGAATGGCATAATGTCCTTTAGCTTTACAATTCTAATGATTCATCTCTGTTTTCTAAAGTGTTCTTGCACTGTCAAAGTCTTACTGCCTATTGTTAAATAAAAATATGTTTTATACAGTTCTTTTCAGAACAAAGCGTTACAAAGGATTTTTTTTTTTAAATATGAATTTAATCCTGAGATAATTCGGTAGTGGAGAATCATATATAGTTAATCACTGATTTTCTTCACTTATTTCTCAAATATTAAAGCTCACTGTATTATTAGTCAGCAGGAGTAAAGGTAGCAGGATATAATCCTTCATTATGACTATTATTGTCTACCTTTATGGTCATGATACTGAAAAGCTCTAAGCAAGGCAGAATCCTCTTGTACTAATCACAGTGCAAAAATGAGAATAGAAATATTTCCAACAATTATCCAAGTGGGAATAGGTATTAACAATTGAAACAGTAACATTCAAATTAGAGGATCAAAGATTGATTCTTGGTCACACTTACTATTTGGCAGGATTAGTCTCCCTAAAATCTTGCATTTTATCTGGTGTAGCTAGTTTTGATTTGTGTTATTTAAGTGGCTTTCAAGCATTTTTCTACATTAAATTCCATGTCTAGTTACATTAACGCAAGTCACACTTGAATCTGAGATCTGTGTGTGAAGATTTATTCCTATTTATCCATAATTTCATAAAAGTTGATGAAAAGTTATTCAAGGATTTAGTTTCCTTGTAAAAGGAAACTAAACTTCCTGGTTGAAGGGAAGAAGCCAACGAGTTTTGATCAATGGGACAGAGTTTAACTGGAGGCCTGTATCTAGTAGAGTCCCTCAGGTGTCGGTACTGGGACCTGTACTATTCAATATATTTATTGATGACCTGGATGAGGGAATAGAGTCCAGTGTCAGCAAGTTTCCTGATGACACAAAGCTGGGAGAGGTTACTGACACACCAGAGGGCTGTGCTGCCATCCAGCAAGACATAGAAAGGGTGGAGAGTTGGGAGCGGAGAAGTTTAATGAGATTTAACAAGAGCAAGTGTAGGGTCTTGCATCTAGGTAAGAACACCACCAGGTACCAGTATTCGTTGGGGACTGGCCTGTTGGAGAGCAGCACAGGTGAAAGGGACCTGGGGGTCCTGGTGGACAGCAGAATAACCATGAGCCAGTAATGGCTATGAAGGTCAATGGCATGCTGGGGTGTATTGGGAGGGGTGTAGTTAGTAGATCAAGAGAGATCTTTCTCCCCTTCTATGCTGCCCTGGTGACACCGTACTTGAAATATTGTGGCCCCTCAGTTCAAGAAGGACATAGAACAACTCTTTGAAAGAGTCTAGTGCAGGGCCACCAAGATGATTAAGGAAGGGGAACACCTTCCTTATGAGGAAAGGCTGAGGGAGGTGGGCCTGTTTAGCTTGGAGAAGAGGAGACTGAGGGGTGACCTCATTAATGTTTATAAATATGAAAAGGATGAGAGTTAGGGGATGGAGCCAGATGCTTCACAGTGATGGCCAGTAATAGGACAAGGGGCAAGGGGTGCAAGCTGGAGCATAGGAAGTGAATGTAAGGAGAAACTTTTTCACTGTGAGGGTGACAGAGCACTGGAACAGGCTGCCCATAGAGGTTGTGGAGTCTCCTTCTCTGGAGACATTCAAAACCCACCTGTATGCATTCCTGTGTGATTTAGTCTAGGTGATCCTGCTCTGGCAGGGGGGTTGGACTAGATGATATTTTGAGGTCCCTTCCAGCTCCTAACATTCTGTGATTCTACAATTCCGTGAAATAATACCTAAAAAATAAATAATTATTTTTTAAAATGTCATAGATGTTTAGTATGTACATGGAAATTAAAGTCATTCTAACTTCTTTATATCGATTTCAGACCCAGGAAAATCTAGTGTATGTATCAATATTAGCTGTTAATAGTCTCTCTGATTCAACTCCTTTTCTGAACGTTCAAAAAAAGAAAAAAAGTTTGAAAAGAAATTGAACTGTAGACATTTTTTTATAGTTCCAATCCTTCATAATCAGCCCTAGACTGTTGATTAGGTTACAAAAAAATTGCTCAAATATTTTTCAGCTGGATATACAATAAATACTTTATGAAATCCTGTATAACAGACATCTCTATGGTTATCACACTATCAAATTTTGCAGCAAATAATAATTTAAAAAATCCTATATTTTCTAAAATGTTCATATATTTTTAGCATTCACTACATAGCTGTCTGACAAGATGATAGAAAACTAAGAAATCCAAGGTAATGTTTACCTCTCTGACCATTCACTATTTAGATTATTAATACTGCATATGACCTGTCACAAAATTCCCAATGTCTCCAACATTAATTTCTAGTCAAAGAAGAGGGAGTATTTCCTCAGCATACACTGAGTTTCATATAAATTCAGTGATGTTACTGCAGTTCTTAAAGGAACTCAGTACACTGACTACACATAGCTATGGTTAATTGCATCATAGGAAGCTGATTCATGCTTTTCTTCATTAATATCTGATCTGAGACTGCCTCATTCAGCATATACTCCTATTTTTCTAAAATTTATTTTTTCCTTATCCTGTACCTACTGTGAATTGAACTGTTTGAGGAAGCAAGTTTAATGTCCTTTTTTTTCAAATAATTCCTTCTGTATCTGAAAATGAAACACTTTATGTTCTTTTCCTGTTACTTAATTCACATTTCTTAATCTTTTTTCATAGAACTGTAGACCTTAAAGACACCTTGGTGTGTTCAGAAACTGCAACAATAACAAGAAGGGATTTGCGCTACAGAGGTCTTGTTTGCTGCAGAGAAAGTACATTATCAGTTGTAAAGTTCTGCTACACATTACTAAAACCTTTATGGTTCATGACTCCTACTTACAAAGTACCTCTCAACATAATACTGCTGAGAACTACAGCACTGTTACGTGGTTTACTGTTACCAACCTGGCAACAGGGCAATTATTCCTTTCATTTTTAATGTTGGATTGCTTTTATTCTTCCTTCCCCTCTTGTCTTAGTTCCATTTATTCCTGAAACACTTTTTATCTCCATAACTGGTGTTTGCATGCATTCTAGAAAATGGATAATATGCTATTTTAGATAGTGTTCACTTATTTATTTTAAAATTTCAAATATTTATGGAGTAGTAAAAAATTTCTATTTGGAGGGAAAAGGCATGCCTTTCAATGGGAAATGAAATATATAAACAACCCCCGTGAGGCCAAACCCTGCTCTCTTCCACCAGAGAATAATAATATATTCAGCTGGAAGTAGCATTTACATACCCAAGTGTTCTATGTGCATAGACTGTCTCAGAGGTCTGTTTATGCTTTCTGCTTTTCAAGCAGTAGTCCTCTATCAGATAGTTTAGATGTGCTTTGGGACCAGAGTTATTCTGCTCAGTTTAGATTATTTTGATTATGAAATACAAATAACCAGTGCCACCTGGTATCTCTGAAGTTGAATTATGAATGGTAGGGTGGTATACATTAGCTTTGGGTGTATGATGTAAAATCATAAGACATGTAATACAAAAGATATTTATCTATATTGGTACATATCATGAATATCCATTAAAAGAAAGACAGAGATAGTTCCATTCCGGGTCCCATGTTTTTCTGGTGCTCTGTACTTCATGCTACATTAGTAGCATACATTATTAATTTAATAGTAAGAATAGAATCATAGAATCATAGAATGGTTTCAGTGGAAAAGACCTTCAAGATCATTGAGTCCAACCATCTATTCAGTCCCATTAGGTCCAACTAGATCATGTCACTAAGTAAAACATCTACTCTTTTAAACACCTCGAATAACAGTGACTCAACTATTTCCTTGGGCAGCCTGTTCCAATATCCAATTTCAGTAAAGAATTTTTTTCCTAATATCCAACCTGAACTTCCCCTGACACAACTTCAGAACATTTCCCCTTGTCCTGTCATGTTTGCCTTTGTCCTGTCACAAGAGGAATAAGAATCATATATTCTACTTCATGAAGAATTCAAATGCCACTTGATCAATTGTCCTGGTTTCAGCTATGATGGAGTTAAACTTTTTTTTAGCAGTGGATGGAATGCCATGTTTGGGTGTTAGCATGAGAATAGTGCTGATAGCACCCTGATGTTTTCCGATTTGTTGCCGGGCAATCAAGGACCTTTCTCAGCTCTGCATACTTCCTTACTAGTGAGAAAGGAGGGGACGCAGCCAGGACAGGTGATCCGAATTGGCCAAAGAGGATATTCCATACCAGTTACGTCATGTTCGGTATAAGGGGGGACTGGGGGGAAGAGGGGGAGACAACGCCAGGACGTGCGGTTTCTGGGGCGGTCGGGTTGTCCGGGACGGGCTCTAAGCTGTGCGGCCTGAGTTGTGTGGTTTGGTGAGAAATTGCATTGTGTATCACCAGTTTCATATATTTTGTGCTTTAAACTTCTGTTATTGTTATATCTAGTTTGCTGTTATTGTTTAGTAAACTATCCTTATCCCAACCTGCGTGGTTCTGGTTTCTAGGTTGTGGTTTCTTTTCCTCCTTTCTTCCTTCCCTTTTCCCCCTCCCCCAACTCTCCTTCCCCCTTCCTTTTAAAAGTACAAGCGACTGTGTGGGGTGCGGCCCTCGGCCGGGGCAAAACCACGACAGTTATTTTGGCGCCCAACGTGGGGCCACGAACGGTTGGGATAACGGTAGATCTGACCCTAACTATCGCAATTAAGATAAGCACTGTTGTTTAAGCAATCTCTGGTCACGATGTTGTGGTATTTATTTACAAGGCTGTGGCAGCAAAACCACCGCATGCTGTATACAATCCTGGCAGGATTCTTTACTCTCTCAGGTCTGTGGCTCCCGTATTTGTTCCCATACTTCATTATAGTGTATTTTATGATATCGGTCTATGATACAATAATATCGATGATCATGAGCTTAAGCTGGTACCTGTATGAGGTTTTGCTGTCCTGTCCATTCTTTGGACAGGGAGGGGTTAATAACAGCAGCCGGTATGGTGGGGGCACTGCTTTCTTTTCCTTTGGGCTAAATACAACAGCTCTTAGGGCAGTTTTTGAAAATCTTCAATATCTCTGGGATATTCAAACTAGCATTTTGCTATTGGTAGGTTTGGTGCAGATGGTTCAGTTTTTGTTATATATCAAGCATAGGTTTATGAATACCACTGAAGAGCTTTCTCCGAGACAGAATAATCACGAGTGGCAGGGCATGTGGCAAAGTATGGGCGAGTACCTAGGTACTTTCTCACGCCCGATGGTTTGGAATTTCACTCCTGAACAGCTACAAGACCCCGATCAAGTGACTGCATACCTAAGGAAAAATTGCTGTAGGTTTCCCAGAGATGGACACCTTACTGCACTGTGCTGGGCTCTGGCCACTATTTATCAAACACTGCTTGATAGCAGGCAGCACTGTCAGCACTGTCAGCACTGTCAGGGAGAAGGGAAAGGAAACAGACTGGCAGATACTATAGCTGCTGCAACCACTGGGGCTGACACTGCAGCTACTGCAACCCCTGTGACCGACACTGCAGCTACTGTAATCTCTACAGCAGACACTGCAGATGATCAGAAAAACCAACCCACACCAGTGTCTGTTGCTCCCGTACAAAAGAGGAAAGGCACAAAGAAATCAGTTCGCATAGTGACGGATAAGGATGATGATCAACCGGGATCATCTCGAGGATATCAGGATGAGGCAGAACCAGAGATTGTTACCCGATCCCTGACTCTGAGTGAGCTGCGTGAGGTTCGAAAAGATTTCACTCGCCACCCAAGTGAGCACATTATCACTTGGTTGCTCCGATGTTGGGATCACGGGGCCAGTAGTTTGGAATTAGAAGGCAGAGAGGCCAAGCAGTTGGGATCCCTAGCTAGAGAAGGAGGAATTGACAAAGCAATTGGGAGGAGGCCGGAAATCCTCAGCCTCTGGAGGCGACTACTGTCAAGTGTGAAGGAAAGATATCCCATAAAGGAATATATTACATGCCAGACACCTAAGTGTAACAGCATAGAGACATCTGTCCAGCACCTGAGAGAATTAGCTGTACGGGAGATAATTTATTATGATCTGGACAATTCACGGCTTCCCTCTGATCCCGATGAAGTCCTATGCACTCCAGCTATGTGGCGTAAGGTTGTACGAAGTGCACCAGCAGGGTATACCAATTCACTGGCAGCAATTGACTGGGATGATACGAATCTGCCAACCGTAAATGAGGTGGCCTGCCGACTCCGGAAATACCAAGACAATGTTTCCCTCTCCGTCATTGCAGCAGTAGAGAAACTGGTTCAACGACTTGACAACAATGTGTCCAACTCCCAACCCGTATGGAGCAATGTTGCAGCTACTGAGAGAAAGCGTCCATCGTTCCAAGAGGGAGAATACACACCACGACGTACATTGTGGTTTTACCTGCTTGATCATGGAGAGGACATGAGGAAATGGGATATGCAGCCCACCTCAGCCCTTCGAGCACGAGTAAATGAGCTGCGGGGTAAAACATTCCCACAACGAGATTTTGCCAGGAAGAAGGCTGCACCAGTTTCTACTGGGCAGTTCCCTAGACCAACTGGAAGGCCTACCTATATGTCTGATGTGCCTGATCCTTTTGAAGGGACCTCTAAGTCCTTTATGCAACCAGTGGAAAACAAATATGATCAGCAGCAATAGAGGGGCCCTGCCTCCAGCCAGGTGGAGGAGAGGGATAATCGGGTTTATTGGACTGTGTGGATCCGATGGCCAGGCACGTCAGACCCACAAGAGTACAAAGCTCTGGTGGATACTGGTGCCCAGTGTACTCTAATGCCATCGAATCATGAAGGGGTAGAACCTGTTTGTATTTCTGGAGTGACAGGGGGATCCCAACAACTAACTGTGCTAGAGGCTGAGGTGAGCCTAACTGGGAAGGACTGGGAAAAACACCCCATTGTGACTGGTCCAGAAGCTCCGTGCATTTTAGGTATAGATTATCTACGTAGAGGGTATTTTAAAGACCCAAAAGGGTACCGATGGGCTTTTGGAATAGCTGCTTTGGAAACAGAAGAAATTGAACAATTGTGTGCCTTGCCTGGACTCTCGGAGGATTCTGCTGTTGTGGGGTTGTTGAAGGGTGAAGAACAGCAAGTGCCAGTTGCTACGATGACGGTGCACAGACGACAATACCGTACTAACCGAGATTCCCTGATTCCCATCCATAAGCTGATTCGTCAACTGGAGGATCAGGGAGTGATCAGCCGAACCCACTCACCCTTTAATAGTCCCATATGGCCAGTGAGGAAGTCCAATGGAGAGTGGAGGCTGACAGTAGATTATCGTGGCCTAAATGAAGTCACTCCAGGTATGAGTGCTGCTGTGCCAGACATGTTAGAGCTCCAGTATGAATTGGAATCGAAGGCAGCCAAGTGGTACGCCACAATCGACATTGCGAATGCTTTCTTCTCGATCCCACTGGCGCCAGAGTGCAGGCCACAGTTTGCTTTCACTTGGAGAGGCATCCAATACACGTGGAATCGTCTGCCCCAGGGGTGGAAACATAGCCCCACCATCTGCCATGGACTAATCCAGAATACACTGGAAAAGGGTGAAGCACCAGAGCACTTGCAGTATATCGATGACATCATTGTATGGGGCAACACAGCAGAGGAAGTTTTTGAAAAAGGAAACAGGGTAATTAAAATCCTTTTAGAAGCCGGTTTTGCTATAAAACGAAGTAAAGTCAAGGGGCCTACGCGAGAAATCCAGTTTTTAGGAATAAAATGGCAGGATGGGCGTCGTCAGATCCCAATGGACATTATTAATAAAATAGCAGCTATGTCTCCACCAAGCAACAAAAAGGAAACACAAGCTTTCTTAGGTGTTATAGGTTTTTGGCGAATGCATGTCCCAAACTACAGTCTCATTGTGAGCCCACTTTACCATGTAACTCGAAAGAAGAATGATTTCCAATGGGGCCCTGAGCAACAGCAAGCCTTTGAGCAGATCAAACGCGAGATAGTCCATGCAGTGGCCCTTGGGCCTGTCCGGACAGGGACAGATATTAAAAATGTGCTCTACACTGCAGCTGGGGAGAACGGCCCGACCTGGAGTCTCTGGCAGAAAGCACAAGGGGAGACTCGAGGTCGACCGCTGGGGTTTTGGAGTCGGGCCTACAAAGGATCTGAGGCCAATTATACTCCAACAGAAAAGGAAATACTGGCCGCCTATGAAGGGGTTCGAGCCGCCTCAGAAGTGATTGGAACTGAAGCCCAGCTCCTCCTGGCACCCCGACTGCCGGTGCTGGGCTGGATGTTCAAAGGGAAGGTTCCTTCTACACACCATGCCACTGATGCTACGTGGAGCAAGTGGGTTGCACTAATTACACAGCGGGCTCGAATAGGAAACCCCAATCGCCCAGGAATCTTGGAGGTGATCACAGACTGGCCAGAAGGCAAAGATTTTGGGATGTCATCAGAGGATGAGGAGGTAACACGCGCTGAAGAAGCCCCACCCTACAACGAACTGCCAGAGAATGAGAAGCGATATGCCCTGTTCACTGATGGGTCTTGTCGCATTGTGGGTAAGCATCGGAGATGGAAAGCCGCTGTATGGAATCCTATAAGAAGAGTAGCAGAAGCCACTGAAGGAAAAGGTGAATCAAGCCAGTTCGCTGAGGTGAAGGCCATCCAGTTAGCCCTGGACGTTGCTGAGAGAGAAAAGTGGCCAAGGCTCTACCTTTATACTGATTCATGGATGGTGGCGAATGCCCTGTGGGGGTGGTTGCAGCAGTGGAAAAAGAACAGCTGGCAGCGTAGAGGCAAACCTATATGGGCTGGTGACTTATGGCAAGATATCTCTGCTCGGTTAGAGAAACTTGTTGTAAAGGTACGTCATGTCGACGCCCATGTACCTAAGAGTCGGGCCATGGAGGAACATGAAAACAACCATCAGGTAGATAAGGCTGCTAGGATTAAAGTGGCTCAGGTAGATCTAGACTGGCAACGTAAGGGTGAATTATTCATGGCTCGATGGGCCCATGATACCTCGGGTCATCAAGGGAGAGATGCAACATATAGATGGGCTCGGGATCGAGTGGTGGACTTGACCATGGACGCCATCGCACAAGTTGTCCACGAATGTGAGACATGTGCTGCAATCAAGCAAGCTAAGCGGTTAAAGCCCCTTTGGTATGGAGGACGGTGGATGAAATATAAATATGGGGAGGCTTGGCAGATTGATTACATCACCCTCCCACAAACCCGCCATGGCAAACGTTATGTGCTTACAATGGTGGAGGCAACTACCGGCTGGCTAGAAACATATCCCGTACCCCATGCCACTGCTCGAAATACAATTCTGGGCCTTGAAAGGCAAGTCCTCTGGCGACATGGTACTCCAGAAAGAATCGAGTCAGACAATGGGACTCATTTCCGAAACACTCTTATAGACACCTGGGCCAAAGAGCATGGCATTGAGTGGGTGTACCACATTCCTTACCATGCACCGGCCTCTGGGAAAATTGAACGATATAATGGACTTTTAAAAACTACACTGAAAGCAATGTGTGGTGGGACATTCAAGCATTGGGATACACATTTGGCCCAAGCCACGTGGTTAGTTAACTCTAGGGGATCTACCAATCGGGCTGGCCCTGCCCAGTCAAAATTTCCACGTACTGTAGAGGGAGACAGAGTGCCAGTAGTGCATATGAAGAGTGTATTGGGAAAGAGAGTTTGGGTCATTCCTGCTTCAGGCAAAGGTAAACCCATGTCTGGAATTGTTTTTGCTCAAGGACCTGGCTGTACTTGGTGGGTAATGCAGAGGGATGGAGAAGTTCGATGTGTACCTCAAGGGGATTTGATTTTGGGTGAGAATAGCCAATATAATTAATAAAGTAGAAATTATAATAATTGCCAAATAACCCATTATTGTATATTCATTATTGTTATGATTGCTGTATGTTGTACCATAGCATTATAGCCGGAGTCATACAAGTTAATGAAGAATGAGTGCCATGATGATGGAACTAAAGCCTGGCCTCTCAAGAACTTTTTGCTCCCGTTGAAAATAAACTCTGACCCACAGACTATGAGCATGGACCATGCCAGGTGTATCAGTCAAGAGCCTGAGATGCAGCGTGCAACGAGCCAATGGAACATACAACTATCCTGAGAAACTGTTACGACAAATGGAGCCTGGAAATCATGGACTAAATGAACTCAACAACTTCAGAGGGATGATTCACAGACTGAGGGAATAAGATCTGTATGCACATATGTGTGCATACATGTGTACATACATATATGGGTGTGTGAAACACGAAACTGGTTGTACCCAAAGAAAATTGTTGGATCTGGTCATGACGTAAATGGTATGGAATAAGGGGTGGATAATGTCCTGGTTTCAGCTATGATGGAGTTAAACTTTTTTTTAGCAGTGGATGGAATGCCATGTTTGGGTGTTAGCATGAGAATAGTGCTGATAGCACCCTGATGTTTTCCGATTTGTTGCCGGGCAATCAAGGACCTTTCTCAGCTCTGCATACTTCCTTACTAGTGAGAAAGGAGGGGACGCAGCCAGGACAGGTGATCCGAATTGGCCAAAGAGGATATTCCATACCAGTTACGTCATGTTCGGTATAAGGGGGGACTGGGGGGAAGAGGGGGAGACAACGCCAGGACGTGCGGTTTCTGGGGCGGTCGGGTTGTCCGGGACGGGCTCTAAGCTGTGCGGCCTGAGTTGTGTGGTTTGGTGAGAAATTGCATTGTGTATCACCAGTTTCATATATTTTGTGCTTTAAACTTCTGTTATTGTTATATCTAGTTTGCTGTTATTGTTTAGTAAACTATCCTTATCCCAACCTGCGTGGTTCTGGTTTCTAGGTTGTGGTTTCTTTTCCTCCTTTCTTCCTTCCCTTTTCCCCCTCCCCCAACTCTCCCTCCCCCTTCCTTTTAAAAGTACAAGCGACTGTGTGGGGTGCGGCCCTCGGCCGGGGCAAAACCACGACATCAATATATAAAACTCATCACAGATGAAAATCAATAACGACATTTCAGTGCCTAACCTCTAGTCTTGATAAAATAAAACCAAATGTATTTTACTAGGTGTTAAAATACTTTTTTTCTATAAAAGTGAGAAAGCAAATTTTATATCTTTACCTACTTCTGCATTTCAAAGGACCTGTTCAAAAAGATGTTACAATCCTCACATTCAGTTTCCTTGGACCTTTCAAAATGCTGGAAATTTAAATATTTCCTTCCATATGTAGCCTAGTTTGAATTAAAGGATCCATCTCCATTTCTATATTCTGAATGATCTATACTTTTACAGTATAACAATAACAATGTCTGCTCCTAAGGCTTCAATAATACTTGACACATTAAATGGTTATGTGATCTAATAAAATTGGAGGACTTATCATAATTAATTATGTGAAACAGAATGGACTTATGTATTTATTCTTTTTTAAAAGATAAAGATAGATTTTTGATTTTTTTATTCTTCTGAACATTTGTTTCAAAATAGTAACTCCAAATGTTAAGATTTCAGGTCACGTAAATTAAATAAATCTTAAGACTTTCACACGAAAGGCAACACTGTGCAAGAGAAAAATAAATCCTTCTATTTAATATGTATCCAAGACAAGAGAATTCTTGAGTAGATGTGTTTTAAACTTTTTATATAAATTTTTATATTCTGATAGTTCAGAGAAATATTGGAACACCGTACCCTCTAATTTATTTCCTGTGAAGTTCTCTCACAAAACTAATACTGTCCCTGAGTACTTATTAGATGTTTCACTTTCAAAATTCATTCTTTTCTGAAAATGAGTTAACAAAAGAAAATTAGTCAAGTTGAAAAATTAGAAGTTATAATCCCTCTACATGTTGATAATGCTGATTACAGCGCCCTTAGTGATCAAAGCAAAAATAATCTTTGTAACTTTTTTTACTTCTCTCAACTGATCTTATGTAATTAGTGTCACCCTGCCTACTTTGCTCTAAAGTATCCCTTGTCAGTTTCTCCCTATGTTCCTTAGTAAGCATCATGATATTGTTAGATGCAAAACCAGTAGAGAAATTTTAGTTTAAATGTTAAACTAATTTAAAATCATGATGATCACTGAAAGATAAATGGACTTAAACCATTCTTAGAAAACCAAGAAAATTAGAGTGCTGGGCAGCTTTTAAAGCAATCTCATGTAAAACCACTTTGAGTCACTCGATGTCATTAGAATCAATTACTTTGCACTTTCATCAAAGTGATAGAATAGTTTGATGTATCAGGGAAAAAAAAAAATCCCCAATGTAGAATATACCCTCCACTTCTTCATCGTGCAACTTGTCGTTTCCTTGGCACTTTTTATTTTAATACCACCCTTCTTATCCAGTGGGTTTATTATATATTTATATACATATTTATATATTTAGACAACAGACTATTTCCTGCAGGCTGCAAAGTGATTATCAGCTCCAGTGTATGAAAATTAATTCCTTGCTTGTGCTACCTTTCAGGTAAGTGCTATCTTCTCTGGAGAATATCCAGTCTTGTTGCAAATTTCATACTATTGAAAATGTAGTTTTTTGTGTATAATGTTTGTTTTGATAATTTTTATCATGATTATACTACTCAAAATAAGTATATAACTGTATTTTGGGTAATCTTGCATTGACACTCTTTAGAGTTTTCTAAAGGGATCTTCAGAGCCACACAAGAGTCTGGGTGGCAACACAAAATATTGCTGTGTAGTAGGAAGCATATGTTTTCAGTCTCAGCTCAAGCTTTAAAGGAGTGACATATGTCAGATTATTTTTTTTCCCCTGAAAATCAATTGAATTGCACCGTGGTATTCTTTGGAAAATTTTCAGTTTATTTCAAGTGTTAGAGAATACAGCTATAATGTCTTAGTGAAGGAGGTCAGCACATTGACAGTCATTTGGACTAAAGAATTTTATTTTTTTAGAACAGATATTAAAATTGAAAATGTGCATAACCTAAAATTGGTTTTAGTTATTATGATTGAAAAAAAGAAAATCTGCTTTCTTTATATTCCAGAAAAAAAAAAAAAAAATCCTGGATTGTCAGAGCATTTCCTTTCAAATAATATTAATTAAATACACTAAAACTTCCAGGTTGATAGTGGAATTTCTCATGAACTATGTTGCTTTATAAGCTACCTGGCAATTTTCAGCTATAGATGTGCATCCAGTTGACCGAGCAGTAATTTCTGGAAGACTCAGTTAAGTAAGGGAAGTGTGTGCAATATTTGGAGAAAAAAAAAAATGTTACCACTGTATCCTCTAGGAAATTAAATCTAGCAGAGGATTTCCTGTCAGAAAGAGAAATGTAGAGATGCTTAAGTACCTTGGATTAAGTTAATGTATCATCTTGGAAAACCACTTTGATAAATTTCCTTCAGGAAATTTGGTTGATTAAATGAATATCTATTAGAAAAGTTGCACAGAATATTTTAATCAGCAACCCAAAACATATTTTCTCCATCAAACAGTTAACAGAGTATGATTTGGTTTGAAAACTTCAGTAAAGACTTTTAATTTGATTTTCTACATCTTCAAATGACACCATCTGTCTAATATATTTTGGCATTTTGGTCAGGCTAATTGTCATTTAGTTCCAATCCCTATTGTTTTGTAACTGGTTATAAAATAGCAACTGGATTAGTCTGTTTTGAATTCATAGGGGTTTTTTGTTTGGTTGGTTGTTGTTTTGTGGGTTTATTTTTCACCCCAATGCATTTAAATTACATATTTTTATCATATTTTTATTTCATGTCAAGAAAAAAATAAAAAGAACAAACTATTTTCAGTGCAAAATATGTTTCATAGGGAATCAACTCTGCCTTATGAAAATGGCAGCTATTCCCTTTATCTTCTGGTCTTTAAGAAATTAATAGGTATAGTACATTAACTAAATCATCAAAATTAGAAAATCTCACATTACTGAAGTTGCATGATAAAACTGAAGGCCAAAATTACACTCATAAAGTCATAAAATATTACAAAAAATCAAAACTCTTTCAAATTGTCCCATAACTGAGTGATTTCATCATAATTCACATCTTTCTGAGGAGAGATCGGGAGCTGCAGGTGTTTGAGGTTACTCCGGGGAATCATACTTACTAATTCAGTTTTCTATTAGCAGCAGTGAATTGTCCAGGGACATACACTTCTGTGGCTTATTATTCTGCTAAACTGCACGGCTTTCAGCAAAACCAATGATGATAAACTGGAAACAACAAAGTGGCTTTGGCCATTAGCTTCCTAGAAACAGACAGCTGTTAGAAGGTTTTGCTTTCTGCATGGCAGAGCAACGACTTCAATGAAGCAAACCTTGGTAATCCCCAGTTTAGCAGAATATATTAAAGGAATCTTGTTGTTTTATTTTATGTGGCATTATTTACTCACAAAAAGCAGAAAAGTAAGGAGAATCACATCCTGCCATTTCTTTTACCTTTTACAGATGTGAGAAGAACCGTAACAAAATAAGCAAGAACAAAATTTACCATTTCAAATTTTGTACATTACAGCTGACACAAGCTATCAGCAGCAGTGCAGAGTAACAATTATTAATCATTATAAATATAAATTAAATAATTCTCAAAACATTCTACATTCTTAGTATTTCTCAAATTATGCTGCCAGGTGTCCTGGATCTCGGCAGGCCAGAGTTAATGTCCTCAAGCAGCTAGCACAGGTGAGCTGAGTTAGCCCCAGCTGTTTTCCACACCAGCTGGCATCACTGTCCTATGAAAGGGATTGTTTAGGGAGGGGTGCTTATGGATGCCTCTATGGAAGTCTGAGTGTGGCTGGGGCATTAGTCTTCATGTAGGTGCAGTACTGTGTGTTGTTGTTGGGTTAATAAGGTACTTTGTGTTATCACTGGGTACAAGTGAAATTTGCTGAGGGTTGTTATTGTTCCTCTTTCAGGATGATTTTTGTCCTAATCCCCTCCCTAGGAGGCTCTGCCTGTTTCTCCTCTGGGAGTGCGCAAGCAGTATGTGGTGCTCAGCCACTGGTTGGGGCTGAGCCACCACACCAGGTATGGTGTTTAATTTAACTGTTTTTAATGCTTTATCTTTATTTTATCTATCCTGAATGAGTTGTGGAGTTTGGGGTTTTTTTTGTGTGTGTTTTTTTTTGTTCTATTTAAGGATATCTAGATTAACTGAGTACAGCTGATTTCACTGTTTATTTCTTCATCAGTCAGGGTTTGTTTCAATACTTGATTTATCAGAATGCACACAGTAAGGGATGTATATCTTATTCCTCTATTGCAATTTTTCCCTCGCTTGTTGTGGGATTAGAGTAACAAATTTTGTTTGGTGGCTTTTGTGAGGAGTGGTGGAGGGTTGCAGGGTTTTCTTCACAATAATTTTTAATTAACTTGATTATACAATGCAGGAATTATGATAAATTAAAGTTGTCCATAAACTTAAAAAAAAAAAAATCAAGAATTTATTCACTGTCAGTGACAGTTTGTGAGTGATATGAATGAGCTAGCTTCCTATGCTATCACATTTGACTGAGTTTCTAAATGAGGAAATGGTAAAGTGAGAGACAGTTTCAGTAAAAGGCCACTTTCTGAGACATTTTAACTGTCTAACAGTAAACAGCATAACAAATTTCCATAGCTCAGGTTTATTATTTGTTCTGAAAAATGAAAAAATAATTTAAGGTTCTCTAGTGACACCAAAGAAGAAATGTTCAAATCCTCCGAGCTTTAAAGCTATTTTTATTTAAAGGAATTGCCTCTTTTAATCATGAAAACTTTTTATGAACTAGCATTCATTAAAACTCTGGACCAGCTTGACTGACACAACCAATTCCAAGTTTTTAGATCAAATACCACCTTACGAACAGAAGTCAAATAAGGAAAATAGCAGTGTAGCTGCTATACCCATATTACAGAATTCATAGATTATATTTTTGGTGCCTTTATTCAAATAAAGTAAATAATAAGTTCCAAAAGAATTATTCAGCTCAGAATAAAATTATCTAAATTTTTAAAAGTAGGTAAATGAGCAAAAAGTGATGTTTCTTACTTTCTAATTCCATATCATGTTAAAGGAATACTTTACAAGATACTAATAACTTCATTACTTTAGTTTTAATTCAGTGCATACTGCATGGAAATTCATGCAGCTAGAGCTGTGAGGTGAAGTAGTCTGCCCCAGTGCTTTAAAGGAAGCATCTCAAGAATACTAGATAGGGGTTTAAATCTCTAAAGTTAGGTATTTGTGAAACAGACAGAAGAATAGAAGGAAGTAAATCCTTTGGGGTAAAACAGAATACCAGTAAAGGGTCAGTATTTTTTTTTTTCCTGCTAATGTGTCCAATTTTTTCCTTCTCTCTAATCTTGCTGCCAATCCACAGATTCTAATTGGCAACAAACACCATTTGGTCTCTTTTGTGTACCTCCAGAAAATGTGGGGGGGTTTTTTCCCTACTTGGCTTGAGTTTACATATCCTGCTCCCTCCTAATTCGTAGTCCTTTCCAGTCTCCTGCTTCTTTCTAGCCCTGTAACTTCCTTTTTTTATTTTTGTTGGTTACCATTTTCTCTCTTTCTCCACTCTGAACTCAAGTGTTTTCCCTAGTGGTGTGCTCAGTTGCTATAGGGGAAGCCTTCCTTCTTTTAAGAAGGTTTCATGAGAGCCTTATGTAGCAGACAGCACATAGTAATGAGGCAGAATTCCCCTATGCTCTTGAGCCACGCTTCTACAAAATGGAAAAGACAATGTGCATACATTAAACTGTGTGAAAATTAACAAAATATATAATTTATTATACCAAAGAATAGCATTCTTGACCTTCTAAATCTTTGAATGATAAAAATCGTCATCTTAAAAATGCAATTAAAACTGAAAAATATATTAAAAAGAACCCCAAATCTAAATCAATAATCAGATTGAATTTGTTTCCATTTGGACATCAAGTTGTTGGCCACAACCCTTTCAGTGCAACCTTCCATCCAGCCAATTCTTTGCTGTGAAAGAAGCCAGAATAGGTATTTACAGACCACACTAACTTCCAATAAATAAGAAGATTCAATAATGCTGTTTAATACAGTAAAAGATAAATTATTTTTTAAAACTCACTATCTGCCCTAGTAATTGTCTGCTATTCCTATCCTCCATAACTGCAAAAAAAGATCGCTCAGCCTAAGCACAATCATAATTGGTCATAATTTCAAGTTCGTTGTACTGAATAAAGCAAAGGAGGCATTTTGATGTTTTTTGCTCCTGGTGTGCATAACAGCTCTTCCTTTAGCATAATCTTATTTTTTTAGCTTCCAACTGTTAGAAACATTGCTGCAATTTCCATTGATGTTCCCTTTGAGTAACGAAAGTCAGTAATTTAACCAGCAGAGAAAGGCTGATTAGGTTTGTTGCACACTGATCAATCAAAGCACTGTCATGATCTCACTGGTCTTCAGACACTGCTCTAGAAAGAACAATTTTTGGAAAAAAAAAATCACTTTTTCTTTCCTTTCTTTTATAAATGAATTCAGCAACTTAGAAAACTTACAAAATATATGAATAACTGCGGTTAATATCACACAAAAATAATGATTAATGTCACAAGTAATGGGAAGCAGAAATAGAGACAAAAATAAAACAAGAATTCAATCTATTAAATAATGGTGCATTTCAAAAGTGAACTGAATATCAAAAAGACAGAAAAATGTTGAACAAGAAATGAGTATAAGAATAAACACAATGTAATACAAGTGGAATAATAGAGAGGAAAATCAATATCTGAATGAAAATTGGCTAATAAAATACCATATTATGTAATTTCCTTTTTCTAAAGAGTGTTCTCTAAAGAGAAACCCTGGTATAAGCATAATATGGATACAAAGAATAATGTACTACAATAGATAAATGTCTCCTTACCTTAATAAAAATTGATTAAAGAATTGGTAAGCTGAAAAACAGGAGAAGAACAGCTAGAATACACAAGTGCACTCATGACAAAACACCAATTAAAGATCCAAATAAAATTTAGGACGATACTTGATTAGCCATTTAGTTGAGAGGTCCTTGTAATTAATATAAAAAATAAATCAAAACTTTAAATCATATAAGTAAATAACTACCTTGCTGGGTATATGACCAAGTACAAAGAATTCCAGGTTAATTTGAGAACAGTTGTGGGTTTTTTTTGTTTTTGTTTTTTTTTTTCCAGGCTGTGAGCTTAGTCTAACACAGGCTTGTTAATAATGTGAGAAGATGCATGGATATATTTCTATTAGAATCTTGGAATGGTTTGGGTTGGAAGGGATTTTAAAGATCATCTAGTTACCATTATAGAATGTAACAAGGGAAAAGACCTAAAAAGAAAAAATCAAAGCTATTAAGAGAACTGGAAACTATGCTGGAATTGAATAAATATGACGCTTCAGCTTTTCAAATGTGCAACAAAACCAAAATCAAGTTAAGTAAAGGTGAGGAAAACAAATTAAGCAAATGAGTTTGTTCTATTAAACTTTAAATATATCTTTATAAGAAAATGGAAAGACTGTAACTGTACCTATCAAATCTCCCTTTGTTGGCAGTGCATCTATGAATGTATCATTATAGCCTTCATTATGGCCCAAGTAATTTCAATTATTTGGAGTGAGCTTTGCATTAAGACAACTAACCTCCTAACACCATTATCCCCATGCTCAAGTTCTGCTAAGAAATTACTTACACAGTATATTCCCTAGGATGGAAATCATCCATGATTTTTTAGCTCTGTGCAGTTTTAACACACCAGTGAAATAGAGATTGTCACCTGCTGACCTTTAATTTAGAACAATAGTGAGAAAAAGAACATCAATAATGTCAGATTTCTTTACACTCAAAGACACTAAGTAGGCCAAGCAAAGAATGAAATTTAGATCCTGAAAGCAGACTTGTGCTTTGCAGTTGCTGAAGTCATTTTTCTCTCTACTGAAATCCTGCCTCAGGTGTCCAGGCACCCTGCTGAGTGTGCAGGCAGTGTCTGGTTGCTCTGAATGGGAATTACAGAAGAGCACCTGCTGAGGAGAACAGTGGGGCTTGAGAGTTTACTACTGTGGGGAGCTGAACGTTATCCTCTATTTGGGATCTGCATTCAGAATCTCTTTTAAATTCAATAGTGTGAACCAGGTAATCTTTTTTTCTTGTAAGTGGTTAGTGTACTTTATGGAAGTGATATAATTAAAAAGATAGAAAACTTAAAGTCAAATGTAATGAAAGGAAATGATTAATTGGAAACCACTGAAACCTTATTGTCATTAAATGCAACATGAGAAAGAAGAAAAAATAAACATGCTTCTAGATGTGAAGAGGAATCTGATAATAATACTTGCTAACATATTTAGGTCACTGTGGAGACGTGCAATAATTAGAACTCTGTGCCATATACATCTGAAAGAAGTGAAGCATGAGAAACTACAGTAGTACCTGAAAGTGATCAGTTCAAAAACTGATTGCCTGAGTAATGCAATTATAGGCATCTGTGTTCACTATTGTGATGGTTTTGAATAAAAATAAAACTCTCAAAGTCAGGCTGTCTTCAATATTTTAATAAACCATGATGCAAGTATTTATTTTTGATTAAATAATTAATTTGAGAACACAACATTACTGAAAAAAATGTAGAAAAAGCTAAGGGTATGTGTTTTTGAACATAAATGGTACACTGGAAATAAAATTTTACTTAAACATCTTTTATGAATGTAATTATGTATTTAGTTGTAGGTGGAGGACATATTGGTTTTGCACTTACTTGCAAAATATGTATTTATTATTATAACTTTTTTAGTTTATTTTTTTAAAGATTAAAATATCACTCCAGTCTCCAAAAAAAAAGTAACACAACATATAGTAATTCATGAAAAAAAACCCCACAAATGAAGTGATAAAGTATACTATTATTAGAGTACATAATTTGTAAGCATATAAAGAATTAGATTTTCCGCTGGGGAAATGATATCATTTCTGTACACCTTTGCCAGGTGTCATCAATAAAATACAAGCTAAAATCAAGATTATGGCACTAATGTGGAGTATAGTGGCTAATGCTGCATATCTAAACATATGATCCCCTCTCTGAAGGTAAAGAATACTTCAAGTTTTATCTAGTTCTACAGATTTTGGTTCACTGGAAATGAAAGCAGTCTCGCAATGCATAACGCTTGCTCCTGGCTGTGGAATAATTACTGGAGGTGACTTAAAATTTTAGGTTCACAGTTTAAGAAAAGCTTCAACATTCAAGAAACTTCCAATATGAAAAGCAGTTGCTGTGCCAATAGCCCTTTTCTCAAAAGTTCCCTAGACAATCTTGGCAACATCAGGGGAGTTTGATGTGCTAACCCTGAGAGAACAGTACACAGAGGGTAGAGTGGAGTGGAGACACTCTGTGAGAGGCCTCTGTGATCTATGGGGACCTAGTGTACTATGATACTGCATTGTTTCTGCCCTGAGTGAGAACTGAACCAGAACTGAGCTAGCAATTAATTTCCCTGACAAGATGATGTTCTTCAGGCCATCATTTGCTCATTACAATACAAAAACACACCTCCATCCAAAAAAGCTACCCATCTCCAAGGTGTGACCACCCCTCACTGAGCATGAACTCTGAGTTTCTGCTAGCTTATACCTTTAAACATAAAGTGAGGAAAATTTCCACAATTCACAATGATATGCATGACTAGAGTCACTCAAGTTCCACCTGATGGGTAAAAATAGTATAAAAGCAGCCTGAAAACTGAGGCATGTTAGGGAAGATATCATCATAAACCGTTGCTGACTTCTGGGACCAGTTGATGGACTGACCTTCTCTTCAACCCCCACAGGGACGCCTTTGGTGGGACTTGAACACTTAGCTAGCCTAGGGAATTTAGAAATTTCTGTAGAGAATTATTTGTGTTGCTATATTGCTCCAATTGTTTTATGTTGTTTTATGTTTAACTCTGTTGTCTTCCAAAGAATCCACACTCTGTAATCCAAATAAACTAGCTGCAGTAGCTTCTGATTGCATGTGACAAAACTGCCTGAGCCTGGCTGTAAGAGTTCATCAAACACAGCTAGGCTGAATGGTGCTTGTGCTGTTTGTGAATCCACAGTTGTGATAGTTCAATATTGAACTTATGGTGTAGAACTGGCATTCAGAATCGTAGTCATCCCCAGTTCCTCTGATATCTGTGGACAAGCTGGAATGCAAGGAGGTTTATTGTCTGCCAAATTCCCTTATCTCTTTAATGTGACACTGGCTCAGGATACGACTGACTGACTTGTTTTTCAGTGTGACACTTCAAAAAAAAAAAAAAAAAATCTTCACACTGTTTGTAATTTAAGACCTCTAAGTACTTAGCGTTTCAATGGGTCATGGAATTATATTGCCTTCAGGTGCTGTGCTCCACTACTTTAATATCCAAATAGTTCTCAAAGTTCCTTGGTATCTAATACAGAAATGAAAGTAGCATTTATTTCAAAATTTGTTTTCTCACATAGCTACATTCAGGTAGTAAAACAGACGATAGGACTGAACTATAATAATTTTATGTATTCAGACAACTTATGTATGGACTTATGTATGGTCTTTGACCAGTAGGCGTTAATTAGTCTATGCCTACATGACAGATTTGAGTAGTATTTGAACAATAACCTTAGATGCAGGTAGCCATTGCTGTGCTTATGGCCCATCTATGCAGCTGGTTTCCTCTTTCAGCTAAAAAGAAATGGCTGACAGTTTGTAATACCTCTTACATGGTTCTTTCTGGTCAACCATGGTTCTGACTGTCAAAGATTGTGATATTGGTCTGTTGGGTATTTTTATATGAGAGTTTGAGAATGAATCTGCTTTAATATGTCTTCTGAATCTGAATTACTGTGTAGATTGGAAGTCACAGACCTTGAAAGTTTGCTGCACTCAGCCAAGGATCAGACCTAGAATTTTTTTTTTTAGAGGACCAGCCTCTTTTATCTAACCTCAAAGATTAAGATATACTTGAAAAGCAGTTAGTAATCCAATTAAATTACTGTATATGCTAGAAGAAGATGGTCCTTGGGCACGATAATCCATTTTGAAAGACACATATTTTTAGATGGCATAATATGTTGAAGATTAATATTATTGTTAATAACAGGACCTGGACAAGAGTATAAAGATATTAATCTTAGTGTTCAGAATCCTGTTTAGAATTGCATTATCCCAACTTGCTTTAAACAAAGTTGCTTTATACGTATATGCTAACACATACTATTTCATGGTTCATGTGTTTTTCTTAAGATTATGTCTAGGTATTTTGGATAAAATATAAAAATTTTAATTGGATATGATTAGGTCCTCTACTGCTCTGCCTTCATTCCTGAAACATAGTTTTCATTGAAAAGAATTCCATAACAAATGTGGGGTTTAGTGATTCAAATATTGACCCATGTGGAAATTAAGAAAAAACCAGAGCATGAGCGGCCTTCGATAGTTCAGGTCTAGAAAGGGACATTTTTTTCCCCAACGTTCAAAAGAAATTAAGTTTTTCTTTTCCACTACTGCCCATCTTGAAGGAAAATAAATCAACATACTTGAAAATTGAGTATTTAATAGGTATTGATCAGAAATATTAGAGTCAAATTGATAAAACTAAATAAACCAAAGAAATATAATAGAACTCTATTCTTTGGCTGTCAGCAGGCACAAACAATGTGAAAAAAACCCCAGAAATAATAGTTTCTTTTTAGAACTGATGATACCAATGAATGAAATAAATCATCACAATACAAATGTGTCATCAAGTGTTAGGAAGCTTGACATGAAAATGCCTTTCTTGAAGCCTTTCAACATAATAAACTTCTTGGGGAATACTCCAAGAGAGGTTCCTAAAAGCAAAACTATAATTCTGCTTCCAGCAAGTTAGTGTCATTCTAGAACATTTATGAACACTTCAAAAGACCTATTTACAAATTAAGTAATCGCTGACTTTGGATGCTCCAGTATAGAGTATAAGTTGAAAATCAAAAAGCAGGGGGTGGCAGGGGAATTCTTGACCTTTTGTTGTTTTATTTTTTTAGCTGCTCTAAGAGAAAAAAACCAAATAATCAGAAAAGTTCTGCAAGCCTCCTATGTCTGGAGAAACCCAAGAGCAATATTCAAACCATTCAAAATATAAAAAAATCTCATTAAAGTGTTTGGACTTAGTTTATTAATTGAAAATATATGAGTGATATAGTTTCCTATGACATGAAGTACATACAGAGAGATTGTCCGAACAGCCAGGGACCAGGTTAGGTAAGTAAAATCCCTAATAGAATTAAATCTGGCCAGAAATATCAAGGCCAACAAGAAAAGTGATAAAAAGGAAGACGAGAAAATGTGGACCCTCACCAGAAGGAAACTGGATATATGGTTATCCAGGATATAAAGAAGGCCTAGGTACTCAATGACATTTTTGCCTCGGTCTTCATCAGCAAGGGCTCAAGTCACACCACCAAAGCCTCAGAAAGCATTTACAGGGACTGGGAGAATGAAGAACCACCCACTGCAGGAAAGGATCAGGTTTAAGGGCATCTATGGAACCCAAAGGTGAACAAGTCCATGGGACCTGATGAGGTGCATCCTGAAGGAATTTGCAGATGAACTGGCTAAGCCACTACTCATCATATTTGAAGAGTTGTGGCAGTCTGGTGAAGATGCCACTGACTGGAAAAGGGGAAATACAATGCTCATTTTTAAAAGGGGAAAATCGGGAGACCCAGGCAACTACTTATAGGTCAGTCTTACCTCAGTGCCTGGCAAGGTCACAGAGCAGATTCTTTTGGAAACCATGCTCAGGCACATTCAAAATAAGGAGGTGATTTGCAACAGCCAACATGTTCTCACGAAGTGCAAACCATACCTAACAAATTTGGTGGCATTCTATGATGGGGTTACAACACTGGCGGATAAAAGTGACAAACATCATCTACCTGGACTTGTGCAAAGCACTGTCCCACACAATATTCTTGTCTCTAAATTGGAGACAGAGATTTGATGGCTGGACCACTCAGTACGTAAAGAATTGGCTGGATGGTCACACTTAAAGGTTTGTGGTCAATATATCAATGTCCAAATGGAGATCAATGATGAGTTGTTGCTCTTTGAGGGTCAGTACTGGGACCAGCACCATTCAATACCTTTGTTGGTGGCATAGACAGTGGGATCAAGTGCACCCTCAGCAAGTTTGCTGACACCAAACCATTTGGTGTCATTTACATGCTGGAGGGGAGTGATGCCATCCAGAGGGACCTTGCCAGGCTTGAGAGATGGGCACATGCAAACTGTATTAAGTTCAACAAGGCCAAGTGCAAGGTCCTGCACGTGGGTCTGCACAATCCCAGTATCAATACAGGCTGGATGGAGAATGGATTGAAAGCATCCCTGCAGAGAAGAACTTGTGAGTCTTGATTTAGCTCAATGTAAGCCGGCAGTACTGAAGCCAACTGTATCCTGAGCTGCATCAAAAGAAGTTTGACCAGCAGATGAAGGGAGGTGATTCTACCCCTCCACTCTGCTCTGGTGAGACCACCCAGTTGCATCCAGCTCTCTGAGGCCCCTAACATAAGAAAGACATGGAGACGTTGGAGTGAGTCCAGAGGATTCGTAATGGCCTTCAAGCTGAAAAAGGGTGGATTTAGATTCGATATAAGGAAAAAAAATCTTTACTGAGAGGGTGGTGAAGCACTGGAACAGTTTGTCCAGTGAAGCCTTGGATGCTCCCCCTCTGGAAGTCTTCAAGGCCAGGTTGTATGGGGCTTTGGGCAACCTGGTCTGTTGGAGTATATCCCTGTCACTGTCAGGGGAGTTGGAACTAGAAGATCTTTGAGGTCCCTTCCAAGCCAAGCCTTTCTATGATTTTATGATTCTGTACTTTGTAACATATATTTGCAATATACCTATGAAACCCAACATGTGCACTCTAACTTCTGTCCACATCATCTTATAATTTATTTAGTCTAATAGAGGAAAACGATATAGGTTTTTAAGGAAGATTGTGGTTCACACCTAGACGCTCTCTGTCCTAGTGATGTCTCATGCTTTATATTTAGGTGTGTTTTAAAAATATCTTTTTGCCTCCACCAATTTTTCAGGGTTCAAGAAATCCGTTTTCTTATGAGCTCTTTATTCTGGGCTAAATTTTGTTGATGGTCCATTCATGCTTATTTCCTTTAAGTTAAAATCCGTCTTCTACCTATAAAGCAGTTACCTTTCTTCTCTTCTTTTTCCTCCAGGCAACATATTTAATAAAACACATATTTTCTGCCATAAGATTGTATTTGGTTTTCCTTTATAAAAGACCAGGGGTTTTTTGCTTTAAAACCTTGCATACTGAGCTGGAATTTTTCTAATCACTTTTCCCTTTTTCTTTTTTTTTTTTTTCTTCTTCTTCTCTCTGTAGAGGAATCATGGCTATTGTATTAATCATGCTGTATTGGCATAAGTTTTATTCTTAATTACCATGATTCAGTTTTTTATATATTCTGGAACTGGTTCTTCAGACTGAGTTGATTTCTTTAAATGTTGATGGACATTAACTTTCTTCAACAAAGTAGTGGCATAGACTACTGAAGTATTATATGTGAAATAAAGGACACGGCCTTCTCATCAATGACAACACAGTACATTGTTTAGCTGAAATTGGGTTAATAGTCTGCTTACTTCATTACAAATCTGTATTTTTGAGAGTTTTGACCCACTATAGCTGAAACAGAAGAGGGTGAAATCTTTATGAGAACAACCTCTGCATGAGTCTGTAGTAAAGTCAACTCTCCAATTGCGTTATGCAAATTGTCACAAATCTCCAAAGCACAAGGAAAAAGCAGATGAAGTCTTTGATATAATCCTAATTAATTTGAAATGACTTTGATCTAAAGTCAGTTTCCACACTGGATGGCAAATCTCACACAAGTAGCTGATGTTGAATGTAAACAGCATTCAGTCAGATCTATTAATTGCATATCCTACAAATATAAGAGTTTAATTTTTCTCAGACAAATTGCTTAGCTACGGAATATAATGATTATTTACAGTGTATTAAACACTGTTTGTCTTGAAGGAGCATGATAGAGTACATTGTGTATGTTGGCATCTTTTTCAGGAAAGTGACTCAATCAATCTCCACTCTTAGGATCACATTTTGAGAGAGACTGAAATATGAAAATAAAATGGTTCATATCAGCAAATAAAAATTATTTACAACATGATAAAGTATTTTTTCCTGAAATAAAAAAATAGTGCAATTCAGTTTGATATGTTTCCTGTTTATTTTTATAACGTGCTCACTAAAAAGGTCCAAACTAACCTGAAATCCTCATTCATTTGCAGTTCATGTATGTTTTCCTACTCATTTCTGAAGTACTGCCTTTTTTTTCTACAATGTCGCTGTTAAGAACACCATTCCCTTTTTCTCTATTTTACAATGTATTTTTTGTTATAAACTGAAGTAAACTAAAGGCTGCATGAAACAGCAACTACTTAGTGGGAGAATATCAAAAAACCCACCTCTGTTTTCTAGACCTGACAAGGAAAGTGATGAGTCTGTTATAATAATAGGCTAATAAACATAGGTCGTAACAGAAACAATCAAACAACTCAAATTTTCTATTGTATAGCACTATAGTTTCATAGATTTGTATTTTTACAATGATTTTGCCTGTATTACAATATAAATGACTATGTCCTGCAGTGCCACCCCTGAGGTAGTGTTAAATATACAGTCATATTGATATAATAGTGCATGTGTATTACTCCCTGTAATTAGACTACTGCCTCTTCATATCAAGAAAATTATTTAATTACCTTTAAAGCTTCCAGAAAAGTCAACATTACATTTGGTACATATTTTAAAG
Organism: Porphyrio hochstetteri; assembly: GCA_020800305.1. NCBI lineage: Eukaryota > Metazoa > Chordata > Aves > Gruiformes > Rallidae > Porphyrio > Porphyrio hochstetteri. The sequence continues at coordinate 172,301,551 of CM036905.1, read as the reverse complement.
TCTAATGCAAGAAGATCCCAAAATTAAAAATGGCTATTAATTGTATTTGGAAAATTAAATTATTAAAATAATAATGCAGCTTTCAAACATTTATATTTTCATGTCTAAGCCATCATTAAATACAGAAATTTGAATTAAAGTTCCTCAGTTACTGAACAATAAGACTTGAGGAGCTAATACAAACAGCCTTTTAAAAAGTTGTATAGATAAATAACTTCATATTAGCAGTTTCATTTCTTAACAGCTACTTTAGTGAGGTAACTGATTAAAAAAATGCATTATTTTCCACAGTGACCTCTTCAGATGTCTGAACACACTGAAACTTGGTTAATTTCTTTCTTAACAATTATTTTTACTATTAAATAGATTTTTAACAGTCGCTATGACTTGTAGAAATCAGTGATTGTTTTTATGTTCATTGTTGAGTATCTTTTTTCTTTTTTTTTTTTTTTTCCTAGGGATGTATTAGAATTAATGGAAATACTTTGTCACAGTTGTTTTTCTAGTTGTAATTTTTTTGAAAAAGGGAAGAAAAAAAATGGATGTACATGATCAAAAGGACTTGAAAGCTGAATCTTTTCAACATTTCTAGCTTGATCTTATAAGCTGTACCAGACTTGTCTTTTGCCTTACCCTTGTGAGTAATCTCATTGAACTCCAGGACTTTTCTTATGATAAAGCATTTGCAGAACTGGCCCTGAGATAGTACAGGAAATTAAAGATTCATAGAATTGCTCATAGTGGAAGTTATAATGCACTTTCATCATATCTGTGTGGTAAGTGACTTTGCTGACTGTGTTCCTGGCATTGCAGCCTTTATTATGCTTTTTTTCTTTTCCCTATGGTTGAGATCTGTTATCTGATTTTACATGGGTATGAAAACCATTTTCTAACAAATATGAAGTTAAAAAAAAGATAATGTCTGACAATAAATATTTTATGCTTTAGGGAACTTACCTCTCCCCACAGACACATGGGAAGAGTTGCTATCTAGACTTTAGTAACACACAAGTCCAGTATTTGATATGGAGAGTTTCTCTGCTTGTATAGTAGCCTTATAGATTTGTCATTACAAAGAATAGCAGCAATTTGTTGCTCTTGTATGGAAGATGATCACAAATCTTTTTAACATAACTTTTTCAGTCCCATCAACCAGCATGGGAGCCTTGTTAGTCTTGGAAACCTGACAGCCTTGATGACTATTCCTGCTGCTTGTGTTTTATGACTGGTGTGTACTCTCATTTACCATCAATCACATTGCTTGAACTCTTTTCAGAAATGGTGCTGCATTTCTCAAATGGGTTTAAAGCATGTTTCTATGTCATATACAGCTAATTCTTCACTGACATCTGATTTAACATAAAAGTAAAAATATTTCGTTAGCTGCCTCTTGGAAACCTTCAGTTTGAGTACCTTAAGTTCCTACTCTGACAGTAAATAGACTTTTTAAGGAAGGCATTCACAAGGAATAGTTTATCTGTATTAACTGTCACTTTTGAAGATGAGATTCTGTTGAGAAAATCATGTTTAATTTAGTTCTCTGATTAAATATTGACAAAACTTTTGACATTATGTTATTTGACATATCTTTAGTGCAGTGAGTTTCTCTGTAGTAGAACACACTCCAAAAGACTAATGTTTTTTAAAGCAATGAAAAAAACTTTTGGGTCCAGACTCATAAAGGAATTCCCCTATTAAAGGATTTGGACACATAGCTGTTCTTAATTGGAAAGAGAAAAAAAAAAACATGTAGGGATAATCTGGGGACAAGATACACTTGGGTTTACAAAGACTCTTTAACAAGCTTCTCATATAGAACTTTTAAGGAAGTGAAGACAGCATAGGATAAAAGGACAAGTACTTGCATGGATATATAATTAGTTATAAGACAGGTAACTTGACAGGAGTCAATTTTTTTTAGTTTTTTAATTTTTTTAATAGAGAATGATCCCTGGCAGAATTCTGTAGGGTCTATGTGATGACTTGTGCTATGTAAGATATTGACAAGTGATGTGGAAAAAGAAATTAAAAGGAAAATGAAAAATACTGTTTATGACATAGGGCTATCCAAGATAGCAATGTTGACAGCACACTTGTGGATGAACTCTGAAGGACATTATAAGACTGAGTAACCAGGAAGAACTGGTTATTGCCAACGAAATCCAGTATAAATAAAAAAAATGTGCAAGCTGAAAAAAATCCCAATGCCACATATGAAACGGTGGATTCTGACCTGACTGCGGCTGCACAGGAGTAGTAATATGTGATTACAATATTTTATGAAAATGTCACTCTTCGGTGGAGGTTGTTAAACAACAATAACAACAACAAAGAAGAAATTGCAAGGAAAGTAATAAAACCAAAATGCACAAAAATAGAAAAGAACCGGTATGCTCCTGAAAATTCTGTGCTTTGCCCAGATTACATAGTGTGCTGGCTTGCTTGGTTGGATTTTGGTTTTCGCTTTGCAAGGCTTTTTGGTGTAGTTGTTCTATCTCAAAGTTTAAAAATATTTTCATTGTAATGAATGACTGAGCAGACTTCAGTTTGTAAAAGAGATTGCTTAAAATGGATATCATAGATGTCTGTGAAATTATAAGTGACACAAAGAGAATGACAGTGATCAATTCTTCACTGTCTCTTCTAAAACCAGAAATAAGGTCTATGAATTTAAATAGAAGCAGGAAAATTTATGAAGAAGAAAAGGATCTATCCCCTCACAAACATTTTGAGGAAAGTCTTTGGTGAAACCCGAGTTGTAAAAGGATATTACTGTCATGGTTCAGTCCCAGCCAGCAGCTAAGCACCATATGCTGCTCACTCACCATTCCTGTGGTGGGACTTGGAGAAGAATGGGCAGGCAAAGGTGAACCTCGAGGTTGGGATAAGGACAGTTTACTGGGACAGCAAAGGGAGAGGGGAACAACAGCAACAACAGGACTTGTGACAGAATACACAAATGGGGATATCACAAAGCTTTTTATTGAGTGAGGCTGAAGCTTCCCTCAGACCATCCTGGAGTTGTGTGTATCTGTCCCTCCCAGCCTGGCCCCCTTTCATGAGGAACATGATGTCACATGGTATGGAGAACACTCGGCCTGCTCAAATCACTTGTGCTGGCTTCTTGGGAAAATGAACTCTTTCTTAGCTGAAACCAGGACAATTACTGATGCAAAATCTTGCACAAGTTCATGAAATTACGTACAATTAATTAAAAGAAAGATCTGCTAAGAGTGACTGAATAGAACACATGCATCATGTTCAGGAAATTCCCTGAGCTAAAGACAGCTGAAATGGCTGAGACAGTACTCATGAATAATGAGCAAACTCATGTTTACTTCCTGTTACAGTCACTTCTAGATAAAAAGTCTTGAGCCCAGTTGCCCTATTTTTATGAAGCACTAAACCATTCTTTTTACTTTGCAGATTATGTGAAAAATTTAAAACACAGCAATTCTGACTCAAGCACAGCCTAACCTTTGACAAAATTAAATTTCTATAGACACCTTAATATGTCCTTAGCTGGACATGACAAGAACTGCCTGTATGATGGCAGTGATAGAGCTGGGATATACTTTGCTGAATGGACTGCAAAACTTGCTGAAAATATTACTAACAATGTTTTTTGACGTGAGTGTGATAAGTAGAAACCTTTATTTACTTCTGTTGAAATTGTTTCCCTTTAGATAAAGAATAAAATGATGACTTAGAGAGAGAAATAATGAAAAGAAAAAGTTTTCATTGGGATATTAACTTGTAATGAGACAGATTCAAGCACCTCCTTCAAAAGGATCTAGTGGTGTTTGACATAAAATACATAAACCAATATCAGATTAAGGACAAGAACACAAATTTTCAATTTTGGGGAGAAATTCCTTAATTATTCTTTCCTTTATGGGAAATCTAGCACTCTTATCTGCATGATGATAATTTCAAGAAGACAACTAAAAAGACTTTCTGTCAATATAGCCAACTGAAAAGTAGTTTCTCCTGGGAAACATCAGAATGCATGAAGGTAGATATTAAATTTTGTTATTCCATTGATCTCCATTAAATGGAATCTGATCAGAAATATTTTACAGGTTTTGACTTGATCTTTGTTCTTGTAAGTAGTCCAAAGTGCTTTGTAGTGCCATTAAAGCCAATTAAACACCAAGGGTTAATTTTTGCTTGCCAAGGCACTATAATTGTAAAATAACTCCACAATACTTTGAATTGTCTTTAATGGTCATGTTATTAGATTAAATGAAGTTACCTTTTATACTATCTGGAATAGATGATAGAAATTTAAATTGCTTTTGTCTGAAGAATAGCCTCCCCCTCCTCTCCCTCCCCCCCCCCCCCCCCCCGTGTGAATAGTATATAAAATAAAATCAATGTAACTATAGTACTGGATACAGGTGTAAACTTATTATCTGTTTAATAATTTGCATTTTAAAATATTTATACTACAGATAATTTCATAGAATTTTAGACACTTAGAGTCTTAGACTTTTAGATTTTAAGCATCTTAGACTGATAGAAACATAAAACCATAATGTGGGTTGGAAGGTACCTTTAAAGCTTATCTAGTCCAACTCCCCCTGCAATGATATCTTCAAGTAGACGAGATTTTTCTGAGTCTTGTCCTGACCTTTGACGTTTCTAGTGATGGGACATCCACAACCTTCTTTGGGCAACCTGTTTCAGTGTTTTACCACTCTCATTGTAAAAAAAAAAATAAAAAAATTCCTTATGTCTAGTCTAAATCTACTCTCTTTTAGTTTAAAGCCATTACACTTTGTCTTATCTCAACAGGCCATACTAAAAAGTCTGTCCCCATTTTTAAGACTCCTCTAAGTCCTGAAAGGTTGTAATAAGGTCTTCCTGGAGCTTCCTCTTCACCAACCTGAAGACTGCTGGCAAGCATTATCCCATTTCAACACTTGGGAGCCAGAAAAGTGTTTCCTAATTTAGGTGCTTGTGGTTTCTGATATAGTTCTGGTGCAAACCGAACAAAGTAACAAGCATTTGAATAGAAGTGTTATTGCTTCCACAAACATGCATAGCCATAAGTTCCCTTTTAATGACAGTTTGACTAATTAATTGATAGGTTCAGCAAAATGGGGTTTGGACATTAGAAATTTCATTATGCACAAGCATAATCATGAATAATATAGGGTTTATTCTTTACTGAAATAAAAGCATGCAAGCAGCTGTTTCATCACTAATAGTGACTGATGATTAAAATGAATATGCATTATAACAGATAAAAGCAGTAGGCTTTGTGAATTATGATCCTCTAAATCCATTGAAAATTTGAGATGGAGTTATAGCCCAATGAATATTTCCTCATTTTCATATCCATTAATTAGATACATCTATCAGTATTCCACTTATTTCCCTCCTGTTCCAACTGCTTGTTCTGTTATCTGCACCTATCTAAGGAGAATATTTCTATGTTACTCTCACAAACACTCTGTTTTGTTGTCTTTTGTTTTCTATTCTGACCAAAAATCTCTTTTTTATATTTATTTTTTTTTGTCATATGATCATATTTTTGAATGAAATGACTAGATTTTTGAATGAACGCTGAAATTACTTTTAATTAATATGAAGATGTTCTTCCACCCCTGGAGCTTAACAATGCAAGTCATCTATTGTTTTAACTTCAAGGATGATGGCTCTAGAGAAGAATATTCAAAATAGAATTTAAAAGTAGGCAAATTTTCTTATGAAATTAAATCCATGTATATAATTTTAAAAAAAGGGAAACTATTAAGAAAATATTAACAATTGAGAAATTGATCCATTTAAAAATCCATCAACTAGATTGGAAATGGAAAAAAAAAGAAAGGAAAATGGAAAATGGAAATTATCATTCTAAAACTTTAAACAAAATCCTATTCTTCATATTTGATATTTAACAAATTTTAAAGATTGTTTTCTTTCAATAAGAAAATGAAATAATGTATCAAGTAAGACAACTAAATACTAATGTCATGTATAACTACATTTTATTGATTTATTCAAAGCAGGCATATTAGACGTCTGGTACCATAATGTCATAGTTTATGTTCTCTGATTATCTGAAGATCTAAATTGAACACAGAAAAAGTCACATGAATTATTTATATTTATTAAAGTACATTCACACCTGAAACAAAGTAAAACCTTTGCTTTTTGCAAAAACAGGATGGCAGTTACACTTGTTAATGATTCTGAGATACCTTTTTGATATAAGGTATAAAGAAACAAACAAGTAAGTCTCAGGCCTTTATTATTGTACGTAATCTGTGTGCTGGATGTGCATCAGATTTAGGAATTTTAACCACGGGTAGTCTATTGCCAGATAAAGAAAATAGACCAAGTTGAAATAATTTCAGGTGCCTTCACTGGCAATGCAGCACTTAAATTCCAGCCTGTTCCATGGAAGCCCCACTATATGTTTCTTCAGCCTATGCTCTGTACTTTGAAGCAATCCTGAGTTCAATTCAAAGGAACAGCAGTGCTTTCTGGAAGGCATTTTATTGTTAGTGTTCTCCTTGCTTCCTGCAGTTTAAGGAGATTTAAATCCATAGTTCACATTTCTCAGGAAGCTGTTTTAGCCAACGGACTATCAAACTGCAAAATGGTGCCACTAAATTGGTCATTGAACTATCCACAGGAATGAATCTAGTATTTATAGGAGAAGAAAAAAAAGAAAAAAGAAAAAGAAAGGAACATGGAAACTTTTTCTGCAACTCATTTGTCAAGGGCATTTCTTCAGTGAGGAAATTCCTGTAATCTGGTACCTGCTTATTGGACTGCCTATGCATCTTGAATTTGAGTAATATTTGATAAAACCCCTTAACAGTATTGAGGACATAGACAAAATGTAGGTTACCTCCCACACTATTTTTGAAGAGGTTTGAAAGCATCTGGAAGATTTCTGGGGCTGTTATTAAGTGAAAGAGAAATAATCTCAAATTTAATGCATGTCTTGCATGATCGCATTGACTTTGCTAACATCCTTTAACTTTAAACAACTTGTTTCAAAAATATTGCGTGTATGCATAGGTATATGTTAGAAAATAGGTGCATATGTGTTTGCATAGACACCCCTGAAGGGTATCTTGAATTTTAAAGAAGACTGCAAATGAAATCTGACAAAGTTAAAAGTTATTACAGATCTTCAATGCTGTAAAACCCATAAAAACAACATTTCTTAGTGATTTCTCAATAAATGATTCAAACCTTTTTTTGGTTTTCAGAACTTCAGAATCACAACCTAAAAAATCCCAAACTAAACTCGTACAAAACCAACAATAACAACAAAACTCCTCAAGAGAGAGATTTGTAAAAAGACCATTTTTACATCATGCACTTACATGATGTATACCTTAGGGTGTTTACTTTTTATAACTTGGTTATGCTTTATCAATCTGAATAGAAGACCATACAGTATTACCTGTACACTAAATCATGCCTCTTCCTTGTTTTACCAAGACTTCTGCAGATTGAGCTATGATTTTCTCTTCAGAAACCTTCAGTATAACATGACAAATTTTTCAGCCCCAAATACAGATTACATTGCTTTTATTATAACCCTCAATTGTAGCAAGAGTTGCTTATCCATAATGTAGTCTGAAACATAACCTCAGTTAGATCAATAAAGACACCGATGATAGGATTCTGTCTTTGATTTACATGGGTAGTTAAGACCCTGTTAGAAGGAGAATCCACTGCAGTTTAACCATATCCTGTTTATTTGGAAGTAATCCTTTTTATTTTAACATTGAAGAAGTCTGAGAAAGGTAATAAATTCAGTCCTTACAGCTTCAAGAACCTTTTTCAACTAGTATTCTAAACCAGTGTTAATATAATATGTACACTAAAAGTTTTCCTTGGCCTTATCTCTGGATTGCAGTACTGTTGTTACAGTGTCTATTGTTTCTCTGTTGTTCTCTCTATCTCTTGTGGTATTTTTATCCCTCCTTTTTGTTTCTCACACATGCATGCTCTGACAAAGACACTACTAATGGCTTTCCCCACCTGGGTTTGTCATATTCTGTTGCAGTGTCATGTATGCCTTTATTCTAGGCTTGTAATGTATGGGTAATTCATATTATCCATATATCTGTATATACTATATATAGATATTTACATATTCATGTATAATCTCTCTCTTGATTATCCAGTTCCATAGAGATTATTTTTTGTGAGGTTATTTTATAACCTCACAAAAATAGCAATAGTTTTAATCCACTGCCCATTCAAAAAGACCAATCCAAACTAATGCAGTAGTTAACATGGTGGTCCTAGAAGACCACATTCTTGAAAACAAATAAATAATTTAAACCATGAGTAACAAATAACAACATACATATATGAGTGTGCATTTGTCATTAACCATTTTATTGCTACAAAATGATGTACCAAAGTTGAGGACGCCTCACATTAAATCTGTTGACACGATATGTTGATTAGAAAAAGACTTCAGACTATAGAAACATAATTAGATTTTTTCCTCTAATTCAGAAGACAAATTTAACTGCAATGAAAACTATTCAGACAGTTTGCTAAAAACAAATAAAATGTGCTTTAGTAAAACATTATTTAATTGTTAAATTCCCCCACCTCCAGCCCCAGAATTTTAATAGTAGATCTGAATATATTTTTTGTACTGAATTAAGCCCTGTGACTGCAATAAAAATGGACTTAGGCCCTGTCAGAACTATCATTTTTTTAAATCTGTGAAATTGAAGCATTCCATATTCACAACACGGAGCAATAGACTAGGCGAAATGGGAAGAGTGAGACACTTAGAAAAAAGATAGACAGTCATTTGCATGTAAATCTAAAAATATATTCAGACTATCTGTGCTTCCTCTCATTTAGCTGATTACTGATGGGGAAATACGTGAGTGTTCTTCAGCTGTCAGTATTGGGAACTGTTAAGAAGGCAACCACAAGCACTTTAAAAACAGTCCCCAAGAAATTTTTCTACTTTTACACTTCTGAATCAATTAGGTGACTTTATTAAAAATCTCTATTAATGACTCTGGATGTCTTGTACTTCATTCTCAACAAGGGAAATCAAGATGTAATTTGGAAACAAGATTTTTTTTGCAAGATTAAAATATACTTTTTTATTCCTTGAGCATCCTCCTGGATTCTGGTCCTAACAATTTTGCATATCTTCATAGTATTTGTGAATATTGTGATTTTTAAAGCTGTGTGAGGGCATAGATATGGATGCTTACTTTAGTTTTGATTGTTTGGTTTTTGTTTTGCTTGATTTTTTTTAAGGATGAACATACATTGAATTTGAGAATGAAAAAAAAGACATGTTCATGTAATGCTTTTCAAGAGATATTTCTGTAGAATAGTCATGTGGCATTGTCATGCTGAGATGTTCTCTGACGTGGTAGGTTTTCAAGAACCAAATGCAGAATCCTGTGAGCAAAGGTCAGACATGCCCCTGTTTTGAACAGGAAATTCGAATGGATGCTTCTTGAGATCATTTCCAACATGCCCTGTGATCTTATGAATTTATAAGAATGATAGTTTATCACTGTTTATCCCAGATTTTACTGTACAACCAGTTTCTAAAATCATGGTTCAATGATTCTGTGATTCACTTTAAACTTAATGTAAGGGAATTCAAAGGTAAAAACAAAACCAAAACCAAAACAGAACTCTGAAAGTTAGGCTCTTAATTACATCAGGACTGATTTAAAGCAACATAACTAATAAATCTAGTAAGACTTAGAAACTCAAGAGTTGATGGTTGAGTAGGTTTGCTGCTAGGCTTAAATCACAGGTGTGAAAAGTGTATGGAATTTGTAACTTTTACTTAGAAAAAATGTCTCATCAGATAAATCTTGTGTAATTTATCCTTAATGCAAATCCAAATGGAAGTTTCTTATATTCTGAATATATCTGCACATCCTTACTTGCCAATCCCTTCTTTGTATCCTTCTCTCAATGGCCTATTACATATTAGTTCATGTGATTGAGGGATGTAAAATATAAAGCAAGAACCAAGCATTGTCATTGTCAACCTGGGTGTAAGCTTGGGTGTAAATTGCTGCTCTGTATTACATATGATTTACAGGATACTAGCGGGATATTTACCCATTTAAAATAAGAATACTTGGAGAGTGTTTACTGGATTACTTACTAAGGGAAACTAAGAAGGGAAGTTTTTGGTTTGTGATTCTTGAAATAGATGTTGACTTAGTGCTGTTAAGCCTTCTGTGTTCCCAGATAAGCACAGAAAGGCAACTTCAGCATTCTGTGGGAAAAAAATCAACTACATTATTTATTTATAGTCACAACTAGCCAGAGGTTAATGTATACATGTTTGTATGTGGGAAGTATACCACGATTTTGGGCTTTACAGAAAACCCCTGAAAATATAGCTTGAAGTTCAGATGGAGGCACATATAGCTATTTTTGTTTATTTCCTTGCTTGTTTATTTAATCTATGTATTTCTAAAAAAAAAAACAGAAAAAAAAACCCCAAACCAAACCAACCAAACAAACAAAATAAACCCAACCACAAAATAACGAGAATGGGCACTTATAAAATGTTAGAAGAGAGTTGAACTACAGTAATAGTATGCAGTGCATCATAGACAATCACCATGAGACACTGAAAAATTCTGATGAAAGACCAGTTGATGGAAGTAAAAAACTGTTAGTTTGCAGATAGAAACTTAGAGATATATCAGTTATGGAGGTTTAGGGTTTTAGGACTTTTGGAAATGGCAGTTACCAGGATGACAACTATAAATTAAAATGCAAAGAGACACTAGACGATTAAATTGTGAATCAGTGGGCTGTGATTCCGATAGGAAGTCAAGGGGAAGGAGAGGATTGCAAATGGACATCTTCACAGATTTTAATGTCGGTTTTACTGTATTTACATTCCTATCTATTTATTAAAAACTGAATGCACCAAGGTAGATTTCTTTTTCACTGGAGTAGTATTCTTTACAGACAATAAATAACAAGGATCTTCCACGCTGCTATACACAATTTATTTTAAAGTTCATCATGTATAATGAACACACATATACAAGTACTAGGAAACATTTAGCTACCACAGTACTGCAAAGAAAGGAACAGGTAGACAATATTCATTAATTATTTGATTTAAGGTCATTGTTTAGATAGCTGTTTTAGTAGTGTAGATGTCACACTTTATTCCACAAAGCTACTGAATTATAAACGATCAAATCTTTTTAATCTTTTACATTTGAGTTGGGGAAGGGGGAAATGGAAAATATAGCTAAAATGCTATTAAGTGACAAGATAGCAGTAAGTACAATATTAAAATTATAGAATAATCTATTAACTTTTTTTCTCTCTGGAAATTTTATGAAACTTCCAATTTCATAAATGACTGTTAAATATGGAAATTCCATATTATTCTGGTTTAACACCAGACAACCACTAAGCACCATGCTGCTACTTTCTCATTCCCCCACAGCAGGATGGAGGAGAGAATTGGAAAAGTAAGAAAACTTGTGGGTTTACATAAAGACAGTTTAATTGGTAAAGCAAAAGCTGCACATGCAAGCAAAGCAAAACAAAGGATTAATTCACCATTTCCCATCACCAAGGAGGTGTTGAGCCATCTCCAGGAAAGCAGGGCTCCATCACAGATAATTGTTACTTAGGAAGACAAATACCATGATTCTAAACGTCCTCTTTCCTCCTTCTTCTTACCCCAACTTTATATGCTCAGCATGACTTCATATGGTATGGAATATCCCATTGGTCAACTATCCTGGATGTGTCCCCTACTAACTTCTTGTGCACTCCCAGACTACTTGCTGTTGGAGTGTTGTGATAAGCAGAAAAGGCCTTGGATCTGTGTAAGCACTGCTTAGATACAGCTAAAACATCTCTATAGCACCAACATTGCTTTCAGCACAAATCCAAATCACCACCCTGTACTAGATACTATGAAGAAAATTGTCTCCCCCAGTCAAAACCAGCACACAAAGGCATCTAAAAAGTAATGGTTGCAGACTGGAATTATGGAGCAATTATAAAATATAATATGTAAGCAAAGATAATATTTTTAAAATAAAACAATTTTTATGATAATTCCTGATGTGCTGTACAGTACCCTCCTGTAAATCCCTTTTAGCATAGTAAAATGAGTAAAAAACAATTGATTTGTGTTAACTTTGAATCCAGATTTTTTTTTATAAACATCTCAAACTGCACAGCAAATAATTCATCACAAATTTCTGATGCAATCATTCATAGTACTTTTTTCTACAAAATACTCTTTCTTTTCTGGGAAAAGAAGCTTATTCTGACTGATGATATTTTGCTTAGAAATTCTCCTTTTAGTAATTTGTATCTGTAGGTTTAACATACAAATAAAGCTTTTGTTACAAGAAACTAATTATTAAAAATTATTGATGATTTCTCTGAAAATTTCATTTATTTTCTTCTTTCTCCATGTCTGCAAGCAGATCTTACTATTCTCAAGTGTTCCAGCTAATTGAATTTACTTGACAATTAGCTTTGCTTTACTCTTAGAATTGACAGAAATTGTTCAGCATCTACACTGGAAACTACTGTTCTGTTGGTTAACTTCTTAAGTGCTCAAATAAAAAAAAAAAGAATATTGGTCTACATGCTCAAATTTTATAGCAAGCACCTTTTCCCTTTTACAGGAGAAATAGTAACTGAGAAATAGCAGAAAAAAATAAATGGGGGCTTGATAGCTTTGAAAAATGTTAAGAGCTTCCTGAGAGACTTTTATTCATTAAAATTAAACTAATGTATAATTCATAGGCTGTATGCAAGTTAAATTTAAATAATCTGATCTCATTCACAGGGAGTAGCTGTATACATGATTATAGCTGTGAGTGGTACAATCACATTTTGTCCCACACCAGTTTCTTCCCATCTCAAAAAATTATCTTCTTTGTTGCTTCTCTGCCTTTGTAATAAAGAATGAAAAATTTTGGGAACATCATTTCCCTTGACATTTTCTGCTTTGACTGAGCAAAGTATATTCTGCTTAAGGCCATTTGTGTTTAAGATAGAATAGCATGTAGTTTGCAAGGTGTGTTTGATAAACTGAACAGATCTCTTAATGGGCACAATTGCTACAATTCATAGAACATAGCATGAGGAAGACATGATGCTACATTTTCTTGTCAGTTGAAGAATTTTCCCCAAAAGTGAGAGAAATGGGCTTTATTTGCTTTAGGAACTAAATGGAGAGGTCCTACTTATGCTGCTCACCAGCTGATAAAGAAATATACAGATAAGGTTGCTACTTGTTCAGTCCCAGCTGTTAAACTTAGGCCACTGTCCACAGAACACCCACAGGAGCCTAAGAGAAATTTTGAAAGATACTGAATAATAAAGCAGTTTTGCTTGCACTTTGCTTGATACTTCTTGTTTTGTACAGTGTTTGGAGCACTCTTCTAGGACTTATATGAGATTTTTTTTTGATCAGGTAGATTGACAGTTTTCAAACTCATTTGCAAGATTTGCTTCCCAATATTGTGCTTGAAGAAACCAGAGAAAATCATAGACATCACTTTTAAGTGCCTAATCCTTAGGCAAACAAGAACTCACCCTCAATGTTTAGGAATGTGTACACAAACCTTCAGTAATCCTATGAGAAGCGGCTGAGGGAGCTGGGGATGTTTAGCTTAGAGAAGAGGAGGCTGAGGGGAGACCTTATCAGCGCCTACAACTACCTGAAGGGAGATTGTAGAGAGGTAGGTGATGGTCTCTTCAGCCAGGTGACAGGAGATAGGACAAGGGGGAATGGTATGAAGCTGCACCAGGGCAGGTTTAGATTGGATGTTAGGAAAAAATTTTTTACTGAAAGAGTTGTCAGGGCCTGGAACAGGCTGCCCAGGGAGGTGGTCGAGTCACCTTCCCTGGATGTGTTCAAAAAAAGCGTAGATGAAGTACTTAGGGATATGGTTTAGTCTAGGATGTGAATGGTTGGACTTGATGATCTTAAAGGTCTTTTCCAACCTTGTGATTCTGTGATTCTGTGATTCTGTGATTCTGTAACATCTAGGGAACACAGACAGACAATTTATTCAGAAAGATAGAAAGAAATATGTGTTTAAAGCAGGCTGACTTGGACTCCACCTGCATCAGGTGTTTGTGCATATATGTGTTCACATGTGCCTATATAGGTACTTACATATATATGTATAAAGGCCATTTTACACATTTTGGTCTCCAAAATTCTAAATTAGGAATTTGTCATGGTTCTTTTGCTTTTTATGATTAGCATCCCCATAATTACATAACTGTGCTGACATGGCTGATTTAAAATAATTCCTTTTCAAGAAACAGGTTAACACTGGGTAAAAATATGCACTATAAAAATGGTCCTTTGTGTCAGCACTGTTTCTTCCAGGTTGCACTTCCTCTAGGGTCTACAATTCTTGACATAGCCATCCCTCTTCATCAGTATCTCTTTCTACTTGCCTTGGCTCAACGATTCTATCTGAGTACAGGTTTCTAAATGAAAAATAATCTATCATGTTGTCACCTTTTATTGCTGTTTTCTTCACGTTAATATTCCAAAAACAATGAACTTCTGTTATTTTTTTGTTTTACTTGTAACCTTCATCAAAATACTATTTTATTTTATATTGGGTGTAGGAGGCAAGTTCATAGCAGCAGGGAGCTGCAGAAGTGGCCTCTGTGAATAGAGGCCAGTGGCTGTCACATGCTGGACACAGCCAGTCCCAGATGGCTACACAACAGACCCAACACAGGACAGAGCCAAGCCCATCAGCAAGCTGGTGGTAATGCTGAGCAAACATATTTAAGCACAAAATTCTGCACAGGAAGTAAGGAACCAGGAAAAAAGTGAGAAACAACCCTGAGAAAACCACAGTCAGAGAAGGAGGGGGTGCTGCAGGCACTGGAAGAGAGATTTCCCTCAATCCTGTGGAGAGAACACCACTAGAGCAAATAATCACATTGCATCCCACATCATGGAGGAATGTACATTGGAACAAGTGTAAATTTCCTGAAGGATGTGTGGTCTGCTGAGAGCCTGTGCTAGAGAAAATCCTTCTGGCAGGAATGGTTGGACACAATGATCTCAAAAGTCTTTTCCAACCCAGTGATTGTGTGACTTTGAGCCCATGGAGCACCTGCTCTGGAGCAGGTTAATCTTGAAGGATCGAAGCCCATGGAGAGAAATCACAGAGGATATGTCAAACATGTAAAAAGGAAGAAGCAGCACAGAGTAACCTTTCCGGACTCACCAAACCCTCCTGTCCCCCATAAACCCTGCACATCTTGGCAGCGGATAGGTAGAAGAGTTGGAAATGAAGGACTGAAATGGAGTTGGGGAAAATGTCAGGGGACACAGATGTTTTTCAGTTTTGGTTTTGTTTCCAACCATCCAAATCTATTTTAATTATCAATAAATTAAATTTATTTTCCCTATGTCAAGTCTCTACTGGTAATGATGGTAATTGCTAAATAATGTCCCTCTTTATTTTGACCCATGAGATTTCCATCTTATTTTCTCTCCCTGTTCTGCTAAGCAGGAGAAAGGAGCTGGAAGGTTGTCTGGCAGTTAGTCAGGGTTAATCTACTGTATATTTCAATGTAAATTTTAATACTAATCAGAGTATTCATTCTATGTCAGGAATTTGACACCTTATATCTGGTTTTATCATACCACTGTTAACACTTTCAAATGAAGGCTTCAAATTTAGGAGAGCCATGTGGATGTTCACATGATCTTTCACTTTTTAACTGGAATAAAACCTTGGAGCAATTTGTTCTGTGAACTTTGAATTGATTCTCTTAGCAATGCCTCCAATAATTACTTGCTGGAAATTTTAATTGCTAAACTTAAAATATTTTTATGATTATTTTTTTAATTAATGAAAGACATTACACAAAAAAAGTTAGAAGCTACCATTTCTCAATATTAATGTACTCTGTCCTCGCTTAGCTTAGATGATACATGAAGATAATAAACAATAGGAAGGACACATTTGCAAGATCACACTTCAAGTAATAAAATTGGGAGAAACAAAAAGCCACAAATAATGTATTTTAATGTTTACACTTTCCTAGAGAATTTTCGTTTTCAGAAATTTGTTGAGGTCCCGGTGTACAGACCAGGCTTCCTGCTCACCTTTGTAGTGTCTGAAGAAGTACACGTATGAAAAGGATATTATTTCTTTAAAATATTGTTGTATCATCTTGCTATAGTGTAGAAAATCAGCTTCAAAGAAGCAAATTGGTGAAACTGATAGAAACACTGAATGATTGGTCAGAAGACACATATAGTCCAAACTCTTGCTCAAAGCAGGGTCACACAGAGCAACTTGCTCAGGGTTGCTTTCAATCAAGTTTGGCATGTCTCCAAGGACAGTCTCCACAGGCTCTCTAGGCAACCTGTTCCAGTGTTTAAACACCCTTACAGTTAGAAAGGGTGGTTTTGGTTTTTTTCTTATTGTACTGGAATTTCCTGTATTTATTTATCAAATTATTTTCATAAAATATGGTGAGTTGTAAGGCTTTTTTGTGAACATTCAAGTAATTTATGTAAATCTCTGTGTTTGCTTGTAAATGATAGAAGTGACTACCAATCCCACAATGCTGGTTACCCATTGATTCCTGTATTATAAAAGCAGTTGTGATGTATACCCCTGAAAAGAGAGAAACTAGTCTCTGCCTTTGCTTTCTACAACTTGGGTGGTGTGGCTAGAGCACTTGATGGTGCAGGCTGGGGCAAAATGTTGTAGAATACGTCATCTGTCTCCATATCCTGGGTAACCTGTGTAATCTGTTTCCTTTTGGAGAGGGCCTACATTTTCCCTTGTCTTCCTTTTATCAGTTTTCTTGTTGGCCTTGATGTTCCCGGAAATATTTAATTCTATCAGGGCTTTTGCTTTCCTAACCTGATCACAGGCTACTTGGAAGAGTTGTCTATATTTCTTCCAGGCTACTTGCGCTTGCTTCCACCTTCTGTAGGTGTCCTTTTTCTGTTTGAGTTTGTTCAGGAGCAACTTGTTCATCCATGCAGGCGTCCTGGCATTTTTTTTGCCTGACTTCTTTGGATGCATCACTGCTGAGCTTGGAGTACTAGCTTGGAATACTAGCCAGTTGTCTTGGAACCCTCTTTCTTCCAGAGCTTTGTCCTGTGTATTCTACCAAACAAGTCCCTGAAGAGGCAACAGTCTGCTCTCCTGACATCCAGGTAGTGAGCGTACTGTGTGCCCTCTTCACTGCCCTGAACTCCAGATTTCACGGTCATTGCAATCCGGGTTGCCTTTGAGTTTCACATCCTTTACCAACCCCTCCTTGGTGGTGAGAACAATGTGCAGCACGGCAGAGGCATAAATGCATAAAATGCATTTTTTTTTTTAATATTAGATCCATTAAGTAAATGTAACAACACACACATCTTTAAAAATGTTTTTGTTTATTTAAATAGTACTAAATAATATCTGCATCTTAAATTCTGCTTAAATGCAAAGTCCATGTGAAAACCAGATTTAGTGAGTTATGAACTAAAAGGCACATGAAGAAAAAGACTTAAATATTTGAGCAGAATCATATATTATTGACATTTAGGGAGTTGTGTGATGAATTTACATTTCTTATATGAAATACAGTCTGAACCTATCTTCTTTAATAACGGATAGATTTTTTTACCCAAACTTCAGTAATGTACTTGAAGTATTTGAACTAAATATTTCAAATGGGTGACATATTGTTCTCAGAGCTCTATTCAGTTTTCTTCAAGTCTTTGGTGACTTCCTTTGAGAAGCAAATTTATTCTCTACTCTTTACTCTTTACTGAGAAGCTGGAGACAAGCAAAAGTAAACTGTGCAAATTTATAACCGTGTGTAATATAAGGCTCTTCACCTAAACACTGACCTGCTGTTGGTTGAGATAGAATTAATTTTCTTCACAGAACCTGGTATGGTGCTGTTTCGGATTTGTTATCAAAACAGGGTTAATAGCAGGAGGATGTTTTAGTTGTTGCTAAGCAATACTTACACAGAATCGAGGAATTTTCTGCTTTTCACATTATCCCACCACCAAGTAGTCTGGGGGTGCACTAGAAGCTGAGAGGGGACACAGCTCTGACACAGCTGACCCTGACTGACCAAATGGATATTCCATACAATACGATGTTTGCTCAGCAAAAAAACTCTGTGTGTGGCAGTTTTCCAGGGAAGTGTTTGCTTGGGCTCTGTCATTGGACATTGGTCAGTGAGCAGTTGTTGTGGGGTTTCTGCATCTTTTGGTATTCTTGAATTTCATTTGGTTTGGCTTTGGAGTGTAGGTCTTTACTTATTAAATTCAATGTGTGAGTGGCTGTGTAGTTCTACCAGTGTTAAACCTCAACAAGAAAGCATATATTTTAGTTATGAATAAGGATCAAAATATCAACAGTATCATGTTGTCCAAAGCTACCAAAATGGTCTGTTAGAATGTGTCCAGGACAGCTTTTTCACATTTGTCATCTATGAGACTCATCTTTTCCTCAGGGTATATGTAGAATTGCTTCTACTGTTTAGCATATTTGATATTCTAAGGAAGATAATGTTTAAATAAAAATTCAGATGATTTTGTAGACATTTGGGGTGGGGTTTTTTTGTTAGTTTTGGGTTTTTTTGTTGGGTTGGGGTTTTTTTGTGTTGGTTTTTCTTTAAATGCAGATGCAAATAGTATGTTTGAGAGTATTCTTGTGCAGAGGATAACCATGTTTTCAGCATAGGACTGAGGCAAGAAAAGTTCATATTCCTTCTGGAAGGTGAAATAATATGAATAAGTTTTAAATACTTTTTTGACGCTGATAAAAAATAATCATTGAACCACTGAAATCACTCTACTCAATTACTTTTTTTTTAATTTCCAGGATAAGCAGCATTATGACTTCAGACTGTAGCCTTATAAAATTCAGGACTAAATAGATCCACTCTTCTTTTGTATTGTTTTCCACATCAGTAATTATTTTAAACCCTTTTGCTTTTTAATCCATTTGTCTGCACCTTTAACAAGAAAAGTCCATGGATGAACATCTGGTTAACAAATTGTCAGCATTGTAAGCATTATTTAAATACTTATTTCCCAAAAAGATTTGGACATTGTTTTCAGACTTTTTGAATGGCTAGGCTTTGATTAAGATTCCATCACTGACACAATGCATTGTTTTTTATCCTTTAAACAGAAGCTGCCTGAAATTGTCTGAATACCATAACATGTATTCTGTTGTAAGAAAGACACTCAGATAAAGTGAATTTTTTTTTCAAATCAGTGAAAAAATCATTCCCACACCTCTGTGATGTATATATACATGCTGACATGCAGTGGTTGTTTTTTACAAAGTAGAGAAGAGCTTACAGAGAAGAGTTTACCAGAACTTGACTATCAACTGTGTTAATTAAAACTATGCCTAGAATTCATAAGATATCATCACTTCATTTTATACTTTATTTGTTCTATGAATGATTCCTGCACAGCAGCAAGAAATAGGAACTTAATAGCAAAAATAAATACAAAATAATGAAGTTCACAACACAATTATGCAAAGCAGAGTAGGGCTTTTTCCACAAATGCCTGCTACCCCAGTCAGCAATTTTTTAGGGAAAAAAAAAAATCCAAAACAACACAACACTTTTCAAACTATTTACTACATTCAAATTCTTCATTCAGTGGAAAAAGGGAATATACGGGTTATGGGCAGCCACCAAAACTAGGTAAAAACTTGATGATCTATACAAAATACAGCAAACAGTTGTTATGAGTCCAATTAGAGTAATATTAATAGTTATGGCCAAACTGCTATAGAAAAAACTCATTGGTAAAACTTGCCTAAAAATATAGACACAGGAAAACTTTCTTTACATCACAGTAGTGAGAAAGACAAGTAACAAACTAAAGATTTCAGGATAACACACTTTTCCTATTTGCGGGATGTAGCAAGCAGGATTACTCAGGGAAATTTCTACCTTGAAGAATAAAACAACTCAGGACACCTAGGATAATATATGCTCTAATATAGGTCCATCACAGGAATGAAGGGAGAGGATAACAGTGTAACAAGAAAACAAGAGTATCTCCTTTGCATGACCAGCATGGTAATAATAATAATGTAACCATACTGGATAGGATCCTTCTAAGAAGCCAGGAAGGCTTTAATCATGGAGGAATTGTGTTGGAGGATAATACTGGCAATTTAAAATGTTGAACAGAAATATCTATGTTGTGTGGTTCACATAGATAAAACTGGTTCCTTACAGTGTTTGCCATAAATTATCCTCCTTTAACCCAAGAAGTTTCATTATACTAACTGTATAATTAAATTACAACATTTGTATACCAAATTTGCATATTGCAAAGAAAAGTAGTATTGTTTCACTGTAAAAATCTTAAATGGAGTTTTCAAAATGAATATTTATTAAGCATTGTAAAGCAGATTTGATGTTGATTTTTGAATGTGCAGATTTCTAAATGTGCAGCTTGTCTTTACAGTTCCAGCATTATTGTTATGTAAAATGGTGTATTGAGCAGTTGGAGAAAGGAAGCTCCCCAGTTTCCTGTCAATTATAGCAAAAGACTGATGAAAACAGTGTGGGACACACAGACCCTTGCACTCCCACTGGGCCGGTACGAATTCAAATATACACATGTACTGATTTTACATGGCAAGTGTTGGGTAGCAGAGGGGCTGCAGGGTTCCCTTCTCTGAGCAGAGGCCATAAAGTGCCCCCATGTGGGACAGAGCATGTTTCTGGTGGTTTTAGGTTTGCTTTCATTTTTTCCTATCCTAGCATGTTATTAATTGGCAATAAATTAAAGAAATTTTCCCCCTATCAAGTCTGTTTTGCCTGTCATGGTGAGTGATCTCCCTGTCCTCATCTCAAGCCACGAGTTTTTCATCCTATTTTCTTTCTCTGTCCTGCTGTGGAGTAGGAGTAAGAGACTGATTTGGTGGGCATCTGTCAGCCAGCCAAATATAACCTAAGGGAAAATGCGGGGGAAGGAAGAAAAATGGAAAGATAAAGACAGACCTTGTGGGTTGGGATAAGAACAATTTACTGGGACAGCAAAGTGAGGGAGAAATAACAACAGGATTTTATAGCAAAATATACAAAACAGGTGATACACAATTCAGTTTCTCCCTGAACCACACAAACCAGGTCATACAGCTCAGTTGTCCCAAAGTTGGATTGTCCCCAAACCACACAACCCAGAGCGTTGCGCTCCTGCCTGCTCCCCACCCCAACCCCCACCTTTATGCTGAGCATGATGCCCCCTTTGGCCAGTATGGGTCACCTGTCCTGGCTGTTTCCCCTCCCAGCTTCCTCAGTTCCCTCTGCCCCATTGTTAGCAGGGCAGTATGAGAATCTAAAAAGTCCTTTACTTCTTGACAACAACTG
The DNA here is from genome assembly GCA_020800305.1 of Porphyrio hochstetteri. Taxonomy (NCBI): domain Eukaryota; kingdom Metazoa; phylum Chordata; class Aves; order Gruiformes; family Rallidae; genus Porphyrio; species Porphyrio hochstetteri. The sequence continues at coordinate 172,280,155 of CM036905.1, read as the reverse complement.
AAAACATCAGTGTGCTATCAGCACTGCTCTCATCCTAACTCCCAAACATGGCATTACACCAACTTCTAGAAGAAAATTAATTCCATCCTAGCCAAAACCAGGACAAGGAATCATATTTTTTACTGTGAGGGTGACTGACCACTGGAACAAGGTTGCTCAGAGATGTGGTCTCTGTCTTTGGAGATACTAAAATTCCATCTGGATATGTTCCTGTGCAATTTATTCTAGGTGACCTTGCTTAAGGACGGAGGTTGTACCAGATGGAATCCAGAGGTTCCTTCCAACCTTAACCATTCTGTGCACATCTGTAAATCAAGAAAGTACTCAGCAAACTATAAACAAAGAAAAAACAAAACTTAAATAATACTGATAGAGAACTCTAAATTAAAGGAAGACTGTATGTTGGAACATGTGAAAACTGTGTAACTAGTGTGAGCTAGATATTGAAGGGAAGGAATGAGAATTCAAAAATAATTTTAAAAACATTGGAAAACAGCACTTATTGACTACTGATTGTAGTGCAGAAATATGCCTCCTAGGACACCTACATAAGGTAGTGATGACCTGAATATAAAATAACTTCTGATGATAGACCAGTGTCATGGTTTAGTTCCAGATGGCAGCTAGGCAACACACATCTGCCTGCTCACATTCCCCCAGTGGGATGGGGAGGTGAATTGGGAAAAAAGTCAAAAAAAAGAAAAGTTGGGATAAGGACAGTTTATTAGAACAGCAAAGAAAGAGGGAAATAACAGCAATACTAATAAAAGAATGCATGAAGCAGGTGATGTGTAGTGCAGTATGCTCACTGCCCAGCAGTATGCTGCAGTGATGCAGCCACTACTCATGCGCCAGACTCTTCCTCATATCTGGAGGAGGATGAGGATGACTGCATGGTATCAAATATCCCTTCGGCTAGTTTGGGTCAGCTGTCCTGGCTGTTACCCCTCTCACCTTTGTCTGAATATTAACTCTATCCTTGTCAAAAACCAGGACAACTGGAAATAGATGAGAAATATTTCAGTTGTAAAAAGTGCATTGGAACAAAATGTCAACTTTCAAAATGAGCACCAATGATCTGTGCAATCATATAGGGCTCGAACAAAGGAAATAAAGGAATATTATTCAATGCTTCTAACACCAGAACAGATAAGGGGAACCGAAAGAAGTTTTCAGACACATCAGACATAAAATGAACAGAATAAAAATGGGCTTGCATGCATTAATCAAACTGTGAAATCTCTTGGCACTGCAGTAAACCAAGACTTTCAGCTGTAGAGGATAAAGAAAGAATGCAAAGGCATGCTATAAGGCAGTATTTTCATCAGCAACTATTAAACAAAAGTTTATCTATATTTGAATCTTATTTCAAGCAGAAGTTCACTTTAGAAGGAAGATAAACTCAGTTTTCTACATTTAATGCATTTTTCCATATTAAAGCAGTGTTGAAGCTTGTAACATGGATTCTTTTTGTGTGAAGCTACACTGAAAGATGTACTCTGCAAGCCCATCTAATGTGGTCTAAGTCTAATATTCAGTCTACAGAAAGAGATTAGCTTTAGGCCAGAGAAATAATTTTCCCTCACCAACCCAAACTGTATAGAATTTGGCTTTCTGCACTAACAAATTAATTGTCAGATGCTTACTATGCTCTGCTAATTTTTTTACACGGTCACTATGGTTTAGGTATGGGTTAGTTTGCAAAGTGTTTGGTATATGCTTTTCCTCTATCCTTTTTCACTTTGAAGTATTTACTTGTACAGCAGGCTTTCCACTCACTTGGCACTGCAGGGTTTCAGAATAAGAATAATTAAACTATTGAATAAGCACTTAGGGAAACACCTCACCTACCCGTTCATAGCTGACCGTTCACTTGTTTTCACCACTGTTTTACACAGTCTCTCCCAGTCTCCTCAGTGAGGAGACAGGAAGTACAAAAGGCTGAGGTCAATGTAAAATGTTTCTTTTCCTCCACTGCACCATCGTATTTATATATTTTCCTCTGCTCCAACATGGGTTGCTCACAGATTGCAGTCCCTCAGGGGTGTCCCTGCCCTGCAGTGGGTTTCCTGCAGTCCTGCAGGACTATATGCTCTCACATGGTGTGCCTCCTTCCAGAATTGCCTCTCTAGCTATGTCCACAGAAATGACCTCTTCCACATTCTTCCCTGCTTCCTCTGTTTTTCCTTCCATGTGTCCTCCATGTGTCTCCAGACCCTCATGGCATTATTTTTTCCTTAAACATGTTTGAGCCAGGGTGTCAGGAGATCCCCTTCAGGTTTGGCTCACAGCTGAGATTCTCATACCAGCACTAGAGCTGTCTAGGATGGGCTGAGACAGTCTTTTTCCCCAACCTTGTCAGTTATGAGCCCTTCAGAGAGCAGGGGCTGACATTGCCTGAAACACCCTGGAAACCACTGCCCAAAGAGCAGTCACTAGTGTCACTGGGTAGTGGGCTACTGTAGCACTTCCACACTTCAGCTGGGAAACAGGGAACAGGAAACATATCATAGTAAGGAAAGATAAAATTGAGACCATCTGTAAGACCGAATTTGGGAAAACGATCCTCACCACAGGATTTGCTGCTGAAGAATTTGGGATGCTGGTGATTTATGCGAAGACCCTCCCCCTCACTTCTGCTTGAGGAATGTGGTCATTGATCATTAGTCTCTAGAGGAACAGTGGAAGCATAAGCATAAGAATAAAGAGGAAGATACTTGGGAGCTCTGTATGAATATGTTACTGGCCTTATCAATGATTCTTTCTGTGTTAATTAAATAATGCTCTATACATATTTGTATCATTCAAACTGCAATAGTAACTGTAATTGATCAGACTGTTAAGACATGTTATACTCACAATAAATTCTTAATTTTACATATTGTATGTCCCTTCTGTCCATTATAGGATTTTAATTGTAGCAGCAGTGTGCACTTGATCAAAACTCTGGTGATTTTACTGAAGTTTCTTCTCTTAGATTCAGTGGTCATATAAGCATGATAATTCTAGAGGAATCAGCTGTGACAAAAGCTGAATAATTTTAAATATAAAATCAAGCCTTTTTACGGATTTTTGAAGGCAAGAAAGTCCTTTGTTCACTCTAGAAGTAATGGTATTGGAGAGAACAGAAATCATAACAAGTATGGTGCTCAATTCAGTTTTTTAGTTAAGATTCTTTTATGTTTGTTCATAATCCAGCTTTATTAGTGAATTTCCATACAAGTCAAACTTACTCTAAGCATCACAAAATAAAGAGGCAATAGGAGTTGTAAGGGATAAGTCTGAGTCTTACACTCAGACACAAATTTAACAAAAAAGGCATTTCTACCAAAAAATCAGTTATTGCTTCACAGAATCGTGTTTAAGCTATTTAAGATATATCTGTTAGACAATATATTTTGTCAATCCAGTATTAAAATAAAAACAACAAAACCCTAATTGAATCAATTAATCATTTTTTCCACAATCTTCTTCCCCCTTTCAGTACCTCATAGAAACTTGTCCTTCACTTAAGGTCATCCCCTCCCATCTGAGCTAAATGCAGCACCTCACTTCTCACTTACACAGTTTGTTATTACAAGATGACATCCTAATCAAATTGCAGTGAATTACTGGATTAATAACTGGAATAATCAACATTAAAAGTGATACCATTTCAAAGCTGTAAAAAATGTTTCAACAAATGCAATTCCAATGAGTAGTTCAAGGTTTTGATTTTTTTTTTTTTAAAAGTGCTTTATATCTGTTTTCAAAGTCTGAACCGTAAAAGCTGCAATAATCACACCATCCAAAATAATCACACCATCCAAAATATTCACCCACTACACTAATAGCATATCTCCTTGCTTTAGAAATAAAAGCCAAAAACCAAAACCAAACCCAACATTTTCTTTATTTACTGCTTGCTTTTAACACTCCATAAAAAATGAACACCAAAAAGCATAGAGTTTTAAACATTCCCTTTCATACTTAGATAAAAATATCTTGTCTTAATATTTTTGCTTACCTGCAGCAGGAAATGTGTGTTCATTAAACATACTTTTTTCAGTCAGAACATATGTCAGACTGTTCTAATACATTATTTCACTAATAAAACATAAACTTCTACATATAAACAGTTCTTTTAAAACCAGAATGAAAATTACTACTAAATTCAAAATTAAGCTTTCAATGACATTTTTTCTTGTTTTTATTTGCATCTCTCCTCAGTAACAAAAGGTAATGTGATAGCAAGTGACAAGAATGTAAATGAAGAGTGTCTTACACTGTGTTGTAGGAAAAAAAAAAAGTCTGAGTTAAGCCTAGAAATTTAACGCTATCTCTTCATTTTTATAAAGATCCTGTCTTATATTCTAGCATGCTTAACACTGTTTAGTTGAACTTAAGGGATAAAGCAACAGCTGGGCTAAGTATGCAATATTTATGGCTTGTTCATACCTTTACAGCAATATCATGCATCAGTGAATGAGTCTGGTTGGATTTTATTTATTTATTCATTTTTTTGTCATCTGTGTAACACTTTATCTGGAATGATCATAAGGGAAAATCTCTTCCTAATGTAATCGAGGATGCTGTTGGCTTTCTTTGTCACAAGGGTGCATTGGTGGCCCACAGTCAATTCCATCTCAGCAGGAACTCCAGGTCCTTTTCTGCAAAGCTCCTTTCCAACTCATTCACATTCATGTTTACTGGTGCATGGAGTTATTCCTCTCCAGTGAAAGGATTTTACATTACCCTTTGTTGAACTTCATGAGATTCTTATTCTGTTTCTCTAGCCTGTTGAGATCCCTCTCAATGGTGGCCCACCCATCTGGTGCAACAACTGGTCTCAGTTGGCTGGCTGAAGTTACACTCTAACCTATCGTTGAGGTCATTGAGATGTTAAGTAGCATTGGCTGCAGTACTAATGCTTGGTGTACAGCCAGTTTGCATCTACCTCACTGTCCACTGATCAAGTCCATACTTCATCTGTTTTTCAGAGAGGATGTTAATAGGAGCATAATGAAAGTCTTGCTAAAGTCAAGGTAAACTGCATCCACTAATCTCTCTTCATCCACCAAACCAGTCATGTCATTGCTGACAACTCCCAAGCACCTTCTTATCCTTCACATGTTTGGAAATAATCGTGATCTTGCAATGACATCAGCCACTTTCCTCAACTTCCATGGGTGCATCCCATCAGGTTAACTCATTTACCTCAAATTTAAATGTTTTAAATGGTTTAAATGTTCCCTAACATCTCTTCCAGCAAGGGAAAATCTCTTTCCTACAGAATTTCCCACAGGTCTCAGGCATCTAACATTCCTCAAGAGAATCTTAACTAGTCTGAACTGAAGTGAAGTCAGTACTGGGTACCTTGGCCTCCATATACTTTGTCATACCTGGTGCTCTTCCTGATTCAGCAGATTCTTTTTGCTATAGAGTTACCTGCAGAATATTATCCTTAGAATATTATGATGATAATATATTTCTAATATTGTCTAATTTCTATTGCCAAATTTATTTATCCTCTGTCCCAAAATATCACTGAAAGATGATTTCTCTATGAGTTCTTGTGGTAGTCTTTTGGGGGAAATTATTTGTAATCTCTATACATGTTAGAAGAAATTAAACAAATTTTAATTCCCTGGAACCATCCAATGCCTTTTATCTCCAATGCACTGTCTCAGGAATCCTTTTCAGAAAATGTATTTCAGATATGTGTTAACATTAGCTACAACAACCTACATTTATCTCATGTCCATAACACTAATATTGAGGGCACAGGTAGAAACCCCAGCAGAATTAATTGCCTGAGAGTTACATATGCAGATAGGAAAAGAGCATGAGTCTTGCTTGGCTGGGGAAATTGAAATGAAAAAGTCTCTTCTTTCTCCCTCTGCTCCCACAGAGTGTACTATATATAAAGCATACTTCAGAGGAAAGCAAACTTTAGAACAATAAAACACATCCTTTCAAATCTGGTTTCAACTTCCCAGCTGACTTCTTTTTTATGGGAATATGTGTGAATGGGAATATGGAATAAATATCTTCATAGATACCATTTTACCATTATGTTAAGAACAAGTTATCTACATACTCTCTGTATAGTAATGATAAAAAAGGCGATCTTAAATCCTATCATGAACAGCTGTACACTCACTAAAGTGAAAGATTTTAAGGAAAATCGTTTACTTCTCTTTTGATTCTTTTGAGGACTAATTCCATCCCTGATTTTCCCAGTATGTTTTTGAAGATCAAAATACAACTGTCAGTTTAATATTACACTGTGATTTTCATTACGAACATTATGAACATTATAAATATTGCTTAGCTTTCACAAAAGGTGAAGGGACTAAGTAGAACTGTAAGACAGCTCTCCCTCAAGAAACCTCAGTCAGCAAATAACCGACCAAGGACTTTGCTACTTGAAATTAATTTACCAAGAGTATATGTGACAATTTTAATCTAATTGAGAATATTTTTCTTAGGGGAAAAATAAAAAACAAAACCAAAACCAAAACATCAAAAATTAGAAATTGAAAAGTTAAAAGAAGAAATAAGTTCCATGATTTTTTTTTTTTAAGGGAAGTGTAATATTTTTAAATCCTAGATGTGTAATTTTAACTTAAAGAGAAATATTTAGATGTGTTCTTCTCACATAGTTTTATTATATGGTCTATCAAACTATAATTTATATGTGTATGTGTGTGTGTATACACACATATATGCTATACCAGTATTTTCCAGATTCACTAATTGGAAACCCTCAGCACTTGAATCTCTTTGAAATTCCTGTCTAGGACATGCACACATGTATTAGCTACAGTTAGTCCTTGGGTGCCATGGAGAATTCAGAAGAAAGTATTTTGATAGTTGAAGACATTTTGATCCTGATATCCAACTCACAGTTCCTGAACCTTTGGAGCATATGTCACAAAAAATAAAATTCATTGGGAGCATAATTACATACATTACTTAAATATTAAGGAAACTAGTAATTGCATTACAGTTACACATTTTAATTGTGCCAATTTAAGAATAAGCAGATAAAGAAATGATAGGCAAGGGAATTAAAGGAAGTCAGGAATTATTAGACTATTTTGAGTATTTTATTTTTGGGGAGGATATGGCTGAGAAAATTCCTTAATTTTCATTTAGATCACTAATGACTGGCAATATGATCAATATATGTATACTGTATGTACATTTAAAATATGAAAAGCACTTCAGCATATTTTATTTTATTGCTACGGTACCAAACTTCAACCATAATAACTTTTTCTACTGCAGTTTTCAGTTCTTGGTCATATTTAGTGGGGAGGAGTGTCTGTTCTGTAGGGGTTTTTTTTGTGCTCTGAACAGTCAGACCTATAAGAATGCACAGGATAACAATGCATCTTTGTAATACAAATCTACAAGCCAAAACACACACACACAAAAGTTCTTTTTCATATATATGTAGCAAAAAATAAAAAATTGTGAGATACTAGGAAAAATGAATTAAACATGGAGCCTTCCTAAACAATTCCATTTTGCTTCTAGTTTTGATTCTGAAAGGAAAGCTTGTTTTGAATCAATTTAGTTAAACATTTTCCACTACTCAGAATTCCAAAACTTAACATTTAGAGAGCCTTAGGAAGTTGAAAGCTATTTCAGGGATTTTTGTTGTTTCATTTCCTTTCTTCTTGCTTCATGCAGTTTCCATATAAAAGACTATATACTGTACAAGTGCCTCTTCAGATAAATAAATTTGCAGTGCTCGCCAAGACTGAATTCAATTCTGAGTTAAACCATGCCTGCCAATTATTTCCAGCTATCTATTTGATAGACCAGTTCTATTCAATTTAAATTCCATTCTCAACAAAAGTTTTTATGCAACAATACACTCAGAAATTGATACTTTGTGAGAGACAGAAACAATAAAGAGTTTTATTTTCTTTACTGTTCCTATTGTGGAAGAAAAGAGAGGAACTGCAAGAATCTGCAAAAACAGTATATTATAGTCCTAGTACTATGGAGATACTAAAGCTGTTGTCACCCTAATGTCAATGTTTTTTTAAAGAAAAGTTGTATGATGATTTTGGGAGTCAACGAAATCTCTCAAGTTTATGTTTTTAGAAAAACCCAAACCAACCTGTCTGCTTTCAAGATAAATTTTAAGACTAATACCTACATTTCATAGTTAAAGACATAATTTCAATTAATCAACTCAATATAGAGTTATATCATTTTTTCTAACCGTATTTTGTACACCAGATAGGCACAAATTTCTATTTTATTTCTTGTTAAGGGTAATTTAGTGTAGAGGTTGAAGAAAAAATATATTTCTAAAATATAAGTATCATATATATGCTTCTTTACTGAATTGGAATATCTCTAAGAAAGTAAGAAAAGGAGAAAGGTCATATATAAATGTTCTTTAACATTAGCTCATTTCCTTTTTTCACATATTCATAACCTAACACATTTCTACAAAGAATACACAGACTACTGTATCTTCAGCATACCTTATTACTTTCCTCAAGTGAGGCATAAAATTCGTTTTCTATCCATAACCTTCACTGACTTTGGCTGGCATAACAGCCAAAGGGAAAAAAAAAAAAAAAGTTAATGATATTCCTGTCACTATCATCACATAGTAATTTTGCATTTATTACAATATGTTTTAACAGAATAATTAGATAATACTGAAATCAATATTTCTATTATGTGACCTCTATCTAGATGAGAGACTCTTGTTGGTTTGGTTTTTTTAACAGAGAGCTAATAATGGAATATACTTAAATGTATATCAATTATGTATACATTTTATACAGACTTATAAATCCATTTATCTATCTATATTCAAATATAATATTCATCTTTGGGAATGTGTGTATGAACACAGAGGCTAACAATGGATATTTTTATTATTTTTTTTGCTAATAAAATAATCAAACTTGGAAAAAATACCCATTGGGTTTTAATTCTTCTGAATTCTTACAACTTGAAGAATAAGCTTTCTTTTGAATATCTAAATTTCCATGTACAGTTGTCTTGACAGATACAGAATTTCATGAAGCAATTTAATGCACATATTGTTTAAGGTAAAATTGACTCCTGATGGTAAGGATAAGCAAGGAAAACAAAATTGAGCACAATTTTTAGAAGATATTTGTGGTTCAATTTTTAGATTACACAAAACCACTAATTTGCTGAGCAGCTTGCATGAGATCCTGCAAGGTAAGAATATGAACCTTGTATTTTATGTTGTAGGATTTAATCAAATAGTGCATGTGATCTTACATAATGACCAGACTCCCTATTTTTTCAGTAACTTTACTTAATGACTCAGAATATTTTCTCCTCTCCTCTCCTCTCCTCTCGTGGAAAAAAAAAGTTTTTCGATTAATATTAAAACCAATCTTATATCACTAGAGGACTTTATTATGTCTTACAGGAGACTGGACACTAATTTGTCTGTTGCCTGTACTATGTTTATTTAGTCACTTTCTTGGGAAGTCAATCTATCTCTTTTTATGAAGAATTACTTTCAGTTAAAATAGCAAAATAGCAAAATTGCTTAAAAGCAAGATTGAAACTTCTCAGGTGCACATTTTGTGAATTTTAAATACTTATTCTGTCCAAGATAATTGTACAGAATTTCAAGGCCAAGCATTAACCTTCGTCATGTCTGAATTCCTGCTAAGTTCTTTTCTCACTTCTGCACTGGACCATGCAATGAAATGAGAATAGTTTACAAGAAAACACTGTTGTTCATTAAAAAAAAGAAAACAAACCAGTCACTTCTACTTGTCTAGTTCTTAAAATTGATTACATAATTTACCTAATGCATATGAAATGCTTGTTCAGTGGGCTTACTGTTTGGTTATCATGTTAACCAAAAGAGTATCTTTACAAGCTGCAAAGTTCAAATTTTTGGAGATAGTTTACTTGCAATGAAAAGATTATAATTTCCCCCCGCCCCCCATTTAATTTCTATCTATACTTTAGAGAGTTTGGTTTACTTTTAATAATGATTCAGACTGAATCTCACATTTTCTGTATCCACTGTCAAAAAACATCTTTTACTTTTGCCGAGCTGAATGTATTGCAGATGAAGAATCGTTAAGGTTGGGTAAATTGTAATTATAATGATTTTCAGTGACAGAACTGCCTAATAAGGGATGAGTAGATACTTTCTTGGTTTCTTTTTCCCCATTAATCAGGATCATTATAATTACATATTTTTTTCTAAAAAGTTAATGTAAATCAAAGATTCCATAACTTTCTATAGCAGATAATACATTTTTAAACAACATAGAAATTCTTCATCTTAACATAATGAAGTCAAGTCATTATCTCTTCAGCCAGATGACAGCTTGCATTGTAAATAATGCTGATCAAAAAAGTAAAAAGTAAATCTGAATCAGCTGATACACTTTTCATATTTTAAATCAAGCTTGTTACAGGGAAAGAAAAGCTGGACCTAGGGCAGAAAATTTAACTCAGAGATACTAGATTCTAAGAATATATTGCTTATATGTTTAAATAGTATAAAAATGCAAAGTTAAGGCTCATATAGATGGGGAAAAATCTTTCAACCATGCTGAATTTTAATATAATATAAAACTTTAGAATAGAAGTTTTATATGAAACATTTAAAGCTCATTTTTTTTCCTGATCAATTTGATTAAGGATATTGCACATTTTATTTGCCAAATAACCTTAGACACCGAAGAGTCCTGATTTTCTCTGAATGATGGATGGTTCTTCACTGTTGTACTAAGCTTTTCTCAAAAAAGCCCCTTCTGCATATATCGTTACACACATATTGTTTCAGCATTTCTGGTTTTGTTTGTTTGTTTATTAGTTTTTAAAGAAAAATGGACCTTTATTTTTGTTTTTATGATAAATTCACTGGGGCGGGAAATGCATATTCAACTTTGGACTGCTCTTAATTGCCTAGAAATGAAACCCATAGTTTGTCAGAGGAAAAACTTGCTTTCATAGTCTAAAATAGGAACCAATTTTTTTTCCATTCTTGGTTGCATTTTGGCCTGAAAAGTCTAAAGTTTTAAGGCAGTGAGACGGATATTCTAATAATAAGACAGAAAAGACAATTTATTCTCATTCACTTTTCCAATTAATGAGACATCCTTCTGTGCCTTGAGTCTGGAATTTTCTGGGTATTTTATGACTATGGCTATTTCATGGTATAATCGACTTTAAACCACACACTGAATTGATTTCAGAAATAATTTAGAGTATCAGCTAGGTCCATAACAAACCTTTTTCATATCTCCATATATGGACATGTCACCTCACTAGCAAACTTTCTCCTGTGTTTAAAACCCTCACAGTAAAAACATTTCCTTCTTAAGCTTAAATGTGTTGTCTTGTATTTGAGTTTGTGCTTATCAACTCTGGTTTTATTGCTGGCCACCACTGAGAAGAGTCTACTTCGACCTTCAGCAGGTATATTTATACATTGAGAAGATCCCCTGAGTCTTTCCTTCTCCAGGCTGACCAGTCTCAGGTCTGTCAGACTCTATTCGCATAAAAGATGCTCAAGGGCCTTAATCATCTTCATGCCCCTTCTCTGCATTCACCTCATTGCAGCCGTGTGGCAGGACGTTCCTTACTCGAATAGGAAATGGGACAATGGAAAGTGCTTATTTAACATGCTTTCACTGCTTGCACACCTGCATGGACCAACTCACACAAAGAAACTGGTGATCAACCACATATCATAGAATCATAGAGTCATGGAATCATAGAATGGTCTGGGTTGGAAGGGACCCCAAGGATCATAGAGTTCCAACCCCCCTGCCACAGGCAGGGCCTCCAACCTCCAGGCCTGGATCTACACAAGGTTGCCCAAGGTCCCATCCAATCTGCCCTTGAACACTTCCAAGGACGGGGCATCCACCACCTCCCTGGGCAGCCTGTTCCAGCACCTCACCACTCTCTCTGTAAAAAAAACTTCTCCCTAATATCTAATCTAAACCTTCCCTCCTTTAGTTTTAATCCATTCCCCCTTGTCCTGCCATTATCTACCCTTTTAAAAAGTTGGTTCCCCTCCTGCTTATAAGCTCCCGTCAGGTACTGGAAGGCTGCAATGAGGTCCACTGCAGCCTTCTCTTCTCCAGACTGAACAAGCCCAGCTCCCTTAGCCTCTCTTCATAGGGCAGGTGCTCCAGCCCTCTAATCATCTTTGTGGTCCTCCTCTGAACCCTCTCCAACAGTTCCACATCCTTCTTGTATTGGGGGCTCCAGATCTGGACACAGGACTCCAGATGGGGCCTCATGACGGCAGAGTAGAGAGGGACAATCACCTCCCTGTCCCTGCTGACCACCCCTCTTCTGATGGAGCCCAGGATACCATTGGTCTTCTGAGCTGCAAGAGCACACTGCTGGCTCATGTTAAGTTTCTCATCCACTATGACACCCAGGTCCTTCTCATCAGGGCTACTCTCAAGGAGCTCTTATCCCAGTCTGTATATGACTATAATAATATATATAAACTATAATAATATATATAATAATAATCTGCACATATGAATATTTGCAGATTATTGACATTTTGAGATGCATCCAGCTTGGTATGTAAAGGACATATACACATCAACCTGTTAATCATATGACTGAACAAAGGAGGGTCAATCTCATAGACAAGGTGCTCCAATTCTAACTCAGAGTAGCTCTCATTTACTTGTCCAGGGATACTGCCTGGAAAAAAGAAGTCCTTATGTTATGATGTGGAACATGAGAGGTCAACAATATCCATGACTGTTGCTCATGAATGGCTAAGATTAATAGTTGATGATGTTGTACTTCAACTAAACTGCAAGTGAGCTTTCCTCTTTTCACTTTCCCTCATGGTGTAGATTTCTTCTGTTTCACTCAAGGTTAATTAATCGATTGATTGACAACTTATATTGTTATAACAAAGTTGAATTCACTTGCTTCTTAGTCTGCTGCCATTTTATCATCCGATGTCCAAACAACACTTGCTGCATGACACCATGTCTCTCTTGTACCAGCAAGCCCAGAAAGGACCCAGTACTCAAGATTTGCTCTCACTGGAGTTGAATAGAAGGATGATATTCCTCAGTATGCTGGCAATGCTTTTCCTAATGAATCCCAGGAAGCTGTTGGCCTTTGCCAGCAGGGTGCATTGGTGGCCTAAATTCAACTTAGTCTCCAACAGGACCCCCAGGTCTTTTTCTGCATAGCTCCTTTCCAGGTCATGTACATTTAATGTGGACTGATGCATGGGGTTATTCCTCCCCAGTGAAAGAATTACACATTTCTCTTTGCTAAAATTTGTAAGATGAGGGAGGAGCAAATATCCTTTCAACAGGTGCTAGGAAGAGTGTCATGATCCACAACCAGATAGACTAATTTGGCAGAGGTTAAACCCCCTTGCGTTCCATCTGACCTCAGATTGCTTTGGGCAGCTGGGGGTGGCTGGGCTTAACTCCTGAGTGAGGTCCAATTAGGTGTTTTATCATGACCAGGTCTTCACAATTCTTGTGAACAGAATTAAGACTCAAAACGGAGTCAAGTGTCAAGTAACTTTATTTGGCCCACAGCAAATGTGCAAGACAAGGGGGGAAGGAAAAGAAAAGAGTGGAAAAGAGAGAGAGAGGAGGAGAGAGACTGAGAGTGAAATAGTTACCGACATGGATGTGTGGTGTCTCATCAGTCTAATATCATTGGGTCCGGTGGGGGAACATTCCACTTCATCTTTGTTGGTCTTGCCTTTTTCCAGTGTTTTCTCATTGCACAGTCAATAAGTCCTTGGCATAGCCACACCTTCCACCTGCTGGTTGGATGCATGCCCATTGCCGTCTCCAGATGGTGCCCAAAAGTTTGAGAGTGTCCAAGCCACCTCAAGAGGGTCTGAGCCTCCATCCCCACTTTGTTTTTCAGTTGACCCTGGGCCCGGGAGCATGTGCAGAGGACTTGGACTACATGCTTTGAGATAAACCACTTTGAGATAAACAAGATGTATATAACTTCCTGACAGGTGGAATTCTCTTTGCTGAGTGTGTGTCATGGGGATGAGGTTTTATGGTGAAGGAGAGAGAGGAAAGAGGGGGGATGGTTATAGTGGTTGAGAGAGAAGAAGGAGGGGGAAATATGGTTATAAAAGAGACAGGTGTATGGTGCTGTCAGCAACTGTTAAGGCATATATCTGATCCCTTACAGAGAGGCCTATGTTAATCTAGAACATAGCTAACTACTTTATGAAGCAGTTAGACAGGAAATGTGTTCAGGAAAAGGGTTGATGTGCTACATGAGACAGACCTAAGTATCAGTTACAAAAACTACCACTCAGCTTGAATATAAATTCAAAGTATCTTTTGATCAATGTCTAGTTTTCAAAGGCAATAGATGCAAGTCAGAAAGGGGAGTAAGGGAAATTCTGCCAAATGTCTGTTTGGCTGGTGGCCATCTGACTGCTAAAACAGGAATGAAACTATACAGTAGTTGGAGAATTCGTTCTTCTTATCAGTATCCTTATGATATTAACCATTAGGTAAATAAATCTAAGTGGTCCAGTGGTTAGTTATCACTACCTCAGCAAGAGGTGGAAAAGGTGTTTTCTATATGATATCTGACTGCATTTGTGCAGCAATGCAGACTTTCTCCTCTTGCCTCTTTCACTGAGGAATAAACATCTCTTGATCATGCCTGAACTCAGTACTAAAGAATCATGAAAAGGGTGGTGGGTTTGGGTTTTGTTGTTGTTGTTGTTGTTGTTTTTCTTGTTGTTTTTTGTTAATTTTTTTATTTGTTATTGTTTTATGCTTGCTTATAGACTCCTGGAAGATCTTCAAATGGATATTTGATTTATATTCCTTTAATTCATTGAAACTAACCAAAAAAAGCAATCAGTTTTCAAAATATGATTTCAAGACAATTGTTTTAGTGTTGTAGAAAGAAATGTGGTGCATGTAGGCTTTGTAGGTGAGACTGGTTGCCTTGAACAATTTCTGTGATTAGTCTTAATGCAATCAATTTTGGGGAAAAAGAAATTGAGTAATTACAGGTAAGTGCTACCTATTGTATATTCCTTTTGGCACAAATCATAGGACATAAAAAACCCCAAAGTACAAGCAAGAAATATAGAAGATTTTGGCTCCTTGTCAGGTTATAAAATGGACATCTAATCTAGCTAATGAAAGAGACTTAATCCACAAAGCTGCTTTGCCTTCAGAAATTTTGCACCTTTTCATGTTAGGTAATAACTTTTAATAACAGTTGTAATATTTTTTATCATTTTTTTATCTGTGAAAATACTAGATGATGCTAGCAGTTACAGAGATTTTAACATAGTAATAGAAATCCATATCCTTACTAGATATTATAGCATACTAAATCCACTGTTTCATCATCCTTGTAAATTATGTCTGTTTTTGTAAATAAAATTTTAAAAAGAGAAAACATAGGATGCATATTTTCAGTAGGTCTTTTGCCTCTAGTTGATTAACATTACTTGTGAAGTAACATATAACTTTCTTTTTACAATCAGTGACATAATATGCAAATACTTAAATTTCCTTTCAGCAGTTTTTACTATTTCTTCATTCTGTCTACTCTATCCTGCATTTTGTTTAATTTTCTACTATTTCCCAAATGAATTGACACCAACGCTTCTCTTAAACTTTCATTCTCAATATTTTTCCTAGGAACAAAAATATTTTCCTTTCCATAATGATATAAGTCAACCTACCATTTAAAGAAAAGTTGATTATTTTATATTTTTGATTAAAACCAAATGAAAAGAAAACTAAACAATCAAGCAGACAGAAAATGAACTATTGTCTCAGCTTGGAGCTCCTACTTTGAAATTTACTAAAAATTATACACTCTGAATATTTCATTCCTGTGAAGCATAATTTAAAAAAAAAAAAAAAAGAAATCCAAATATCTGTATTGTGAAATGTAAAAGGAAAATTCCTAGAAGACAATTAGTTGTAACCCAAAGGTTGGTTGGTGTGTTTGTGTTTGGTTTTGGGTGCCTTCCCTCCCCTTTCCCTCTTCTTTTATCTAGCAGAACAACAGAAAGAACTCTTAGACATGCCAACAATGTTTATATTCAGCAAAATATTTAGGTGGTGTCTCCTACCACTCTTTGGTATTCTTTTAGAAACAGTTACTGGCCTTCTTTTCATCTTAATAGTTTGTATGGGTAACTATTGAAAGGAAAAAACTTTTTCAGGTACCAATTGAAGATACCTGTGGTGTTTCCAGACAAGGACAGTAGTTTCTGTACACATTCTTCTTGGGAGAAGATCTACATATTAGCACTTTCAGAAATACACTGCAGTAGCAAATAACAGATTTATATAATATTGCACACTCTGCACTTGAAGTAAAATGCCAATAACTCTATATATTTACCAAGATACAATCTCAAAATCAAATTACAAATACCATAGATATTTTTTTGCTATAGATAAACAGATCACCCTGATTCCAAGTATCAAATATATGTAGTAATAATGTACCTGAAGTTACGCCACTATGACTCATTTTTTATTTCTAAAAATACCACACTGAAAGAGTACTTAAGTGAAGCTGTCTCCTAGGCACTAATTGTTATGAACTTTATTATTATTAATTTTAACCTTGCATAAGTTTGAAATCTAGGTAGTACCTTCAAGATCTGACTTGCTGTTCAAGTTATTGTGAATTGTACAACATTTAATGAACACAAGAGTTTCTGTATTTTCACAAACTTTTGTAGATGTGTGGTAGTTGTATCACACTTCAAAATTATTTGAAGTGGATGAGAATCTAGCTTTTCTTCATTCCTTTATCCTTTAGTTTTTAGATCATTCTTAATGCAAAGATAGGGTTTCTGACTGGGTTATGAAAATTCCTGATGAAAAATCTTTAATTAACAATGGACTTGGTTATTATGTATTATTGTTAGAACTCCTCTAGGTGATCCTGCTATATGGCAGGGGGGGTTGGACTAGATGATCTTTTGAGGTCTCTTCCACCCCCTAACGTTCTGTGATTCTATGTTTGATTCAAATAGAAAGTTAGTATTTCTTGTGAATACTTGCAACAATCTGTACCTATATTTCATACCAGATTTTCTTCTGGAAAAAAAAAATCATATATGCTCTTCAAAAGCAGTATATGGAACTGCTAGATCTGAAGACAAAATTTTTGTTTAATAATGTATGCCTAGTTAAAGAAAAATTCCCTTATGACCTTTAGTCATGTGTTCCTTTTGTGGTTTATCCCCACCCAGCAGATGAGCACCATGTGGCCACTTGCTCATCCCTTCCCCAGCAATATGGCAAGGATAATGGGAAGACAAAGGCAAACCTTGGGGGTTGAGATAAGAACAGTTTACTGGGACAGCACAGGGAGAGGGAAAGAACAACAGTTATTTATAACAGAGTATACAAAGCTGGTGGTACATAATATACAGTTTTTCACTCAACAACTGTACAAATCAGACTGCACGCTCAGATCCATCCTGAGGCCAGACCACCCCCAAACCACACATCCTGGAGCCACATTGTCCCTCCCTGACAAGGAGGGGGCAGTCCCCTCCTTTTAGACAGAGAATATGATATGGCTACTTTGGGTCTCCTGGCTGTGTACCATCCTAACTTCTGGCAAATAATAATCCTGCCCTATCCAAACCCAGCAAAGTTACCTATATAGAATCACAGAATCAATTTGGTTGGAAAAGAACCTTAAGAATACAACTGCAAACCTAACACAGCCAAGGCCATCACTAAATCATGTCCCTAAGCACCATGCTTATACATTTTGTAAATACTTCCAGGGATGGTTTCTCAACCACTTCCCTGGGCAGCCTGTTCCAAAGATTGAGACTCTCTTTGGTGAAAAATGTTTTCCTAATATTCTATCTAAACCTCCCCTGGCACAACTTGAGTTGGCTTCCTCTTGTCTTATCACTTGTAACTTCAGAGTTCTTGAGTTAACAGCATATAAGCCTTCCAAGTCAAACAGCTCCCATTTAAGTGTAGTTTTCATTACTTGGGTGGATAAAACCAGAACAAGTCAAATAAACATAATATGAAGCTAATTATTTGAATTTTCTTTTTTAAATTATATGTTTTACTTATATGGTTTTGCTTGTTCTTTTTTTTTTTAATCCATTTGGCTATATTTACCAATGACAAAGACTGACAACCTCCATTTACAAAGCAATATGTGGTTGTGTCATGAACACTTGCATCTATGAATTTAATTTTGGTCATAAAATGAATTTAGTTCACCTTCCCTGTTTGGCTTTGTAATCTTATATAGGGTCTAATATAGTATTTTTTCTCTCTTCTAGCAGCAAACAATTTGAGCTACAACTGTTATTACAAACACCATATTAATTCAGTTAGTCAGGTAAGTCCATTAAAAAAAATAAACTGGAAGGAATGGTTCAGTATGGGTTGATCTAACAGAAATATTTGAATTTCTAAAAGGTCATACAAGCAGCCAAAAATAACGAACATTTCATATAGCTTAACAGTCCTCCCAGTGAAAAAGAAATATATATTTAAAAATTAATGCAGATCATATTTTTTAGTCGTTTTAGAAAGTCTCCCTATAAATACTTTGAACAATTCTGAGATCTTAAAAAACTGATACTAGGGACATATGTTAAAGATTAAATTTTTTAAAAAATAAAAATAAGGCTAATATCACTTAGAAATCTAGGAAAATTAAATTATAACTATATACATAATATAAAAAAATATAAAATATAAAATTGATACTTTTTCTTCTAGTAGGTAATATTAGTCATATAGCATTTTTTCTCATAATACAAGAAAGGATTAATCAGTTAGTTATCATTACTAAAGAATGAAAAAAAAATTAAGTATAATACTTCCAATCAGTTGAAATATTTGTTAAATATCCATACATGAGAATATGAACTCATAAATTATAAGGGTATAATTTTATAAGGTTAAAAATTATGAAGATTTGGAAAGCATATATGAGATGCCTGTCTTAAATCTGTGAAACACTTTCTCTTTGCCTGCATAAACTTGTCTACTGAGTTCAGTGGGGTTACATATCCATAAATCCATTGTACTTTGTAACCGTGAATAAATTTACTGATTACTGCTACTTTTGCGGTTTTTGGGTTTGTTGTTTTTTATTTTATTAAACCTTAGATTAAGATATTTGCTTTAAATGGCAAAAAATGCTGGTTTTAGATGCTGAAAAGGTCCAGAATTAATAATAACTGCCTCATAAAAATTCATTCTCAAATTAAAAAGAAAAGAATTTTTAAAAATTGTAAACCAAAAAATATTTTGTCTTTAAAATTTTGCTGGGCTTTTATTGTAGGGAATAGCTCTTCTGTCCAAATACAAATAATATTATTTTGATTTCAAATTTCCCTGAATGTACTTAGTTAGAAATATCATAAAAATGAGATATGGAAGTAGTCTTCCTGCATTCCACTATGTTTATGTAAGTATTATAAAAAAGAAAATTACTTGTATGTCAACAGATTTTTTGTGAAAGTATTTCATTAGTGGCTTGGAAAGGTATGAATGTAATCCCTTAAAATTGCCAGAGTTACATGCAGTGCAAACGCACATACATATATTTTTGAAGTCATATGTATCTAGATACATCTAGATCAGGAATTGCAGCCTGTGATGTTTGTGATCAAAATACTCACAAATCAGACCAGTTTCAATTTTTAAAACAAAACTTCAACTAATTCTGTCACATTAGCACTACTTAACCCTATTACATGTAGAATTTCTGCAACATGCATATCCTGTACTAGCTGCAAGCATACATTAACTTGTTTCTGATGCAATATAGGTAGCACTAATGACCCTTGGCGGTTCTTAGTTACCAAGGAAGGTGATCAGGTTTGAGAACTCCTCCATGGCAGAAGACTGAACCTTCCTCTTTTCTCCATAACCCATGTTTCTAACCCTACCTCCCAAAAAACAGCCCCTGATGCAAGTTTACATCTTGTGTGTTCAAGGATGTTCTATCTGCCTGCAATCCTTTGTGCTTATCTTGTTCTTTCTTCTTCAACTTGAAAATTCTGGTACTTGGGTTATTTACATTTTACCCACACTTTCAAGAAGCAACTTCAGTGTCTTTGTTTGCCCTTTTGGTCATTGATTTGCTTATATACATATGTAAAATGCCTATATATTGTGTTTTCCTATGCAATCCAATGTTACAAAATGATTACATGTGTTGTTGCTTACACTATTTTGATATGCCTATTATTTGGGATCAAGGCAAGCAAATATTATCTGTATCTTGATCAATGCAGTTATTTGTGTCATAATTCTCTGCTTTGGCTACACATGAACTGAAATGCCAACTGTTGAAATCACCACGTTCCCATACTTAAAGGCTGACTACAAAGATGATGGAAATTAACTTCTAACAAAGAGTCACATAGAAGAGGGGTAATGGATGGAAATTACTATGGATGAGATTCCTATTGGACAAAGAGGACAATTTTTCACATTGAGAATAATCAGCAATTCAAATAATTTCTCCAGGGAAGTGTTGGATTTTCCAACAGTTTAAGATTCAATTGGACGGGGCGCTGTGCCACCTGTCTTGATAGTGTTTTTGTCTAGATGGAGCTTTTGCCAAGAGAAGTTAGACCAGATGATATTGAAGTTCCTTCCAACCTACTATTCTTTGGTTCTATGAAAGATCTCACTTAAGTTTCTATAATTTGAGTTTTACATGCCTTATAATATTTCCTATTCTGAAAGATTTAGGAGGAAATTGTGAAATTTAATGTTCTGAATCTCAAGGCAATAGTTCAAAGCATATTTCTTTCAGTAGGCATTTCAGGGTCCATACATATGTATGTAGTGAATATCTGAGATATGCTAAAGCAAACTGTTTAGTTTGTGTCTTTTATTCAAAAAGGCAACACATCTCAGAGAGGTTCTAACTTACTTCTGCTCATTGTGTAGTCACAAATATCCTAAAGCATCTCAGATGAGTGAGCAATGAAACAGAGGCCCTGGAAACTACAGGCTGATCAGAAAGCTCATGTTAAAACAGACCAGAAACAGACCTGAACTGGTCAGTTTACTTCGAAATCCAAGATTACTTCTTTTGCTTTTTCTAATCAGTATAACCTAGAAATACTTCATAATGAAGGGAAACTGCAGAAAAGAACACAAAGTAAATGGTTTCAATATAGTGTAGAAATCATTTGACATAATTACACTGCATCAAGTCAAAATTAACTTTAGAAAATTTAGGAGTTCCTTCTGTACAGAAAGAAAAAAGTACACAGGTATCTTTGAGGTATATTAGAGATGCAGCTGAGGAAGAAGTGTGACAGAAGGAATCTACAGGTGCCACTTTAAAGAGTTCTGTGGTTAATCATTCTGTTTTCTTTCTGACCATATATGGAGAAACCAACAACTCATGTTTTACAGTAATCTTTACTAACAAATTATCTATTTGGAGGTAGAAACAAGCAACTCAAGCTCCTTTAATTTTTTATATCACTTGCCTTAGTTTTGTCTGTTCCTAGAAATCAAGAAAAGAAAGTAATTCCTTACTTGTTTGGGGTTTTTTTACATATACATGTTGTCGTGGTTTTGCCCCGGCCGAGGGCCGCACCCCACACAGTCGCTTGTACTTTTAAAAGGAAGGGGGAAGGAAAGTTGGGGGAGGGGGAAAAGGGAAGGAAGAAAGGAGGAAAAGAAACCACAACCTAGAAACCAGAACCACGCAGGTTGGGATACGGATAGTTTACTAAACAATAACAGAAAACTAGATATAACAATAACAGAAGTTTAAAGCACAAAATAGATGAAACTGGTGATACACAATGCAATTTCTCACCAAACCACACAACTCGGGCCGCACAGCTTAGAACCGAACCCGACCTTCCCCAGAAACTGCCCATCCTGGCGTTGTCTCCCCCTCTTCCCCCCAGTCCCCCCTTAAACTGAGCATGACGTAACTGGCATGGAATATCCTCTTTGGCCAATTCGAGTCACCTGTCCTGGCTGCGTCCCCTCCTTTCTCATTAGTAAGGAAGTATGCAGAGCTGAGAAAGGTACTTGATTGCCCGGCAACAAATCGGAAACATCAGGGTGCTATCAGCACTATTCTCATGCTAACACCCAAACATGGCATTCCATTCACTGCTAAAAAAAAGTTTAACTCCATCATAGCTGAAACCAGGACACATGTGTATGTTTTTCATAATATGTAAGTATTAAATTGAGATTTTTTTTCCAGATTCGTCCTATATAAGTAACTTTTGGATGTACCTGAAGATCAGTGTATGTTTATTCTGTTTGTTTATCTTGAGTCCTATTTCATTTAAGATCCTTGATTATTTTCACTGCATGAATGCCAGTTGACTTCCCTTTGGAAATTTGCCAGTTGGCTCCTGCCACTGAGAACTGGAGTCAGAATTGGAAAGATTTTTTGTTTCAGTGTCTGTTTTAGTATGTAAATACACTGGAACAAGTTTATTTCTCATTATCTAGGATATGTCCCAAAATTATCCTAATGGGCCTCGAAAATGTTGTGTTCTATTATCTTGTAGAGGCTGGCAGTGTTGTTGTGAAAACAACACCTCCCTGACAGTCACCAACACTGTCCTCACATTATTTCAGACAGATTTAATTGAAAGTATGCAATAATAATAATAAGGACTCTGCAACGTTACACACGCACACACACAAAATTATTTGAGCTGAGTAGTATGTAGCAGATGCATCAAGTACTCT
This sequence comes from Porphyrio hochstetteri, assembly GCA_020800305.1. Taxonomy (NCBI): domain Eukaryota; kingdom Metazoa; phylum Chordata; class Aves; order Gruiformes; family Rallidae; genus Porphyrio; species Porphyrio hochstetteri. The sequence continues at coordinate 172,257,431 of CM036905.1, read as the reverse complement.
CCAAATGATTTAGACGAATGGGAAAAGACAGAAGCCAGTCCTTTCCAACTGGCTTGTAAACTGGCTCCCTGTTTGGTTCCCAAAGCAGATTAGTCATCTTTGGAGACACAGAATTAGGCATGTCAACATATTAGAGAGGCATCTAAGTTCCAACTGCAGTCAGTGGAGACCAAATGAATATTATCACTGCAGCCTAGAGAGCTGTTTAGTTTGTCTTAATGTACACAGCTCTCATCAGCTTCCTGGACTCCACTGAGACCACTAATGGGAGCTTAGATGCCTCATTCACATGTGGTCCTTTAAACTTAAATACATACGGTTTGGAGTTTTGTACTGATGCTTTCATCTTAGGCTACTTTTGTACGAGTGAGTAAAACAGAACCAGGAGTGTCAACTCAGGCTCTTCTCTGTGGTCATCCATGCTGTTTCACTGTCCACATGGTTGCTAGCATTTTTCTTTGCTGTGACAGACAGACTTCCACCGTCTGATGCCTGAGCATTGCTCACAGAAAGCATGAGCAAAGGGCTGATAACAACAGCAAGTAAAAAATATCATCCTGGTTTGGGGGAGAAGAAAATTCATATATGAGCACAAGCTACGTCACATTTTGTCACTAATTCTAGAAAACAGGCCATGAGTAATTTAATTTAATTACTAGCATATATGCAATTTCTGGGTACATTGTTACCAACTTGAAATGAGCATCTGACCATCCATGAAATATAAAATGTATAGCCCAAAGCCATGAGTAATCTTAATCTTACAGTTATAAGACAAATGTGTTAAAAGCTTTAAGCAAAGTCTGCCCTATATCTAACAAATATTTGATCTTGGGTCCCTGGCTCTTGGTTCTTTTCTTTTCTTTTCTTTTCTTTTCTTTTCTTTTCTTTTCTTTTCTTTTCTTTTCTTTTCTTTTCTTTTCTTTTCTTTTCTTTTCTTTTCTTTTCTTTTCTTTTCTTTTCTTTTCTTTTCTTTTCTTTTCTTTTCTTTTCCTCTCCTCTCCTCTCCTCTCCTCTCCTCTCCTCTCCTCTCCTCTCCTCTCCTCTCCTCTCCTCTCCTCTGCTCTCCTCTCCTCTTTCTACATATGATGAAACCTATAACATGCATATAGTGGGGTTGTTCTGTCCTGGAAGATGTCTTCTCAGTATTTTAAGTCCTCTGCTTTAAAATACAAGGTAGCATTTTGCAAGCCTGAACTTGCTATCTAGTTCAAAAGATCTGAGAACATATAGAATGTTCTTCAGTATGACTGTTTTGTATTTCTCATTCCTCTTCTCTCTCCATTTTCTAAGTCTCTCTGCTCCTGCGCTTAGGCCTTTCCTTATCTGTGTTTAGACTCCTGCTGTCTAACATATTTATCTACTTCCAGTATTTTCCCCTAGGTGCCCATTAAGCCAATGCATCTCAACTGTTTAAACAGCTACTGTAATCTAAACTGATCCCAATGGAAAATGAAGTAAAACTAAGCATGCCATATGGATAAGATTTATGTAACCAAATATTGCTGTTTACATGGAAACGCATAAATTTGGGGTGGCTCAAACTCCCTTCAGTGATTCATCTCATGTCTATCCACATGTCAGATGAATCATGTCCTAAAAGTACTGATGCAAACAGAGGAGATCTGAAGTGTATGAGAAAAAATACAATAGCTAAACAGGATGAAATAAAAGTTAGGATGATCAAACATGAGTCTTACCAACAAAGATCAATCTCTGATGTGGCCTGACCAGGGCAGAGTAGAAGGGGAGGTCAACCTCTCTCAACCTGCTGGCCATGCCCTTCCTAATGCACCACAGGATACCACTGCTTTCTTGGACAAAGAACACACTGCTGGCTCATGGATAACTTGTTTTCCATCCGGACTCATAGGTCCTTCTCTGAAGAGCTACTTCTCAGCCCATCCACACCTAACCTGGACTGTGACTGTTGTGGTTCAGCCCCAGGCAGCAACTGAGCACCACTCACTGCTCTCTTACCCCTCCCCTTGGGAGGAGAAACAGACAAAGCCCCATGGGTTGGGATAGTTGGGATAAGGACAGTTACTGAAACAGCTCGGTTATATAAAGAACTGCATGCCTCAATGCAATTAGAAACAGAGTGCACAGCTGAATAAACTAAAGCAAAAAGAGTAGAAATACATGGACATTCATGTTTGTCTTTTCTACACAAAAAATTGTTTTTTTTAAGATACATGAAAGGTTTATTTGTTTAGTTTGTTGGGGGAGGGGGGGTTGTTGGGGCTTTTGTTGGGTTTTTTGTTTGGTTTGGTTGGGTTTTTTTTTTTTTATAATATAAGACAAAATAAAACACAACTATATAAACTTTGGAGAATCTCTTTGGAAAAAATGAAAATTACAAATTACATGAGGTTTTTTTGGTTTTTTTATTGTTGTTGTTTTTGTGATGCTACAATATTTTCAACTTAATCTCCATCCAGTGTTGGGGTGAGTACAATCATTGGAATCAATATTTAGACTCTCCTTCTTTTTCTTACACATTCAGAACTAATTTTAATTTGTTTTCTGCTAGGAAATATAACTGAAAAAAAATCAATTTAATGCAACTTAAGGTTTCTATATTTAATGTAAGAAATCCTATTTAAAGGATAAAAAATTCAAGCATTTGTTATTCTGCTCTGCCATTGGGGTAAGGTGGTAACTTGCTCTAACTTGCAGGCATAAGCTACACCCTACCCCAATAAAGGTATTCTTTTAAACCTCCAACATTGGTGGTTTTCTATCATAAAAGACAGTGAGACAACTGGAGAAAGAAATATAAATATGCAAAGGTATGCAATAATAATCTTGTACCTCCACAGATTCTATGTTAATAGAACTTAACTATATATCTTGCCATTAACTATGGCAAGCCTACATGATGAAAATCCAGTTTATTCAAGTTAATAAAAAAAGCCAATATAATGTACTCTTATTTCCAGTTTCCAAAGGGTGTGAATATAATTTATTTAATAGATGGTTCCTGAAAATTTATTCTTTCAGGTCCTGTTAAATATCTTTCTGAATGGTTGTTAGGAGAAGATACAGTTTAGTCTCATCAAGTTCTCAGATGAAAACAAACTGAGGGAAGGAAGTTGATATTCTGGAAGGCAGTGATACCATTCAGAGTTACTCTGACTCTCTGGAGAAGTGTATCAGATGGAACTTCATGAAGTGACACAGGAACAAATGCAGGCTCCTGACTTAAGGAATGAAGACACACACCTTTCCCCTAGAAATACTATTTTATAGGGAAGAGCCATCAGGATGATTAGGGCTGAGGAAGTAGAGGAAGACAAACGGAGTGTTTTCACACTTTTGAATATTAAAGTAAGCATTCAAAGTAAAGGCTTTATTTTGCCTTCAATATTTGAAGCTGTGAGACTATACAGTTTGACATTGCCCTTGAAACATAAATTAGATCACTTCTTGTTAAAACTCTTAGAATTCCTAGAGGCTAGATATCACCCTTAAAGAATACTCTGGGGAAAAAGAAAAAAAATCTGTTGCAGGGAAGAGATATTGGGTATCCTGCCCAATTTCTAATAGGAAAGATTATATAACTGAAACTCAGACCTGATTAAAGTCACTGGGAGACTTATCATTAATTTGACTACGAGAGGATTTCACTTGAAGTATTCAAAATAATGCTAGACATAAAGGGCAGAGGGAAGATGATACTTTGCTTGAAACTAGACAGTGAATTTATATTCCTCTGATAATGCTTGTCACAAATTTTCATGCCATCTCACACCTCTACTTCAAGTTTAGACATAGATATTCTTCAGCATATGCAACTTGAAGTCTTAGAGGATTAGGAGAAAAATGAAGGTTTAGAGTTGCTCCCACCATCACTAAAGCAGTTGGACAGTAGCAGTATTTTGGATTAATTGATTTTTCTCGTGTTACATGTCAGCCTACTTCAACCCCTCCACTGGTCTCTTAACATCTCCTTTTTATGACTTATCAACATTTAACTTTACAGTTTAGAGTCAAAAAAAGCGAAAAAAACCTTCAGTCCTTATTCTTCTGATCCAATGATTAAAATTGTTTATTTGCTTTCTATTTCACAATCTCATTAATTTTATTATTTTAAAGCAGTGCTTTTTTTTTTTCCTCCTCAGAGATAGAATGGGACAAACTTCACATTAGAAAGCTGAATTGTTTCTAAAAAAAATAAATTAAAAATTGAAAGTACCAGATTAATGCAAAGAGTAGCAGCTCTCACAGTGGACTATGGTTTCATAAAAATTACTTTAGAGGAAACTACTTCAATATAAACCACAGGGAAAACCAAAACTGACAATTCCCCCCAAAAAACCCTCCCTTATAAGTAACACTTATAATGAAACCCAAGACCTCATGCCTGCCTCGCATGCAACTCTGTAACCCACAGTCTATTAAACCAGTCTAAAATTAAGATGTTTGGATTAAGGCAAAAAGTAAGCACTTAAAAAGTACAAAAAGATGCACAGAACTTTCATTTAAATTAAACAGAAAAAAGTTTATTATTATTATTATTATTATTATTATTATCCTATGTACAGGCATTAAAATATTTATTTTAAAGTGCATTTTGCAGTGTAGTATATTTGATTATTGGAAACCCTATAAACTTTAGCACTATGAAGGTCAGTGGATTTGCAATGATAATGTAGAAAATAACAAGATGCTCACTAATGCAGAAACAAAGACTGCAATATAATAACCTGGGAGGAAAATTTCACTTGAGGAGTCAGGAGGTGGTGTCAACTAGCAGAAATTTATTAGCAATTTAAGAGTCTATGACATAAGGAGCTTGAAGCAGGAAAGACATAGGTTTTATGAGTTTATTTGAGGACATATCCTTAATTAAGAGCCATAAAAATATACTGTGGAAACTCAATTGTTCTGTAGCGATCAGCTCTTCTAACATTAAATGACACTTCAAAAAGTTAATGGTTTTCCATTAGTTGAAATAATGCTGTTAAACAGCTTAATGGCTAGAGCAGAATGCTGTAAATTAGGTAATCTATGTCCTCATCTCTGTTCTGGCACTTGCTTTGGTGAGGTTGAAAAGTCAACATCTCCCTTCTACTCTGCTATTTTCCAAAACTATAAATCAAATTCTATCAGTTTCTAGGCCCACTGTGATATTGACCTTCTCTAACTCTATAAGCATGATACTCAGTGCTCTTTCATGTGTTTCTTAAAACTCCCATTCTCTTAGTAGCTTAGACTGCAATTCCTTGATTTTAACTGAGATAACCCTGGGTTATTTGAGTTACCTAGAATTTATCCTGATAATATCAGACAGTTAAAGACCTTCCATGTAAAGCAATAAATATCACTCATAAAAATCTCTAAAAGTCATTGATGGTTAAAGAACGTTTCTAGTTGTCCAACAGCCTTCTATTCATAGACTATCATAAATGTACTTTCATTACACTGTCTCCTCTCACAGATTCTTTTTCTCTGCCCATTCCTTTAGTTTATATAAAATATCTCTCAGGTTCAGAGAAATATTATTTGACTTTGGTATTCTGAGATTTGCTTTAAAACATTTAGGGGGAAATGAATATTTATATTGCCATGGAAATGTAACATCCTCATCCTGGTATCTATTTTTCTATCACTGGGAGACTGTCAGTTAATAATAGACTGCTGAAAAGTCAGAAGAACTATGACTTACTAACTGACCACCTTGGTGAAAAAGCCAGTCAATTATCCAGTAGACATAATATTGTGTGCTCTCTTCCATATACATTTGCATAATACTTCCTTCAGTAGGAATCTCAACTTTGATAACCTTTGTGTTAATACTGGTAGTGTTAATAAACTAGCTATGAGTGGCTTTTGAAGTGTACCCTGATAAAAATGAATGAGAATTAATGATGACTCTGTAATGAGTCTGCTAGGATGGAGCTAATTTTCTTCATAGCTGCATGGATTTCTGACTATGACATTGAAAACACAACAGTATTTGGTGTGTTACTGAATAGCAGTTTCACAGCATCGAGTCTCTCTCTTTTATGCACTCTGCTCCTACTCCACCCCCTCAATGATTAGCTGAGAATTTGGAATGGATAGATCTGGAAAAGCTGACCAGGATTGGCTAAAGGACGCCATGAGTGGCGTCCCCCAGGGCTCAGTCCTGGCTCCAGTCTTGTTCAACATCTTTATCAATGATCTCGACAAAGGGATTGAATGCTCCCTCACTAAGGTTGCAGATGACACTAAACTAGGAGGAAGTGTTGATCTGCCTGAGGGTAGGGAGGCTCTTCAGAGGGATCTGAACAGACTGGACCGATGGGCTGAGACCAATGGGATGAAGTTTAACAAGGCCAAGTGTAGAGTGCTGCACATGGGACATAATAACCCCATGAAGCGGTACAGGCTTGGGGGGGACTGGCTGGAGAGCTGTCAGGCAGAGAAGGACCTGGGGGTGTTGGTTGACTGCAGGCTGAATATGAGTCAGCAGTGTGCCCAGGTGAGCACATGGGAGAGGTGAACAAGTGAGCAGCTGAGTGCTTGGCAGTTGGACAGGGTCAATGTACCACATATTCATAAATTTGAGTTGCTTTTACTGTTGAATGCAAAGATAAACAAGAGTGAGAGATTTAATCAGAAAGTGTAAAACTAGGAGGAAACTAATTTTTCAGATAAAAGAGTTTTAAGGGGATTAAATAAATTTGTATCGCTGGAGGGAAAATAATTGTGCTTTTTCAATATAAAAATTAAACTTGATAATGTAACTGACCAACTGTATCCAAAAAATCAGAAATTAGTCATAATTTGAATTGATTCACTGGAATAAACACAGTCCAGCTAAACATTACATTCAGTTTGTTAAAAAAAAACCCAAAAAAAAGGGACATGGAAAATTAAAATGTAAATACTGAAATATTCAAACTATCAAGCTATCTCCAGAAAAAAGTACATGTCTATATTGAAGGAAAAAAAAATTTTTATGGGAGGACAGCTTTCTGAAGATAACAGTGTATAGTATCTATGACTGACCTTTCAATTGAATTCAAACTGCTAATAAAGATTGTTTTATGACAGATTGCTACATTTGTGGTTGGGCATCTTGCATGAGACATGGTAGTCAACAGAACCCTTTGCTTATTTCCATTCATGAAGCCAAATTTCACCTAGCTGTATTCATAATTTTGAGTTTATTTGAATGCAATCTTGGGAGATAGGCGACCTCCCAAACTTCCTTATTTTTATTTTCACCTTTTTCAAAGTCCACTGCAAAGAGATACTAATCATGTTTTGCTGAAGTGCAGGTGTTCTACAGATTACAAAAAGGATAAAATTCCTATCCCCTTAAAAGATAAAATTTGTACAGAACTTTGTATCTTATGGTACTTTATTGCAATATTATTTTTTAATAAAGTTTTTTTCAGTGATCTTGTTAAATAAATTGAGATTATCAGATGCATTGTCAAACATCATTACTTTAGATATTGCTTTCTGAGGCTCTTCACAGACATTTTCAAAAAGGTGGCTTTGGTGGTATGTAATACTGTTGTTGTTTAACCCCAGCTGACAACAAAGTATCATGTAGCCACTTGCACATTTCCCCACAGAGGGATGGGAGAGTATTGGAAGAGCAAAAGTGAGAAAACATGTGGATTGAGATAAAGACAGATTATTAGGTGAAACAAAAGCTGTGTGTGCACACAAAAAAGGAATTAATTCCCCATTTCCCATCAGCAGACCGGTGTTCAGCCATCTCCAAGAAAGCAGGGCTCCATCACACATAATGGTTTCTTATATTTCATGACATGGTCTTTGACTCACTTTCTTTTTTTTCAGACAAAGAAGGACCTGGGGGTGTTGGTTGACTGCAGACTGAATATGAGTCAGCACTGTGCTCAGGCAGCCAAGAAGGCCAATGGCATCTTGGCTTGTATCAAAAACAGTGTGGCCAGTAGGTCTAGGGAGGTGATTGTGCCCCTGTACTCGGCATTGGTGAGGCCGCACCTCGAGTACTGTGTCCAGTTCTGGTTTCCTCACCACAAGAAGGACATGGAGGTCCTGAAGCGAGTCCAGAGAAGGGCAACCAGGCTGGTGAAGGGGCTGGAGGGCAAATCCTATGAGGAGAAGCTGAGGGAGCTGGGGCTGTTTAGCCTGGAGAAGAGGAGGCTGAGGGGAGACCTTATCACCATCTACAATTACCTGAAGGGAGGTTATAGAGAGGTAGGTGATGGTCTCTTCAGCCAGGTGACAGGAGATAGGACAAGGGGGAATGGCATGAAGCTGCACCAGGGCAGGTTTAGATTGGACATTAGAAAAAAACTTTTTACTGAAAGAGTTGTGAGGGCCTGGAACAGGCTGCCCAGGGAGGGGGTTGAGTCACCTTCCCTGGATGTGTTCAAAAAAAGGGTAGATGAAGTACTTAGGGATATGGTTTAGTTTAGGATGAGATTGGTTGGACTTGATGATCTTCCCTGGTCTTTTCCAACGTTGTGATTCTGTGATTCTACACCAAAAGATCTTGACAAGCAAAAAAGACCACCTACTTCTACATATCAAAATAAAATGGTGTACCAGCTCTCTAGTGCTTTATTTTATGAAAATAAGGATTAAACAAAGATTCATTCCCTTCAATAACCTGATTGGTGTCAGTAATAGGATTCTGGCTTTGTTTCTCTAGCCTTAGACCTTTATAGTGAACACTTGATCACTAGTCAGATAGTGTAAAGAACTGCTCAGAATTTCTTGATATGGAAGAAATGGAAGAAGATGAATAATTGGGAAATGCTGAAGACATCATAATGGGTTTTATAATAGTTTTATGTTTCCTGCAAGTTTTCAGCAGCTTGGAAGTAGCTGACATAATTTTCAGTAAGATATTCTTTACTGTTGAGTTCTATATTGGGTACTTGCCACAAGTAACTAAAAAGAAAAATGCAATGTGTTCAATTGTATTTGAAATATATTTATGTTGAGCAAGACAAGTGGAAAATAGCAACTAAGATAGTAAAAGACCATACACAAATGTAAATGTTTATATCAGTTGATATTAGGTACATTACAATAGATATTTTGGTCCCAAAAGTTTCATTACATTTAACACAAATGAAAGCAGTATTTTAAATCTGGTAGGATTGAATAAGGGATTTTCTGGAATTAGAAAACTTAGAACGTTATATTATCATTCTATGTATGTGGTTGCAATGAAGCAAAGAAAGTAATAGTTTTCTAGCAGTTTTAATGTCTTGATGTTTGGCTAAAGACTAGCTGTGTAAAGATCTTATAAAAATATGCTCTGTATTTCAAGGCTTTTTTTTTGCTTTTTTTTTTCCAAATGATGACAAAGCGATCATTGCCAAAAATTCTGATGTCTGTTCAGTTCTCCCAGGACACAGAAAATGGCAAGAACTGTATTATAGTGACTATTTTTTCTTTTACTTTTTGTTCAAGTCAGATCTTACTTTGTTAATGACACTTCTTCAGATCCACTTGCTATATATTCCACAGTGTTTTGAACACTTCTAAAGTCTTAAACATGTCTTGTTTCTGTGCTTTTTAATCATATATAAAGTCTTTATGACTATATTTTTAGGCAGACATTGATACATGGACAAACATCCCTATGTATCTTATGAACACGGAAGTCATGTTTAGAATGGAAACTGGCCCTGAGATCCTTACAGATATGTCCTGATAGTGCCCACTTACTATGGAATCCTCTCTCTTTCTGAGGGTCTGCCTTCATTTTTTTGAGTAAAAGAACAACTACCATCTTAACAGTATAACCTATTAGGTCTGGCTTACTTTGCTTTCAAAAGTCTATTTACTGACCAAGATAACCAGTTCTTGGTGGCCACTCCTATGAAGGCTGAATTCTAGCTTTGGAAATTTCAGGACATTACTAGAATTTTAAAGTAATTGAAAATCATGAAGTAATCCTTGCCTTCAGCAGCCATATTCAAGAAAGGGGACCTATCTGATGATCAGCAATACACACATACAAGGAGAAAGAGGATTAAAAAGTTTGAGGGAGAGAGAAGCATGAAATATGTTGGTGTTTTGTACTCTAGAATCATAGTGAAAATGCCTATTCCTTATTAATTTCCTTCAATTATCCAGTCTCAATATGATAATATAGCGACTCAGAACACCCAAAATACCACTGAGACAGAGTTATTCTGAGGCTTTTTAGAATGTAAAGGACTTCTAAAGTGAATACAGTTTGAATCTAAACATTCTTAGCTATTAATTTATTTACTTTAAAATCCATCTCATGTTTTCTCAGTTTTGTCATGATGATGGGTGTGGTGGGTTGATATTGGTTGGATGACAGCTGACCCCAAAGTTGCTTTATCACTCCCCTCCTCAACTGTACTGGAGTGAAAGTATATGACACCTGGGTTGAGATAAAGACAGGGGGAAATCACTCACCAATTACCATCACAGGCAAACCAGATTCAACTCAGGGAAGTTAATTAATGAAAAGGTTTTAAATTAGATGATAAGAAATAAAACCAAATCCTAAAACACCTCCCCCAATCCCTCCTTTCTTCCCAGGCTCAACTTTATTCACAGTTTCTCTACACACACCCCGCCGCCCCCCTACACACACACTCCCCCCCACACTGCTCTGAGCAGCACAGATGGACAGGCAAGAGGGGTTGCAGTCAGTTAATCACATGCAGGGTTCTTTCTCCTTCTTAAATATGTTACCCCAGATGCACTACCACCAAAACTGACTGTGTCAGCTTTGGTCAACAGCTGGCATTGGCTTTATCAGACCTAGGGGAGGCTTCTAGCTGCTTCTCACAGAAGCCACCCATGTAGCCCCCTCTGTCGTCCAAATCTTGTCATGTAAACCCTGTCCAATAAGAACCTAGTAATATAAAGCTTTTCCGGGGAGGAAAAGAACACTAATTATTATTGATAAAAGCACCCCCAAATGTTTCATTTTATTGATATATCCATTTCTAAATGGAATGTAATTAAATTGGTATTAGAATAATGTACTATATCTAGAGTAGTTAGTCTATTCTGTCTGAACACCGGTTCAAGATTTATGAAAACTCCCACATACTTCAATACAAAATTTTAGGAAGTGTGTAGAAACCAGTTATATATTTTTTACCAGATTTCATGATATGGAGTATGTTCTGAATTGTGTAGAAGAGGGAAAGATATAAATTGTATCCAAGGACATCTTTTACGGTACTGTTATGCTATTTATCTTTTTTCTTAATTGAATTTTCAGGACTGCATTGCTAAATGTACTCACTGCACAATCATAGAGATGATAGAGAGTGCAATTTTATAGATATGTAGATACGTAAATACGAATCATGATATTACAGAGAATTGTTACCTATGTGATTTTTTATCAACTAACTTATTTGATTATAAGCATTAATAATATTTGGAAAAATATTTTTAAATTACACAGAATCACAGAATCGTAGGGGTTGGAAGGGACCTCGAGAGATCATTGGGTCCAACCCCCCTGCCAAAGCAGCTCCCTAGCACATATTGCACAGATAGGCGTCCAGACGAGTCTTGAATATCTCCAGAGAAGGAGACTCCACCACCTCCCTGGGCAGCCTGTGCCAGGGCTCTGTCACCCTCACTGTGTAAAAGTTCTTCCACATGTTGGTGTGGAACTTCCTGTAAAAATTAATTAGCTAAAATATTTAAAGATTCTCCTTATAAATAGGTATTATTACTTCAATAGTTATGACAAATTTACAGTATTTTTTAATGTGAAACATTCAAACTAAATTATCATCTTTTCTTGATGGCCAGGATTTTTATACACTAACATTTACATTTGTGTCTTTCAGAAGCTATTGTCATTATTTCCCCCTGCTCCTCCCTTTTTAACTCTCCATAGCTTTTCCGAACATCTGTTTAAAGATGTTTTATTACAATTTTTATAAGCTTTATTTAAGATTCATTGTTTGGTACTGTTTTCTGCTGTGCTTACCAGGTATACTTATTGCCTCCTGCTGCTTTAATTCAGTCTTCCAAATTTGTTTTGAACCTCCTGTTGTGTTTAAATTCCCTGGATCTTTATACTAGATTCACTGGCTGCTTACATTCATGAATATATAGATTTCACATGAATCAGTATCTCACAGAGTGGCTTAGTTTCTTATCTGACATCTGTCTTCAGTGTCTCTCTTAGATACAGATGTTTATTATTTAGTCTATAGACTTCTTCAAATCTTGAACATATTGTATCCTGATAGTGACAACTGTGGTTCCTGCTGTGCACAGTGCTCAAGCATCTGCTTTTTCTGCTTCCTTTTTGTGAAAATTTTGTATTTTTTGCCTCCCTCTTCTGTTATCCATTTCTGACTTGATGTTACAGTACTGCTTGAAAACAATTATCCTTCTTTGTATGGTGTTTTTCAAAGTCCCTCTTAAGTATATGAGAAACTTGATAGTGTATGGATACAGTTGTGCACATACATATAGACACATCTAACTGGCACACCTTTGCTTTGTTACTAGAAGTAGTCCATTTACAGTACTGTGGGCTTAGCAATTATTAATCCACAGACCAATCCTTTACCTGCAGGCAAAACGATACAGCACCTAGCATCCACACTACTGAAGACTTCTATTTTAGCGCAAAATAGGTCACACCCACCCTCCATAACACTTGTTTTTCTTCATTTCTGGACTACACATGGTGCTTCTTTGACCTTCAGACATTTTTGTGTGTGTTTCTTTTATTTCAAAGTTCTGAAACAACACAATGACTGTGCTGCATCTCATCCTCATGTATTTTTATGAAAAAACTTTACTGCATATGTATGGAAAAAAATATGCATTGAATGTATTGGGGTATATGATTATGATATCTGGGAGTACTTGGAAAGTACTTAGCGGAGTAAAGTTCATTGTGATAGTTTTGAAGGACTGCAGTGGAGCCAAACCTTGTATGGTTATGGTGCAGTCATTCATACTTCCCATTGATAGAGATGTTTCAAGTGAATCACCTGGATGATGGTTTTCTTTTGCCTTGAAGAAAGGTATTTGGGGTGCCAACTTAACTTTATGAAACAATATTCTATGAAGACGCACTTGCTGAAGTTTGATATTTATGTTCACAGGCTCAGTTTCAGTGCATTGACAGGTAAATTTGCTTTGAGAGATTTTAGATGAAGACCCAAATTACCCCCACACTTGAAGATTTTACCTAAATAAATTCATGTCGTGGTTTTTCCCCAGCTGAGAGTCAGGCACCATGCAGCCGTTTGTTCTTTAAGAGGGAGTGGGGGTGAGGGAGGGAGTTGATATTTCCTTTGGGTCACCTGTCCTGGTTGTGTCCCTTCCCTTCTTGTTAGCAGGGAAATATGAACAACTGAAAAGTCCTTGACTGCTTGGCAACAACTAGAAACATCCATGTGTTATCAGCACTGCTCTCATCCTAACTCCAAACATGGCATTACACCAGCTGCTAGAAAAGAAATTAACTCTATCCTAGCTAAAACCAGGACAGTTCATCAAAAACAGTAAGATCTGACAGTATAAATTACGTATCACAGATAAACCTCTGAATTAGTGGAAAATAATCCTGATCCCTAATCATCATGTAGTTCAATATCAGTAAAGAAACCCAGACATTGTTTTAGAAAAATTCAGTTAGCCAGGGGGGATTCCAGATGGGAAAATGACAGCATTACATCAGCTGAAAAAACAAATGGAACACAGGTTTTTATTAACTACTAAAACAAATTTAGATGCACATCCAAGGCTTCAGGATGCTCATTCAATCTATATTATTTAATTCCTCCATGCATAACAGGAAATAAAACCAGCTATCCACTTCTCTAACAATCCCATATTTGTAAATATACACTAGAACTCTAGAGAGAACACCTTTGTGATAGAGAAGTTATTCAGGAGTTACTAATATGAGAACAAAAGAATGAAATTAAAATTGAACTGTTATGTAGTATACATAGAGCTTATTTAGCCTGAACAACTTTTTCACTACAGGATGTTTACTTTTTGGAACACATTGTCACAATTTATAAAAGCTGGTTGCTCAGATAAATTTAGCAGGAAATAATAAATATCAAAATCTACAGTTAAATATGATAATATAGAGACTTATGTAGCAATTACTCATTGTATTTAAGGATATACTGATATTTTGAAAGAAGATACTCAGTATTGTGTCAATCATCATGATCCTGGAGCATTTTTCATAATCATGTGACTTTCTCAATTGTCTGTTGGACAATATGCAATAGCATTCTTATGGCCATTAAATCAATATAAAGACTGGCTAGTGTCTACAATTAACTTTCCTTAGTGATCTTTCAACAATGGCATAGAGAATGCACATAAAACAAATACAAAATACTGTTTGCAATCTGCCACATATGCATGCATGTGCATGCACACACACCCAAAGCAGAAGTTTAATTTAGCATTTAAAACTCAGTTAAAAATTTAAGCAATGTTAGTTTCTCTGAAGAGTGTGAATAAGTATTTTGATGTTTATATAGCTATAAGGAAAGAAGAAAAGCATTGTCTAATATAATAAATTAATAAATAAAATTAGACTTACTTCCTGAAACAAAAGGATAACTCTGAAGGTGGAACTGAATTGTTCTCTTTACTTTAGGGTTGATTTACATAGACAGAAAAAGTCAATGTTTATTCAAAGTCTTAAGACAGTGCTGTTGGATTTTCAAAGTCTCTGAAGAATGAGTTCATAAAAATGACTGATACTTCACTTCTGAAAAAAACAGCAGTTATTTCTCTTCACAGGTCAAAACCAGCTGTATCCTGAGATATCTCAAACACCTTCCTCTGTTAAGTCATTAAAAGCGTTAAATAAGGGAATACAGGTGTTAGCTCAGTAGTGTTTCCTTTAGGCATGAGCATAATCACAATGAAACTTAAATGACCATGTGTTTGACTACATTTAGGAAATTTTTGTGATTTTCTATGACAAAAATGTTTATATTCATTATCTATTCATTAAAAAAAAGGGGCACTAAGAAAAATATCCATCCTTTATTGGATGCAGGGGGAAATAATGACAAAGCATGAAGAAAAGGCTTAACAACTTCTTTGCCTCAGTCTTTAATAGTAAGATCTACACAGGGACCTGAACAGGTTGGGTCAATTGGCCAAGGCCATTTATATGGAGTTCAGTAAGGCTCAGTGCCAGGTTTGCATTCAGGTCACAAAAACTCTATGCAACACTACTAGTCAAGAGCGGTTGAAAAACTGCCTGGTTGGAAAGGGATCTATAGGGGTTGGCCAACGGATGACTGCATATGAAACAGCAGTGTGCCCAGATGGCCAAGAAGACAAACAGCATCCTGGCTTGTATCATGTATAGTGTGGCCAGCAGGACTATGGAAGTTATCACGTCCCTGTTAATATCTACTCCTCTGTGGACCTCATGGACTGGAAGTGGACAGCATGCCTCACCATAGTCTTCTCCATGAGCTGCAGGGGAATATCTCCTCCTACACCTGAATCACCTTCTCCCTCTCCTTCACTGACCTTGGTGTCTGCAGTGTTGTTCCTCTCACATATTCTCACTCCTCTTTCTGGCCGTAGTTGCTCTTGGTGTTCCACAAGTTTCCTCCCCCACACTCTTAACTATGTAATCTCAGAGGCATTCCTACCATGGCTGCTTGGCCAGCAGCTTGCCTGTCTTGGAGTCAGCTGGCATTAGCTTCACATTAATTACCAATCTCACCTGGAGCCACCACCTCTGTCTTCTCCCAGTAGTCCCAGAAGTTATATTTAAGCTGAGTCCTAACCCTCAACTCCCTGTCTGAGATATGTTTTAAAAGTGCTCCTCTACAGCAAAGCATGATTTTGCCTGATCACATGCATTTCTGGTTCAGATCCTGACCTATTGTCCTGGGTTTGGCTAGGATAGTTAATTTGCTTTCTAGCAGCTGGTGCAGTGATGTGTTTGGGAGTTAAGATGAGAGCAATGTTGATAACACACTGATGTTTTTAGTTGTTGCCAAGCAGTTGAGGACTTTTCAGCTTCTCACACTGCCCTGCTTATGAGAAGGCAAATGGCACCCAGGAAGCTGGGAGGGGACATAGCTGGGGCAAGTGATCCAAACTGGCCAAAGAGGGTGTTCCATACCAATGATGTCATGCTCAGCAGTAAAGGGGGCAAGGGGAGGGTGGGGGGAGGAGCACATGGCTCTGGGATGTGCAGTTTCAGGCCTGTCTGGCTTTGGGGCAGCTCTGAGCTGTACAGCCTGAGTTGGGCAGTTTGGTGAGAAACTGTATTGTGTATCACCAGTTTGGGGTATTTTACTATAAAGTTCTGTTGTTATATCTCTCTCTCTGATGTCCCAGTAAACTGTCCTTACCCCAACCCACAAGGTTTGCCTTTGGTTTTCTTTCCCCTCCCTTTCCCTTCCCTTCCTTCCCCCTCCCTTTCCCTTCCTTCCCCTCCCTGCCCTAGAGAGAGCACCTGTGTGGTACTGAGCTGCTGGCTGAGGTGAAACCACGTCATGTGTAATGAATTCCCAGCTTATAGCTGAAGCGGGTGTCATGATCCACAACCACATAGACCAGTTTGGCAGAGGTTAAACCCCCTTGCATTCCAACCGACCTCAGATTGCTCTGGGTGGCTTGGGGCATCTGTGATTAAGCCCTGAGTGATGGCCAATCAGGTGTTTTATTGTGAGCAGGTATTGGCAATTCTCAGGAACAGAATTACGACTCAAAACAGAGTCAAGTATCATGTCACTTTATTTGGCCCACAGCAAGTGTGGAAGATGAAGAAGGGAAGAAAGAGGGAAAACAATGGAAGAAGGGGAGAGAGAGAAAGTGAGAGTGGGAGGAAAAAGATTGCAATAGCTAACACCATGGATCCACGTCATCCCATCAGTCTGATGTCTCCACATCCAGCAGGGGAGTGTTTTCTTACTGTATGGCTTCAGGTTTGGTGAGATAACACTCTTCACATACAGCTTCAGCTCCCACCATGGATCTGCGGCAACCTGTCAGTCGGATGTCTTCTGGTCCGGTGGGGGGCAGCATTTCCCCTACGTGTATTGCTTCAGATCTAGTGGGGTAAAGCTCTCATATTTTTTGGTCTTTCTTTTTTTATAGCATTATCTCATTGCATAGTCAGTAAGTCCTTGGCGCAGCCACACCTGGTGGTGAGATGCATGGCCAGTACAGCCTCCAGAGGGACCTAGAAAGTTCAAAAGGGTCTGAGACCCCTCACAATTTGTCCCTGGGCCTGGGCACATGCTCAGAGGACTTTGGCTACATTCTTCCGAGTTATTTCTCCTGATGGGTGGAATTCACTTTATTGGTGGTGGTGATGAGGCAATTGTTTTGGATGATTGAGAGACATAGAGAAGAAAGAGGAGGGTACAGTTCTGCCCACAATTGTTAAAACAGATTGAGAAAGAGGAGGGAAAGGGGAGTGCAGTTCTGCAGTCCCTTACACCTGGGTACCATCTCTTTGTCTTCCCCATTTCCCTAGTTTAAGCAGGGAAAGAGTTAATTTTCTTTCTAGTAGCTGGTGTAGGGCTGTGTTTTGGATTATAGGATGAGAATCATGTGGATTGTTGCCAAATGGTCAAAGAGGTACTCCATACCCTACAAAATCTTGTTCTGTTTATAACTGTGAAGTGGGTTGAGGGCCTGGTGTGGCAGCTGGAGGCCTTGTGCAGCATCAACTTTGAGTGGAGAGAAATTGTGCTGTTCATCCCTATTTTTGTATATATTACTAATAATATATTATTATTATCTTCCCTTTTTTGTGTGTCCTATTAAACTCTTTTTTATCTCAACCCATGAGTTCTCTCACTTTCACTCTTTCAATTCTCTTCCCCATCCCACTGAGGGGAAGTGAGCAAGTGGCTGTATAGTGTTAAATTGCTAACCAGGGCTAGACCACAACAGCTATTCCTCTTTTTGGTACAGTGGGACAGAGCCTGGTCTAGTGAGGCTGTTACCTTCCCAGCCATGTGATTACTCCAGGCTACCACCTCCTGATCCCATAGGGACCTTCCAGCCCTTGCTGCTTTCTGACACCTGCTGGCCCATTTTTTCAGCCTGTCATGGTCCCACTGAATGGCAGTACAACTACTTGATTTCTCAATTAGTTCCAGTTTTGTACTATCTGAAAATTTTCTAAGGGTGTACACTCTGTCCCATCATTCACTTCATTAATGATGACTTTAAACAGTATTTCCCTGTGTCAAACCCTGGAGTACAGGACTGGTCTTGAACTTTGTGCCACCTGTCCACAACCCTCTGAACTCAGCAGTTTTAGCCAGTTTTCAGTCACCCTCCCTGTCAGCTTATCTAGCCCATACTTCATTAGTTTGTCTATGAGGATGTTATGGGAGAATTAAAAATAAAATCCATTAGTGTCTTACCCACTGAGCTAGTCATCTTATTGTATCTGATCAGGCATTTTTTACCCTTTGAAAGTCCATAGTGACTACTGATCACCCTCTCATCCATGTATTTGGAAATGATTTCCAGAATGATTTACTCCATCACCTACCTAGGGATCAAGTTGAATCTAGTCAGCATCTACCTCTCTGGTTCATTCTTGGATCTCTTGAATAGAGGAGTGACTTTTGCTTTCTTCCAGTCCTCAAAACCCACCTCCAATCACCATGACCTATCAAAGATAATAAAAAGTGAACTTGCAACAACATCAGCCAGCTCTCTTATGGGTGTAACCTGTCAGAGACCATCAACTTGTATATGCCTGATTTGTTTAATTCTCTAACCTGATCCTCCTTCATTAGGAGTAAGTCTTCTTTGTTCTGGATCTTCCCACAGGACATGGGCCAGGGTTACATGAAGGCAATTCAGGCAAGTATAAGACCAAGGTCAAAAAAGCATTAAGTATCTCCGCCTTTTGCATGTTCATTGGCATGATGTTCATTCCCACATTTAGCAGCAGGCCCACATTTATCTTTTTTTTCTTTTTTCTGCTCAGCTACCTGTAGAAGCTCTTCCTGTTGCTTTTCACATCCCTTGCCAGATTTAGCTCCAGGTAGGCACTGGCTTCCCTAAGCCTATCCCTGCATGCGCAGAGAGTGTCCATGTTCCTCTTGAGCCACCTGATTCTGCTTCCACCTCTTCTATGATTCCTCTTTCTTTTTTAGTTGAGCTTGCCCTCCAATCATCCATTCAAACCTCTGACCACATTTGCTTGACTTCCTGCACGGGGAACTGCACTGTTATGGAGACTGGAGGAGGTGATCCTTGTAAATCAGTCAGATCTCCTGCACTCCTCTTCATTCAAGGTCAGTCTCCCAGGGAATCCTTTTTAGCAAGTCCTTAGAAAGGCCAAAATCTGTTCTCTTGAAGTCTAGGGTTGGGATAACACTTTTTGGCCTATTTCCTCCTCTTAGGATCCTGAATTCTATAACCTCATGGTTGCTACAGCCAAAGCTGTAGAAAGACAACCACTTACCCAAATAATTCTTCCTTTTCATAAGAATATGTTGCAACAGGGTACCTGTCAATCACCTCTGCTAGAAAGTTATAATCCATAAAATTCTATTGCCTGAGAGATGTACTTCCTGTTGTGAATTTGAAAACAAAAAATATTCTGCTGGTAGGATATTTTAACAACAGAATATATTAACTTCCTAGAAAGTGAACATGTGATTTAATGACACTTGATGTGATCTAACCTGGAAATTCCATAACCTGCATCTTGAGACAATTGCTCCTGACATTCGAAAAATATACACTAAAATGTGTATAGATTGACAACATGGTTTAAGAACCAGAACAAAGAAAACAAAACTTCACAAAAGATAGAAAAATTCCCCAATAATATATTTTTTTTTTTACTTTCATGTATTTAGTTTGTTTTTGAATTTGCTTTTTAAGTGGGCTTAGTGTATGACAGCGTGAAAGTCAGTTACTACTCATGGCACACATGACTGAAGATGGAGAGGCAGAAAAGGTAATCTTAAATTACACTGGTTTAAGCTCCATGGCACTGAAGCCTAAGGAAGTATGTGGGGATTTGGGCTTAGCTAAATGGCAGTTAATAGCAGATATGATTATTTTTAAAAATATTAAGATAAAAGTTATAATTTAAAATATTAATAGGCATAAATGGGTGTAAACTGGTCATGTGTAAATATAGGTTTGACCTTAAATAGGGATTTTATGGTGCAATTTCTCACAATAGAAGAGGATTAAGCTCAGCTGATTGACAATGTTGCTTTAAGGCTTATGTTCCTTGAAAAACAGAAATGAAACAAAGAAATGCATATGAAAGTGAGGCAATTAGGAGGGGTGCTGACTAAAAATGGAGAGTGGATCTGTAGTATCAAAAACTAATGTATACTTACAATATAGATCTGCAAAAGTGAGTTAACTTACCTAATGGCATCTAGGAAGATTTGAAGCTAATAATTATGAAAGAAAACTATAGTACACAGTTGCTGTAAAGTTTCAACATTGTTTCCTGTTCCCCAAGATATCTTTGTTACTGAATTGTGACTTAAGCATGGCAAATCGGTAAAGCTTAGGACATAAAGTGCAGCAATTTGTAATGGCTAGTATACATAAAATTTGTTGTGATTTAACCCCAGCCAACAACTAAGCACCATGCAGCCTCTCACTCACTCTCCCCTGGCCAGATGGGGGAGAGAATCAGAACAGTGACAAAACTAGTGTGTTGAGATAACGACAGCTAAAGCTAAAGTTGCATATGCAAGCAAAGCAAGATAAAGAATTCATTCACAACATTCCATCAGCAGGCAGATGTTCAACCATCTCCAGGAAAGCAGGGCTCCATGATACATAAAGGTTACTTGGGAAGACAAATGCCATAACTCTGAACATCCCTCCCTTCCTTCTTCCACCTGATTTACATTGCTGAGCATGATATCATATCGTATGGAATACACTTTCGTTCAGTCAAGGTCAGGTACCCTAGCTGTGTCCCCTCCCAACACCTTGTGCACCCCCAACCAACTGGTCAGTGAGGTGGTGTGAGAAGCAGAAAAGGCCTCGGCTCTGTGTAAGAACTGCTCAGCAACAGCAAACATTGTTGTCAGTTCAAATTCCAAACATACCTCTATAGTAGCTATTATGAAGAAAATTAACTCTCAGTTTCCTCAGGACTCTGGAATGTGGTATGAATTTATGTATGTTCAGATTCCTCAGGTGAACATGAATCTGATCTTCTCTTACAGTGGTAGGGACTTTGGCGATTCCGTCTCTGTCTTTTGGTGCATCCATTTGAGAAGTGTGGGAAGACAGGATGCCAGTCAAAAAAGTGTTTGAATACCTCAGCCTTCTCCTTGTTCATTCTTACCAGTTTGCCAGTCTTTCTCATCAGAAGACTATGCTTTCTTTGATATTTCTTTTCTGGCTGATATACATACAGAAACCCTTCTTATTACTCTTTGTACCCCTTGGCAAACTGAGCTCCAGATGTGCCTTACCTTTCCTACACAACCGTCAATGTCCCTACACTCTTCCCAAGTTATCTGTCCCTGCTTCCCCTGCCTGCGCATTTTCTTCTTGCCCTTTAGTTTGACCAGCAGGTCCTGACTCAGAAATGCTCTTGCCTTCATTTCCTGATTTATTACACCTGGGCATTGAGAGCTCTTGCACTGTACAGAAAGCATCCTTAGGGATCTGCCCACTGTGATCGGCTCTCTTCTACCTGAGGGGATTATCCCAGGGATTTCTCTTGAAAAATTCATACATTACCTCTGGAAGTCACAACCAAATCTAGTAATTCTATTCTCAGTACTTCTCATCAATTATTAGACTTTGGTGGTTTTTTGGTTTTTTTGTTTTTTGTTTTTTTAATTATTCTATTAGTGCAGAGATTTAAAGTGATTGTAAAATATCATAAGCTATGCATGATCCATTTGGATACCAGCATGAGCCTACATGAGGAATTATTTGTATTTTACATACTTTTTCCTCAAGTATAATGTTACTCCCAAGAAAAAATCATTTAAAAAAATCAAGACTGCAACCTTTAATGCTCAGAAGTAGGAATTCTACAGTGAATACTGCCTGCAGGTTATTTAATTTGATCCCCCATGTGTAAAGGTGGTGATGTGTAAAGTGAAAATTTTGCAAACAGTTTATCTGTGCAATAAATTAGTAGGCACCTACGTTAAGTCAGGACTCAGATAGATGGACGCTATTAAAGACTGTCCTGCTCCCAAGTTGAGAAAGCAGAGACAGCTTTATATAGGAATGATTTCTCTTTCGGTTTAACTCCATGTCTCCACCCATGACGAAACCATTTGGGAAGGGAAGGCTATGATAACATTTCACACTAAAAATTTAAAGACCATTAGTATACTGAAAAATACCTTGGAGTAGATCCAGATTTTGACAACATTCTTGAGTTTTGTAGGCATGCTGTTGTAAGTAGAAGGAGAATAAGTGACCAAGAGAGTCTCATATATGCTAACTGAGAAAGAGTAATCTGTATTTCTGTTGAAACAATAAGAGTATATATATGCAAAGACTGCATCACAATCCCCATGCACAAAAAAACCTAAGCAGAAGTTGTGCAGGTAACTGTTTTTCTAACATTTGTGAACACGGAAAGATCAGTTTACAGATAAATATGTAAATATGCATGTGACAGATGATTCATGCGGAGATTTATACGTACTTCTCCAGATAAATTTGATATACTTTTCATAAATATGTATGAATATATGCATTCAGTTGTATTTACATTGCTGAATTATAGGATAATTTAGGTTGAAAGGGGCATCCTTTGTGCTGAACGCCACATCTCTCACATTGAATTAAATATATATAAAAATACATATATCTGTGATTAAAGTGTTTTAGTGTCTAAATCTGTTTAATGTCCATGTGTTCTTCTGTCCTTAAACCATGACACTGCTGAAATAAGAAAATCTATATGTTAGTTCTTCAAGGTCAAATGGAATTTTATGGTCATTTTCCTGAAAAAACTTCTATGAATAGAGCTAATGTAAGGGAATGAGAAAATTTTAACTCTTTTTTTTTGTTATTTTATTATTACATGCTGAATATAAATCTAAAGCAGGGTGAAGACTATTCTATTGCAAAGAATGTCCTACTCCAGGAGGATGTTTGAGTTTTTTCTGAAGGACTGTTACAGTATATTGGCAGCAGTATCACATCGACCGAGACTCCCTGATTCCTATCCCCCTGCTGATTTGTAAACACAGGATCCAAGGAGTGATAAGAACCTGTTCACCATTTGAGAGTCTCATATGGACAGTGCAGAAGTCCAGTGGAGAGTGGAGGCTGATGATAGACTGTCATATCCTGAATGAAATCACAAAACATGAGTGCTGCTGTGCCAGACATGCTAGCAGTTCAGTATGAAATGGAGTTAGTGCAGCCAAGTGGTATGCCACAATTGATTTTCCTCAATCCCTTTGGAGGCAGAGTACAGGCCACAGTTTGCTTTCACTTGGAGATGTACCCATTTCACCCGGAACTGGCTGCACCAGGGATGGAAACATAGCCCCACCATTTGCCATAGACTGATTGCATTAGAACAGGGTGAAGCCCAAGATATCCTGCAGTATGTTGATCACATCATATGGGGAAACACAGAGGAAGAAGTTTCTGAGAATAGCAAGAACATAGTCCAGATCCTTCCATGTCATGGTTTTGAACCAAATGTGGCTGAGCACCACACTGGGCTTCTCTACCAATCACTTCGGAAGTGATTGGTAAAGAAGCCCAGCTCCTTCTGGCACCCTGACTGCCCATACTGGGGTGGATATTCAAAGGGAGGGTCCCCTCTACACATCATGCAGGTGATGCTATGTGGAATAAGTGGGTCACACTGATCACACAGTGGGCTTGAACAGGAAACCCCTGTCACTCAGGAACTCGGGAAGGGATCATGGGCTGGTCAAAAGACAGAAATGTTGGAATGTTGCCAGAGGAGGAAGTGACACAAGCCAAAGAGCTTCCACTGAATAATAAACTATCAGAAAATGAGAAGCCATATACCCTATTAATTGGTGGGTCCTGTTGCATCGTGGGAAAGCATCAGAGGTGGAAGGCTGCTATGTGCCATCTTACACAACGAGTCACAGAAGCTACTGAAGAAGAAAGTGAACTGAACCAGTTTGTGGAAGTGAAAGCCATCCAGCTGGCTTTAGATACTGCTGATCAAGAAAAGTGGCCAATGCTCTACCTCTATACTGATTCATGGATGGTGGCAAGTACCATGTGGGGATAGTTACAGCAATGGAAGCAGAACAACTGACAACATAGAGACAAAGCAATTTGGGCTGTCAGAATATGACAAGACACTGCTGCCTCACTAGAGAAGCTGGCTGTAAAAGTACATCACATAGAGGCTCATGTACCAGAGTCAGGTCACTGAGGAACATCAAAACAACCAGCAAATAGATGAGGCTGCTCAGATTCAAGCAGATCAGGTAGATCTAGACTGACAACATAAGGGTGAATAATTTATAGCTTGATGGGTCCATGAAACCTCAGTCCATCAAAAAAGAGATGCAATATATAGATGGACTTGTGATCAAGGGGTAGACTTGTGATCAAGGGGCAGACTGTGGACACTTTTGGGCAGATTATCCACGAGTGTGAGTTATGTGCTTCAATCAAGCAAGCCAAGTGGTAAACCAAATGGGAGGGTGTGCAAGGAGGACCCTGCAACTTGCTTGTAGGCCCACAGCCCAAGGAGGTGTTTCGTTTATATGGTTTGATCTCTTATACTATTTCATTCTCTACATCTGACTAGCAAGCTTGATAAAAAAACCAAATATCTAGCACTATGGTACCTATATGTATATTTTAAAAAAAGCATTCTTGATGTGGGGCTGGTCTTTTTTCCCATGATCACTGTTTTGATCTCTATAGATCAAAACTTCTTGCTTCTTGGGACTGTTTTTATAGTTAACCAAGATTTTTAAATATACTGATGTCAGAATGTCTTTAAAACAGTAAGTGAAAGTATTTTAACTTTGCAACATCTGTCCAGTTAAAAAAAAAAAAAAAAAACAAAACAAAAAACCCCACAAGCAAGCAAAAATTATTCCCATCTACTGAATTAAAGACCTTTATTTTTTCCTTACTAGAGAACTTGGGCCAGCAAAAACTGAAAATGGCTAGTTCAGGGCTATATAATTAAAATATGGCAATCCAACCATCACATCCCAGTAGCTGTATAGATACATTTTATTTCATCTGAAAGGCATCTGAATAATCCCAAGAGCTTAAACTGCTATCAAAACACACAGGACATACAGAAACACTGCCATTTCACAAAACAGAATTACAGATCTTTTCCTTCTTGTCGTGGTTTTGCCCCAGCCAAGGGCCGCACCCCACACAGTCGCTTGTACTTTTAAAAGGAAGGGGGAGGGAAAGTTGGGGGAAGGGGAAAAGGGAAGGAAGAAAGGAGGAAAAGAAACCACAACCTAGAAACCAGAACCACGCAGGTTGGGATAAGGATAGTTTACTAAACAATAACAGAAAACTAGATATAACAATAACATAAGTTTAAAGCACAAAATAGATGAAACTGGTGATACACAATGGAATTTCTCACCAAACCACACAACTCAGGCCGCACAGCTTAGAGCCCGTCCCGGACAACCCGACCGCCCCAGAAACTGCACGTCCTGGCGTTGTCTCCCCCTCTTCCCCCCAGTCCCCCCTTATACCGAACATGACGTAACTGGTATGGAATATCCTCTTTGGCCAATTCGGATCACCTGTCCTGGCTGTGTCCCCTCCTTTCTCACTAGTAAGGAAGTATGCAGAGCTGAGAAAGGTCCTTGATTGCCCGGCAACAAATCGGAAAACATCAGGGTGCTATCAGCACTATTCTCATGCTAACACCCAAACATGGCATTCCATCCACTGCTAAAAAAAAAGTTTAACTCCATCATAGCTGAAACCAGGACATTATCCACCCCTTATTCCATACCATTTACGTCATGACCAGATCCAACAATTTTCTTTGGGTACAACCAGTTTCGTGTTTCACACACCCATATATGTATGTACACATGTATGCACACATATGTGCATACAGATCTTATTCCCTCAGTCTGTGAATCATCCCTCTGAAGTTGTTGAGTTCATTTAGTCCATGATTTTCAGGCTCCATTTGTCGTAACAGTTTCTCAGGATAGTTGTATGTTCCATTGGCTCGTTGCACGCTGCATCTCAGGCTCTTGACTGATACACCTGGCATGGTCCATGCTCATAGTCTGTGGGTCAGAGTTTATTTTCAACGGGAGCAAAAAGTTCTTGAGAGGCCAGGCTTTAGTTCCATCATCATGGCACTCATTCTTCATTAGCTTGTATGACTCCGGCTATAATGCTATGGTACAACATACAGCAATCATAACAATAATGAAATATACAATAATGGGTTATTTGGAAATTATTACAATTTCTACTTCATTAATTATATTGGCTATTCTCACCCAAAATTAAATCCCCTTGAGGTACACATCGAACTCCTCCATCCCTCTGCATTACCCACCAAGTACAGCCAGGTCCTTGAGCAAAAACAATTCCAGACATGGGTTTACCTTTGCCTGAAGCAGGAATGACCCAAACTCTCTTTCCCAATACACTCTTCATATGCACTACTGGCACTCTGTCTCCCTCTACAGTACGTGGAAATTTTGACTGGGCAGGGCCAGCCCGATTGGTAGATCCCCTAGAGTTAACTAACCACGTGGCTTGGGCCAAATGTGTATCCCAATGCTTGAATGTCCCACCACACATTGCTTTCAGTGTAGTTTTTAAAAGTCCATTATATCGTTCAATTTTCCCAGAGGCCGGTGCATGGTAAGGAATGTGGTACACCCACTCAATGCCATGCTCTTTGGCCCAGGTGTCTATAAGAGTGTTTCGGAAATGAGTCCCATTGTCTGACTCGATTCTTTCTGGAGTACCATGTCGCCAGAGGACTTGCCTTTCAAGGCCCAGAATTGTATTTCGAGCAGTGGCATGGGGTACGGGATATGTTTCTAGCCAGCCGGTAGTTGCCTCCACCATTGTAAGCACATAACGTTTGCCATGGCGGGTTTGTGGGAGGGTGATGTAATCAATCTGCCAAGCCTCCCCATATTTATATTTCATCCACCGTCCTCCATACCAAAGGGGCTTTAACCGCTTAGCTTGCTTGATTGCAGCACATGTCTCACATTCGTGGACAACTTGTGCGATGGCGTCCATGGTCAAGTCCACCCCTCGATCCCGAGCCCATCTATATGTTGCATCTCTCCCTTGATGACCCGAGGTATCATGAGCCCATCGAGCCATGAATAATTCACCCTTACGTTGCCAGTCTAGATCTACCTGAGCCACTTTAATCCTAGCAGCCTTATCTACCTGATGGTTGTTTTCATGTTCCTCCATGGCCCGACTCTTAGGTACATGGGCGTCGACATGACGTACCTTTACAACAAGTTTCTCTAACCGAGCAGAGATATCTTGCCATAAGTCATCAGCCCATATAGGTTTGCCTCTACGCTGCCAGTTGTTCTTTTTCCACTGCTGCAACCACCCCCACAGGGCATTCGCCACCATCCATGAATCAGTATAAAGGTAGAGCCTTGGCCACTTTTCTCTCTCAGCAATGTCCAGGGCTAACTGGATGGCCTTCACCTCAGCGAACTGGCTTGATTCACCTTTTCCTTCAGTGGCTTCTGCTACTCTTCTTATAGGATTCCATACAGCGGCTTTCCATCTCCGATGCTTACCCACAATGCGACAAGACCCATCAGTGAACAGGGCATATCGCTTCTCATTCTCTGGCAGTTCGTTGTAGGGTGGGGCTTCTTCAGCGCGTGTTACCTCCTCATCCTCTGGTGACATCCCAAAATCTTTGCCTTCTGGCCAGTCTGTGATCACCTCCACAATTCCTGGGCGATTGGGGTTTCCTATTCGAGCCCGCTGTGTAATTAGTGCAACCCACTTGCTCCACGTAGCATCAGTGGCATGGTGTGTAGAAGGAACCTTCCCTTTGAGCATCCAGCCCAGCACCGGCAGTCGGGGTGCCAGGAGGAGCTGGGCTTCAGTTCCAATCACTTCTGAGGTGGCTCGAACCCCTTCGTAGGCGGCCAGTACTTCCTTTTCTGTTGGAGTATAATTGGCCTCAGATCCTTTGTAGGCCCGACTCCAAAACCCCAGCGGTCGACCTCGAGTCTCCCCTTGTGCTTTCTGCCAGAGACTCCAGGTCGGGCCGTTCTCCCCAGCTGCAGTGTAGAGCACATTTTTAATATCTGTCCCTGTCCGGACAGGCCCGAGGGCCACTGCATGGACTATCTCGCGTTTGATCTGCTCAAAGGCTTGCTGTTGCTCAGGGCCCCATTGGAAATCATTCTTCTTTCGAGTTACATGGTAGAGTGGGCTCACAATGAGACTGTAGTTTGGGACATGCAGTCGCCAAAAACCTATAACACCTAAGAAAGCTTGTGTTTCCTTTTTGTTGCTTGGTGGAGACATAGCTGCTATTTTATTAATAATGTCCATTGGGATGTGACGACGCCCATCCTGCCATTTTATTCCTAAAAACTGGATTTCTCGCGTAGGCCCCTTGACTTTACTTCGTTTTATAGCAAAACCGGCTTCTAAAAGGATTTTAATTACCCTGTTTCCTTTTTCAAAAACTTCCTCTGCTGTGTTGCCCCATACAATGATGTCATCAATATACTGCAGGTGCTCTGGTGCTTCACCCTTTTCCAGTGTATTCTGGATTAGTCCATGGCAGATGGTGGGGCTATGTTTCCACCCCTGGGGCAGACGATTCCACGTGTATTGGATGCCTCTCCAAGTGAAAGCAAACTGTGGCCTGCACTCTGGCGCCAGTGGGATCGAGAAGAAAGCATTCGCAATGTCGATTGTGGCGTACCACTTGGCTGCCTTCGATTCCAATTCATACTGGAGCTCTAACATGTCTGGCACAGCAGCACTCATACCTGGAGTGACTTCATTTAGGCCACGATAATCTACTGTCAGCCTCCACTCTCCATTGGACTTCCTCACTGGCCATATGGGACTATTAAAGGGTGAGTGGGTTCGGCTGATCACTCCCTGATCCTCCAGTTGACGAATCAGCTTATGGATGGGAATCAGGGAATCTCGGTTAGTACGGTATTGTCATCTGTGCACCGTCGTCGTAGCAACTGGCACTTGCTGTTCTTCACCCTTCAACAACCCCACAACAGCAGAATCCTCCGAGAGTCCAGGCAAGGCACACAATTGTTCAATTTCTTCTGTTTCCAAAGCAGCTATTCCAAAAGCCCATCGGTACCCTTTTGGGTCTTTAAAATACCCTCTACGTAGATAATCTATACCTAAAATGCACGGAGCTTCTGGACCAGTCACAATGGGGTGTTTTTCCCAGTCCTTCCCAGTTAGGCTCACCTCAGCCTCTAGCACAGTTAGTTGTTGGGATCCCCCTGTCACTCCAGAAATACAAACAGGTTCTACCCCTTCATGATTCGATGGCATTAGAGTACACTGGGCACCAGTATCCACCAGAGCTTTGTACTCTTGTGGGTCTGATGTGCCAGGCCATCGGATCCACACAGTCCAATAAACCCGATTATCCCTCTCCTCCACCTGGCTGGAGGCAGGGCCCCTCTATTGCTGCTGATCATATTTGTTTTCCACTGGTTGCATAAAGGACTTAGAGGTCCCTTCAAAAGGATCAGGCACATCAGACATATAGGTAGGCCTTCCAGTTGGTCTAGGGAACTGCCCAGTAGAAACTGGTGCAGCCTTCTTCCTGGCAGAATCTCGTTGTGCAAATGTTTTACCCCGCAGCTCATTTACTCGTGCTCGAAGGGCTGAGGTGGGCTGCATATCCCATTTCCTCATGTCCTCTCCATGATCAAGCAGGTAAAACCACAATGTACGTCGTGGTGTGTATTCTCCCTCTTGGAACGATGGACGCTTTCTCCCAGTAGCTGCAA
Organism: Porphyrio hochstetteri; assembly: GCA_020800305.1. NCBI lineage: Eukaryota > Metazoa > Chordata > Aves > Gruiformes > Rallidae > Porphyrio > Porphyrio hochstetteri. The sequence goes on along the minus strand of CM036905.1, from coordinate 172,227,513 downwards.
CATTGCTCCATACGGGTTGGGAGTTGGACACATTGTTGTCAAGTCGTTGAACCAGTTTCTCTACTGCTGCAATGACGGAGAGGGAAACATTGTCTTGGTATTTCCGGAGTCGGCAGGCCACCTCATTTACGGTTGGCGGATTCGTATCATTCCAGTCAATTGCTGCCAGTGAATTGGTATACCCCGCTGGTGCACTTCGTACAACCTTACGCCACATATCTGGAGTGCATAGGACTTCATCGGGATCAGAGGGAAGCCGTGAATTGTCCAGATCATAATAAATTATCTCCCGTACAGCTAATTCTCTCAGGTGCTGGACAGATGTCTCTATGCTGTTACACTTAGGTGTCTGGCATGTAATATATTCCTTTATGGGATATCTTTCCTTCACACTTGACAGTAGTCGCCTCCAGAGGCTGAGGATTTCCGGCCTCCTCCCAATTGCTTTGTCAATTCCTCCTTCTCTAGCTAGGGATCCCAACTGCTTGGCCTCTCTGCCTTCTAATTCCAAACTACTGGCCCCGTGATCCCAACATCGGAGCAACCAAGTGATAATGTGCTCACTTGGGTGGCGAGTGAAATCTTTTCGAACCTCACGCAGCTCACTCAGAGTCAGGGATCGGGTAACAATCTCTGGTTCTGCCTCATCCTGATATCCTTGAGATGATCCCGGTTGATCATCATCCTTATCCGTCACTATGCGAACTGATTTCTTTGTGCCTTTCCTCTTTTGTACGGGAGCAACAGACACTGGTGTGGGTTGGTTTTTCTGATCATCTGCAGTGTCTGCTGTAGAGATTACAGTAGCTGCAGTGTCGGTCACAGGGGTTGCAGTAGCTGCAGTGTCAGCCCCAGTGGTTGCAGCAGCTATAGTATCTGCCAGTCTGTTTCCTTTCCCTTCTCCCTGACAGTGCTGACAGTGCTGCCTGCTATCAAGCAGTGTTTGATAAATAGTGGCCAGAGCCCAGCACAGTGCAGTAAGGTGTCCATCTCTGGGAAACCTACAGCAATTTTTCCTTAGGTATGCAGTTACTTGATCGGGGTCTTGTAGCTGTTCAGGAGTGAAATTCCAAACCATCGGGCGTGAGAAAGTACCTAGGTACTCGCCCATACTTTGCCACATGCCCTGCCACTCGTGATTATTCTGTCTCGGAGAAAGCTCTTCAGTGGTATTCATAAACCTATGCTTGATATATAACAAAAACTGAACCATCTGCACCAAACCTACCAATAGCAAAATGCTAGTTTGAATATCCCAGAGATATTGAAGATTTTCAAAAACTGCCCTAAGAGCTGTTGTATTTAGCCCAAAGGAAAAGAAAGCAGTGCCCCTACCATACCGGCTGCTGTTACTAACCCCTCCCTGTCCAAAGAATGGACAGGACAGCAAAACCTCATACAAATACCAGCTTAAGCTCATGATCATCGATATTATTGTATCATAGACCGATATCATAAAATACACTATAATGAAGTATGGGAACAAATACGGGAGCAGCAGACCTGAGAGAGTAAAGAATCCTGCCAGGATTGTATACAGCATGCGGTGGTTTTGCTGCCACAGCCTTGTAAATAAATACCACAACATCGTGACCAGAGATTGCTTAAACAACAGTGCTTATCTTAATTGCGATAGTTAGGGTCAGATCTACCGTTATCCCAACCGTTCGTTGCCCCACGTTGGGCGCCAAAATAACTGTCGTGGTTTTGCCCCAGCCAAGGGCCGCACCCCACACAGTCGCTTGTACTTTTAAAAGGAAGGGGGAGGGAAAGTTGGGGGAAGGGGAAAAGGGAAGGAAGAAAGGAGGAAAAGAAACCACAACCTAGAAACCAGAACCACGCAGGTTGGGATAAGGATAGTTTACTAAACAATAACAGAAAACTAGATATAACAATAACATAAGTTTAAAGCACAAAATAGATGAAACTGGTGATACACAATGGAATTTCTCACCAAACCACACAACTCAGGCCGCACAGCTTAGAGCCCGTCCCGGACAACCCGACCGCCCCAGAAACTGCACGTCCTGGCGTTGTCTCCCCCTCTTCCCCCCAGTCCCCCCTTATACCGAACATGACGTAACTGGTATGGAATATCCTCTTTGGCCAATTCGGATCACCTGTCCTGGCTGTGTCCCCTCCTTTCTCACTAGTAAGGAAGTATGCAGAGCTGAGAAAGGTCCTTGATTGCCCGGCAACAAATCGGAAAACATCAGGGTGCTATCAGCACTATTCTCATGCTAACACCCAAACATGGCATTCCATCCACTGCTAAAAAAAAAGTTTAACTCCATCATAGCTGAAACCAGGACACTTCTTAAAAATGATAATAAAAAATATGCTGTTGTTTATACAGTGCTACTAGTAAACCCACTTACCCCAAGAAAAAAAAATTCTGTTTGATGAACACCTATAGGCTTAAGCAATGGAAAAACATATTTTCTCTGCAGAATGTGCAGCCAATCAGCTAGAATTTGGGCTACATACTGACATATGTATTGGAAAAAGCAAGGAAATTTCTTAATGGTTCTTCTGTTCTAGACAAACCATTCCCAAGTTAGGGTTTTTAAGGGAGCCATTGAAGTACTCCACCTTAGATGTCTACTTCTATTGGAACCATCACATATCTGAGATAGCTCCACTGTCCTGATAGTTCCAACATAGGATCTCAAGGAGACCAGTATCATTCTCGTGCAGCAACTTGTGCTCAGGCAGGACATTACTGTGTTTAAAATGGCATTGGGCACATGTTTAAACATTGAAATCATGAATGCAAAAGGACAAAGCACTTTGGAAAGCCTTATCCTATCAATTCAGATTTTTTTTTTTTCTTCCAGAATTCAATCATCTATGTAGAAAATCTATTTAATCTTTTTAGACACTAACATTTTCAGTCTTTGAGGGTTCTGTAAGTCTTTACATGAAATGGAATGATCATTTCCAAAAAGCATATATTTCCATTGCATATAGTTTAGAGCACATTATAAAGAGTGTGTTATGATATGTATTATTAATGTTTATTATGCATAAATAATAAATACTATATTATTTCAAACCTAAATTAGCATTGTTGCATTATTAAAAGGGTATCAAAAAGGCGTATTATGAAAGACATTTTAAAAACTGAGTAGCATTTAACATGATGTTTTTAAATGTGCTTTTAAGTGTGCAATGTATTTGTTCATAAAGCCTCTTATATAAAGGATTACAGCCAAATGGAGTTCTAAACCACTGGAAAACAAATGAAAAAGAGTGGTAAATGTATCCCAGCAAGGTTCGTGTCTTAACTATATATGAACAGATTATTAAAACTAGGTTTGTTATATTTACAGATAAATCAAATGTGAGATGAAAATATGCCACTTTAATGCAGTTTTTAACTTCTGACAAATTTGAAGAAAATGTAACAGTACATGACTACAGACACTCATAAACCCCCAATATTTCTATATTGCTTAGGGGTTTTGATATCCTCTCTGACAGCACAGGTTAATAACTGTTCATTTAGAGAACTGATTAATTTATTATGCAAGTATTTATGAAGATGAAGATCACTTCCACTTTTTCTCTTTCCTAATGAAGTAACTGCTACTGTCTTCACTAGTACAGTGTTTCAAAAGGTTTCAGCGTCTTTCAGTCAACAAAAATATTTTTCTGTGAACAACATCCATAAGTTTCAGTTAAAAATAAAATAAACCTTTTATCATTGTTGTCTCTATACATTAAAAATAGCTAAGAATTTTGTGCAGCACTGCAGAGATCAGACTTCTTTTTCCTTTAGAGCTGCCTCTTTTGTTGAATTCACAGGATAATATCTGAATTAGAAAACTATTTCTACACATTAATTGCAAGATTGACTTACATTGCTATTTTTGTTCATCAGGTATATATAGATTTTATTTTCAGTATATGAGTCTACATTTTTCACAGACTTTTTGTTTGTAGAATGTTGATATTGCTTTAGTGGACAAAAAAAAAGAGTATAACTTTTTTTTTTATTATGGTATCAACTAAAATATATCTTTCAGCTATTTTGTTTCATTAAACTCTTTCATGATTTGTTGCAGAATAAAGCCTGAAGATATTTTAAGACTTTTCTGTGTGTATATATATACACACATATATATGTACAGAAACATGTTTTTCTCTAATGTCTCATACTTTTCAATATAATCCCTACTACCATATCACATCATGAACTATTGATGGTAATGGGTTTACAGTGTATGACTATTTATCAGTAGTCTCTAAAAATGGGTGTGTTTAATACTATCTGTTGTGTCAAATCTAGGTTAGAAGGGGCAGTTAAATATTTAGTACCACTGACTGTTCAGTTTGAAATTTTTACAGGGTGATTACAGATTTATTTCAGAAAGTGAAACGTGAGTTAGGATTCCTTCATTACTAAAATAAAATAGTTTTTTTCTTAAGAAAGCACTGAAGACATGCTGAGGATCTTTCCTTTTTAAAGTTTTAATTTCATACTATAAACTATCCCAAAGATGGTATTATCTCTTTGACTTTCAAATATTTGCTGCATGCTTATAGAGCTACTTTTGTTTTCTGTTATGTTTTCACATGACCTTCACATGTCTGTCAAGAATGTAAATATAGCTGGTGATGAGATGCTGGGAATCATCTCATCTAACTGTAGGTGTCTGCTGCCTACATAACTACAGGTGATTCAGTCATCTAGACATTACAAAATCAGGGGAAAGAATCAAATACTTTTGATTCATCTGACTTATTTCTTATGTTTATCATGAAATGAGATGAATGTCTTCCTAGAAGAGATTATTTCTCTCCCCTGATTACTGAGAGACTTGAGATGACTGTCTCAGTAACTTTCTGCAATAGCTATCTTCCATGATGTCATGTGACTATTACTGGTTGTGCAGAATGTCAAATATGGATCATTCATTTCTCTCTGACTGTGAGGCACCATTATGCCTGAAGTGCCCTGATCAGCCCCCTGTGGGGCCACCCGGCAGGAACAAGGCGCTCAACTGTCACAGGACATGGCTGCAGTCATGGCCCTAGACTGAGGTGGACAGCAGGTTCCTGGAGCCAGGAAAACTGTAGGACAAGTGGAGGGAGGTGCCAGGAGCTGGCAGCTCTTGCCAGAGAGGATGATGTGGCTTGAGTGAGGCTGACATGACCTGGGTGTAGCTAGGGGCAAAAGTAGAATATTTAAACATCCAGAAGGAGTGATAGTGACCCAAAGTGCTGCCAACATGGTGGGTTGCAGCACTTTGCATGGGAGAGCACACAGTGCTCTGGGTCTCTCCCAAAATGGTGGGCACTTGCCTCAGAGCCAAAACCAGTGTTTCCATAGAGAGCATTTTCCCTGAGATGTCTGATGTACCCACCCAGGTAGAACTGGTAAGGAAAGAAATTTCAGTACAGGCTGTAGTTTTCTTTTGGTGAAATGCTAAGTACCTGCACAAGATGTGCACAAGTTGATGATCTGGACAGTGATTCAGTGATGCAGCTTAAAAGACAATTAATTAATATCAATCAACATCAGGTGTCTACATTGCAGGAAATAGTTAATAGGCTGCACAGTGCTAGAGGGGCTGAGATGGAGATGCTGAGATGGAGATAGGTGGTTTCATAAGCAAGTTTCTGTAGTGGACAGTATTGAGAATGACACACCTTGGACCCTGGTGACCCACAAGAACAGGACTCTGCTTCAGTCTCCACCCTCTAGTTTTACAAACAAAACCAGACATGATTCTTTAACAAACAGCTGTAGACACCCATGAGCAATATCTGATATTTTCTGGAAAGGCAACTCAGCCAGGCATGCACAGTCCAGGGCATTCCTGCAGAGCATTGATGGTAACTTGTTCACATAGGTGGTGGAGGACCCCATGAGGAGGACAGTGCTTCCGAACCTTGTACTAGAAGAGAAAGAATTGGTTGAGAATTTGAAGGTTGGAAGCACCCTGGGCTGCAGTGATCATGAGCTGGTAGAATTCAGGACGGTAGAAGCAGGACAATATGTACTAATACAACCCTAGCCTTCAGGGGATCTAACTTTGGCCTCTTCTAAGACCTGCTAGGGAGAATCTCATGGGTTAGGGCTCTAGAAGGTTGGGAAAGAGTAAGACAACTTGTCAATATTCAAGCACTGCTTTCTCCAATCTTAGAATCAGTGCATCCCTAAGAATAAGAAATAAAGCAAAGGAGGAAGGAGACCTGATGGACACGAATAAGCATGAAGCTCCTGGAAAAACTAAAAGAGAAGAAGGAAGTTTACACAATGTGGAAAAGGGATTGGCCAGTTGGGAGGAGTATAGGAACATAGCCAGAGTATGTAGGGATGCCACAAAGAAGGCTAAGGCTCACCTGGAATTAAATATGGCAAAGGATATCAAGGACATTAAGAGTGGTCAAATTCTCTGATAGGATAGGTACCCTCAAACATTCATAGCAGCATACCTTATACCATCTGCAAAACTACATCATAAGGTCATTGAATTAAGTTATTACAATTAGAATCACAAAACTTTGAAGAAAAATCACAAGCTTTGGTGTTTAAGAGGTGAGGTAATTAAAAAAAATGTGGATATGAACCAATTTGTAACAACCAGAGAGACTTATTTTTGCAGTTACTTATTTTTTCCCATGTAGTTACATATTTGTTCCTATGTAAAGGGCTGAATATATTTTGTCCAAATATAAATAACCTTCCTTCTTGTATGGAATATATTTATCCTCTGTATCTTAGACTGTTTATTAGAGTTTCAGGTTTATTTAAGGGGCAGAGTGTCTGTTGTTTAAGAGACTGAATATTTAAAGTTCTTCTAGGAAACATGAGGAATGAACAAATGCTTGTGACTAGCCTTTTCATCTCTAAAGATTATTATTTTCTTGAAACTGTATCTTTTTGACATTACAGGGAAACAAAGGCAATATCATGCATCAAAAAAAAAAAAATCTTAATTGATTCAGAAGACAATCTTGAAGCACCAGACTTAATCCTTAGGGCAGTCCAACTACTCTGCTGAATATTTCCCATGCATTTTAAACCTCTCAACATTCAAATTTTTAAAAAGGCTTTACTGTTAATCCATGTTAACCTACCCACTTAACAAATGATCAATATTGTATTAATTGGAGAGATTTTTTGATTCTGGAAGCTTCATTAATTTAACTTTCCATAAAAATACTGTCTGACCTGCAGAACATAGCAAATTGGGTTATATTTAATTTAGAGTGCAATGTCCCGAGAATAGATTCCTTGTAAAGTTTCATATACATTTACGCTGTAAGCCAACAACTTAATAACAATTTAAACAAGAACTCAATTCTGTGAAATTACAAGCACCTCTTAGGGGATGGTGTGTACTTTTATTTGTCATTAATTTAATTGCATCTGGGAAACCTGTTAGCTTAAGATTAGATGGTTTTATGAAACAGAGTTACAAGATCACGTATCTTGCTTTCTAGCAGAATCTGGTGAGTTGTTTCATGACACACTGACATCATCTAATAAACATACATATGCTTCTATTTTCTTTCTTTTAGCAAAAGTTATAATATGCATTGCCATGAGAATTTTTGTGTCAAAAATGCAGGAAAGGAACCTACATCATTCAGAAACTTCATTTCAGGGTGTTTTTTAATTAAAGGATTAGACTGAAGATCTGTCTTTTTTAAACATTTCTGTATAGTCTTGTGCATTACATGGAAATCAAATCTCTTTATTTTCACTATATAGTTTATATCTCAGTTACTGTATTAGTCAACTAATTCAGGTATTTGTATGCCTACCAAATATGGACATTGATTACATAGTCAGTGAAAAATGTTAGGGACTTCTGATGCCTCCTGAGGACAATTCAGAATGCCTTTGTAAGGATTTTTCCATTCATTGAATAAGACAGCTAAACATTTCTGTGAAAAGTTTAAATGCTTGCACACATTTTCTGAGAAATCAAATAGATATGGCTGGGGGGGGATAACTGACAGAGCATATGATTCTGGGAGTTACATCTGATTATACAACCAGCTAGGGATTTAGAATTCAGAACATTTGCAACTAAGGCCTAATACATAGCTGCATTCTTTTTTTTTATGCTTTCTCCTCTACCCTCCCTCTTGCTGGTAAATATAGTTCCCAGATGTAGCAAATTTGGATTAAATGCTTACCTCTTCCAGAGTGGGAGTTAACCTGACCCAATAAATTAAATTAATTTCCTGAAGTCAGGTTTGTTTTGCCAATGGTGGTAATTCTTGAGTGATCTTGTTCTCATCTTGACACACAAAACTTTCATTGTATATTCTTCTCCTACCCAGCTGATGGAGGGGGAGTTTTAGAGCAACTTGATGGGCACCCAGTAGCCAGCCAAGGACACACGGCACAAGAGACAAAAGCAGAAAATTTCATGTTAACATAAGAAAAACTATTTTTACTGTGAAGTTTCTAAGACTGCAGATCCCAGAGGGGTTGCGGTGTCTCCGTCCTTGTAGATATTTAAGTCTCAAATGGACACTTTGCTAGGCAATCTGCTGTATCTGTCGCTGCTACATAGATTAGATGATATCAGGAATTCCCTTCTGACCACAGCTATCCTATGATTCTGTAAAAAAACCTTTTTTTTTTTTTTTAACTATTGTTTCTTTGCAGCTATTCAAAATTCTGTACAGCAGGTGAAAATGTATTTTCCAGTATGACGTGCAATTTATTTTCAAAATATCTGTGTACAGAAAGATTTTCAAGTTGATTCCCTAGATTAGAAGAAAATGGTTGTTCTAGGAGAATTTGTTTTCTTCTATAAAAGCACAAACAAAAATACTGATGGGAATGTCCATCGTGACAGGAATATAACCCAATAATTAAGAAAACGAAGAAGGAAATACATATTCAGAACTGAAAAAAAAAAAAATTTTAACCTATATTTCTGCTAAAATGGAAGTGCATTTCTTCAGAAAAAAATCCGATATTTATATATTACTTTATATAAACTTGTCCTGGGTTCACCTAGGATAGAGTTAATTGTCTTCCTAGCAGCTGGTGTAGTGCTGTATTTGGGAGTTAGGATGAGAGCTGATAATACACTGATGTTTTTAGTTGTTGCCATGCTCAGCATAAAGGGGGGTGGGGGCTGGTGGGGGGGAGTGCACAGCTCCAGGATGTGTGTTTTGGGGACTGTCTGGCTTTGGGACGGCTCTGAGCTGTATGGCCTGAGTTGTACGATTTGGTGAGAAACTGCATTGTGTATCACCAGTTTTATAAATTTTGCTGTGAAGACTTCTTGTTGTTATTACTCCCTCTCTTTGCTGTCCCAGTAAACTGTCCTTATCCCAACCCACGAGGTTTGCCTTTGCTTGGATGAGGAAGGATATTTGTCTAGAACATAGGTGGAAAAGGATAGCGTACAGGCATCAGAAGCAGGGAAAGGTGGCATGGGAGGACTGCAGAGATGCTGTTTGCAATTGTAGGGAGCAAATTCATGCAGCCCAAGCTTGATTAGAGTTAGTTCAAGCTGTCCAGCACTGTGAAGTATAACGAAAAGCTTTTTAAAATATATTAGCTAAAAGAGGAGCAGACAACAGTTGTTTTTTACTTGATAAGGTCAGTCACCTCACAAATTGGGACACAGAGAAAGCAGAGATATTTAGTGCCGCCTTCTCCTGTGTCTTCAACACCAATAATGAGCCCTGGGACACTCTGAACCATGTGTTGAAAGACTGTAACTGGGGGGATGATAAACTTCAATTTGACTCTGAACTTTTTTGAGACTTGCTACTCCAGTTAGATAAATCTATGGGTCTGATAGGATTCATGCCAGGGAAAGAGCTGGACAGTGTTACTGCAAGACCGCTCTACATTATTTTTCAACAGTCTTGGGAGTTTGGAGAGGTCCCCACCAACTGGAAGCCAACAAATGTCACTATTTTCAAGAAGGGTAAGAAGGAAGACCCTGGTAATTACAGGCCTGTCAGTCTCACTTCAGTACCTGATAAAATTATGGAGACAGTTGTTCAGGGGATTACTGAAAAGAATTTGAGAAACAAAACAACGCCGTAATTGGTCATAACCAGCATGACTACATTAACGGAAACTCATATAGTTGACCAAGGGAAACCAGTAGATATGGGAGTCCATTTGTGTATTTGTTTGTGATTTTTAGCAAAGCTTAAGCTTATGTTGTAGTTTGGCATGGCTGCATTCTGGTGGAGAAGGGGACCCTCTGTGAATCACATATTTAAGAATCACCATTAAAAGCCACATCCCAACAGAAATTCCCCACAATTATTACACTATCCTGCTATATTCAGTCTGTTCTGCCCATTCCCTCTTCCAATTACTGTCCTTATCTCAAACTTCTTGAGCACTACTTTGGGCACCAACAAGGACTGTGGTGGTTTGACCCTGGCTGGAGGCCAGACACCCACCAAAGCCACTCTGTCACTCCCCTTTTTAGCTGGACAAGGGACAAAACATCTATTGGAAAGCTTAGGAGTTGATGGGCAAAACAGACTCAACACAGAATAAAGGAAAGAAAATTGTCTAATTTATTACATACACTACACTACATACCCAGTGAAACCCGAGTCAGATAATGAGAAGTGTGACCTGATCTTAAAGCACCTCCCCCCACCCCTCCCTTCTCAGCAGACAACTTATTCATGATTTCATGATTTCTCTCCCCTCCGCCCCCCCGCTCTGTGGCATGGGGAGGGGCAGGGAATGGATGAGTGGAGCATTTCACTCAGTTCCTCATGAGTTGTTTTCATTCTTAGCTGAGGGGGCCTTCCTCACACCCTTCCCCTGCTCCAGCATGGGGTCCCATCCACAGGAGACAGTCCTCCATGAACTTCTCCATGATTCCTTTCCCACAGGGCTTCAGCTCTTCACCAACTTCCTCAATATGGCTCCCTTCCATGGAGGGCTGGCTTTCAAGCCCGGACTGCCCCAGCCTGGTCCCCCACAGAGTCACAAGTCCCCCAGCAGACCTGCTCCAGCATAGGTCGGTCTCTCCATGGGCTGCAGGTTTCACTGCCAGGAGCTTGCTCCAACATGGGCTTCCCATGGGGTCACAGCTTCCTTCAGGAGTCTCCACCCACTCCAGCATGGGGTCCTCCAGGGCTGTAGATGGCATGTCTGCTCCCTGTCATCATCCATGGGCTGTGGGGGTGGACAGCCTGCTTCACCATGGTCTTATCCATGGGCCGCAGGAGAATCTCTCCCCGGCACCTGGAATGCTCCATCCATCCATGCATTACTTCTTCACTGACCTTGATGTCTGCACAGTTTCTTAGATCTTCTCACTCCCTTCTCTGGAAGCAAAAAGTGTCTGCTTGCATTTTTTTTCTTCTTAAATGTGATTCCCAGGGGCACTATGATCATTGCTGATGGGCTCGGCCTTGGTCAGAAATGACTCCGGCCTTCAGTCAGCTTGTGTTTAGTCTGTCAGGCCTACAGAGAACTTCTAGCTGCTTCTTACAGAAGACACCCATGCTTCACCAGAACCCAGCCACACAAAACTACAGCAGTTTATGATATTGTCTCTCACAGTATCCTTCTGGATAGAACTTCCAGCACATATCTGGACAAGTCCATAATATATTGGGTGAAAAATTGTCTGATGGGTGGGACCTAAAGAGTTACATCAAGCTGCTGGCTGGTCACCAGTGATGTTCCCCATAACAAAATTTTAGTGACAGTGCTCTTAAATTTTCTTATATATGCTCTGGACACAGAAATCAAAGCAAATTTGCCAGTGATCCTCTTCTAGGAGCAGCTGTGGCCTCTCTTCAGATGCCTTACAGAGTGACCTGGACAGACTAGAGAGCTGGGCAATCACCACCTGTATGAAATTTAACAAGACCAAGTGCTCCACCCAGGGAGGTGGTTGAGTCACCTTCCCTGGATGTGTTCAAAAAAAGGGTAGATGAAGTACTTAGGGATATGGTTTAGTTTAGGATGTGAATGGTTGAACTTGATGATCTTAAAGGTCTTTTCCAACCTTGTTATTCTGTGATTCTGTGATTAGCCACCTGGAACAAGGTAATCCTCACTATACATACAAAATGGGGAATGAGGGGGCGGAGGGCAGCCCTGTGGAAAGAGATCTGGGTGGCTGGAAGTTGAATATCAGTCAACAGTTGAATATGAGTCAATTTCTTTCTTGTATCAGGATGAAACGTGTCCTGTAACATAGTCGTAGCCTTCTCCATGTGCCACCCTCTGAAGAACAGCCTCTCTCTTCTTTCTAGCCACTCTTTAAGTACTAGAAAAGATGGTCTTTTGTACTTTGCATTGTGGAGGTCATGTAAAGATCCCTCATCTCAGTAATCAAGGAGAGATTTTGCCATGCTTTTCCTGAAAATGGCCAAGTAATACAGATTATGCAATATGCCCAATCAATACAGTAAATTAAAACAAAATTTTTGTTTTATTATCTTCCACCAAAAGATTTAAGATAGCTCAGCATAATCATAAACACGTGCCATAGACGTAGTCCCATACATAATAGTACATTTCAGAGTTATTTCAGATAAAGTGGTGGGTTAACACTGGCTGGAGGACCTATTTATCACTCCCCCTTCTCAAATGGAAAGGGGAAAGAAGATATAATGAAAGGCTCATGGATCGAGACAAGGATGTGGAGAGATAATTCAACAATTAATGTCACAAACAAAAGAGAGTCAGCAAAAAATCTCATTTATTACTCAATAAAAACATTAGAGCAATGGAAATAAAGCAAAATCTTAAGCCACCCTCCCCTACACACACATTCTTCCCAGGGTCAACTTTACCCTGAGTTCTTTACCTGCTCCCATGCAGCAGCACAGGAGGAGGCATAAAGTGGGTTGTGGTCTGTTCATAACAAGTTGTGTCTTCTGCTTCTTCCTCCTCAGAGAGGACTTCTCATACTCTTTTCCTGCTCCAGCATGGTTCGCCTCTCACAGGAGACAGTCCTCTATGAACTTCTCCAACATGAGTCTCTCCAATGGGTGACAGCTCTTCATGAACTGCTCCAGCATAGAATCATAGAAGGAACATGGGTCTCTTCAATGGGGTGCAGACCCTTAGGACCAGACATCTCCAGTGTGGATCCCCCATGGGGTCACAAATCTGCCCACAAACCTGCTCCAGCATGTGCCTCTCTTCACAGCCATCAGGTCTTGCCAGGAGCTTGCTCCAGCATGGGCTTCCCATGGGGTCATAGCCTCCTTCAGGTGTCTCCACCTGCTCCAACATGGGGTCCTCCAATGGCTGCAGGTGGAATCTCCACTCCCCCACCTAATGCATTCTATGAAGCTATGTTTCTGTATCATATAATTTTAAACATCTTTTATAGACAATTAAGATAGGATTTTTTTTTTTTTTCTGTATAACCGATTAAAATTTTACTTCAGATATCTAATTTAGCTGCTGGTGGAATTTAACTTGTGGAGGAATCTGCTTTTTGCCACTGATTTTATAGGAAACAAAATTAAATGAGCCTTGCAATATAGGCCTCTAGATTAAGTTCCTAAAATTAGGAGAAGTGAAGCTGTTCTTGGAGGATGTTTATAAAATAAGTTATTTAGGGACAAGTGAGTGTGAGTAAAATAGCAGAATTCTAGTTTTCTGGAAAATTAATTCTGAATTAAATTAAGAGTTCAATATGTTTTGTGGTATTGGTTTTGGTTTTGTGTAGGATTTTTTTTTTGTTTTTGTTTGTTTGGACATTATTGTCTTTTATCCATAGGTCAAATATATCTCTAGTTCTAGTTCTTCAGCCCAGTCCAAAAACTCTTTGAAACAATACTTGTTCACATAGGACACAATAATTCCTGAGAATTTGTTAGTACTTAGCACAGATGACCCTGTGCCAGTGGTTGTATTAAGATGTATTTTTTTTAAACTTACAAGAATATGTGTTATATATAGTCTATGTCATCTTACCATTGCAATCCTTAAATAAAGGATTTTCCTTTCACATATGGTGAAAGGACTTTTGACTTTGGGGGTGGTCTTTTTGTTTGTGTTTTGTTTGCTATTCTGTAACCTCCAAGCCAATTTATTGTCTCTCTCATCCAAAGAATACTTTTCAGAAATTATGTTTCTTAATAGAATAATTAATTTTAGGCTTTAACCTTGATTTTAAGATGCTAAAGACTGGAAGAATGCAGCTGTCCTAGTTCTAGTACATTAAAGAAAAAAAAAAAAAAGAAACAATAGAGATCAGTTTTTCAGAAGCAGAAGAGAAAGTACTAGAGTATAGTACTTTTAGAAGAGTACTTCAATCAGACCTCTACTGGAGAACTTCTGGAAAGCTTCACAGCTTCATCCCGCTTCGTTTGTACCATTGGTCAATTAGTAGCCATGAAGATAGTCAGGAAAAAAGTCTGAAAGATGTAAATCACCGGAGAATGACAGTTCAGATGTCTATCAGCTGTATCTGCTAAATGCAAAAGTAATGTAATTTGAAAATATAAAAATGGAGACATATTAATGTATTTGTTAGAATAGATAAGTAAGTTTTTATTCTTTCATCTAAATATTTTGAAATAAGACAAGGTACTCAGGAACTAGAAAACAGCCGCTTAGAATTAACAATATTTTAAAAGAATCACCATAAAACTCTCATAAACCTGTAATTTTTCAGCTTTATAAATTTAGTTAAACAGTGTGGCATGTAGAATTACTGCATTCTAAAATTTGCAGATGGTCAATTTGATTTCAGACTTTAAAAAGTGACTTTGAAAATAATTTGTTCCCTAAGCAATGACACAGACTAAAGTTGTGTTTTGATGTGCAAAGGTGATAAAATAATGCAGTTACTGATCTGACCTGATTTTAACAGATAATACTTAATTACAGTTTCTAACAAAAATATTTTTTTATTTTCTTTTGTTTCCTATTTGTCTGTTTAGTATTAAAACCAATTGATATACTTGAAAATACTCTTCTGTGTATGCAACAATAGATATTTTCTTATTTTCATCAGTAAAAATCATTAAAAAAATAAAAAGAGGTTTCTGTTTAGACTATTAAGTAATTTATCAGTTTGTTAGTTGTAAAAATTCAAGGGTGGGTGCATATTCTATTTTTTTTTTTTTTTTCTCTAGACAGACTTGCTTGGTAATATGGATTTATGTCCAATATGATGTAGATATTTGGCTTCTTAGAAGACATGTCAAATCTAAATTAGTTTTATACTTGCTGTTAGTAGCCATACTACATACCTAAATGCTGCCTAACTCTCACTCTTCAGTAACGCTATTTGACCTTTTGACTTTCTCCATTTTTAAGTGCACTTGAATAGACCATTTACATAATTCAATCATTGTTTTAGAGAACATTTTCTTCGAATGTAGCTGCCTACTCAGTATTTCAAAAGCACTTTTTAGGAAAAATTAGAAAAATAGATAATACTGATTCTAAGAAAATTCTTATTGTTCTGAAGTTTGCTATCTGTAAACATTAATGTCCCAGGCATTTTATGCATTAACTATACAGCCTCCATATATTAGATTTTGAGCATATTGCAATGGGCAACAGCCATCAAAACCATTTATTTGTTTATAATAAACCAATTCTTTTTTATTTTAGAACACATTTTATGCAAACATTATTGCAGTTTTAGTAAACTATTTCAGTGTCTACATAATAGATTATTTACGTTTCAGGATAGGTTCTGATTGTCTGCATTAAACTTTTGTAATCAATTGCCATTTGTACCTTTTCTTTTTAAAGGAAGTTTTAATTATTTAGGTTAAAAATTATTCCAACAGGAAAAAAAAAAAGTATCCCTGACTACTTTGTGAGTTTTAAAGATCATGAGTGTATGCAATAAGCAAATTGCTTTTTGCTTTTTACTTAGTTTCTTTTAAAAAAATTCTTTTTGAAAAAAAGATTTTCTTGGCAAGCAAATGTATGTATTTATCTGAAAGTGTGAAATCGTGACTTTTTAAAACTTTAAAAAACTGAAAAATCAAAATATTACTGTGTTTTTATCTTTTTGTTTATTTCTTTTTTGACTGTAGATGATAACACAAAGTAATTCATAGGCCAAATAACCTTGACTTGAACAACAATCATGTAGAAAAACATGGGAAATATGCAGACCATAAAACATGTAACTTGACCTCTGGTATAGATTATGTTCTAGGATTGCTTGCCAAGGAAAAGGTTGGATTTTCTTCTGCACCTTGACTCCAGAATACAACCTTGATTTGAACCAGAGCAACACATGTTATCAGGGGATTAGTTCACATGTGAGTTACAGGAAATTACTTGACGGAGCACAGGAAGCTCCGCACCAACATGCGGAGAACTTTTACACAGTGAGGGTGACAGAGCCCTGGCACAGGCTGCCCAGGGAGGTGGTGGAGTCTCCTTCTCTGGAGATATTCAAGACTCGTCTGGAAGCCTATCTGTGCAATATGAGCTAGGGAGCTGCTTTGGCAGGGGGGTTGGACCCAATGATCTCTCGAGGTCCCTTCCAACCCCTACGATTCTGTGATTCTGTGATAAACACATATTTCTCAAGTACAGTCTGACTTTCGGTTATATGTATAACATTTCAATCGTCATTTATAACTTTTCATTACTATTATCCATTTTATTGAAGTGATTTTGAGGTCCTATGAGAAAGATGATAATATTATTAATTTAATTACATTATTGACTAGCACTATTGACTATCACTGATTATTGCTCAGGGTCTTTTCAGCTGGATTTTAACAAGTTTTCACAGCTTCTCAGGGAAACATACCAACCACTTGACTGCTTTCAAGGTGAAATAGACTTCTCATTCAATGCCTACTGCCTCTCAACTTTCCAGCATGCAACAATGTGAAGAGCCTGGCTCTGTCTCCGTGCTGATCTTTAATTTAGGAAACACTGTATTTATAAATATAAGACTATTTTTATATTGGCTCAATCCTCTATTAAAACTCTAGATTAGATACACTTAAAAAGTTTGAGTTTCTGACTCTAAATATTTATATCTAGTACAGGTATAAATAAAACTTCTGGGAAATTAAAATGAGTTTTCTGAAACTTTAACTGGAAGCATATTAAATAGCTTTCATTCTGCCATAGTTTTGCCCCAGACAAGAGCTGAGCACCATGCAGCTGCTCTCTCTAAGAGGGTGTGTGTGGGGAATTAGTGAGAGGGTGGAGGGAAGGGAGGAAAAAAGAAACTAAAAAAAACCCACCACAAAACCAAACCTCATGGGTTGGAATAAGGGCAGTTTACTGGGACAGCAGAGAAAAAGAGATATAAAAACAACAGGGGTTTATAGCAAAATATACAAAACTGGTGATACAAAATGCAGTTTCTTACTAAACAATACAACTCAGGCCGTAAGCTCAGAGCTGTCTCAAAGCCAGACTGCCCCAAAAAACTGCATGTCCGGGAGCATTCTGCTCCACTCCACCACCAACCCCCCTTTTATGCTGAGCATGATGTAATTGGCATGGAATACCGTCTTTGGCCAGTTTGGGTCACATCTCCTGGCTGTGTCCCCTTCCAGCTTCCTGGGTGCCCCCCACCTTCTCATTAGCAGGGCAACATGAACAACTGAAAAGTCCTCAGCTGCTTGGCAACAACATCAGTGTGTTATGAGCACATCTCTCATCCTAACTCCCAAACATGGCATTCCACTGGCTGCTAGAATTAAAATTAACTATCCTAGCTTAAACCAGGACACATTCATAAAGCCAAGATTCTATTTTCCAGCTTAGATAAAGATTTTGATTTTAATATAAGCAAAGCTATTTTCTTGTGAAGTAATTAATTGAGCTATTTAACTACAGATCAAAAGAAAAAGTATACATGTAGTGAGTTGATATTTTTTTTCTATTATCAAGGCTCCCTAAATATCAAACGTCCAAAACCCCATGAATGTAACAGGAATAAGAATCAGTATATCATCTTGTTGATTTTTCCTTTCTAATTCCAATCTTCTTCTTACCTTGTTACTAAGTTGAAACTGTTAAACACATAAGGCACTTATTTACAGAAAAACACGGACTCTTTCTTGTTAGTTTCAGAAGTAATGTTGAAAAGAAACAGGAAAGGGCCTAAAGGCTTCTACTGTGCCTTGCCTTTCAAAATATACTAAAACATATTATTAATATATAACAGAATTTAAAGGAATATGTTAGCAATACATAGCTTTTCTTATTGGAAAGAATTATAGCTTAGTAATATGTTAGTCACAGACAGTCTCAGTCATTTTCAGGTATTCAAGTGAACCAAAATATCAAGTATTTTTCTCTTCTGAAAGGATTCAAAGCTATCCCAGACTGTACTAATACAGGGAATACTGCTGTCTTGCCATTTGAACTCCTCCAAAGATGAAAAGTAGTAATTGTTTCTTTATAAATTTTGTATCATCAGTAAATCGTTCTAGAGAATGAGCTGAATCCTGTTTAAATGTGTCTGTATGTTAGTGTATGAAAGAATGTTATTCCACAGACATTCCCTTGTTAGTTCAGAGTGGTCGTTATTACCCATTTCTATTTCTGTTACTAGATGAGCTTTTGTGAAGACTCTGACTGCAGTGAATGTGCTCTGTGAATATCAATATCCACTTGATCTTGAAGGCTTCCACTAGGTACAATTAATATAAGAAATATTTGACATATATCTCCATGTACCCATACAGCCTAACAGGTTCTTATTTCATAGTTGTTCTGCTTTACTTGTGTGTATTTTAATTTAGGAATGATACTCCACATAACTACTTTTATGTTTAATGAATTACAGCACAAAATCAAGTAACTAGCTACATACAATGCAGCATCTATCCTCTTGGGTAACTGTGTTGTACTTGTAAGAGGAAGAAATGTTGTTTGGTCATTACATACCCATGCCAAAACCAGACTTAAAATTCTGAGATTAAAGTGCTGGGATTTGTCACACATAATCAGGTATCTATATTTGAAATTGTTCTTGTATACTCCTTTCTATTGAGGGAAGAGAGGAAATAGACACATCCATGGTCAAATTAATCTGTTCTGTTACAAATGTTGGCATTACAGTGATATCATTGTTCCCTTTAAAAGCTCTCCACTTAGATACATGTACTGAGATGATGCTTAGATGCAACGTTTCCATAGCCAGTAACTTCACTTGGCCAGATGAATGTCAGAATGAAAACTGAAATGTCTGGAACTTCCACAAAGTGCTGCTATATTTTTTCCTTTGAAGAAAAGTTAAAACTCATTTATCATCACCAAAGAAACCCACCCCAAACAAACAACAACTAAACCAACCAACCAAACAAACAAAACCACCACACACATCACCCCACACACAACCCTCCCACCCCAATACATATGTTCCTTTCCTTTTAGGAGACAGGTTTCTGTACTTGTGATGGCTTTCTCATGATACTGGACAGAGCAGAAGCAGAATAACTTGGAAGATGTTCAAGAGCTGAGAGTTCCCTTTGACAGGTTAGGGATGGTTTTTAGTTGTTGTTCTCCCTTCATTATTTTCCCTCCTTAATTTTCAGACTATATTCTAAGATGTTAATTTTCTTCACTGCACTCTACCAGTACGATGTTGCTGATAGATGTGTCCTTGTACTGTATTTCACCATAGGGGTAAAGTAGGCTTAGAAAATAGCCTGATGTAAAAGAAAAGAACTATGGTTTTACATTGGGTCTGAAGAATTATTATAACATTTGGGTTAAAGTATGGATACTTCATGTGCCTGTCTTCTTGGTTCCATGTCACTATGCAGGAATGAGGAGATAATTATGTATTCTTCCTCTCTCCTTCAAATCCCGGATGGATTGTTTCTAATATCTGGCATGGGATGAGAAGACAAAATGTCTTCTCTTGACATATTTGCAAAGTATAAGCAAGAACACATAGTGGCCATGAAACAGATCTCAAAAGACTTTGGTTGTTTTGGGAATAAAGCTGGAAGATTAATTGCTTCCTCTTTTACCATTATACATAAAAGGCCGTATGTGATAAGATTTTTAAAATTTGTATTTCCTACACATGTAGGAATGTGTTAGCAGAAATTGATGCTGCAATATTTAGCATGTAACAATATTGTGTATTTAAAATGTACATATAATCACACAGGAGATTCACTTCTATTAATTTTACTGTGCATTATTTTGTATTTACCATTCTGCTTCTCTAAAATCATATATATTATAAATTTTTTTAATGGCAAAAGGTAATTTTTACATGAATATACATCACTGTTGACTTCTGATATACAACTGCAAGAATCAGGCTTTTGTAAAGCTATTGATGAGTTCAAATTTTGAACAAATAATTATAAATAGTGTTAAAAGAAATTAAGATGTGTGCCCTGGCATAAAAATATATTTTTCAATCAGGGAAGAAAAAACTGTTGATTCAATGAAATGTAATAATACTGATTAGATTGTTGTAGATGTAGATTAAGAGACAATTAATATAACTTTAATATAAGAATTTGCATGTTTTAAGTATAGATTTGGTTTGGATTTTAGTAGAATATGGCTGTAATCGTGTGAGCTGTTTCGTGAAAGCGGCTACTTAGCCATAACTGTGCAACAGCCTTGAAGATAAAGAAAGTGAAGACAGGGGAGTCATAAATAATGAGACCAACAACCAATTAAGAGACACAGTATATCTTGTTTTCAGCTAAAAGGGATTCCTAACTCGGTTGTGCAGGTACGTGCTTTTGAGCTCAGGAATGTGTTTTGGTAACTGTGGAGAAAAAACATAAAGAGCATGCACTGAGAGCGAGGAAGACGTCCAGTCTTCATCCCTGAAGACCACCAGAAGACCCCCTGAGTGTCACTGAGCATGCTGTATCTGGGAGGAGTTAGTATAAATTACTTTCTGGAAATAGTTTGCATAACCCTGCCTTTTCTTAGAAATTATAATGAATATGTGTAGTTAATCTGTATAAAGATGAGAAATTTGGCTTTAATGGGCCACACATTCGGAGGAGCAATCCCCTGTGTGCCCAGCACTGCAATAAAGGATACCTGCTTAATAGTCACCCAGGCTGTTGAGCTTTGATTCCGGCTTTTTGAGGCATCACTGGTGACAGAAGTTGTCCGATCACAAACTATATCTAAATGTTAAATGAAAGAGTTGTGGATTTGTTTTGGTGTTTTTGGGTTGTTTTATTTGGTTGTTTCTTTTTTCCTCAGAAAGCAGAAACCAATCCAGGAAGTTGATAGGGGAAGTCTATGAAAGAATTCATTTTACATGTCATAAATGCCCACTACTAGCTGTCCTTCAAGTACTAGAGAAACAGAAGTATTTATTCTCATGATTCAGTGCCAGGGGGGAAACAAAACAAAACAAAACAAAACAGAGCAAAACAAAACGAAACAGGCGGCTTTGAAGAGAGCGATGGGGAGCAAAGGAATTTGCACAACAGGTATTACATGAGTTTCAGTAAAAGGTAACGATCAAATTCTTTGGCAGAATGAAAAATATCTTGGAGCATAAATGTTAGCAGCAAGTCATTTTTCAAATATTGTTGCAGAACATGGAGACAAAATAATTAAAAAAAGAATAACAGTATGCTCAGCTGTTAAGGATCTCTGAGCAGTACGGACATTTTCCTTCTACATTATTTTGTGACAGATAGTAGCCCTTTAAGTTTAACAGACTATAAAATGAGCTGAACTTTTTGACATGTGGATTGTCAACTCGTTGTGTAACAGCAAATTGCCATGACTCTCGTTTCCATGTAAAAGAATTAACTTTCTAGAAAGAGTACTGTAGTAATCCTTGGTTATCCTATAATAAACATGTGATTAAATTTATATTAAAATACTAAAATTACTAAGTTCAAAGAAGAAGATTGCATAGAAATTAATAATGAAATTATAAAGGCTGGACTAAACAAATCCCACAAAAAATTCAACTAACACCTGATCTTTATTATTTCAAGAAATTGCCTATAACAGGGAGGTTGCCTCTGCATCAAGGATATATCAAGACATAATCTTGATATTCAGTCTTTCATGGCAGTTCTGACACTGATGTCAAGAGAAGAAATTTCATGTGGGCTTACTCTCTCCATTTTTAAACTCAACATTTGTTGAATGCACTTTGAAAAAGCTCCAAATTATGTAAATATTTACACCTATAAATTAATACCTAATACGAACAACTGAAGAGACACCTGTTTGCATCAAACAATTTGATAATTTCTGAAAGCTGAATATGTCAATATTGGATTATGTGGCTTGCATAGGCACTGAAAAAGGAAAGGTGTTATATTAATAACTGTGGTCTGCATGCTGGGAGATGTTCTGATTCTTATGGAGTTGCATAACAGATATAGGTCTTTTTTCAGTTTCCTGGATAAAACCAAATGAATAATATTTACAGACAATATCTCTGTAGTAGCCAAGGTCGGGTATATTTTTGTTGTGTTATTAGTAAATCCACATTCTAGGAAGTAATTGAGGATATTCAGGAATCAAACTATTTATTAGAACAAGAATCATATAGATATACTTCTAAGGACTGCTTGGAAATAACACTGTTCGTGCAATTTTTCTGTGTATGCATCTGATGCCATGGGCAGACTCTCTGAAGGAACTGTGTTGCATTGTGCTACCAGTATGACTACAGCAGATTTAGAAAAGAGGTAAACAATGAAATTTTTTAAAAATAGCAAGTGTTTCAAACTTATTCAGTATAGTCAAATCCAAAACTCAACGGTAAGTGTTTTGTAAAGAGTTGGTAAGAAAACTTGTGGTAATGGCTGAAGAAACCTGATAAAACTTTTTGTAATTTTGTGGTATGTTAGATGATGTCCATATGAATGAATGACATTATATGTAAGTGGTGCTGAGTTTGAAGTGATCTGATAAAATTCAAGAACGTGGTCTTGGAGTCATGATTTTTCTGTTAACACTAACTCAGTAGCTATTAGGAGGGGACGCAGTAAGAAAATAGTTGGAAGGGAACAGATAACAAGATGGGAAACATCGCTACCGAATAAATCTACATTTTGATTACTATTAGGTTTGCCCCACTTTAAAAAGGTTATTACTGAAGTAGAGAAGAAGAAAGGTATGATGAAGATAATGAATTTCTTCCCTTTGATGAGAAGTTATGTAGACTGCCAGTTCTATTCCTGAAGCATAATACAGAGTTTGATAGAGCTCTACCCTGATGCCATGTGGCAAACCTTATGCCTGAAACTACTGAAGCCCAAACTGAAATTAATTCAAAATCTGTGTCTCATCATTTATTGTAAAGTACTAAATTAGGTATATAAGCATTGCTAGAAAAGAATCTCTCATCATTCTAATTAAGAGTCTGCTTCAATAAACCAGCAGATAATTTTGAAGAAAAGGATTTTGCATTGAAAGAAAATTATATATACAATACTTCCATGTTTTTTACATGAAAACTGTCTTCTCTGCCCATCAAACCTAGACTTTTTTTTTTTCTTTTTTTACTTAGATACCTGGACCACAAATGTACTCTCAACAGAGCAGACCAATGACAGGGGAAGTGCTGCTAAAACATTAAAATGACATCTTATATACATCCTCCATATATGCATTTCAGGTGCAATTGAAAATACCTTCATTTCATGGGTGATTACTTTTTCCTGGCAGCAAATCTTGTAATTCATTGAACATAAGAATACAGCCTGATTGCTCATGCAACATGCTAACCCAGAAATTATAAAACATTTACTTTTTAGTGATTCAGTATTCAAGTTCTTTGACAGGCACTAAAATAATAGTATGAGAAGAAGAAAAAGAGCTTTAGTTAGACACTAACAAAAAAAATTAAATGGAAAAAACATCTGAGTGCAAACCAAACAGATGAAACTGCAGATGAAACTGCAGATAAAGCCTAATCAGACTCTTTAAAGTCTTCTAGATTTCAGTTCTCTAATTGTAGCCCTCATACCCAAATGGACTAACAGGTTCTAATTTCCTACAACCACTCTTCTCTGTAAAACTTCTCTGTGGTTCTGTATTTCCAGCCCCACCTCGGGCTTTAGTCACCTGTGTTTATGGTGTGCTCTGAGGTGGTTCAGCTGTGTGATCTTAGGTTGGACTTAAGTGAAAACATCTGAATTATAAGAAAGGTGTGAGAGAATCCTCATCTAGGTCTTCCATGTATGTGTCATCAGTCCTATTGGCTTGAGGGTGGTGTTTCAGCTCAGGCCTTACCCTGAGTCCTGGCCTGAATTATATTTTTGGCACACTCTGTTCAGCTTTTTACCTTACTTACTGATTCTGCTCCAGAGCGTAGACGTCTAATCTTGAGTTTAAACCTCTAGTTAGGAGATAGGTGTCTATACTTCTTATCTGTGTCTGACTGAGTTGTCTAAACATGTATGTTGATTCAAAATAGATTATCAAAGATATCTGTGATCTCAGAAAAATAATACAAGACATAAAGCATACTGGCACCTTTTTGGACCTTCAGCATGTCCACTAAAAAAATCCCCAAAACAAACAAACAAAACCAACCCCACAA
The DNA here is from genome assembly GCA_020800305.1 of Porphyrio hochstetteri. NCBI lineage: Eukaryota > Metazoa > Chordata > Aves > Gruiformes > Rallidae > Porphyrio > Porphyrio hochstetteri. The sequence continues at coordinate 172,203,067 of CM036905.1, read as the reverse complement.
ACAACTTCAATATTTCAGAGAACCAAATGGATGTTTTTTAGCAATTTTTCAGAATCTTCAACTAAAATACGTCTCTCTACTTATGCATCCGATGTTTCCAATTATAAAATTTACTTCCTTTGAAACTGAATTTAATTTACAGGAATCCCTTTTATTCTACTATCTGAAACTGAAATCAATACCTTCACCCTGGAGATCCCAAAAACCTATCACATTTCAGAATATATCAAGAAAACTGCTTACTATTAGATATTCAAGGCTCATCTATGCTGTCAGACTCTTTGGGAAATTTATTAACCTGAGCTGGAGCTTCAATACCATCATGAAGTTTCCAGAGCAGATGTGGACATCCTCCAAATTATGTGGAGGAAACACAAAGCTGTCTGCATCCGATTATGCAGGAAGATCTTGCGTTAGAAAGCATTTCTTAAACTTATTTCCCATGGAGATGGCTTACAGATATTTAGTTATCTAAAAAAAAATAATAACAAAACCAATACAAAACCCAACAGCAATTCTAGTTTTCTGTTTCTAACAAAAGGCACTTTTATAACAATATTATTTGAAATACCAGAGAATTAAAGGATGTAAAATTAAAAACCATGACCACATGTATGTGGTTGAAATACTATATATGCTATTATATAATATAGACATATGTACAGTACTCTTTCATATTTTATATAGTGTTTTTATATATATGTATACTCTTACAGATCCATATTCAGCAGTACATGTAATCCTATAAAAACATACATTGTTCCTTCTGAAATAGGCTATTAGACCTATTGCCTATATTCATTTATTAGACGATTTTACTTTTTGATTTTTTAAAAAATATTTTTACCCCACATTTTCTGCTACAGAAAGGTTCTTTACTATGTTTATTTTTACTTGGCTGTAGCCAGTTGACCCTCAATTCACTCTCTGTAGTGACCCTCCACTATCTGTAGTGGTCTTCAACCTTCTTCAGTCTAGTTTACATCAGCACTGAGCTGGGTTAAATGCAAGTACAATATTCTTTGTCAGCTTTTTCTCGCTTTCCAACTTAACTGTGCATCGGGGCTGTGGGGCCTACTATACCATCTGCACACCACTACCTCCCACCGATTCAAAAAAGGTGTGTGTAGTCTTTGTGATATTTGAAACATTTGTATTTGAAAGAACAAGTTTTCTCATCATCATGGTCATTAGGTAGGTTTTTTCATCTTGCATCTATTAATATTAATTCTAACCCCAGCTAGTAAAAATTCATGTTATTATTTCCATCACCAACCACAGCAGTGATTTTATTTTAGCACTTCCATTTTATGAGTAACCTACTTATATCTAAGGGGAAAAAAAACCATCTGATTTAATTTTCTACAGTTCTTCTGGATTATAATTTTTAGTACAAAACTTTAGGAAAAAATGTTATTGTGTGCCATGTTTTGAGAATAAATGGTTTGAAAGTTCCTTATTTAGAACTTAAATATAATGACAAAGTTTCACCCTTTGAGATTACCAATTTGAGTTCTTTAAGGTTGTTCAGGAAAAGATGTATGTCCCATTGAGCGGCTCAGGAGTTGAGATAAGGACAGGGAGAGATCATTCCATAATCAGTGTCACAGGCAAAACAGACTCAACACAGAATAAAAGAGAGAAAACTCTAATTTATTACACTGAACAACACACAGAGAGTGAAACTGGACTAGGATAAAGAGAAGTACAACCAGATCTTAAAACACCTCCCTCCACCCCTCCCTTCTTAGCAGTCTTCACTTTAGTCATTTCTCTCCCTTCCTCCCCTCGTTGTTGCACGGGGAGGGGCAGGGAATGGGGGAATGGGGGTTTCAGTCAGTTCAAGAGCTGTTTTCCTTCTTAGCAGGAGGGGGGGCATTCCTCAGGCTCTTCCCTTTCTTCAGTGTGGGGTCTCACCCATGGGAGACAGTCCTCCACCAACTTCTCCAATCTCCAATGTGAGTCCTTTCCCACAGGGCTTCAGCTCTTCACCAGCTGCCCCAGCGTGGGTCACTTTTATGGGGTGCAGTCATAAAATTATATGTCTCTCAGTCTCTCAAGCCCAGACTGCTCTAGCCTGGTCCTCCATATAGTCACAAGACCCACCCCCTCCCCCAGCAATCCTGCTCCAGCGTGGGTCTCTGTCTCCCTCTGTCTCTGTGTCTCTTCCTCTCTCTCTTTCTCCATGGGCTGCAAGTGCAGGCAGAGGCTTGCTTCAATGCGGGTCACAGTGCCTTCTGTGTCTCCACCTGCTCCAGCGTGGGGCCTCTCCATGGGCTACAGGTGGACACCTGCAGGGGGACACCTGTTCCACTATGGGTTTCTCCACGGGCTGCAGAGGAATCTTTCTCTCTGGCACCTGGTGCACCTCCTCCCACCCCCGCCTCCACTTGCCTTGGTGTCTGCACAGTTTCTTACATCTCATTCCCTTCTCTGGTGGCAAAAAGCAGCTGCTTGCATTTTTTTTCTTCTTAAATGTGACTCACAGAGGCACTATGACCATTGCTGATGAGCTTGGCTTTGGTCAGTGGCGGGTTTGGCCTTGAGTTGCCTAGTGTTTACTTTGTCAGGCCTAGGCAAAGCTTCTAGCTGTTTTTTGCAGAAGCCACCCCTGCAGACCCCCCTTCTTCACCAGAACATTCCCATGCAAAACCACAACAAATGCTAGCATTAAATTATTTAGGAACTGACAGAACATAAATTTCACTTTTAGATTCCTGTGTGTTAATTTGCTTTCTCAATCACAACTTCAGAACTGTTTTGCTACAGTAATTCTCAAAAATGGTATTTCTTACCTGTAAAGAAGTGTATGTTTTTTATAATTGGAAGACTCGACTCAAATGTGCTTCCTTTCCCAATCAATGTGGTTTTTAAAAGTTATTTTGGAAATAACAAGAAAGGAAATCATTCATGCAGAGTACATATTTTTAATTCCAAGCAGAGGTTATGCACAAAACTAAGCACATGATATGTGGCACATTGCTTCCTGTAGAAAAAAAAATCGCAGATAGCCAGCAGTGCTTAGTGGTGGCCACTGATTAGTCTTCTTTTTTTCCCCTTTAATTATTTTTATATATTATCACTTAAAGCTTAAGCTCAGCAATTGTATTTTACCTTTCTTCAGATTTATTTACTCTTTTTATTTCACAGTAATGCAAATTTGTATGTTGATTCTAATTCTAGTGATATATCAAAGCTATAAATTACCCTATTACCAGATTTTTTAATCCCAATTAATGACTGTCATTTCCTAAAGAGAGATAATAATTTAGATTCCTTATATTAGGTATTATAATAAATGTTAGAGAAGAAATTAAAATGCTTCATTAATTTTATGTGTTTGATTAGACTGAGCTATATATTCTTAAGAAAATATTGTTTCAAAGTCTTCTATGTTTTTACTATCCCCACATTAAAATAAAATCTGTTGTTCTGTAATATTTCTTCTTAAAAGCCCCATCCAACCTGGCATTGAACATTGTCAGGGAGGGGTCGCTTCTTTGGGCAACCTGTTGCAGTGCCTCACCACCCCCACAGTGAAGAATTTCTTCTCAATATCTAATCTAAAGCTCCCTTCTTTCACCTTAAAGCCATTACCCCTTGACCTATTAGTTCATGCCTGTGTAAACAATGCCTGTTTACTTTCCTGTAGGCTGCTTTTACATCCTGATAGGCTGCTATAAATTCTCCCCAGAGCCTTCTCTTCTCCAGGATGAACAAGCCCAAATCTCTCAGATTTGCACCACTGCGAGAAATGTGTGTCTATTCTGTAACAGAAATAGACATTGTATGACAGGGAATGAATTCAAGGACTGTTTTGCATGCTGCACTGTCATGGGATTAGAGGACATGAGTGCAACATACTCTTCTAAGCACAGCTTCAATTTTAGTAGTATAGGCACCTTACTATTACCAGCTGTAATGTCTACTATGATTGATAATAAAAGTGTTTTAATGTAGTGTAAGAGAGACAGTATAGACTTATTTTGTTTCCAAGCATGAGGCACACCTTGCTTGGATAATACTAGAATTGCTTTTCATAAATAAATTGAGAAATGGTTCATGTCAAGGAAAGAAAAGATGGACAAGTGTCTTATTCCTCTCTCTATGTTTTCAACTTATATCCATCAATTTAAATGGTGGTTCACCTTTTACTAAAAGAAAATGCAGCAAGAATATATACTCTGAAAAAATTCAGGTGCCTGAATGGGTCTGTAACAAATACTCAATCTTTCTTTTTTCTGCTGTGTACCACAGAGGTTGTTTGTTTTGTCACACATGAATCACCTACAACATTTTAGTGGTTCATCTGTAATTGGTCTCAGTTTACAGCAGACCTCAGTCAACTTTGAGTCACTAGAGAAACTGTACTTGTGAGTATTTGTACCAAACAGGATTTAAATTGCAGTTCTTTCTCCTTTTAGTAAATGAATTAAAAAAATATTTATCTGTAAGGTTTCTTGTCTTGAGATTTAACCTACCATGATGGAGAAATATATGTATGAAACTTCTGATGTAATACATTTTATGAATATACTTTTTAATTTTTTTTTTCAGATTAAAAAATATTTTGGTAGTCAGAGATGAAAAATATCTTTCTGAACATATGACAACAAAACACTGATCTTGTTTTTATGTTTTTATTTTAAGAAAGATTGTTCTTTATATGTTTAGCTCCTATTAACGAGTATTTCATGAAGAGATCACACCACAAATAAAGAAATTTATTGGTATTTTTGCAATTAAATATTAATTAGAAGAATATTTATGGACTGTAAAAAGATAAAATGTAAATGTTGTTGCTATTTAGTTCTTCTAATTTCCACAAGCAATACAAAAGTAATTGAACTGCTATTAATAGACTGTAATATAAATCAAAGCATTTTATTGGTGTTAGCAAGATAATTAGAGCAAGTAAATTAGATATTAACAAAGTTATTAAAAAACAGTATTTATAGACTGATACCATATCTATTTACTTAAAATTAGTATTACCAATTTTAATTAAAGGTTTAATTTGCAGAAATAATGTATACACATGGACCACTGGGCAGAGTCAACACGCGCAGAAAAGGAACAGTGTAATTCTCAATAGAAGACTTTCTGGGATTTCTGTTACGTATTCTTACATTTTAAGGCTGTAAACCTACCAGAACTGTGAATCCTAACTGTCATTGTTGCTAGTGAAGCTTTAGAAGTCAAAGTAGTCATAGCAACAAATATTTTAGTCCTTGTCTATAACAAGTAAGTCTGGGAACCCCTTTGTGTATTAGGTATACCTGAAGCACAAACAATTTGTCTTAGCTGAGAATACTGAAAAAAAAAGGTAAAGAGTAAAAGATCTATTCACCCACTATGATTTTTAACATATTTTTTTAAAATAAACAAAGCAGAATAAATAAAATTTTGTGAATTCCCAATATTTGCACAAGTAAGAAGCAGTTATAATTTTGAAAGTATCTTTGCATATATTTATTTTTTTGAAGCATTAGCTTGCTTAGTGGTATTTATGTGATGTAGCAGTAGAAAAAAGTGTTCCACTCAGATTTTGTGAATGGAATCGCTCTCACATTCTAGAAATTTAATTTTGTTCTGTCAAAATATCCTCTCTTCTACTGTGTTACCCCTTATTGCTTTGTTGCTTTGTCTGCCTTTATCTTGGACAATTAATCATTTATTCTGCATTTAAAGAAAAGGGCTTTCTGTTACTGTTTGTTGAAAATTACTTAGCAGAAGATACTTTGTACACTTAGTATGCGCTAAGACATGGCCCAAATAAATATGATTAGAGTTAATAAAGTATTGCCTGTATGAGACTTGGCATTTTACTCAACTCTTCCAAAGAGAATTAATCCACAATTGGTTCATCATGTCACTTCCAAGATCCAGAATTCTCTTCCTAGTTACCAGTATTACCAACATTCTTAGCTTTAAATTGAAGTGAGATATTTTTGACAGATGGACTATTAAGTGAATGCTGAATGGCCACATTCACAGAGTTACATTCAACGGACCAAGTAGAAACCAGTAATGAGTGGTGTCCCTAAGTGGTCTGTACTGGGACAAGTACTGTTCAGTGTCTTCATCAATTATTTAAACAGTGGGGCTAAGTACACCCGCAACAAGTTTGGGCATAACATCAAGTTGAATGTCGTCTGTCAGGGCAAGAAGGCATGTAGCAGTAGGACAAGGGGTAATGGTTTTAAACTCGAGAAGGGGAGATTCAGGTTGGATGTCTTGAAAACGTTCTTCAATATGAGGGTGGTGGATAACTGGAACAGGTTGCCCAGAGAGGTAGTAGAGGCCCCGTCCCTGAAGATACTCGAGGTCAGGCTTGATGGGGCTCTGAGCAACCTGATCTAGTGAAGATGTCCCTGCTTACTGCAGTGGGGGTTGGACTAGATCACCTCTAAAGGTCCCTTCCAACCTTACACATTCTATGATTCTATGATTCGATGAATGGTGCAGTGATTTACTAAAGGGGAGGGATATGTGGAATAATTGCTGGAGGTGGCTTAGAAATTAAACTTATGTTCACACTTTAAGAGAAGGTACAGCATTGAAGAAACTTCCAGGGTGGAGTGCAGCTGATATGCTGAGAAACCATTCCATATAAGTTCCCTAGGCAATCCTAGAGGTTGGCAACATCAGGGGAGCTTGATCTGCTAACCCTTAGAGAACATTACACAGAGAGTAGAGTGGAGTGGAGGCACCTTGGCTAGGATCTGTGATCTATGGGAACCTGCATTTTTTCTGTCAGTGAGAACTGAACCAGAACTGAGCCAGCAGTTAATAATTTTCCTGTCAAGATCATATATTTTGGGTGAATTTTCCTCATTATAATTATAATACAAAACCACACCTGCATCCCAAAATCTACCCACCTCCACGGTTTGACCACCCCTCACTGAGCATGTGCTCTGAATTTCTGTTAGCCTATATATTTAAACAAAAAGCAAGGAAAATTTACACCAACAACAGAGGCATGTTAGGGAAAATACCATCTCAACAAGTCAAGAAGATACCATCATGAACCATCGCTGACTTCTGGGACCAGTCGATGAACACTTAGCTATCCTAAGAAGCTTAGAAACCTCTACATAGAGTTATTTGTGTTACTCAAGTAATTTTATGTTGCTTGCGTAATTTTATGTTGTCTTATGTCACTATATAATTTGCACCTGCTTTTGTAGACAGTGTATCATCACTGGCAATCCAAAGAATCTAAACTTCATTGTCCCAGTAAACGGCACCATTCATTAATCTAGCCGCAGCAGTTCCCAACTGAATGCGACAAAACCTCGAGTCTGGCCATGCTAGTGCATTGAGCACATCTAGACTGGAGGGTGTTTCACACTGTTTGTCAATCTGAAATCATGATGGTTCAGTATTGAATGTGACCAGATTTATAGTCCTGAATTAGAAGTCACTCAGAATCTAGCCTAGCCACCCCTAGCCCCTCTGATATTGAAGACAAACTGGAATGCAACTTTTGTTTTCTGGTAAATTCCTTTTCCTGTTTAATGCAACACAATGCGATCCAGAGGGACCTCAGCAGTCTTCAGGAATGTGCCCAAGCAAACCTCACAAGTTCAGCAAAGCCAAGTACAAGGTAATGCATGTGGGTTGGGGAAACCTTCAGTATCACTACAGGCTGGAGATGAAGTGAATGCGCACTTCCAGCAAAGAAGGGAAATCATCCTCTGGGCTGCCTTGAAAGAAGCATGGCCAGCATGTAAAGGGAGGTCATTCTCTCTAACATGCTCTTTTGTGACCCCACCTGGAAGTACTGTGTCCAGTTCTGGGGTCCCTCATACAAGAAAAACATGGACCTCTTATAGTGTGTTGAGTAGAGGGCCACAAAGGTGATCAGAGGGCTTTAGCACCTTTCATAAGAAGACATGCTGAGAGAGTTGGGGTTGTTTGGCCTGGAGAAGAGAAGAGTCTAGGAAGACCTTATTGCAGCCTTCCAGCACATAAGGAAGACAAAAGAAAGATAGAGAAAGACTTTTTACTGGGACCCATAGTGACAGAACCAGGGGAAAAGATTTTAAACTGGAAGAGGATAGGTTGGACGTAAGGAAAAAAATTCTTCACAATGAGGGTGGCGAGTGTGGTGGGATATTAGTTGTGCAATCTAAATGAGTACATTTTAACTAAAATAAATTACCAGGGAATATAATATGTTGTGATTTGTGCTGTTTGATTAGCTTTACTTAGCACGAGTAACTAGATTTTCTGAAACCTTTAGAATATGATAGAGATATTTTTCTCAGTATTATTCCTAGCAGCTGGTACAGTACTGTGTTTAGTCTTTTAGAATTGGAAAGTATTTTGATATCACAGTGATGTTTTGGTCATGTTTTTCCCGAGTCTTGTACTCTTCAGTTCTCTATGTTCTGCCAGCAAGTGAAGATACATAAGGAATGTAAACCAGAAGATAAGGATGCTCCAACCCTTGGCTGAAACTGCAAATCAACAAGAGCCTGCCTACCTGGACAGAGAAAAAGAATCCAAGTAGATGTTAGAAAACCACAGACCAGAAATCATCACTGGACTAAAAAATGTGTGTACAGCATGTGAGTAGGATATACGGATACAAAGTTGCCTAGTGATTTCTTTGTTTAGGGTCCCTCTCTTTGGAGGCATACAGCCCAGGTTTTTCTTGCTTCTGTACTTTTCAATTAAATGACTTATTTTATAAAATCTGATGCCTGAGGCTCTGCTGTGGGAAACCTGGGGTTGAGCCTGAAGAAGGATGAAGTGTGCCCAAGAATGAGTACGTGTGTGATACACTATGAATGCTGTGTGAATTCTCCAGCTGCAGCTCCTCCTTTAACTGTGAGATACTGGTCTATGTGGGTTGTACTAGATGGTACTATGCAGTTCAGTTTTTGAAGTATGTTATATGTATTCTTTGTTTGAATAAGAGATATGCAATAGTCTTAAATCTTTTCTTTTAAAGATATGTCCCAAAAAACATATGTATTGATGATTGTGACACATATTTCACTGGAATAATTTAAATTCACTACACACTTTTTAATACTCGAGCATATTAATATATGTCTTGAAAATGTGCAGTTTTTTCATAGTTGACTTGAGAAGCTGATTACTTTTCCAACAGTGAAGTCATCTGTGTGTTGCAGTTTTGTTCCGTCATCTACACAGATATAAGATTTCCTTCAGGGTGACTTATAGTTAACCTTAGAGTAACTCATTGGCTTTTAAATTAAAGTGTGCAGAAGGTTAAAAGGCTGTCTAAGGGGAAGGTTAAGAAACTGCTTGAGGGTTTCTTATTTTGTTTTTCTTTGACCTTTGAGCAATACTGAATCTACATATATACTCATGAAGAACCACATGCACAGAAAAAAAAAAAAAGTTAAAATCTGGGGGGGTTTTTAACTGTTGAAGACTCTAAAATCTCAGAAAAATGTAGAACCATACTGAAAACACTGTTTTTAGAACTTAATTAGATTTTTTAAAATCTGCATAAAATTGTATTTAAATACTTTTGTTTTCTAAAACATTAGCAATTAATGGGATGTATGTTTTCAGAAAATCAGCTTTTAAAGTCACAGAGAACTTTCCAATAATTGTCTTTTAAAAAAAAATTTCAGTGAAAGATTCCTGGGTTCAACTTTTATTAATTTCAGTTATATATTGCATTAATGAACAGCTCTACCAGGCAGATTTTCAGCGTGGTGTTCAGATGCAAAAAGTAAGATTTAAAGATATGAATAAATTATAAAATAGACTCAGAATATAAACTGCTCTGGTTTTGCCTGTGTGAAAACGGCAGCATTCTTGGTGAGAATCTAAAATGCCAACAATATTGTGTACTTTCAGTTTTTATCAGTAATTGTGTTCCAGTCCCTTAATTATCTTTTTGGCCCTTCACTGGACTTGCTCCAGTATACCAACATCTCAGTACTCTAGGTGTGGCCTCACAAGTGCTTAGTAGAGGGGAAAGTCCACTTCCCTTGCCCAGCTGGTAAAACTCAGCCCAAATACCCAGGAGGCAGTGGCACTTCTTTGCTGCAAGGGCATACCACTAGGTTATGATACATTTTGGCATAACAGGACTCCCAGGTCCTGCAAAGTTGCTTTCCAGTTAACTGGATAGGCAATTTGCAGGGTTTGGCATGTTGGTTTCTTCTTTTCTATGTAAAGGATTTTTCATTTCCCTTTGTTTAACCTCATGAGGTTCTTGTCAGCCCATTTCTCTAGCCTGTCATATCGTCTGAATGGTAACACTCCTGTCTAGTGTATAAGAGACTTCTTCAAGATTTATATTGTCTAAAAGTTTTCCAACTCTGGATGTTTCTATCTATAGCTATTTTACATTTCTACTTCTTATTTTCTGAATGTTATCAGCATTTTAAATATTAAAAAAAAAAAAATCAGTATTCTATAAAAATAACCCAAAACTGACTTCACACTGCTCCACTGTTATCAGTACATAAAACAAAACCACTTAATTTCAGACACTATGGTGAGCTTTATACAGGAACTGGCAGTCTAGACACTGTTCATAACCAGTAGAGAGAATTTAAGTGTAAATCACCTCATTCTGAAATAGGCTTTTAAAATAGGGCATGTGAATCACAGCCAAAAAGTGTCAGCTTCTCCCCCTTTACTATAAAGGTAGACAGGAATGTCTAGCAGAGATGCTTATAGTTGAGTAAGATTAATACCCACCTATAGTTTCTTTCACCTTCTGAATAATTTCTATTTCATAGAATCATAGAATATACTTAGTTGGAAGGGACCCACATGGATCACTGAGTCCAATTCCTATTTTTCTTTAGTTGTTCATCCCCATTTACATGAAGTGCACTCCTTTGGAACCCAGTTCCTCAAAAAGACATTCATCAGCACTTTTCAAAAAACAATGATTATGGTGTTTCAGAAACTAAGAATCTTAAGTCTTGTGTTGATTAGCATGTTTTATGTCCACTGGGCACATAGCTGTTTGGTAGCCATGTCTACATAAAAACATACGTTTATGCATATCTACAGGAATATATATATGTATATATGTGCTTTATAAATTAGCTGAATGCAGGAATCAAATGTACATTAAGTTTGCCAATGATACTAAATTATGAGGAGCTATGGACTCCCTCAAGAGAGGCCTTACAGAGATCTGGATACACTAGATGGCTGGGCAATCACCAGCCATATAAAATTTAACTAGACCAAGTGCTGAATTTTCTATCTGGGATGTGGTAATCTTGATTATATGTGTAAATTGGGGGCTGAGAGACTGGTGAGCAGCCCCACAGAAAGAGATTGTAGGGTTTGTGTTGATGCCAACTTGAATATGAGTCAACAGTATTCTCTGGCAGCCAAAATGGCCATCCATGTCCAGGGGTGCATCAAGCACAGTATAGCTAGCTGTACAAGGGAGGTGACTGAACCACTCTTGAGCACTGTGCACAGTGTTCAGCACCTCAACATCAGATTATTACAGTGTGTCTAGAGGAGGGCAATGAAAATGGTGAAAAGTCTTGAGGGCAAGAGTTATGAGGATCAGAAGGTCATTTGGTTTGTTCATCTTGGAGAAGGCTGAGGGGTAACCTCATCACAGTCCACAGGACAAAAGGAAATGGAATGAAACTGATACGGGGAAGATTTTTTCCTGGAGTCAAAGACCATTCATCAGATTTCGTGATGCATTTAATTATCTCTTCAAAAGGTTTGTGGATTGTAAGGTTTTCAAGCCTTATGCTGTTATCTTAAATCTCACAAAAAAAATCCTAAACCAAACCAAACCAAAAAAACCCCAAAAAACCCCAAAACAAAACCAGACATACTTTATATCTCACTGTTCAGTATATTTTACATAACAGAATCTGGAAAATGGGATGCATCATATGTAGAACAGGTGAAGACATTATGGTTTTTCTCTCAGAACATTAAAATTTTCTTTTTTTACTATTAATTAGGTAATATTTAAAAAGAAATCTGTGTGGAATTTTTCAATATTTGAAACACTGTCCTCATTTGGATGTTATTATCTAAATTCACTTTATATGACTGGTATTCTTGTTATGTGCCACTAATTAGTATCTTTTCATAGGTTTGAGGGTTTTTTTGACATTTTATTACTTACTGAAACAAAATGTCTCTTTTGCTTGTAACTAATTATACAGAGGAATCTGCTTCTTAGAACTCAGCTACTCCAGCTACATTTGAGTGTGGAACCATAGTAATTTACACTGTTTTTCCTCAGGGAATTTTCAGGAAGGTCCAGGAGTTTTGACAAAAATGTACTTCAAAAGAAGAGTATTCAGTTAAATTTTGGGTTATGAAATAAATAAAACAGAGATAACAGTGATGAATGAACTACCATTCACATGGAATATAGTCATTAATATTTCATATGAGCTGCAAGGTTGAATATATAAGTTAAGAAAGACAGAAATCAGGTGCTCTATACAATTCTTATATCTCTCTGTTCTTGATGCAAGTATCATGAATTTGAATTTAATTACTTGAAAAAATAATATCTTGTTAGAGGTTTTGTTACAGTTGCATCCATACTTCATGCTATATAAATGCTGCATGCTATTCCCACCCTGTTTCAGGTGTACTACTTATACATGTAATGTTACTGTGACAGTATGCATATGCTTCACAATGTATTTTCAAAAAAGTTTTGAGAATAGAGAAACATTATCCCTATTTTATGAATGAAATATGAGGAGAGATTAAGAGGTTGTCTTTGGTTTGGTTTGGTTTTTTTGTTTGTTTGGTGGTTTCCCCTCATCCCCCTGAATCTTGAGTCTCTCTGTAAGTGTTTCAGGTTATATAGTTGTGTACAACTCTTCCATTTCCCATTTGCCTTATTCATTTTTATTCTTCTGAATTCAGATTACCCTTTTGTGCTGCTTTATGCTCAATACTTCTCTCTACACCTTCTATATTTTGTTTTAATTAGTTTCCCATTGATCAGTGTATAAAACCAGGTTGTGAACAGCATGAAATTAGTTCTATCTAATTTTGGCCCTTGCTAGTTCAATATCTAATCAGAGTCATAATTAATGAAGAGAGACAGACCTCACCAGTGGGAAATTTGAACTGTATCTCTTAAATAATTTCTGTTAGAACAATGTGAGTTATGCTCTAGAAGTGTCTGAATCTAATGGATCTTGAAGAGAACCTGGAGGTCATATTACCCCTAAATACAGTATACAAGCACTGTCTTTACCTGAGATAAACTTCATTATGTGAATTGCACTGTGGTGAGTGTAATTTGGACCACGTAGGAGCAGAGTTGATAACAGTTAAGACAAAACCAAAACCAATTGAAGAGATCAACAAAGGTGTCATTTAGAGTAAGAAATTCTGGAAGTTTTCAGAGTTACTGCTTTTTTAAAATCATCAGACTGCTGCTTATTTGCTGTTTGCCTATCTATGTATCTATTCTTCCAGGACAATTAGGTAACATTAATCTTGTTCTGTATGTCATTTCACATACAGTGTTTACAGTGATTATAGTCTCATGAATAGGGTACTATTAATTCCAAGTAAAAGAAAATAAAATCTTGCCATAAGTTTTATCTTTCTGGGCCGTTATTAGAGACCAACTAAATCTTGTACTACTTTGATTAAAAGTCAGTATTTCAGGAGGAAAATCTGAGTGCTTGTCTTATAGCATAGTGTACTGGAGGAAAACATATTCAGTCATAAATTAAAAAAAAAGACAAAAATGCTACTTAGAAAGCTGAATCATATGTTAGAAAGATTTACTAACACAGTGCTTTCTGATTTCATGCAATTTATTAAAAAAAAACCCCACCCCACCCCCAAAACAACCCACAAGCACATGAAAAGGATGTTATATTTATTGTCATAATGAAATAATGATATTAAAAATATAATTCTTTAGAATGTTTGTTACTTTTTCTGCTATATACATGAATAAACTGCATGAGCTCTGAAAACATAAATGAGATACAATATTATCTTCACTTCTAAAACTTTATGGATAGAGTAATACTATGTTAATAACACTGGGAAAAATATTAAGAAACATGATGCTTAAGTATTTAGAATTTATGAAATCTCAGGGGAAAATACAGATATATTTCCAGGACAAAAGATTAAAAATTAGTAAAATGGGAAGAGTGTTGGGATAACCAGGAAATAGACTGAAAATTACAAGAGATAAAAATAAACCAAAATACACTCTTCTATAAAATCTAATCAAATTTAATTCACCATTTAAATAAAGCATGATCTAGGACAGCATCCCCATGAAATGAAATTTGTGACAAAATTGAGACATCCTGATAGCAGTCCTGTGATAAAAGGGTCTTCCTAGCTTCTGACAGTAGGAAAAGAAAACAAAGATGCAGAATCAACAAAGAGGAGATATACCATTAAACCAGATGACCTAATAATTTTAAAATTAAATGAAAATGTACGTTTTAATTTTCAGATTGACTGTAAGATTTCGGATATTAAAATTAATTTATAACAGGGCATGGAAGACCATAACTTCCAGTCTCCATTCTGTAGGAAAATGCATTTTCCAGTTAATTAAGACACTGAATAAAATGCCAGAGACAAAGAACAAATACACTGTTGCTGCTAAATATACCATTCTATTTTTCTAGTTGTGCAAGGAATTTACTTTCTTAAGCATCATCTTATTATGATTTCTAGTTCTGATAACAATTTTCCTTAGATTTGCTCTGAATAATGTAAAGTCTGTCTATAAAATTAGTGGCATGCTGATACTTAAATGGCTTTGGACATGTGTTTTTTATCTTTTTGTGACATGATATGTCAGCATTCTAAGTTATCTTTGCATATTTGGTTTTCTACATTGCATTACAAATTGTAAACTTTAATAGTTATTGCAGTACATAATTTACAAATATCAACATGTTATTGGCAAACCTCTCATATTGAGACAATCAATATGATTCTATGGGTTAAGAATTTTTTAACAATGAACTGTATCAGTGTTTTTTATTTGCCTACCTAAGTATGTTTATATATATATATATGTAACATATATATATACATGCACTATGCGCATACATATAACATAGACAAAGAAAGAAAATGAAGCATTTTAAAATGGATTGGATATGTGTGTATCTGCTGAGAGAGCTTCTGAAATAATTTTCTTTAAATTCTTCCGTAATTAATTTGAGGCATTTATTTAAATGATAGAAAGACCATAATATATTGATGCATTTTTTTGAGGTACAAGCAATGATAAAGGTGTATGATTTATGGCATGCTCAATTAACTCAAACCCCTATTTATAATTATGATCCTAATGACGTGATTTTGTTCAGTTTTTCTAATCTTGTAAAACTGTCATTATCTCATTTAATAGAGGATTGGATTTTAGTAGTTCAATAAATGTTTCACATGTCATTAAAAATCTCAGTGTTCTCACTGGTATACCAATATACAAAAGAACAACTCAATATTTACAATTTAAGTGTGGAAATAAGCAGTAAAATGACTATGAAGTTGTAATATATTATTCTGTGGTGGCTCACATCTGTTTTAAATGGACACACACTCAATAATGAAAGCAAATATCAAGAACAAACAAAATAAAACAAAGAGGACAATGAGTTTTGGGAAATAAACCTAATTGCATTCCCAATCAAAGCTATGAAAAGCAACTATAACAATTATGACATTGACTGGAAATGAAGTGCTCTACTGTGTCTCAGGACACCATCAACAACTTGAAATCCAAGCAGCCATGACAAGTCAGTTTAGTAAAATAATTTCCTTCCTAATCTTGAAAAAGAACATGTTAATCCCTGATAACCTCATCAAATATAAAAAATTATAAAAATTAAATCAGAACTTGAACATGTATGGTCAGCTTCATCTACATGGTTGTAAAATCTTACACAGGAATAAGAAAATTATAGATCTGTATAAAAAAGTTTCTATTTCAAGGCTGCAGAACCAGAAATTTTGTTATTATGTCCCAGTATTCACTTTCTAAGTGTAATGTACTATAAGATGAAAGTATGAAAAGCTTGTTACAACAGAAAATACCATTTTACAGGAAAATATTTCTCTAAACTACTGGATCCCAGACAGATGGCAGAGACAGATAGGACTACTTATAATAAAAGAGAGTTTTGTAGTATCCCTTACCCATCAGGAGATGCCTGTGTCTCTTCAACCTTTCTCCACCTTTGTTAGAAAGACAACAAAAGATTCATACAGATTGTGGCTGAATGCCTGAGCCCAGAAAGTTGAGGTGAGTGGAGTTAAATCCAGTTGGTGGCCAATCTTTAGTGGTGCTCCGCAGGGCTCAGTATTTGGTCCATTTCTCAAATATCTTTATTAGTGTTCTGGACAAGGGGATCGAGTTCACCCTCAGTAGGTGGGGTCTGGAGTGGCGGGGTGAAATGGCTGAGGACATCTGTATGAGGTTCAGCAAGGCTAATTGTTGGATCTTGCACTTGGGTCACAAAAACTCTGTGAATGACACAGGCTTGGGGAAGAGTGGCCAGAAAGCTGCCCACTGGAGAAGGATCTGGAGGTATTGGTCAGTAGACTGCTGAATATGAGACAGCAGTGTGCCCAGGTGGGTAACCAAGAAGGCCAAAAGTATCCTGGATTTTATCAGTAATAGTGTGACCAGCAGGACTAGGGAAGTGATTGTCTCCCTGTACTCAGCACTGGTGAAGCCAAGCACTCAAGTATTCAGTTAATATGTTCAGTTTTGAGTCCCTAACTACAAAAAAGACATTAAGGTGTTGGAGTGTGTCCAATGAAGGGCAACAAAGCTGGTGAAGGGTTTAGAGCACATGTCTTATGAGGACTGGTTGAGGGAACTGGGGTTGTCTAGCCTGGAGAAAAGGAAGCTGAGGAGAGACCTTACCGCTGTCTACAACTACTTGAAAGTAGGTTGTAGCCAGGTGGGTGTTGGTATCTTCGCCCAAGTAACAAGTGCTCAGACAGGAAATGTCCTGAAGTTCTACCAGAAGAGGTTTACATTGGATATTAGGAAGAAAAAAAAAATCTTCAGCAAAGGAGTTATCAAGCACTGGAAAATTCTGCCCTGCAAAGTAGTTGAGTCATCATCCCTGGAAGTGTTTAGAAGACACGTAGATGTGGTGCTTAGGGACATGGTTTGATGGTGACTTTGGCAGTGTTAAGTTTGCAGTTGGATTAGATGCTCTTAAAGGCCTTTTCCTGCCTAAATGATTCTATTATTCTATGATCCCTGATTCAAACTTCCCAACTATGATCTAATAAAATACAGAAATCTAGTCTTGCAAGCTACACTACATTTAAAAATACAGCCATCTAGTACTTCTAAGCATGAGAAAGCAGAAGGAAAGAATAAAATTTACATTGTGCAAGTTAGCAGTTCCTATAATTTTGAGTATCTAAAAGATTTTCTCTATTTTTTTGGCTAATTGATGGTTGTGTTGTAAAAATGTTACCTGTTTATTTATAAATAGCTGTTGAGTAGCTTCATGGCTTCAGTAATATTACTTTCAGAAGCTGGTCACATTAACAGCTTACATTGACAGTTGGCCTAGCACTTTTCCACCTTAGACATAAAGAAACAAAAACATAATTTTACTGAAGTAACTCTGCAGTATAGCAGGAGGGCCTGGAAGGTCTCCTGAATTCCTTGTAAAATTTCACTGACCTCAAAATATGAAAGCAATCATGTTTCTAGAGTAGTGTTTGACTTGAATTGAGAGAAGAAAAAAAAAAAAGTGCTACTCTGATAAAACCTGACTATACATCTTGCCTTAATTCTTCTTTTTCCTGTCTTATAAGAATTTTACTTTTTGATATTAATACTTCCCTCACAAAAAAAATCAGATATGCATTAATTTAATGACTGGCAAATTGATTTACTAAGAAAACTTATTACCTTATTTGCTTGCAAAAGGGCTAAAAACATTAAGTACCTGCCAAAAGGCCTGATATTCTTGCTTCACAGTCTTTTTAAAGTAGCATAATTTCCTTCATTTAAGGAGCCTACATAAATGCTTAGCATAATTTCTAGACCAATATCACGGAAGTAAAAAGTGTGAATAATATAGATAAGTTACAGGTGAGAAATAGTAACAAGGAACCGATTATGACTGCAATGAAGCTGGAATAAATTGTTTCATGAGCAAGAAATAGAAACTACAAGGGGGAAAAAAAGTGTTTTTTTTTTCTTCTGTCACTTACCTTGGTTTACTGTTACAAAACCATTATAAAGACTTAAAACAAGAACTCCCAACTAAACCATAATGAGAGAAAAAAGTATTGTTGCCTATGAATATTACTATTCATCCATGTTTGTAGAATGTAAAGGCACTTATTGAACACTCACGCACAATAAAAATTGACATAAAATGTAAGATACAGGCATATTCTCCTTTATGTTTCATAGTAGTAAGATAGCTACATATGCACATATATTCATCAGCACTGGACCATACTCACTAGTGTTAATGTTATATAAAAAAAAATCTCACTACACCTTTTTATTTCTTATTACACTATCACATTTAATACTAATGTCTTCTGTTTTCTATTGCTTAGGAGAAATATATATTACTAGATGACTACTGTATCAACTCACATCAAAGTGCATCAAGCATTTCAGAATCTTACTAGGTCACTGTTATTTTTTTGTTATTCCAGATAAGGTTTTTTTGTTTCTAGTACTTAAATAATAAATTGTTACATGGCACTATTCTACACAGACCACTGTGACTAGCATCACCATCTTTGGTCTGACATGAAGTATATGACAGCGCTGGATTTTATCATTATGTTCTGAAAAGTTTTATGTTGCTGTTTGGTTGACAGCTGACATTCAGTGTGCCTGGGTGGCTAAGAAGACCAGAATCCTGTCTTGAATCGGGAATAGAGGGATTTTTAGGACTCAGGAAGTGATTATTCTTCTGTCCTGACCACTGGTGAGACCACACCTTCTGTACTGTGTTCAGTTTTGGGTCTCTCACTAGAAGACAGACATTGAGGTGCTGGATTGTGTCCAAAGAAAGGCAATGAAGCTGGTGAAACACAAATCTTATTCAGGTATTTAAAAGGTATTTAAAGACGTGAAGATGTGGCACTTAGGGACATGGTTTAGTGGTTGCACGTAACAATTTTAAGGGTCTTTTGCAATCTAAGTGCTACTATGATTCTATGTTTATTAGTGATCATCTGCTTGCCTTTAATTTTCATCAATTCTTTCAATGACAAATAATCTATATCTCTGCTTATTCACATATTATGAATATTACCTCCACCTCTGACATAACTGAAAGCTTTTGAAACATTAAAAAAGTATTTTTAATTGCCTAAATGATTCATACATCTTCTTTTGATTATGCAAACTGTAGAAAGACATTGCCTGATTACTGCTAATATAATGATTTTGCTTTTGTTTCAATTGCTGGTGTTAATTTTCTTTCATACTTTCTATGACAGTTGTGATGAGTGACTAATTGCTTACACCTGGCTCATAAACCATAAGGTACTGATTGAAAGTAATATCACATTGAAAGAAAGTTACCAGTGTCAAAACTTTAAGTAAATAACTGAAGTTAGTTAAAATTACATTATTTCATATAATAATTGCTTGTAATGTGGCATTAGTTTTTTACAAACACATTCACAGTCTTGGTTTGGGTTTTTTATTGGGTTGATCACTTCCAGTCATTTTAACTCTAGTATATTGCCTTTCATCCATCCTTTTGGACTTCCAAGCCTAAGCTTTCCTTTCATCCTCTTGTAATGTCAAGAATAAAGCAAATAATAATTTTATTGTTGATTAATGATACATCTTTCTAGATGTTCTGGTAGGAAAAAGTTAATGTATCTTCCAGGATTAGATGTGCCAGAGGATGACATATGGCAAACAATCCATGCTACTAGAATGAAATGAAGTTACCTCTTCTATTGCTGTCGTCACTCTAACTTCAGGTCTCTCATAAACTGTTCATTGAGTCAGGAAACTTCACAACACTAAAACTAAATTCTAATTTTACTGTGCTTATTTTATACTTCAATACTCATAAACAAAGTTTCTCCTTTTTTTTTCTATTTTTTCTTTCTTTTTTCCTTTCCTCTGACTTTACCTTTCCCTTTCCTTTTCCCTTTTACTCTTTTCCTTATTTTTTTGTTATAAGCAGTTCTGAAAAAAAATATCCCTTGAAAAGACATCATTGAGTGAAAGGAAAGACAATGTTTTTAATGACATACACTGTAGGTGATCATATTTTCTTCACCATTATTATTGCTACTTTGATTATTATTATTGGCATATACTGAAATGGTGGGCAAGGTTGAACCAAAAGCAGGATCATGGTGCTAGAACTACATAAATACAACATGCTACAGTGCCTTATAAGAAACTTTACACTGAAGGAATCTTGAGAGCTCCAGAAAGTAGACTACAAATAATTCAGTGGTAACTTATGATAGCAAAATTAAACTTATTCATCTTTACTGTGTGTTTAACTGTTTTAAATGCATTTTAAAATCTAAAGCTCTGATAGAATTAAATTTGGCCAGGGATGTCAAAGGCAACAAGAAAACTTCTGTAAGTATGTCAAAAATAAAAAGACAAGAGAAAATGCAGGCCCCCAGAGGAAGGAAATAAGAGATGCCGTTACCCATGATATGGAGCAGGCTAGGGTACATGACACCTTTTTGCTTCAGTCTTCACCAGCAAGGGCTCTAGTCACATTACCCAGGACACAGAAGGTAAAGGTGGAGACTGGAAAAACGAAGACCCACCCACTGTAGGAGATCAGGTTCAAAAATATAGAATTGCAGAATGTTTTAGGTTGGAAGAGACCTTTAAAGGTCATCTAGTCCAACCTCCACTGCAGTAAGCAGAGATATCTTTACTAGATCAGGTTGCTCAGAGCCTCATCGAGCCTGACCTTGAATATCTCCAGGGATGGGGCCTCCACTACATCTCTGGGCAACCTGTTCCAGTGATCTAAGGAAGAAAAAGGTGCACAAGTCCATGGAACCTGGGTCCTGAGTGAACAGATGGATGTAGTGGCTAAGCACCTATCCATCGTATTTGAGAAGTCACAGCAGTCTGGTAAATTCCCACTGACTGGAAAAGGGGAAACATAACCCCCATTTTTCAAGAGGAAAAAAAGAAGACTGAGGGAACTACAGGCCAGTCACTTTCATCAGTGCCTATGTCCTGGTTCCGGACAGAATGGAGTTAACTTCGCCAAGGAGCCAGCACAGCTGAGCCAAGCTGGCCCAGGCTATTTTCTATACCATGTAACATCACACCCCTGTAAAACGGGTTGATCGGGCAGGGGTGGGTCCACATGGCTTTGGGACAGTCCAAGTGCAGTTGGGTTGGGCATTGCATTTGTGCTGTGCTCTGTGCCATCACTGGGCGTGTATTCTGTCACACGCTCTGTTGCTGTTCCCCTTTTGTGGTCCTTTGTCAGTAAACTGTCCTTATCCCAACCCTTGGGGCTTTGTCTGTGTTTCCTCTGGGGGGAGGGGTTGAGTGAGCTGTGCATGGTGGTCAGCTGCTGCCTGGGGTTGAACCACAACAGCCTGATATCTATAAAGTAGAATTTTCCACTTTACGGGGACAGAAATATATTTAGCTTAGTGCTTAGACAATGTTTAATTTAGGGTTAAATGTACTATTTTATTTTGCTAATAACTCTACTCTTGATAAAGAGCCAAAGGACTGGTAAAGAGCATGCTTTGCTAAAACATATTCTTGAAGAAGAGCTGAAAGGTTGATAAAGAGGCAACATCCCATCCCAGCAGGTGCAGGAGCTGGGACACTGTGCAAGAAGCATGAAGTCCACAGAAATGGGCTATGACTAGAGGAAAAGTAAAGGTGTTAGGGGGAATTCGCAACTACCCACCCAATTAAAGGACCATGCAAATGACCACCCCAGAACTTCAAGGAGCATGCATGCTAATTCGAATATCCTTGACCAATAGTAGATGATGCAGTGATTACTAACCAATTAGCGTAAATTTAGCAAGGTTTTTCTAGTCCTGTAACAAGATGAGTATGTTGTAGATACTCTGTGTGGTGTGCTGGCTTTGAGGAATTACCAACCAACACCCATCTCTGCACAGACATGGAATAAATCAATTGCCTCTTCTCTGTGTGTATATTAGTGTACCGCACACTGGATAATGATCTCACTTTTGGGATGCCTGGACAGATCATGGAGCAGATACTCCTGGAAATTATGCTCAGGCGTGTGCAAAATGAGGTGATTGGTCACAGCCAACATAGCTTCCCTAAGGGCAAATCATAACTAACAAAGTTGGTGGAATTCCCTAATGGGGTTACACCACTGGTGGATAAGAGAAGAGTGACAGACATCATCTTCCTGGACTTGTGCAAAGCACGACATTCTTCTCTCTAAATTGGATAGACAAGGATTTGATGGATGTACCACTCAGTGGATAAGGACTTGTCTGGATGGTCATACTCAAAGAGTTATGGTCCAAATTGAGAACAGTGATGAGTGGCATTTGTCAGCGGTTGATACTGAGATAAATACTGTTAAACATATTTGTTGAAGAAATTGACAGTGGGATCAAGTACACCCTCATCAAGTTTGCTGACAACACCAAGCTGTGTGGTGTGGTTGACACACTGGCAGGAAGAGATGCCATCCAAGGTGGTCTTATGCAAACTGCATGAAGTTCAACAATGGCAAGTGCAAGGTCCTGCATGTCGGTTGGTGCAGTGCCAAGCACAACCACAGGCTGGGTAGAGAATGGATTGAAAGCAGTCCTTAGGAGGAGGTCTTGGGGGTGTTGGTATCAACGTGACCTGCCAATGTGAGCCTGCAGTCCAGAAAGCCAACTGTATCCTGGACTACATCAAAACCAGCATGACCAGAAGGCCAAGGGAGGTAATTCTGCACCTCTGCTTGTCTCTCATGAGACCTCACCTGGAATACGGTGTCCGGCTCTCAGATTCTCTGCACAAAAAATATATCAAACTGTTGGAGCAAGTGCAGAGGAAGGCCACAAAAGTTGTCAGGGTGCTGGGGTACCTATCCTATGAAGACAGGCTGAAAACCTTGGGGTTGTTCAGCCTGGAGAAGGTTCAAGGGATACCTCATAGTGTCCATCCAGTACATGAAGGGAATTTACAAGAAAGCTGGGGAGCAGGATGCTCGGAGAAGTAATGGATGCCCCAATCCTGGAAGTGTTCAAGGCCAGGTTGCTTTAAACAGCCTGGTAAAATGGAGGATGTCTTTGTCCATGTCAGGACATTCTATGATTCTATGACTCTATGAGACAGACTGCAGCAAAAGCCCCAAATTTTAGATAGACAGATAGATGGATGGATAGATTGATAAGGCATTAACATGTTGCTTCTGATACTTTTTGTCATCACTATGATGGATTTATTTTTTAATCAGAATTTTTTACATTTAGATAATTTGATTTTGAAAATATTAACAATGCTTGTTTGATTAAGTACCTATAAAATAAAGTGTCAGACTGTAGCAGTTACTCTGAGTGGTTTTATAAATCTCTGATAGGCCAGTTTTACTATTTCTTTTGAGTGGCAATATTCTAGTAATTTAAAAGTTTTTTTCTGTATAAAAGGTTTTGTCTACATTGAAGCTTAATTAAAGGGAAAATAATTCCCTCTCCCTTTTATTTAGGTTTTAAATTCATTGCCACTCCCAGATTTCAAAAAATGACCATACATTTTAACAGTGTCATGCTTCTCTGCTTCAGGTGTTACCATTTAATCAAACACCAATAAATCAAACTTAAAATTATTTTCTGCTAAATTTCACTTGAAGTATTAGAGGAAATTATATGAACACATTATCTGCTTTTTATAGTTTGATTTATTGCTTCATACTGTCTTTCTGCAAAGGATACCAAAATCGAGGTCAACACTAAATATTTAAAACTGAACAGCACCATTAACTTGCAGTACTTTTTCTGAACTTTTTAAGACTGTGAAAGAAACAAGTGCAAAGTACCTCCCTTTCCCATATTAGAACAGTGTTCCTATTACAGATATCATAAAGAGAATGCATTTGTGCTTTATTTGAGGTATTTTGAAAGAACTGAGATTGATCTCCAGTCATTTCAACGTGTGTTCATCATGCTTTATTGCTATCACCTGGTTTTTTCTCTCTTGCAAGAGTTTGTAGCTATGCAAATAAACAAGTAAGAGATTCCAGTACTCTTGGAGTACATGAATTCTAAGTGACTGGAGCATGTCTCCCAGGGAAGAAATGCTGGAAGACCTGAGACAGTTAAGTCTAGAGTAGAGAAGCCTCAAGGGAGATCTTATCAGTGTGTACAACTACCTGAAGGAAGGGTGAAAAGATGTCTATACTGCTGGAGACTGTCCTCAGGAGCTCCAGATCCCTGAGGCCCCAGAGGAAGTCTAGATAAACGAAGATTTTGCGTTGGTTGATGAGGACTGGGTTAAGAATCAATTAAGCAATCTGAACATACATAAATACATGCACCAGTGGGATGAACCAGGTGCTGAGGGAGACTCTCCACCATCTTTTGTAAGTTGTGGGAAACAGAAGTGCCTGAGGACTGGAGGAAAGCAAATGTCACTTCAGTCTTCAAAAAGGGCAAGAAGGAGGATCCAGGTAACTACAGACCGATCAGCCTCACTTCCATGCCTGGAAAGGTGATGGAACAACTTATCCTCAGTGCAGTCTCCAGGCATATCAAGGATAAGAGGGTTGTTAGGAGCAGTCAACACGGTTTTACCAAGAGGAAGTCATGCTTGACTAATCTGATAGCCTTTTATGAGGACATAACCAGATGGATAGATGATGGTAGGGCAATGAATGTTGTTTACCTTGTCTTCAGTAAAACATTCTGCACCATCTCCCACTGCATCCTTTTGGCTAAACTGAGGAAGCATAATCTGGAGGATTGTTTAGTGAGGTGGATTGTGAACAGGTTGAAGGAAAGAAGTCAGAGAGTAATGGTGAATGGAACAGAGTCTAGCTGGAGGCCTGTATCTAGTGGTGTCCCTCTGGGGTCAGTACTGGGACCAGTATTATTCAATATATTTGTCAATGACCTGGATGAAGAAACAGTGCACCATCAGCAAGTTTGCTGGTGACACAAAACTGGGAGGAATGGCTGAGACAACAGAAGGCTATGCTGCCATTCAGCAAGATCTAGACCTGCTGGAGAGTTGGACAGGAAGAAAATTAATGAAAGACAACAAGGGCAAAGGTAGAATTTTGCATTTGGGGAAGAACAGTGCCATGCACCAGTATAGACTGGGAACAGACATGTTGGAGAGCAGCATAATGGAAAGGGACCTGTGAGTCTGGGTGGACAGCAGGATGATCATGAGCCAGAAATGTGCCCTCGTGGCCAAGAAGGCCAGTGGCATCCTGGAGTGCATTAGAAGGGGTGTTGTTAGTAGATTGACAGAGGTTCTCCTCCCCCTCTACTCTGCCCTGGTGAGACCGTGCCTGGAATATTGTGTCCAGTTCTGCACCTGCCAGTTCAAGGTGAACAGGGAACTACTTGAAAGAGTCCAGTGTGGGACCACCAAGATGATTAAGGAAGTGGAACATCTTCCTTATGAGGTCAGGGTGAGGGAGCTGGGTCTCTTTAACCTGGAGAAGAGGATGCTGAGGGGTCATGTCTATGAATATGTGAAGGGTGATTGTCAGGAGGACTGAGCAAGGCTTTTCTCAGTGATGTCCAATGATAGAACAAGGTGCAATGGGTGGAAGCTGGAGGAGTTTCCAGATGAACATAAGAGAAACTTTTTCACTGTTAGGGTGATGGAACACTGGAATAGACTTCCTAGAGAGGTTGTGGATCTCCTTCTCTGGGGACATTGAAACCCCATGTGGACACATTCCTTTGTGGTCTACTCTAGGTGATCCTATTCTGGCAGGGGAATTAGACTAGATGATCTTTCAAGGTCCCTTCCAATCCCTAACATTCTGTGATTCTGTGATTCTGTGAGCTGTGATTCTGTGAGCATTCTTTTCAGTGATGCTCAGTGATAGGACCAGAAGCAATGGGCATCAGTATATGACACCTGAACTTCAGTGAACGCTTTTTTACTGTGAGGCTGCCCAGGGATTTTGTGAAATCTCTCCTATAGACCATCTGCACATGACTATGGTAAAATGGCCTTAGGTGGATCTGCTTGAGTAAGGAGCTTGACTCAGAAGACCTTCAGAGGAACCATTCCATATGAATCCATGGTTCTGTGCATCCAGTAGAAGATTAATAAGATTTGAAATTGCAGGATTATCAAGTACCTTAGCTGTATCTGACTATACGCTACACCCAGTATATGGAGAAGAAGATAAAGAGGAGAAATACTGAGAGTACTGTTTGCAATGAGTTTGACTTATTGTCAGTTAGAAATGGAGTGGTAAGGGCTGACTTTTCTTACAGAAAAGTAGAGTGAGATCTGGTGAATATCCAGCTTTGGAACTGAATCTGTCTTTTTTGTAAATCTGTACTTTTTTATGCAGACCAAATGAAATTTCATGTTCCAGTAGTGACACAGCATTTACACAATGCCAGAGTTCAAGTCTTGGGCCTTGGCTCTCAGAAATTTATGTATAGTATTTTTTGCAATTCATGGTGCCAGGTAAGCAATATGCCATATTGACATAGCTTTGCTTATTCAGGTAGGTTTTCATTTTGTTTGTTTGGGGTTTTTTTTAAGATGAAAAGCAGTTTATTAATTCAGTGACATCTATAATTTTGGAAAGCAAACTTTTGCCAGATACTAGTTTGATCTGCACCACACATTCTGCTATTCTTCCTTTTCACTGCACTGAAATGTGTAACATACAAAAGAGAAAAGAAACTCTTTTCAGAAATGATTCAGAAATACTAAACATGTTCAGGAAAAATTAACCATTATTGTTCTTGGACAGCTTAATGACTATTTTATAACTATATATTAAAAAAAAAGTCCCACTGAAAACATGCAAAAGTAAAATGAGTGCTTAGTGTGTGTAAGAATAGGTTTCCATGACAATAATAATAATATAACCTCATTACATATTTACAGTTCGCACAGCTACAGGTTTTGAACAAGAGCAGGGTTTTATATTAAGAATAAAAAATATTTCCAACTATTTTTGTACAAAATTCTCAGATTACCATTAAAAAAGGTTCTAAGGTCATTCAGCTGCTTTTTAGATACTGTTGAATAAATTTATCACGTTGTGCCCTGTCCTTATCTAGCAGTGTCCTTCAGTATAAATTTGTCTTTAACTACACATTGCTCTGCTGTAGTTCCTCATTTTGTTGAGCACAAATCTTATCTGAAGATCTGATTACAGATCGGAAGAGGCTGTACTTCTATACGGTTAGTTTATTTTCAGAAGTGGAGAATGTTGTTCTGTGCTGGTAAAGAAGGTTCAAGTCCTCCTAAAGCTAAGCAGAAGCACTTTGCAGTGAAAAACCTGCACTTGGACCAAGGTGACATTATCCACCATGATCACCCCACTCCTTCCAGGAGGGACCACCAGGCACTGATCACACTCAGTGGAATGTCCTCTTTGCTTGATAAAAGGCAAACCTTCTCACTCAGCATTAGGAAGCTAAAGATAACACCAGAGAGAAAAGAGTAGATGGTAAAAAGATTGTGTGTAGCAATTTAAAGGGTATTATTAATTAAACCTTTTTATATCACTCAGATTTTTTTTTTTTTAACAATTGAACTGCAATTAATTGCAGTTAATAAATTTTAACTCAATATAGAATCTCTCAATATATTTCAGGTCACTATATCATTATGAAAAAGAAAATGCTTAATTGATAAGATCTCTCTGAAAGGAGTTATTCTCTGGTGTTTCTTTTGTGACCATACTGGTTTTCATCCAACTATACATCTTGGCCAAGTGGAAGGGTGTTATAAAAATGTGGAAAAAGGTAAAGGATTTCTAACTGGTTTTGTTCTTTTCTCTCACCTTTGATAAAGTTTGCATGTGGGGTCTGTTTTGTTTTGCTTTTTTTTTTTTTTTTCTTTAATCTTATTCTTGAAATAATTAAAGCTGTCACTTTAATTGAAATTTATAAGCTTGGTCTTTTTGCCAATTTACTTTAAATCTGGGTCTTTCCTAGGGCAGACATGAGCAATGATTTTTAATTGGAAATATCCTTACTCTAGAAGGCCATTGCATTGGATAGTTGTTGCTCTGAAGAAATAATTATGCTGAAGCAGTAATTTCACACTGATTGCTCTGAAGCATTCAGAAGAAAGCATCCCATATTTAAAAAATAAACCTGCAAAATAAGCCCACGCTGTTACCTGCCATATTTAGCGAGTTGCATGTTAAAAACTGTGTGGGGAAAAGGAAAAAAAAACCAACAAAGAACAACCAGCAACTGGTGTTAAGTAAAAAAAAAAAACCCACCTCATTAGATGAAGATTGGCTTAGCATAGCTTTTCTGAGGTATTAAAGTAATTACAAATTTCATCACTGTCACCATTAAATACCCTAGTTTGGGCTGTGATACATCTGTGCTGCAACGTATTTGCCTCCTCAGCCACACACTAACTCCTGGGTTGCATAGGGGAGGTACTCATCTGTTCTTGCATAGTAGATGTATCATTCAAAAAGACATTCATATTGCCTCTGTTGCACAAGCACAAGGAGTGCAGCACGCAGAATGTGGGCATCTTGCAGCTGGTACAATGCATCCCATTATAGGTCCATGCTGAGATTTTGCTGCCTACCTACCAGCTGTTCTTAGCTATGATATAGTCATGACTACAGAAAAAGCCCACCTACAGCATAAGGCTTCTGAAATGAGGATGAAGAATTACCCTCCAGTGAAGAAATTGCTGATCCCATGCTTAGTCAGGCAAGAGAGAGATTATAAACCACATAGGAAAGGAATTTCAGAAGGATTTTTTGCCTACAATAATGAAAACCTATTTGTTTCTCCTGATCTCCTGGAATAACACTTTTCCTCTGAGAGAGGAAAAATGTAGTCTTTTGAATTGTGTGAGACATGCAGCAGTTTAATAGTCATGTATTGTCATCCTGTGAATGGAGATAAGCTGAGAAGCCATGAGGAATTGCCAAGTGTTTTCCTTGTGCGTGCTGCAGAGCTGCCAGTCTCTAGCTGCACAGCAGGTCTGGACTGCTGCTTAACTGACTGGCGACACTCTTCAGGAGGGCAGAGAAGCTGACTGGAATAACAACTTTGTGTGCATGGTATATATTAGCAGAAGTGCTGAATTTTTCTGTGAAAGTCAACGCATCAGTAGAGAAATCTATTGGCCCAATATTACATACAAAATACCATTTTCCATGAGCATATGCACAAGTGTTCTGATCACTACAAAACCCAGTAATGTTCATCCAATTTACTTGAGATATGGTGCTCTTCTTACCTACAGACGTAAGTGGTGATCATTGGTAAGATGGTGTGGTACAAAAATGTCTTTATATAATTGAGAATTCAGCTGAGAAAAATACTTCTGGAACATGAGCTAGTGAAAAATACAAAGTTCAGAGAAATGTGAATGTCTTTCACACCGATACACTGGACACCTTTACATTGCCACCTTTCCTTTGGTGCCCTTTCAAATACCCTTCTGTTCTTTTTTGTTGCTTTTCCCTCTCCCTGGCTTTTCTTTTCTCCCTGTGCTGTTTCACGTGTGAGGAATCCCCTCCATTAAGGTATACAGGTTAGGATACACTTATAACAAGGATCTGAAAAAAAAAACCCAACTCAACAGGTGGTGGTTTCAGAAGTGTGATGTGCTATGGAGTATGTAACATTTTCTGACCTAACTGATCCATCTCTCATGCTTACTATGAACAAAATTTTTATCTCAGGAACAAGTGATGTTTCAAAGGGCTACTGCATCCTACCCATGCAGAGTGATTTCATTTTACCATGGTTTTAAAGCCTTTAAAGACCTTTTTCTCCTTTCTTTTATTTTTTTTTCCCCAAAGGGAATATTGTTGCTTCTGATAACAAGAGTATAAGGAGACTATAAAAACACTGTATGTTATGCTTTGAGGTGTGCTAGTTTGTATACACCATTCTATGGCTTCGGGTTTATATATCTACAGCCATTCCCAATGTCAATGAGGAAATAGGATATTGGTAGAGGTATAGTTAATAAATATGGGTACCTACTTTTAGGGCTGCTGGTATCTAATATATAGACATCATTATTTAATTAGATTTTACAATAAATTTTATCAGATTTTTGACCCAAATTACCTTGTCATTCTGATAATGATGCTATTTGAAAAATAGAGAGGTGTTAATAATTTCAGTCAGCCACATATGTGTGCATTTGTGTGCATACATGCTCACATCACGTTTTTTTATAAGTTCTTATATGAATGCAATTATAAGTGTATCCTTTTGAAATGTTTCACAATATTTTACCAAATAAGATATATCTGAACTTTAATAACATTGTCATGAAAATCAAAACAGAAAATGGAAAGATGCAAACCCATGTATAACACAGATATATTATTAGGTAGAAGCTATAAAATAAAATGTTTAAAGTATATGATAAACAGGAAAACTATGTTTGTTCTCTAAAATATGATACTTAATGTAAGATTAATATTAATCTCACATTGTTTCAGCTGTCTAAAATCCCTGTGCCTCATCAAAACAGGTCATTTAGGTTTGTTTCCTAATCAATAGAATGAGAAAGACAAATCCAAAATGTTACTGATATGAGAGGCATCTATATGAGTAGAGATATATTAGGTAACTTTTTATTGAGGAATCTAATTTGTTTCTAATCCAGTAAATTTTCAGTTCCAGAAGTGGGTGATGTGAGGCATACTATATATTGATACCCTTTTTCTGTTCCGCTTTGGATCCTATTTTATGTAATGTTAAAGCTGGAAGGTACTATATTTCCTTAAATTCACCAAGTCATCTAGCAATTCCTTAAAGTATTTCTGAAAATTCTCAGTGTGATGCTTAGCTTGAATTCTATGGTTTTGGGGTTATTTTTCTGCTTCTTTTAGTCTAAGGAATTTTCTTTGTTGAGATATTCAGAGCAAAATCTTAAGACACATTTTAACATCCTCAGCTTTTTAACTTCCTTGATATATTTTATGACATATTCAGAAAACAATTTCACTATGGCCAAGGGCCAAACCTTTTAGCCACTTTGGAAAAACTCCAACGTCCCCTCACAGGTTGCTAGGCCTTGATCCAACAAAGCACTTAACCACAGGTTTAACTACCCTGCTGGATTCTGTCCATAAAACACTGAGATTGTCACAAGATATTTAACTCTTTAAAAATTTATGTTCTTTTTAATTTTTGGACAGTAAGAAAAAATATGGTACATTGGCCAGAAGAGACAGGCCAAAGAGAGCATACCCCCTTTGGTAAATGAGAAAGGAGAATTGGCTGCAACAGATGTGGAGAAGGCTGAGGTACATAATTAATTCTTTGCCTCAGTCTTCTCTGGCAGCTGGGATTCTCATAATTCTCATGTCCCTGAACTTTGCATCCCTGAACCTCTAGGTGGGAATTGGGGGAGTAAATCCCCCACCAAATGTAAGGGCAGAGCAAGTCCAAGACTTTCTCATGAGACTGAATGTCTACAAGTCTATGGGGCCGGATGACATGCATCCCAGGGTCCTGAAGGAGCTGGCTGATGTGGTTGCTGAGCCGCTCTCCATCATATTTGAAAAGTCGTGGCTGTCAGGAGAGGTCCCTGGGGACTGGAAAAAAGGTCACATCAGTCCCATTTATAAGAAAAGGAGCAAGGAAGACCCAGTGAACTACAGGCTGGTGAGCCTCACCTCTGTGCCTGGGAAGATCATGAAACATCTTCCTGGATGACATGTTGGAGCACATGAGGGATGAGCACGTGATCCGGGACAGTCAGCACAGCTTCACCAAGGGAAGGTCGTGCCTTACCAATCTGGTGACCTTCTATGATGGAGTGACAGCATCAGCAGATAAAGGGATGGCAACCTGGACTTGTTCAAGGCCTTTGACATGGTCCCCCACCACATCCTTATCTCTAAATTGGAGAGATGTGGGTTTGACAGGTGGACCATCCAGTGGACAAGAAACTTGTTGAAAGAATGCAGAAAAAGGGTGGTGGTCAATGGCTCTATGACCAGACCATTCTATGATTCTATGATTCTATAAATATCTATGGAGCAAGAATCCTACAGCCATTAATGAAATATAAGCCCCTATTAAAAATCACTTGTGTCGCCTTAAACATTTAAATCAGAATTTAACATGTTCAGCTTATGTCCTAGATATATATAGTGATATGAATTCTTTTTTCTGACCTTAAGTTCAAGGAATTCACATGTGAAAGTAGCACTGTCTGTTGAGAAAACAGAGAGAGGGAAGGGGAGTTGTATTTTAGCCCTTGACACCAATTAAGCAACACAAAGCCGCTATCTCTGTGGTGGGATAGGAAAGAGAATCTGAAGAGTGAATGTGAGAGAACTCATGAGTTGAGATAAAACCAGTTTAATAGGACACACAAAAATGGGAAAATAATAATAAGAACATATATTAAGAATATATACACAAAAAGAAGTGACAAACAGCACAGTTTCTCTCCACCCAAAGTCAGTGCTTCTCAAGACCCCCCCCAAACTGCCCAGCCTCTCAAGCCCACATGTGCAAGTAAAGCAACACATAGAATTAATTCACCACTTCCCATCAGCAGGCAGGTGTTCAGCCATCACAGGGCTGCAAAAAACCCTCAAATGTCACACCAGGACCCCAGCTGCCCACTCAACACCTCAGCCAAACTCAGCCTATCCCCCATTATAAACAGAACATGATGTTGTATGGTACAGAATATCCCTTTGGCCAGTTTGGGTTAGCTGTCCTGGCTCTGTCCCCTCCCAGCTTCTTGGGTTCCCCCTGCATTCTCATTATTAGGGCAGTGTGAGAAGCTGAAAATTCCTTGACAGCTTCATGTTGATAGGTTAAGTTTTGTATTCAGTTATTCAGTAACATGCGGTTTTCATCTGACATAAACTAAAAAATATCCAAAATGAGATGAGAAAAGTGAAGGTGGGTTAAGGATGGTTCTCATACTGGTTCTACTACAAAATTTCTCCCATCACAATCTATTACAGCCACAGTGAGAAGGCTGAGATGTCAAAAACACCATTCATGTGGCAGAAACAAGGGGAAAATGCTGCTGCAAAGACTTTGGAAATACATTGGAACAAGTGCTGAAATGAACAGTTACAGAGCCAATAAAATGCAGGTTTACAGAACTGCGAGCAGAAGACATTCAGCATTACAAAGGTTAAATCAATTAAGGCACTGTGAAACATCATTAATCCAGATTTCTTTCTTTGAATAGATAGAAATCAAACCATCATAGTAGCAATCGATTTTTCTTAAGATTAATATCTTAAATATTTGTGGTGATTTGCATCTTAAACTTGCCTATTTATTTTCATGAATTCTCAAATTGCTATAGATCACTGAGATTGTAGATGCCCAAAGCTGTGGATATGTTAAAGTGCCATGTGAGTGGCCTGAATCCTGCTCTTAAGACAAAATTCAGGAAACAACTCATCAAAAAAGTGGACGTTGAAATTGATTGAAAACTGTCTCAACAGCAGGGCATAGATGGTGGTGATCAGTGGCACACAGTCTAGTTCAAGGCTGGTATATAGCAGTGCATTGCAGGGGTCAATAGCGGTTCCAGTCCTATTCCATGTCCTCATTAATAATGTGGATGATGGAGCAGAATGCACCCTCAGAATGTTCGTAGAAAGTGCCAGCTTGGGAGGAGTGGATGATGTGCCACAGCTCTTTTTCTGCCATCCAAAGGGACCTCAAAAAAGCTGGGGAAATGGGGGGAGATATGGGCTAACAGGAGCCCTGTGCAGTTCAAAAAAGGGAAATACACTCCCAATATGAACTGGGGCTTTACCAGTTGGAAGCAGCTTTGGAGAGAAGGTCCTGGTGTACACCAGGTTAAACATGAGCCAGTGATGTGCCCTTGCAGCAAAGAAGGCTAGTGCTATCCTGAGCTGCATTAGGAGGATTGCTGCCAGCATGCTGAGGGAGATGAACCTTTGTCTCTATTCAGCACTGGTGAGGCCACACCTGGAGCACCACTGTGCAGGTCTGGGCTCCTACCAGAGAGGTATAGACATACTAGAGAGAGTACAGTGAACTCCCAAGAAGCTCATGGAAGGACTGCAGCATGAGAAAAGACTGGGAGACTAGTGATAGTTCAGCCTAGGAAACAGAAGACTCAAGGAGGATCTTATTAATGTGTACATAACATCTGAAGGGGGGAATGCAAAGAAGACAGAGAGGCACATTTTCAGTGCTGCTCAGTGTTAGGACCAGAGGCAATGGATGCAAGCTGGAACAGTGTGCCATCTGTACATCAGGAAATACTTTATTACTGTGGGGATGACTGAGCTCTAACACAGGTTACCCTGGGAGGTTGTGGAGTCTCCCCCCTTGTAGATGTTCAAAAGCCATATGCATGTGGTTGTCAGCAACTGGCCTTAGCTGGACCTGCTTGAGGAGCATAGTTGGACCAGGTGACCTCCAGAGGTACTCCAATCTGAACCATTCTGTGACTGTACATGAAAAGCATTTACACTGCCTAGTCAAATAATACTAATTGAACTGAATAATGACAGAGTGGAAATAGCTATAAAACTTGTGCAGTAAGGGGAATCTACATGTAAAACTTTATAATGAAGCATGAATAATGATTATGAAAATGAAAGACTAGGGAAAGGAGTAAGAAATTTATAATATATATGCCAGATATAATGCATGTTATGATATAGATTATGAGAAAGCAAAGGTAAAAATTAAAGAAATAGTGAAAATATTTAAATGTTACCATGTCATTAAAACTCTTGAAACAAATTGATGTGGATTTTAAAAATTGAATAAGAAAAGGACAGATAGATAAATTTGTAATAGATTAAAATTTTAAACAGGAGAAAGTATTAGATTTGTGATTTTAGAGGTCTAATCCACTAAATAACAATGTTGCATGTGACATAAAAGTAGAAGTTATTTCAAAATTCCATTCCAAGCAACAGACTTAGCAGCTGGAGAAATTAATATTAATGTGTCAAAAATTAAAGCAAGCCAAAGAAAGCATATCATTAGATAAAATTTGAGGTTCTATCATTAGGGAGAAATGAAAGCAGTAAGTTTGGACATGTACAAAGAAAAGGAGAAAGTAAATAAAAAAATAAAAATTATTTAAAAAATTAATACATCTGCTTTGGTGATTGCAGTTGATCAGGATAGAGGATATCTGCCAGTGAAGTCTCACCTGAAAATAAACCAGTTTATATAAGTCAAGACTGGTATGCAGAGTAAGCCAGATAATCAAGTTGCTTCTAGATCCAAACCAAAACACTAATAAATGAGTAGGCAAAATGTGAACTTCTTTCTTGCAAGTGATAAGTTTCATTCTTACTATGAAGATTCCTAATGTTCATCATCCAGTCTTTAAGATCTGTGTCCACTTAAGATGTCCTTGCCTTGTATAATGTGACAGGACTTCACTTAAGGCATGGAATTCCTCTTTCCAGATGACATTGGATGACAGAGCATATTTCTCTCATATACCTTCTACAAGGCAATGTTCATAACAAATTATAGTCAATATTGGTAGGTGGGATACTTGAGGTTCTTTGTGACTCAGTTATCTAAGAGTTCATTCTAGAAGATGCTGAGCCTCAGTATTATCTGTCTAAGGAAAAAAAAATGACTCAAAAAGAAAAAGGAAAGGAAAGAAAACAACAGAAAAAATAGGAAGTAGATCAGGGAGGGGAAGTTTATTTTTTAAAAGAAAAATTAAAGAAAAAAATTAGATTTGCTTTTAGAATGGGGATCCTAAGGAGTGGAAGAACCAGGGATACTTAATATTATACAGACAGAGAGGGAAAAAGACATATAAAAGTGTAAGAAACAAATTATTTCAATAAATTATGTAATTGACAATAGTGGAGTGAATCCAGCAGCATAATTATCCAAATATCAAACTTATTGTTTTAAAATCTATTTTAAAATGATGGCATGGACACTTGGCTCCCACAGTTCTTATCGACCTAAAAATTTCTGTACTGTGGAAATTTCTTTGCAATTTTTAAACTCATGAAAATTCTTTTTTAAAATCAGTAAAATAATCATAATGGATGCCATGATACACAGCTTCTTTGGATTTCTTTTTCCAAGGACTTTATTTCAATTATCAGCTTAAGTAGTACTTCAGTACTGAAATGGATTAAGTTTCTGTTCAGGAAACTCTTGTGGTAATGTAAAGAAGGAACAATTTCATTTGAGAGGTTCAATGATTTTTCCTGCAAGTAGGAATTTAGAAGCAATGAAGAATCAATATGCAAAGCCTCAGGATGATCATTTCAGTGTTTAAAGTCTGCATGTGGTAATTGACAAATTTTAGACCATTTCAGATGGCTAAAACTGTTCCTGTATCTGTTTTTCTAATACGAGGCCAATTGCTTCTATTAAGAAAAGAAATATGGAATATTTACCATATGCATAATTCAGTTGCCATCTATGGAATGAAATATGGGCTCAGTCATATACTTCTAAAAGTACAGTTGAAACATCAGTACCCGAAAGGAATCAGTTTATGTAGTTGTTGTGGTTAAACCCTGGGCAAACCCAAGTCCTGTGCATCTGTTCATGCCCTCCCCCCTTGGTGGCATGGAGGAGAGGAGCAGAAGGTTAAAAGTGAGAAAACTTGTGAATTGAGATAAAGACAGCTTCATAGGCAAAGCAAAAGCCGTACACACAAGCAAAGAAATCCAAGGAATTCATTCACCAGATCCCATGGGCAGACAGGTGTTCAGCCATCTCCAGGAAAACAGGGCTCGAACATGTATATTTAGGAGGAAAACTACCATAACTCTGTATTTCCTGCCTTCTTCCCCCAGCTTTTATTTCTGAGCATGATGTCATATATTATGGAATATCCCTTTGATCAGGTGGGGTCACTAGTTACATCCACGACCCCCTTCCCTTCTTCTGCTGGCTGGTGGGGTTGTGTGAGAAGCAGAAATGGCCTTGTCTCTGTGTAAGTACTCCTCAGCTATAGCTGAAACACCTCAATGTTAATGACACTGCTTTCAGCAAAAACATAGCCCCATACTAATTACTGTGAAGAAAATTAACTCTGTCCCAGTCAAAACAAATACAACAGCGAATAATTGAATCTGCAGAAGAAATCTTTATAGCTTCAACTTTGAAGAAAGAATTGTAGGGCTTCTGTGAAGAAGATAACTGTAGTTCAATGAGAATGATCTAACCAGCAGATTACAGGCTGCTGGTGTTAGGAGCTTCAGATCAAATGCAATATGCTGAAATTATGCCTAGTTTACTAGGTTCAAGTAAGCACACACACACACACACACACACACACACACAAATAAAAAGCCCTATCACAATCAGCTGTGTAAACAGCTACAAACTATTGACATACGTTGCTTTGGGCATAATACATAGGATACAACAGCTCCTGTAGGAGTACAAAAGAAAAGGGATCTACAAAGGTTTTAGTGTTCACATTAGCACACTGTAGTGAGGTGACCACTCTTTGGATCAGGTAACACTGTTTTGAACCTGCAGAGTAAATTAGATTGAAAGATACATATATAATAAATGTTAGTGAAAATAGCATCAGTGTGCTATGGCAAAGCTCTATCTATCACTATACCTAAGTACTGAGCATAATTAAGAAATATATTTTAAAAATACTGCACAGTATGATAAAATATTTTTTCTAAAAAAAAAGGGGGTTCAAGTATTTTTTCCCACTTTTTTTGTTTTAAATCCCTCATTCATATTTTGCTTTTAATTTTATTGTTTGTTTTTTTCTTAAATCCACATTTCTCATTTCTGTTTTTAGTAAAACGAGCTACCAATTCCTGTTAGCTTTTAAAGTCTGCTGTAGCTAGCTGTGTAATTCATGACTGGAAAAAGGCATGCACATTCAGATGGTTTTATTCATTACTGATCCAGGAGTATCAAGCTTCTGATCATCTGCTGGAGTATTGGAACAAGAATAAGAATATCATGAGATTACATGGCACACACCTATTCATCTGGTAAATTGGAGATTAGCTGAGTTTTAAACAGTTAACAGGTTGTTATTTTGCAGGATGGTTTGCAAAGGCAGCCCAGAAGTTTTGGTACCACGAACATGGGATGGTGCAGCAGTGGCAGTGAGAGGCTAGAGAATTCATTCCCTGGTTCTTTAGACTCTTCACCACCAACAGAGCTCGGAAGGAGATACGGTACTGTCAAGGTTTTGGGCTTCAGGGACAACCTGTTGACTCTCCTTGGAACTGGGGACTGTTATTCGGCTGAGTGTCATGACCAAAAGGGTTACCCAGTCTGCATGTGTGTAAGAGATTGCAACTGTGGGTTCGTAGCATTCTTTAATGCACAAGGATACAAGGCTTTATCCCCTAAATTTCTCTAACAGCAATAATCAGTAGGTATATACCATTACAGGTTACTATAAACATCCTTAGTAAAGCAACTTATCAAGCAGGCATGCTAGATTACTTGTATAGATATATATAATATGGGTATCAAGCAAATTACATGGATTTCAGAAAGGGCCAAACCATCCTGAAGGAGGTTTCATCCATTCCAGATGCGGAACAACAAACTGAATCAACCCTAG
Organism: Porphyrio hochstetteri; assembly: GCA_020800305.1. Classification (NCBI taxonomy): domain Eukaryota; kingdom Metazoa; phylum Chordata; class Aves; order Gruiformes; family Rallidae; genus Porphyrio; species Porphyrio hochstetteri. The sequence goes on along the minus strand of CM036905.1, from coordinate 172,164,402 downwards.
GAGTGGGCTCAGAGGGGGACCAATAAAATAGCAAACAACAGTCTCTTCAAAGATGATCCACTTCACAGAGCCTGCAGTCAGCCAGGTGTGCCTAGTGAGAGTCTTAAGACTTTGTAGGGAAAGGTAATGGAACAGCTTGTTCTGGATGCCATCTCCAAGCAATTGGAAGAGAAGAAGGTCATGAGGAGTAGTCAGCATGGATTCACTAAGGGGAAATCGTGCTCGACCAACCTCATAGCCTTCTACGATCTCATGACAGGCTGGGTAGATGGAGGGAGAGCAGTGGATGTCATCTACCTTGACTTCAGCAAGGCCTTTGATACTGTCTCCCATGACATCCTGATAGCAAAGCTGAGAAAGCATGGGATAGATGAGTGGACAGTGAGGTGGGTTGAGAATTGGCTGTCGGACCGAACCCAGAGGGTTGTGATTCGTGGAGTAGAATCTGACTGGAGGCCTGTTACCAGCGGTGTTCCCCAGGGCTCAGTGTTGGGTCCAGTCCTGTTTAATATCTTCATTGACGATCTTGATGAGGGAATAACATCCACCCTCAGCAAGTACGCCGATGATACAAAGCTGGGAGGAGTGGCTGACACGCAGGAGCACTGCGCTGCCATCCAGAGAGACCTGGACAGGCTGGAGAGCTGGGCAGTGAGAAACCAGATGAAGTTCAACAAAAGCAAGTGTAAAGTCTTGCACCTGGGAAGGAACAACTGTTTGTATCAGTACAGGCTGGGGGATGACCTGCTGGAGAAGAGCTCAGTGGAGAAGGACCTGGGGGTCCTGGTAGATGACAGGTTGGCCATGAGCCAGCAGTGTGCCTCGGTGGCCAAGAGAGCCAATGGGATCCTGGGATGCATCAGGAGGAGTGTAGCCAGCAGGTCAAAGGAGGTGATCCTCCCTCTCTACTCTGCCCTGGTCAGGCCCCACCTGGAGTATTGTGTCCAGTTCTGGGCTCCTTGGTATAAAAAGGACAGGGATCTCCTGGAAAGAGTCCAAAGAAGGGCTACGAAGATGATTAAGGGCCTAGAGCATCTCCCCTATGAGGAAAGGCTGAGTAAGCTGGGACTGTTCAGCCTTGAGAAGAGAAGACTAAGGGGGGACCTAATCAAAGTTTATAATTATCTGAAGCAGGGGATGCAGGGGGAATCAGCCAGCCCCTTTTCAGTGGTCTGTGGGGATAGGACAAGGGGCAATGGCTGCAAGTTGGAGCATAGGAAGTTCCGCACCAACATGCGGAAGAACTTTTTCACAGTGAGGGTGACTGAGCACTGGAATAGGCTGCCCAGGGGGGTGGTGGAGTCTCCTTCACTGGAGATATTCAAGACCCGCCTGGACGCCTATCTGAGCAATATGTGCTAGGGAGCCTGCTTTGGCGGGGGGGTTGGACCCGATGATCTCTCGAGGTCCCTTCCAACCCCTACAATTCTGTGATTCTGTGATTCTGTGATTCATGGGGAGAATTCAACGTGATTAGGAAAGGAAAAAGTATTTGCAGCATAGGAATTTCTCAGAGACAGATATTTGGGATAAAGTCCTTTTTATATCAGTCATATGAAGGCATAGGACACCCGAACAGCCAATAGATGCTGTTAATTTCTGGTTTTTACTTGTAACAGCCAAGACATTATGGTGTTTTCTGTAATTTAGGACAACTGTTATTTTCTCAGACTGTTTCCACTTTCTCAGATAATAAATTGTCATTACAGAGTCTGCATTTCATGCTTATTGGTGGTAACTCAGGATGTCTCTGATTTCTAGGTACCCAGCTGTACTTCAAAGGCTTCAGCTGCACTTCTCAAGGATGCTTCTGGTTCCCAACCCTAGTTCCCAGGCTCACAGCTCAGGCACTGGCAAGCAATTTCTCTGGCAGTATTTTCAGCAGACATTCTTTCCTGTTCAGTAATTTTCCCCTTCTAACTAGGCCACTTGTATTGCTGCTCACATCACAGGGGAAAGCTGAGTCTGGTAGATTTAAGGTCTCAAGTTTTCTTTTTTTTTTCTAGGTCTTTTTTCTTCTGTTCCTGCTCATAGATAGAGAATACCCACACATAAAACAGGGCAGAGAGTAGTGATCAGGCACAGGGATCAGTTCAGACAGAGCTTGCTTATACATCACCATCCCCTTATATTTCCCTTTACACTGTTGATTCTTTCAAATCAGCCTTGATTCTTCCCTTTCTCTGATATTGTTTCTACCCATTAAACACACTCAGAACTTCTGTATTCTAACATCTTCACCTGTATCATCTCTTCTTTACGTGGTATCACTCATGAGGTTAGTGAGGCACTGCAGCATTTCGAATGTTGCCAACGTTTCCCTTCAGCTGCCTGTAACTTTCAGCCATTCTGTACAACTGCATTTAATTACTTATGTGATCCATCCATTCATCCCTCATAAGAGCTACCTGCAACTTCTGTCAACTTCTTGCTCTGTTATGTATTATGTCCAGTGCTTCTGCATGGCAAATCAAGCAGTTTCTCGTGGGATGTTGCTAGCTAATCTTCAGGACAAGGTCTAGACATTTGCCTTCACACCTCATCACCGGTGTTCAAAGTAAAGTGATAAAAAATGCACTCTGCATAAATCAAATATAATAATTCACATTAATCTAGTAATAATCCACAAAATTTGTTGGTTTATATTTAGTACAGTGTTGAGGACATTCTACTTCACTGTATGACCTTAGTTTCCAAGTTTTGGTTTGCTGTGATAGAAGAAGCATTGTAAGGTTTCATAGATAATTTCATGGCAAATTTATTAATAAATTGAGTGTACTTAGTGCTTAGGAGATCAGTGTTGCACAAAATCAGATAACATATTTTTTTCTCTTTGAGAAATATTGGAATGGCTATGTTTGGATTCAAACCAAGGCTCCATACAGCTCAATATCCTGTATCTCACAATGATCATTGGCAGATGCTTACAGAAGACTATTAACAGGAAAGGCATTTAGGATTCTTTCCAAGTCTCCAGCAGTTTTCAGCTTGGGGAATTTCCTGACCCTGATGTTTTTTTCTGATTTAGTAATCTTTAAAACTTTACTCTTCCAGGTGCTGTTGTTTCCCCCCTTGAACCATTGATCTGGATGATATGAAACATTCCAATTCATATATACCTTGTTTAATTGCTTAAATGGGAAAAAACTTGCATCAAAAAAAATGGGTATGATTCCCATCCACTTTCACTTATCACATGTAAGCAATGCAGCTACTTGTAGACATCCCTATCCAAGGGACAATCCTTGTGGATCCCTGAAAATGCTCCCTCTGACCAGTTATGCATTGGGATTGTGCATTGGGATTGTTGGTGGGTACTTCTTGTAGTAGGAGAACAGCTGTTGTCTGACTACAGAGGTCAGAGGTCTTGAGATCAATGGTCTGCCACACCTGGGACCTCTCAGGGTTGATGTCTCCTGGCGTCAATCATCCCTCTTACAGTGCATTGGTGCCATACCTTGAACAGGGGCTATGTGAAAGGTGGGTTTCCTCCCTGGGACTAATTCCCCATATGATTGGTGCAAATGACAGTTCTAGCTGCTAATTAGTTAGCACTCTGTTCACAGACCATCGCCCCATCATCCTGTTGCTATGGCAGAAGTATCATATTTTTACTGCAGTAATTCTCACTCTGTCATCAACTTATTGGTAGGGAAGTCTCAAGTAGCAAGCTTTATACCTAACACTTTGTGCATGGTAATTTAGGTGCTTTAAGATTGAAAAATCTTCATGGAGACATCCACATCAACGTCCTTTGGCAAGGACCTCTATAGATTTGATGACCTTAACATAAATAAATATTTCAGTATTTTCTGGTTTTACACATTTCTTTTGATGGACACTATTTTTTGTCTATCTATACTCTCTTCATGCCACTCAAGATTTTAGAGAAATTTAGCATAAGTCCTTCCTCTGATCAATCTCATTTACAGTCTGAAGAGACATAGCATATTGAGTTATTTCTATAAGCTAGCCACAAGCACTTTTTGATGGTCTTCCTTAACAGTTTCTTCCTCTCAGGATATTATTTTTAAGATAATTAAGTGTATTCTTTACTATGTGTGTAAACTATAGATGCTACTTCTTTTTAAACTCTGAAAAATCTTATTCATTGTTGGATAAATCTTATTTCTATAATGTGCCTGTTAGAAAGAACTGAATCAGTTAAATCTAGAAGTTTTACAGACACTGAACCAGAACTACCTAATTTACCATCTGCTGTATAGAGCATTAATTCCTGTTCCTAATTAGCTTTCATTTATGTGGTTAATGCATACAAGAAGGGCTTCAACCATCTGCAATTTTCCCCAAAGACATTCATCAGAAAATAAGTAGTTCCTGAAATCTTTTGATCTTGACCTTTTTTTTTTGTGTGTGTGTAAAAACTGACAGAAATGAAAGACATGATATACTTGTAATAAGTTAGGATTGAAAGAGAGTTATTCCACATATAGGTTGCATTATCATTTTAGATATAATTTCATAACATTTCATTTGTATCTCACAGTGATTATCTGAGAGACTGGATTTTGTCTAATTTAAATTAGAGTTAAAATTAACTGTATCCTATCTGAACCCAGGACATTATCCACTCCTTATCCTATATGATCCATTTCATTCTCAGATCCCACAATACCCTCAATCACCTCTATTTCCCCTGTCTATGAGATAGATAGATATACACACACAGACAGATATCATTCCCTTATTCTATAGGCCATTCCTCTAGAATGTCTGTTAAGTTTATTTAGTCCATGACTTTGGGCCCCATCTGTCTTAACAGTCCCTCAGGGAAGGAGTGATGACATGTGCTGTTGAATTGTTGTGATGTCTTGAACTTGTTGTGATGCTTTGGTCTTGCTTGAGCAACTTTGAAACTTTTGGTATGTACAAATCTGAAGAGATCTAAGAAGCCTTGAGTTCTTGTTATGCTACTGAGGACAAAAGGAGGAATATCAAACTATAAACCAGGAACTAAGAAGGAATGCAAGGAGGCTCAGATAGGAATGCAACCAAGGACAATATTGGTGGCCACATCCTGGAAGGGTGCAGATACACTAACAAGAAACTAGTCAAAACCAGGTAACTGTAAGAGAAGTAACAAGCCATGTAAAATAACACACAGGGTGAATGCTTCAAGGAAGAGTCCAACTAAAGGACATCTTCAGACAACCAATAGAGATCACTAAAAGGGCAATCAAAGACCCTCACAGAAGACCCTCAAATACTTAAAGCTCATGTGTAATAAATATACTATACAAATAACCTAATTAATTCCATGAAATGATATGAATCTGTATTATGCTGAGAATTCTAATTAATATACATGTACTAGAATAACACATGCTGTTGCTCTCACAGCTACCCGTATCAACACTAGGTGCAAGTACCCGTGTGCATCCTGTGCAATAAAGAATGTCTGCTTTCTAAAACTCCCAAATTACAACTTGGAAGGTTTCTTAGACGACGTTTTGTGCAACAGTTGCACGCTGCATTTGGAGTTTGCATCTGGTGTATCTGGTATAGTCCATGCTTGTGGTCTGCAGGTTCAAGATGTTGATTTCAATTAAGTTGTTGGGTGCCAGTTTCTGAGGCCAGTTCAAATTCTATTATCATGGCACTCATACTTCATTAGTTTGGGTGATTGCTACTGTAAAACTGTTGATTCAGCATGTAGAAGTTGTAGCAATAATAACATACAATGACATGGTTAGTTAGCAATTAATGTTTGGGTTTTTTGGTTTTGTTTTGTTTTGTTTTTAAATCTGTTTACTATTCTCACCTAAAACCAGATTCCCTTGAGGTACACATCGGAATCCCCCATATTTTTGCATCACTCACCAAGTTCACCGAGGTCCTTGAGAAAAAGCAGTCCCACAAACAGGTTTGCCTTTGCCTAAAGCAGGGATAACCCAAACTCTTTTCCCTAGTGTATTCTTCATACACTCTGTGGGGACTTTTTCTCCTTTTATGGTGTGTGGAAGTTCTGATTAAGTGGGGCCAGGTCAATTAGTAGACCCCCTTAGGAAAATTAACTAGGTGGGCTTTGGTAAATGTATATCCTAATATTTGAGGGTCCCACCACCGATAGCTCTCAGTGTAGTCATTAGCAGCCCATAGCGCTTTTCAATTTTCCCAGAGGTTTGTGCATGATAGGAGATGTGATACATCCACTTAATGCCATGCTCTTGACTCAGGTGCCTATGCAGGTGTTCCAGAAATGAGTCCTGTTTTCTGACTCAATTCTTTCTGGGGTGCCATGTCACCACAGAACTTGTTTTTCAAGGCCCAGGATAGATTAGCAGGTGGTGGCAAATTATACGGCATGTATTTCTGAACATCAGGTCCTTGCTTCCACCATTGTAAGCATATAGCACTGTCTTGGTGGGTTTGTGGCAATAATTCACTCTTACAATGCCAGTCTAGATCTACCTGAACTACAATTTTAGCAACCTCATCCACCTGCTGATTGTTTTGTTGTTCCTTAGTGGCCTGACTCTTCAGTACATGGGCATTTATGTGACTTACTTTTACAGTCAGCTTCTCTACCAGGCAGTGCTATCTTGCCATAATTCACCAGCTCAGAAAGGTTTGCCTCTGTGCTGCCAGTGACTCATGATTCCATTGCCATAACTACACTACAGGTCATTTGCCACCATCTATGAGTCAGTATAGAGGTAGAACATTGGCCGCTTCCCACTTTTAGGAATGTCTACAGCTAGATGGAAGACTTTAATCTCTGCAAACACTCTTGATTCACCTTCTTATTCAGCAGTTTTTGCAACTCATTTGTAAGATACCATACAGCAGCCTTCCACCTCCAATGCCTTCCCAAAATGCAACTGGACCCATCAGTAAACAGGGTGTATGTCTTCTCTCACATTGCCTCTGGGCCAGACACAATGGGATGTTTTCTCCAGTCATTCCCATTTAGACTCACTTCAGCCTCTAGCAGAGTCTGTTGGGATCCCCCTGCCACTCCAGAAATACAAATGGTTCCTGCACCTTCATGGCTTGACAACATTAAAGTATTGTGCTGAAGCCCAGCTTTTATGGAAGTCACCTGGAAATAGCTGTGAACACATGCTAGCAAAATAAAGGTTCTTTAAAATATATAAGAATTCCTATTTCATATGTAGCTCGAATGCCATTAATATAGCATCTGCATGAGTGTAACAAGCATAATCTGACTTTTTATCAAGAAGGATAAAATTGCTGAATTTTTTGTACTAAGACAACTTGGTGGGTTGAACCCAGCAGCAGCCTAACACCTATCCTGACTCTCTCTCTCTCTCCCCTTTCCCATGGATTGAGAAGAAAATAAAAGGAAGGTGAAAAGACAAGTGGATCAAGATTTTCCACATTGTGTATTTGAGGCCAAATTGAAGACATAAAAACTGAGGGCTTGGACTGCTAGCTGAGTGGAAAACTGACTGGACCATCAGGTTGAAAGTCTAGTGATTAACAATTTGAAGTTCTGTTCACTATTAGAGGCATTCTTAAGGAATTGATAATGAAGCCAATACTATTCCATGTCTTCATTAGCAACTTGGATGAAGAGAGAAGATAGACTCTATTACATCAAACTGAGGAACTGCTGACTCCCTGGAGGACAGGCCTACCATTCAAGGAAATATTGACCTTGTGACTTCCAAAGGTACTTTCCAACCTAAATTATTCTTTCATTCTATAATTTAGGTAGATTGCAGTGAATATGAAGTGTTAGAAGCAGTCACTTTGCATATTGAAATGTTACTTTCAGATTAGATGTTGGACTGCATTAGCCTCCTAAATCTATTAATTATGGAGTTCCTCATAGGACAAGTGTTTCACTGATTTGATTCAATGTTTATATATAGCCTTGGGCTCAGAATGCTTCCAACTATTTTTGGCACCAAAGAGAATTGTTTAATGCAAATCATTTAAACAATCCAGGCACTGGAAAGAGCCAGTACACACAGTAGGATTCAGTTTTTCAAACATGGTAGTTTAGAGCTGTTTTAGTTGTAAGTTCTTATATCAATGTTCAGTCATTACTCCTAAAAGGTATGTGTCCTGACTGAGAGCCTTCTATATGTCTTGAATATGCTACAAGCCTACTCATATAGCAATACTTACCTGAGGTTTATAGATCCTCTAGTGGAAGAACTCTCATCTTCAGTAATAAATTAGGAACAAGTATTTCATATGTCTGAAGTGGGATGACTTACTTGTATTATTTGGAATCAATTGGTTTTACGTGGGGCTTTTTTGTGTCTAAAAACCACCTATAATACCATGACAACACAATTAAATTACTAGTATAAAATGGTTACTTAATCCATTTGTGCAGTAGATGAAGGAACCAGAGTCATGAAGCTTTAATGACATTAAGTAACTTGGCAAATAAGCATGCTAATTTATTATGATTGGCTAGTGTCTTCCAAGAATTTTTAATCTGATTCTCGTAATGAATTAATGATAGTATAACAGTACTGAGGTGTTTTTTTAGCCCTGTTCAAAAAAATAATAATTTTAAAAAGTCAGTTTCATCTTTATTTTTCAGATCCTGAATAATAATAGTTGACATTGCCATTGTTGTCATCATCATCATCATTCTAAATGTCCTGGGATCAAAATATGTTAACGCACTTGCAGTGTAAGAGTGGTAATTGTGCTAATCTGACATAATGGGACTTTTGGTAAAGGTTACATTCATCCACAGGAGAAAGTGACCATTTTCTATGTGTAAAATCACGTCAATTACCATAAGGCTTGAAGTTTTTCTCAACTACTTGGTGATGAACAAATAATAGCTGTCAGTTTCTGATCTGTGCTTCGTCTGTAGTCAGTGAAGAATAACAAGGCATTGTTATTACTATGTAGGACATTTATTTATCAACAGTAAGATGAGATGGCAGAGATTTTCAGGGATATATTTATTTATGTTTTTCATGAAGAAGAGGGGGGAAAAAAAAAAAGGTTTGATTCTGTTACATAACAAATGCTGTTATTTCAAAAATGTTAGGTTGTCTGAGACATCTATATGGAAGACTCATGCCTTTTTGGAGCAGTGTCTGTAGGCTCCCAAGATGTTCTAAGTAACCTATAATGACAATAGCTGTGTACTGAAAGCCATACCAGGTAATAAATTTAAGCATCTGATCTAAAGTATCTCTTTAGGCTCCTTCTATAGTTAATGCAGAGTGACAGGTTCCTCCAGGTAAAAGTAGTTTTTTTAAACATATGTAGGATGAATCATTCACTGAAAGTTTTTGTTTGTATTTTCATTGACTGTAAAGAAAAGATGCAATATTAGCTCAGATTTTCCTCTGAATTTTAAAGGATAAGTTTAAATTCATTTCTTTTAACCCAGAATGTATAATTAACTCTCCATGAAGTAAAGGACTATCACAATTTCATCTATTCTTCGAAGACTGGAGCAGGTTTTCAGGTTGTTTTGGGTTTTTTATTGTTGTTGTTGTTTTTGTTTTGGGTTTGTTTATTTATTTTCTTTTTAAAGTAGATATGTGGGAAGAATACTGGAATCTAGTCAAATGGAAAGAATCAATGATATAAAAGAGATTTTTTTTTTTTTAACCTGGTTTCATTTGAAGCGTCTTGCACTGCACATTTTTGCTTGTGTATGTTATCTATTTATTTTTGAATCTATATTGTGTCTTAGAAAGACTGTAAGTTGAATTTGTACATTATTGGATTATGGAAAACATACATGAAAAGTAGAGAGAGATATATAAATTCCACAGACCTGGTAAGACTTTCAATTAATACTCTAAAAACAATCAACAGAAAAATAAAAAGTTTAAAACTGAATTCATTAGATTTCATTTGTTCCAGAGAACATGAACTATTTATTTTCCTTTTTTTTTTTTTTTGTAGATTTTGCTTGTTCTACTGTTTTTTAGGTATAAATAAAATAATAGTCCAATGTTGATGATTATGATGATGGTGGTGATTATTATTATTATTGCCTCTACTATGTTCATATTTTAAAAAGTTCAGTTTTGGAAAGGAGCTTGAGATACTATGTGTAACAGTTTTAAAGTACAACTATTAGTCCCCTCTTAGTACTATTAAATGAACTTTCCTATGATAAAATTGAAGGTGCAAGTTAATTTAATAGCAAACAAGGTGTTTTATTAGGATAAAGCACCAGTCATACTGACTTGATTTACGGTACTGAAGAACTTTGGCATATAAATATGCCCAGCTTGCTTCAAGATTCAATAAACTCTATGCACTCAAATTATTTTTGAATTTCTTCATGAGGCAGATGTTATTTACACTAACTTGAAAACTGTAGTTTATATGTGCCTTTTTTATTGTTTGCTGTGTAATACACCAAACGTTGATATTCTGTTGTCTCCAGTGGTCAGTGAATCCAATGGCTGTAGACAACAGTCTGTAGGGACAATAGTAGTACTGCATACTTTTGTATTTACATTCATTACTTCAAAACTTGATTACTGTCATTTCCTGGACAGAATGATGAAGGCTTCTCAAAAACTCTTATTGGTAAAACACACGGCAGCCTTCCTCTTGAATAAAAGTAACTGATGTTAATATGCTATACCACCTCTTCATATCTTTCACAGGTTCATTGTTTTCAGGACTTTTTTCCCCAGGAATAAATCAAGCTTCTGGATGCAGCAAAGCTATAGGTATACTTTACTTAAAATATACATTGATGATTAAAAAGTATATGGACATTAAAAAGGATATGAAGAGGGATCCAGTGACAGGGTGCATGGGGATGGTTCAAAACTGTGCAAGAAGTTTAGACTGGACAATAGGATCTATTTCTTTACTGTGAGGAACAGGCTTCCTGGAGAGATGGTCAATGCACAAAGCCTGTCAATCTTTAAGAGGCATTTGGACAATGCTTTTAAGAACATGCTTTGATTGGTCAGGTAGTTGGACTAGAAGATCATTGTAAGTGTCTTCAAACTGAAATATTCTATTCTATTCTAATCTGAAAAAAAAAAAAAAGTGTCAAAAAAAGGACTTAAGAAGCTATCCTCATAGCTCAAGACGATCCATCAGTTAGGGACAGAAATAGATTCTCTATATGCCTGAAGTACCTAATTCTACTTTTTCCACTGAAAAAAATCAGAAGAGTTTTCTTTGTCATGGAACACTAATTGCAGTCTTTTTAATAGACATTTTTTCCTTTCCTTCAGCTTCAGTTTCACCTTATTTAATTCCAAAAGATTTTGCAGACTCCTTACTGGAAAAAAAACAAGGAGTGAATAAGTGCTGGAGAAGAAAAATATAAGTATAAAGATGAATGAACTGAATGTTTTCTCCAGCTCTCCATTCCTGTTTTGCTCTTCTCAAATCAGTTATCTTTCAGTCTTTTTTTCTCTTTTTGTAACACTTGATTACTTATATTTATGACAGAAAAGATTCTGTTTATAATAGCTCTCATGATTAAAAGTCTAACGAATGAAATTAGAAATGAAAAGGTTTTTATAATGCCCTGACTTTCTTTTTTTTTCTGTTTATTTGGGGAAAGTTACATTATTCACAGTGTACTCATCACCAGAAGTCATACTGACTTTGTTGAATACTCCTATCAAGCATGGCATGCCAGATTTCATGTTTTCCAAACTTTGCAGTTTTCAGGACTTAAATGTTTCTCGGGCATATACTTTAAAGATGTTTTAAAATATCTGATAGCTGAAGGCAAGCCAAAAGTATATATTTATTCTTTCTCCAAGAGTATTTGTCAACTACACACTATAAAGAAAAGCAGACAATTTAATCTGGCATTTTGACTGACAGTGAACTTTGCAGTTTTATAAAAGCTGGCAGAAAATATTTCTAGCAGCATGTGTATAATGAAAGGAGTTTTATCAAGAACACCAAGTAGAAGGTTTTTACTAGCAATTGCAGTACATCAGAGATGTGATATACAGTGAAAAGAAAGACAACACTGTCAAATAATTGCACTTTTCACCTGATTAGGCAACAGCTGGATGGTGGCCTAACTGTTTCTTAGAATCACAGAATCATAGAAAGTTGGAAGGGAACTTTAAAAGTCATCTAGTCTGACCCCCTGCAGTAAGCAGCGACATCTTCACTAGATCAGGTTGCTCAGAGCACCATCAAACCTGACCTTGAATATCTCCAGGGATGGGGCCTCTACTACTTCTCTGGAAAACTTGTTCCAGTCATCTACCACTCTCATATTGAAGAATTTTTTCCTAATATCCGACCTAAATCTCCCTTTTTCTACTTTAATACCATTACCCCTTGTCCTAGTGCTACATGCCCTCGTGAACAGTTCTTCCCCAGCTTTCTGACAGGCACCTTTCAGGTACTGGAAGGATGCTATAAGGCCCTCCAGGAGCCTTCTCTTCTCCAGGCTGAACAAACCCAACTCTGTCAGCCTATCTGCATAGGAAACGTGCTCCAGCCCTTCGATCATTTTTGTGACTCTCCTCTGGATGTATTCCAACAGGTCCATATCTTTCTTGTATAGATGGCTCCAAAGCTGGACACAGTATTCCAGGTGAGGTGTCACCAGAGCAGAGTAGAAGGGCAGAATCACCTCTTCCTATCTGCTGGTCACACTTCTTTTGATGCAGCTCAGGATGCGGTTGACCTTCTGGACTGCAGATGCACATCGGTGGCTCATGTCCAGTTTATCATCGACAAGTACATCTTGCCTTTTAATTTGACCAGCGGGTCTTGACTCAGCCATGCTTGAGTCCTACAAGGGGAACAGATTAGATAATATACAGAGGTCTTTGTCATCCTTAGCCATTATGTGATTTTATGTATCTTCTACTGTCCCATTCTTCTCCCACTTAGATTACAACTCCTTTCTATTTTCTTTTTTAATTTATTTTATTCCTCTGTTAAAAATGGACAAGATTATAAGTCTTAAAAGCTAGAAAACTAAGCATGGTGAGGTCTAACTATAGACTACTGTGTTTTATAGCAAGCAGTGTGTTCAGGTCTGGATTTGTACAGTGTGCTTAGCCACTTACTGTTTTGTCAATAGTTTAATGTATTCTTATATCATATAATCAATAATATCTCTTCTCTTTCAGTTTCTATAATAATTTGATTATGACACAAAAGGTGAGCATCAACATTTCATCTTTTTTTCAGAAACTTTTTTGACTGAAAGATGTTATACTTGATCTGATTCCTCCCACATTCTGTGTTACAGAGAATTAGCATCCATAACAAAGAGATTTGTGTTCAGAGACTTAATATAGCTTGGGTAACCCATTTTTGAACTGCAACATGGAAACAGGGAAACTTTAAAAGCAACCGGGAATGTACCTCTCACAGCTCCTGGCACAGCTGGTGGAGGGGAGAGTTTGGGCTTCTTTCATTTTCTTGAACTTTGCCAATTTCTGGCTAAGATTTGTTCGGTAATAAACATAAAATGAGACACAGAGGTAGCATATATAAAGAAGTAAGAGACGTACAAAAATCCCTCTCCAAAACCAAACAAAAACCCCTCGTCTATTAACCTTCTGTCCTATGACATTTCTCATTTCATCTCATAATTATGTTGAAGTGCACTTTTAGTTATCATTGCTTAATTACAAAATAAGGTTTAATTTTCCACTTAGAAGCAAATACTTAATTGCATCACTTACTTATTTTTGCTAAAGAACTTTCCCAAGTTTCTCCACTATAAAACTTATTGCTGAAATACAATATAGGGATACAACTACTCCCTTTTTTTTCTGCTTAACTCTTGCTTTTATGAGAAATCAGGAATCATATGCACATATATCTCCCCACACTCTCCAATCACATGGAGTCTACTGAGATTTCGATCAAGATCTCATATACCTGCTTATTAAATTTCTGAGCATAATGTGAGCACACATATTAATGAACACCAGAGGTTTCCTTAAGAATAAAAAAATGCCTCAGTTTGGAAAATTCTTTAATAAGATCATGCAAACTCTCACCAGTATCTGCAAGTCCCACCATCAGTTACTCAGAAGTAGCACAGCTATGGGAAAGCAAGCTTCATTAAGTTTCTGTGTGCATAATACCATGTGCTGCTATCTACCGGCATAATTTTTGTAACTTCTCCTATAAGAAAACTGATTTGTTTTTACCTCCCTGTAAAACCAATGTTAATTTCTGAATGCTTGCATTCATCTTGAAATATCGTCTTATTGGCCATTTTCAATGTACCTTTAACACCTTATCTAAAGGTTTCTTTTAACTTTGTAATTTTCCCAACCAAATAACACTACTTCTCCTCATAGGTAAACCTCTACAGGCCTTCTACAGTCAATACTGCATTTTTAGTAGAGTACTTAGCTCCCTTTCCAAATAACTATATTTTCACTTTACAACTCAGCTGACAAAAACTAGCCTTGAGAAAAAAATAAAACAAAACAAAGCAAAACAAAACAACCCACAAGCATAATAATTACCATTTATTACTGGTTATCCAGAAGTAGGTACCAAAGAAGCAAACATATCCCAGATAAAAATATTCTTGCTACTAAAATTGTACACAGCAATGTCTTGTGCAATTCTGTTACCAAACTTGTCAGTCTAATGCCCACCCTAAAATCTGAAACTGTCTCATTTTGTTTTCATAGACTTGAGTTTTAGTCTTCCAGATATGAAATGGGTGGCAGGCACCCGCTAGGTATAATAAAATTTATTTACTTTTAGGAAGTTTTTGGAAAGGACTGGGAGGCAGATCTCTTCCCACCTTGCTCTTCTGTCAGGCATTTAAAAGAAAAAAAAACCCCAAAAAATTACAACATAATCTAATTTGTCACGTTTTTCATATCAGATTTATTTATGTATTTTAGACTCTCACCTCCATGAAACTTCTATCATCCCTGTAGTGTTGTAAGAATATAGCTCTGTGTAAAATGATTTCAACTTTTGGCCAATATATTTTTAGCAATAAAAAAAGCCCTGTATTTCATCACTATGAAAACTACTTTAACTGGATGTAAGGTGTTCATCCTCACTGTTGTAGCCTATTTAATCATATTGCAACTATTTCTTTACATTTTCCTTTCTTGTGGTCTTTTAAAAGATTGTGTCAGCAGTTTGAAGACTGAATAACATACAAATGAGTTTATTTGCTTAAGGAAACTCATCTTCCTCCAAACGAACGGTGGAACTTGTCTGCCTGTAAAAAAACACACACACTGTGCTTTGACATGCCCTAAGGTGTGTTACTTAGCCACAGATTGCACTTCTAGATCAACACAGGTCTCTGTAGGTCCTTCTTCACATCTGCCAGCCTGTGTAGCTGTCTCTCCTACCTTAGAGCATCTTGAATAAAGCAGATCCCAGTGTCTGGGGAATTCCACTGTAGCTCAAGATAGACACAGACAGAGACTCTGGATTACTTTGTATATACCACTCAGACTTAACATTCGTGTTAGTAAGAAACTGGAAAAATACATAGATATTATACAATTTTTTTATTGTCACACACCGAAAAAACAGGTACTGAAAGAAGAAAAAAGAAATGGCTGCACACTTACAGGTTTACAAATGGCAATAAATAGGCAAAAATTTAGAACAAAAAGCAAGAAAGAGGTGCAGATATTTGTGAAGCTCCCTTGCAAGCTTCTGAATAGAATTTAATGCTGCAGTGTGCCAGAATAATTTATTCACTTCTGGGGCAGATTTTTATGTCTTTACTTGTGTTAGATGGGAACAATAATGACAGGATAGCCATTTACTTTTTTGACCTTATAGAATAGGGAAGTGATAGGCTTAGGAAAGTGGCAGAGATAATTTTGTGCTTTGCACATCACTATCAGCACAATTAATAAACTGAGATTACAGGGTAATATCTAGCTTTGAATCAGTGAAAGATCCCATCACTATTTTACCTTCTTTGCCTTTGTGCAGCCTCAGAGGAGGCGATTGCAAAGATAGTTCAAATTATGTATTAATGAGACATGTTGCAAAAATGCTTGAAATAAATAAATGTAACTACATTATAGTATTTTAAGAGGGTTTTTTTTAATTTAGAAACTCAGACTTGTTTAGTTTGTTTACTCTTTATTTCTTACCATTAAAATGCCTGTTTCTGCACAATTAATTATCTTTTAAAAATTAAAATGGTTATATTTCACAATGCAACAAAAGCTATCTAACAATAGATTATTATTATTATTATAAAATACAACAAATTAGTATTAAAAACCCCCAAATATTCCTATATAATCTTTAATCCAATATAATAGTGTTTGATATTGTAGTATCTATAGCATAATTACCCACTAGCATTAAATTTTGTAATATAACTTCTCCTGTTGGTAGTTACTTGAGGTCTTCAGTTTCTAAAAATAACAAAAGATAATTGACACATAGCATTTGTTTAACCTAATGAAATTATAACTCCACATAACTATCCAAATTAAATTTAGCACATATGTATAGTTATTGTTTCTTATGATTCATCCAGAAAACACAGTAGTGAAACTCTGGAATGGTTCGTCAAGAGATGCTGTGTAACTTCTTTTCTTGGGCAGATTCAGTGTTGGACAGGACCAGAATTGATCTAGTTTTGACTTGCTTTTAAAAACAGGTTGGACAAGATGAGCTCTAGAGGTCCCTTCCAGCCTCCATGATTCTGATTCTACAAACACCATTGTTATTATGGTACCACTATCACTGTTACCTGCTACTGGTAATGCTTTACTATTAAATACCAATACTGATAATAATTTGCTAATCAATACTACTACTACTAAAATTATGCTAATCTGTAGCTATAAAAAAAAAAAATTATTTAGGCATTGTGCAGTTGAAGAGGACCATCCTTTTCATAAATAGCTTCTGGCTTAAGAAAATAAAAGAAAGAATTATGAGGAAGAAATAAAACCCTATGAGCAAAAAACAAGACCTGGCAAAGCTCAAAATTAAGCTCGCCATAGGTCTAACTGTTCCTTCCATTTGATATTCATGCTATGTCACACTGTACTTTCTTTTTTTTATTGTTTACATAGTTTTGTGACTACAATAAGGAATAAGTGAAGTTTTTGAAAGTCTCTGAAGCAACAACGTACATCAGTTTCTAACCTGTCTGCCTGGTCATACTACAGAAAGTATTCAGAGGATAAGCTTATTCCAATAGTTTTTTATATGACTGCACTAGATGTTTTAGTCATGACCTTCTGAATAACCCTGTTTGCTTGTACACTTTTATTCACTCTTTTAATAAACAAGGAAAAAATCTTTATACGAATTTTGGCCTTGAAGAAATATGCATAAAGGTATCTTCTCATCTTTCTCCTTCATTAGGAAAACATCAACCTCAGGAGTTATTTCGTGTCATTTTTGCTCAATAGATGTCACCTGTTGTAGACATGTAAAGACTATTGATATAACACTAAGTTAACAACCTATTTAGTGCTTATTTGCATTGAAATGAAAGACTGAATCTAGGTAGAATCTATTTTTTTCTTGTTAACAGAATCTTCTCATTATGGATATTCAGAAGAAAAAGAAAAAAGAAGAAAAAAGAAGAAAAAAAAAGGAGTAGTGAAGGCCATACAAAAATCAGCCTCTTGAAAAAGTTTTTAAGATGTATTTCTTCTATAAAGGAAGTCTAATAGAAGGTTTTAGAAGCCTTTGGACCAAATATCTTATAATTCCAAATTGCAATTTCCTAACAGGGTTTTCACTGAGAGGAAGATGCTGCCTCCTTTGCAGCTGAGGTCTTTCAGTCCCTTCTAATATACCTACTTTGTCTGATATGAAAAATTAAGGTCTCCAAACTTCACTCAAATTATAGATACAGCTGGCTAATAAAGTTTGTGTTCTTTCTCAAACTGCATATGGACTTAAGTATTTACATAAATGAGTGTGAGAACAAAAACAAATCTAGCATTCACTTCTGTCTGTACTTTCAGGTAGTCCTTCCAACTTCTTTTCTAAAGAAATAGAAATCTCCTTTAAGAGCAGCAGCCATCTATACAAAGAGAGGAGAGGTGAAGGCAAAATTTAGATTTTCAGTTTTATAGAGCATTTCATCTAACAGTCTGAATTTAACTGTATATATACATGACATCAGTGCAAGGGAGTAAGAGCAGGATGATTTTTTTTCTCACATATTCTCAATAAAGTGTCATGGTTCTGTCCCCAGCCAGGAGCTGAGCACCACACAGCTGCTCGCTCTGGGGGCAGAAGGGTAAGGAAAAAAGGAAAAAAAAGCAACCAAGACAAACCTTGTGGGTTGTGATAAGGATAGCTTACTAGGACAGCAGAGAGAAATAGTAATAATAAGACTTTTATAGCAAAAATATACAAAACTGGTGATACACAATACAGTTTCTCACTGAACCGCACAACTCAGGCCATACAGCTCAGAGCCATCCTGGATCTGGACCATCTCCCAAAACTGCATAGAATACACTCTTTGGTCAGTTCTGGTCACCTGTCTTGGCTGTGTCCCGTCCCAGCTTCCTGGGTGCCCCCCAACTGTAAAGTCCATGGCTGCTTGGCAATAACTAAAACCATCAGTGTGCTATCAGCACTGCTCTCATCTTAACTCCCAAACGTGGAATTCTACTGGTTGCTAGAAAGGAAATTAACTCTATCCTAGGTGAAACCAGAACAGTAAGGACTTCTCAATGAACAAAATAATTACTTCAATTATTTTTTCTTTTAAAGGCAGCTAAAAGAAGTGAAACACCAGAAGTCATAATAAAAGAAAAAAATCTGCACAAAATTTCTTTTGCTAGAAGGTAGAAAGATTACACAGTAAATGACTGTTGGATTTTTTTTATTTTTCATCCATGTGCCTGGAACAAAGTCCAGTCAGATTCTACCCCTTAGGGCGTGACAAAGGAGGAATCATTTCATACAACAGGTTCTGATAACATAATAAGCTGTACCAAATGATAACCGTAATATAGTAACTGCTCTACTGAATCATACCATTTTTTCAAATAATTCAATATTCTGCCTCTCCAAATAAACAACTGCAGATACTTACGAGGATATGAGAAAAATTCAGCAGAATTTTCCAGATCTCCTGCCTCTCAAGAAAACTCTCCTCCTAAGTCCACTCAGGTAAATGAAGATTTGTGAAGTAAATGGCGGTGTGTGTAGTGACTAAAGCTTATGTGATACAAACACCAATGTTCTCATATTCACTGAAAATGATAAAACCTTCTTGAATCCCCCTAAGATCTTGATGTTTTGGGCACTGAGTTCCTTATGTACTGTTAACGTGAATAACATCTTGCATGTGATCCAGATGACTAAATGTGAGAGTTTATATGTGAACATCATACCTGAGCTTCTGTTCCAGTGAAAAGGAGGGGGGGGGAATAATTTTGTTGCTTACATGTATATAAGGGTCTTATAAATTTAACAAAGCCGAGAGTATTCTGTATGGCATCCAAATGCTGTTCCTGAAAATCACATGCCTCTATATAATATCTCACATACTCTAGGACATCTATAATGGTAGGAGGTAGCTGTGGTGACTGTATATAGCTTCTAGAAAAATCAGTTAGCATTGTTTGGAAGGCTATTCAGTTGATGACATGTGTGAATTTCTCAGATTGGGTTTTGTAACCCTCAGTATTGATTTAGAAATTCATTCAGATTCCTAAATGTTGGAGTTTAATGACGTGTGACACATATAGGTTCACCAAAGCATCTTCACTAGACTAACAGAAATCCAGTTTTGGAGTGGCAACTGGAAGGCGACCAGATTACATTCAAACAACATAAACATTATTAGGTGCCTATACTGAGGTAACTATATTAAGCGGCAGGATTTAATTAACTAGAAAGCAAGTTTGGACACACTTCTTACACACAGACACATATTTTCAACAAATTTGGGCATCT
This sequence comes from Porphyrio hochstetteri, assembly GCA_020800305.1. Taxonomy (NCBI): domain Eukaryota; kingdom Metazoa; phylum Chordata; class Aves; order Gruiformes; family Rallidae; genus Porphyrio; species Porphyrio hochstetteri. The sequence goes on along the minus strand of CM036905.1, from coordinate 172,144,572 downwards.
GCAAATGTAGAGCTGAATCCTACCCTGTTTGCAGTCATGATTCCTGTTTTGGCCATCCAGGATGCTCAAGGACATTGTAAACATGCCTCTGAGTAATTGTTCAACCTAGATGTTTTTCTGTCATGGTTTCTGAAGTAGCCAGAATTCTCAGTATGTTGTCAGGACCCAGAGTGGACTGTCAGCATCCTTGGAGGATGCAGCTTAGGCACTGCAGGAACCACAAAGTCAGACAAGCCCTCTTTCGACAGCACATACCAGGCAGAGCTGGTGTGCTGTCAAACAGGGCTAGTAACAGGGACCACCAACAGTCCTCAACAGTTTTGTTGATTTTTTTATGCTGGGTTAGTTGGCCAGGGGTTTTGTCAGAAGTGGCTGGAGACAGGATAGAGATGAGCAGTAGCACAGATCTGATGAGCCCATTCAGGAAATGAGATCCTGACAGTGCTGGACGCAGGCCAGCTAGAAATAGGAAAAGAGACAAGCACTGATGCCCATCAGGGACAGACCAGGTGGTTTTTTTCAGGACCTAATACAAGAAGTTAGATTTATTGAGTTGCCTGGAACAAAATAAGTATGATCCATAGTGTCATTGTTTTCCAAAAAGGTTTGCTTGAATAATTCTCACAATATGGATGTGGTTTCACTATTATAAAAATTTGCTATTTGGGTATGCTTTACTGTAACTATTTATGGACAACTGTATCAGAATTAGGAAATCTTGTATATAAGATTTATGTAAGGATAGGACTGTGTCCAGAGGCAGGCTTGTGAAAATATAGAAGCATTAAAACACCAGGAAATAAATAAGCTGAATACCTTCCACTTAATATGACCATGTGTCAAAACCTAAAGGGTTATCCAGCCTGAAGGTGTGTAGAGATCATGACACACAGAGTCCCAAGTCCCCCAGCAAACCTGCTCTGGCATGGGTTGGTCTCCCCACAGGCTGCAGGTTTCGCTGCTAGGAGCTTGCTCTAACACAGGCTTCCCATGGGGGTCACAGCACCCTTCAGACACCTCTGCCCACTCCTGTGTGGGGTCCTCCATGGGCTGTAGATGGGATCTCTGCTCCCCATCATTATCCATGGGCTGCAGGGAGACAGCCTGCTTCACCATGGTCTTCTCCACGGGCTGCTGGTAAATCTTTCCCTCTGGCACCTGGAGTCCCTCCTCCCCCTTCTTTACTGACCTTTGTGTCTGCAGAGTTTATTACATCTTCTCACTCCCTTCTCTGATGGCAAAATGCAGCTGCTTGAGTGGGGTTATTTTTGTGGTGTTTTTTTTTTTTTTCTCCTGAACTTCAAGCAGCCAAAAGATGCTCTTAATTTCTAGCAATCAAGAGATGATGATTTCTGGGTTTTTCAGGGTTTTTTTTCAGTTTCCAAAACTGATTTCCTCTTTTTCCAGACTATTTTCACCTTTTGAGATAGCAAGATCTTATTAGAGTTCCTTGGTTTAGAACTTATTGGTGGTATCTCAGGATATGTCTGGTTTCTATGTACTCAGTTGTACTTCAAAGAGGCCAGCTGTAATTTTCAAGGATGCTTCTAGTTCATAGACCTAGTTACCAGGCTCACAGTTCCCATGTTGGCAGGCATTTTCTCATGTTCAGTAATTTTCCTTTTCTAGCCAGGTCACCTTTATGGCTGCTCACATCACCATGGTGATAAATGCTTCATGCTAATGAAATTCCTCTCTTTCCATCCATCAAAAATCAAAACTACATTCAAACATGGCTCTCATAAATGAATTTATAGGTTTTACCTACAGAAGAAGGAAAGTTTTGAGACCTACCTGTACAAGGAAAATCATCACCTTATACTTAGTGGTTAGCGTTAGTTTGTTGCTCATATTCTTTGATTTTAGCTGCATTGTTTTGCCAACAATTTCCATTGCAGTCTCATGACATAATGTGTCTGTTGTGTTTGTCTTTAATGATGAGAGAATTATTTAATGATTCCATAATTCTGGTCCCATCTATACATATGACCTTGTTCTAGTTCTACTTGCTTTATGATCAACTATAGTTTACATTTAACTATGATGCTTAATATGTGATATTTAAACCTGGTTATTAAATAATGTTATAATCTTCCAGAGATAATCATTAAATTTCAACTGAGAAAAAAACATCATATTTAATCACATTTCCATTAAAATTAGCACCTTATCATTTCCTGTTACTCTCTTGAAGTCAATGGTTAAAATGCTGTTTATTTCAGTGGTGGTGGAGTTGTGGTCCATGTGAAAAATAAATATAAAGAAAGCAAAACAAAAGGTATACTTTTGGGGATAGTATTTTAGCTGACATAAGCAGCTAAAACTTGCCATAGCAATGAGTAGTCAGAAGAAAATACAACTTTTCATTATTTATTAAACATTTCCTTAAAGTAATTTACTGAATAAATGTATCATAAAAGATATTGAGTTGCAATTATCAATTAGATATGCTTTGTATGTGAATTCTGGCAATCAAAAGTGTGAAAATAAACTGATTAAAATAGTTAGATCTGATGCATGTTATAAAGTAACAAAGGTTTGGAAGCATGAATAATTAAATGTGGAAAAGCTGCGTGGCATGGTATTTTAATCTACTTCAATTCCACAGGTCCGTTACTTTAAAACTACTCACAGGAGTAGTACTATTATATTGAAACATTTCTGTCAAGCACATTTATTGAACACATAGTTTGTGCACATTATTGCCCATTTTAAGTGTTAAATAAAAACTCCACTTTGAAATAAAACTAAGTACTTTTGGACTATTTGAGGAAAAGACATATTGTATCAATAATATATTGTATAGGTAAAGCAGAGGGCTGTTGCATTCATGAAGATAGCAGCACACCAAGCAGATTTTAGTATTTGCTTGTTATGAAACCAAATATAAGCACACTAATAAATTGTACTGTATAATCAGTTCTTTGTACCTGGTCGTTCACCAAAAAGTGGGCTGCTTCTGGGACTTACGCGAATTTCAGCTAAGAGGTTAAAACCAGATGTGTCAACTTATCTCTTATACAAATACTACGGATAGACATCCACAAGGTTAATGTGAGAAGCAGACAAATAAGGGAGTCTTATAGTGGCAAGATGACCTGCCCTGTAACTTCCCCCTCACATTTGTCTCTTCCCTTCTCTGTTGCATTTGTCAGAGACTAGGCCTGGACATTGATTAAAAACTCAGATGTCTTGGAAAAGAATAAGGTCCCAAAAATGGAGCCAGCTAGACAGGACAAACCCACTTCGGTCTGAGCTCTCCTTGCTGAAGAGCTGCCAAGTCTGACCACCTCAGTGTCAGCAGTAAAGACTATCACAGACCATAGTCATTAGTGCTGACTGCACAGCACTTTGGTATCCTCACAGCTAATGTTGGTTGTGATTACTAAGGACTAACCACTTTGAATGCACAGCAGTAATAAATGATCTGTAAGAACTAATTGACTTGAACTGTGTTGTTGATTAATGTTCATCTAGAGAAGTTTGGTGGTTTTAAAAAAAAATTTGAAATTAGCCTTATTTGTGTCTTCTATACAATCCAAACATGCCAATCTCTAATTTACAAGCTGACATATATTATACATGCACACATACACAATACACTTACAGCAAATTTCATGAAGCAAAACGGAATAAGATAAAGTCCTGGCTGTTTGAGGTGAAATATTGAAGAATGACATCTTAACAGCCTTAGGGAAACAAGTGATTATTATTCTGTAGCACTTTGAGATGTGCACTGTAAATTACAGAGATTTTGATGTAATTGTGTGAAAGCAGGAATTAATCCAACCAATAAAAGACAAATTATGTAATAGAAAAAGGAACCTGGAATCTCTTTTACTCAACTGGAAAACAGGGCTGAGGCAGATTACTTGTGAGAAAACTAAAGATAATATGTCACCCCACGTAATGCACACTCTCCATCACACAATGTGCAGCATAGACATCACTATGCAGTCTTCTCTCTTATATGCTGTCAGGCCAGCAACTGCACTTGCTTGTATCTTGGGAGGCATCTTGGGAGGTATCTAGGAAAAATTTATTTTTCTTTGATATAGCTGGATCAAGATTTTACCCCTAGGGGATACCTCTGTTGCAAAGATATTCTTAAACATCAATAACTGAATGAAGTTAAGATATTTCACAAATAACGGCAATTCTTCTAAAAAACATTTTATTTCAAACTCCACTCAAATGAAGATTGGAAAACAGGCTCCTCACATGTCAATTCTCGAGTTTGTCTTAGTAACATAGGACTCAGATTTCTGGCTGCTTAACATTGGCTTTTAAATAGAATGAGTCACACAAATTCTTCTAGTACTCCACTGCTTAGAAATTAAGTTAGCACTGAGAAATAAAGATTTATATATCATAATTTGATTTTTGCTTTCTAATGCACAGTTTCTGTGCTTTCATACCCAGATGAGATGTCCCAAAAGCTTTAAAGTCAAAGAGAATGTGACAGGTGGTGTTGAGTCCAAAGTGACTTCAACCTTGGTAATAATAAAGCTGTTGAATCTGATATAGACGGCTTTGGCACAAAGTGTACTCTGTGGATGATTAGGAATTTAGTGTCAGTGGGAAAATACTTAATAGACTTTGGTGAGATAATCTACTCAGAATTCTGTTACTGGAGTTTTTTCAAATGAGAAATAAACGGTCAGGTTTTGGGTTTTTTGGGTTTTGTGTTTGGTTTTTTTTTAGTTTCCCCTAGAGGAAATTATCCTTAAGGGAATTGTTATCTTGTTAGAGGGTCCCTCCAGCCTGAAGAGATTTGAACTGTTTTCTTCCATATTCCAAGAAAACGCTCTAACCGCCAAACTGTTATTTCAATTATTGAAGGAAAAAAAAAAAATATCTCCTAGACAACTTGATACACCACACTGAAAATATTTACAGGTTCAAAATGCAAAAATAAATAGGAAACTGAGATGTTAAATGGGTCAGAAGCCACTACAGAACTACTGTTCTATAACCCTTCCCTCCCAAAACCATTTAGTACCAGGATGAAAGCACATTCCTCTTTACTGCACTCTTCCAGGTCATGTGTTGGAGATATAAATTTGACAGAATATAGTAGGTCCCCAGCATCTTCTGTCTTCATGTCATATTCATTACTTGCTGTAGGTACCTTTGCCCCTCCCACTTTATGCCGGTGACCTCTTTTGCTCTTTACCAGACTTTAAGCCTTCGTCTTTTCAAAATTTTCTACTTCTGGACCCATCTTCTCTAATTGTTTCTTTATCATTGGTCTCAATTCTGTTAAACACATACCGAAATATGGATTTACCATAAGACAAACTTGGCCTTATGTGATATCACTCACACTGCTGTTTAGGAGCACCCCAACTATGCATACAATTATTAAGTTCATGCTTGCAACAAAATGTTTTACTTTAGCCTTGATTCCTCTACCCAGTTCTAATTAATCACAAGCATTTTCTTACGTGCAGTCTGCATACCAGAGCAACAAGGTTTTCCAGACTCTGCTTTTTTGCTCATACAAAATTCTTGCACTTTAATTGCTTTAACTACTTTCCTGGCTCCCTGTAGATGTCTTAGGTAGTTAAGAGTGCTCTAGTGGGACCTCCTGTTCGCAAATACAAAACCACTGAGCAGCTTCTGTAGGAATGACTAGAATTATAATTTTGTCTGCAAACATCCTCATCAGCGCAGTATGGTCAAGATCCCCTTAATGTTTATTGTGGGGTTTTGGGGTTTTTTGTTTGTTGGTTTGTTTGTTTGTTTGTTTGTTTTCTCCTGGGAACATATAACTTGCATAAATAATTTCTGCCTCAAACAACACAAATTTTGCTGCATAGCGGTTCAGATTTAGCAGGAATGGAAGACAACTGTTTTTCCCTCCCTCCTTTTCATTTATATCCAGTGGTCTAAAAAGCAAGACTGTCTTTTGGGTACAAATCTCTGCAGGCCGAGGAAAGATTACTCTAGCATTTCTTGCTTTGGCAGAGAGATTTAATTAATTGGCTATTGTGTCCTTGAAAATAAGTGGGCACTATCTTATCATTAGCTGTAGTTACAAAGTTTATGTGAGAAATCCTAAAGGTTTTCTAAGCTCATTTTGGGATTGAAGAGGAATTTTAGCAGGAGGTACTGTTAGCCCTCTTTGCCACACTGATACATGGCTGTCTCATAGCAGTAGTTTTGGTTAGGACTGTTAATTTTCTTCACAGTAACTTCTATGACATCATGCTTTGGATTCGTGACCAAAACAGTGTTGATAACATAAGGAAGTGTTAACCATTGCTGAAGAGTGCCTACACAGGCTGAAGGCCTGTTCTGCTTCTTATAGTGCCTTGCCACTGAATAGGGAGTTCACAGAAGGCTGGGGAAGCACCACTGGACCATCTGACCCAAAATGGCCAAAGGGATATTTCATAGCATATATGTCCTGATCATCAGTAAAAGCTGGAGGAAGAAGGAGGAAATAAGGAATAGTCGGAGTGATGAATGCCTGCCTGGCTGATGAGAAGTAGTGAATGTTTTGGGGTTTGTTTTGGGTTGTTTTTTTTTTTGCTTTGCTTGTTTACACAGTTTTTACTTTTCTATTAAAATCTCTTCATCTCAACACGTGAGTTTTCTCACTTTTACCCTTCCAATTCTCTCCCCCACACCACAGTGGAGAAGTAAGAATGCAGCTCTATGCTTGCTTATATGACTGCTGATGTTAACCCACAACAGTCATGTCCATTAAGACTCACGTTCTTTTCTGCAAAGCCTCTTTCTCATTACTTGGCTCCCAAGCATGTTCTGGTGTATGTCCCTGTTATTCTTGAAGATTAAGTAGTTTCAGTCACTACTCAAAACAGCCTTGTTCTTTGCACTGACTAAGTGCTTAGGTCTAGTATATGTGTCAATAACTCCTCCTCATCAATGCTGTTTTAATCAGATGTAGGATATACTCCCTACCACTCCTTTTTAGATGTATGTACAACCTGAACCTTCTTTTGACCAGGCATCAGCACATGACATTTCTTGTACCCTATGCCTAATAGAGCTCACTTTTCTAATAAATTACAAAGTAATGACAGAAGATTTTACATTTTGATGAGCTGTAAATACTGTGCTCCCAAACAGGACAACAAAATATTTAAAATGAAGAGTACTAATAACCAGATTCAATTGTTTTTGAAGCTAGAGCTTTAAAATTACACCTCTCTTACCTTATAAAATCCTGTAGTTGGATCCTACTGGGATATAAGCAAAATTATAAAATCTAAGTCCTCTGTGCCTGAAATATTACAATATTTTTCTTGCATATAAGGCCCTAACTCAGAGTCTAACTGATAATGTAATGGGATTTAAACTAAAATACAATTAAGATACTTGTAAAATAGTTTAGGATTATAGTACAGTGCAATGTCTTCCTGGCAGACTTATTTTGTATGTGTTTTTAGGTACATGGTGAAAGCAAATAAATGGATTTTGTAATAATAACTATATAATGGTTACTGGGATAACTCCTTTCAGACCTTAAAGAAATATATTATTTAATAAAACTTCACATTTTCCAGTAATCTGAGAATTTAGGTATCACTGAACCAGTATAGATATCAAGAGATCATAAGTGTTTGGCTGCATAAAGAAAGGTGTTAATGATAATTTGGTGTCCAATAAACTGTTTCATTCAAATGTGTCCTCCAAATATTTAATGAAAATGCTATACACAAAGTACTTATATTGGATTCCAGTTAATATCCAGGTAAATCTAAACCTGAAGACCCTTTTTATGTGACTAAACAGTAAGATGCTGTTATACATTGACTTATATACTACTGAGATATGAAGGTTCAGTCACTTTTTGAAAATCACCAGGCTAGGAGAAAAACATCATATCTTCTGGTGAGCTGCCTATAGAACATGTTCTTTCATTTGGTTTTTATTCCTGGGTTTTATGTGACTTTTTTTTTGTCCAGACACAAATGCTAATATATTTGTGAAAACCAACTAAAGAATGTAAGTTTTAAGATTTTTTATTTTTTCCAGAGAATCATATTTTTTCTCGTGCACACTGGCCCTATGAAATGATAAACAGAAATTTAATCCAGATCTATTCCCTTTCTCAATTATATTTTGAATAACATTTTTCTTTGAGTAACTTCAATTTAGGATATAAAGTAAGTTTGAGGGGAAGTTGAAGTGTGAACCTATTATAAGAAGTAAGCAAAGTCAGGATGCACAGTTGTACAAATTCTGTCCACTGAAAAAAACCACATTTGTCAAGGCAATAATACCTTTGTTCTTTACAGATGAGAATTAAGTCTACATTTCTGCAACTGGAAAAAAAAATTCATTTTGTTGCTTTGTGAAGGATTTATTTGAGACTAAAGGAACATAAAGAGCCTAATTCTGCAGGGTTGAAAGAAAACTACAAACAAATGCTTTCTTCTTTCAAAGCATTTTGTGAGTTTCTATTCTTTGAGATAGGTCTTGTAGACTTACTGATTACACTGGAATGTAAAGAGAAAATCCACCCCCACCTTTCTGACTAAACGTACATTGATGATAAAAGCAAAGTATATTCATAGCAAATTTGGAGTAGTCTATATGTCTATGCTCCTAATATAAAATGCACCAACAAATTATTTTTATATAGGTTTGTTGGGTTTTTTTCTCATAACACTGAGAAAATATAGTTGCCATGGGAAACAAAAAGGGAGACTTATGGTACTTATCTTAGCCAGGGAGCTGCTTGTGCTTGGAGGTGTGCTGCTTAGGTAAGAGTGATTCTAAACCATTGTTGCAAAGTTTCAAGCACAGAAAGCCATGTTTTGACCCCAGAATTAATGTGAAGACCACATCTTAATTGCTCCAGGCATCGCTCAAATAAAGCCAATGAAATGAATTAATAATTAACTTTAAAGAGGCAATTTACTTCACTATAAATTTTCCTGTGCAGCTGCAAACAATGACCATTATGGTTTGTATGAGAGGCCCAATTTTGCAAACTCTCTATTTGTATCTCTGTGCATTTCCTCTTACCCAATCTACTTATGCAAGAGTATTCATTGGCTAAGTATATGATATGTGATTAACATAACATACCATAACATAACAAATAATTATAGCAGGGTTTCATCATATATAACTGTTATTTGGGAAAACAAAAACCAGAACTCTGCATGTCCTCCCTTCCTCTTTTATAACTTCTTCAAGACATATATAATCAAATGGAAATGAATTACTTTTTAAATATAAATTGTGTTTTAGGCATTGATCTGTCTGAATTTCAGCTAATTTAAAAAAAAAAAAAAAGTTTGATAAAATAAGTATCCCTGGATTTTCAGTAACTTTTTTCTGTGCAAAGATAAGGCTCTCTCCCACTATCATGCCACTGAAGAAAATTACTTCACTTATTGTTTCTGCACATATGGTTAAGTTTCCCAGGCTCTGAAAACAGACTCTCAACACCTATCATAGACTTGTCATAGTGGTGTTCTGGGGCCAAACAGGAGGAAGAAAATCTTCATATAGTTATGATATCCAATTTATAATCTTAGAGAAAGGAAGATATCATATATATTGGAAAAGTGTATGGTCTTGAGTTTCTTATTTTATATTTTGTTGTTCTCAAGTTTGGAACACAGTAATTTTGTTGTTAGAGTGTGAACTGAGGGAAAAAGAAAGAGCGTCAAGGAAAGGTTGATATGAGAACCTAAATGGCAGCTTAGTGTCAAACCACTGAGTCAGGGAAAGAAGATAAATGCCTGGAGAAAAAGAAAACCCAACACTATAGATCAAAAATTATATTGAAGAGATAATACATTTTCTAAGATTAGCGTGACTGTATCTGGAGCTCAGTAATCTTAAGGAAGATTGTTGTCTGGATCACCACTTCAAAAAACAATTTATTTTATTTGTTTTAGAAGCATCTGGTAGGAAAAGTGAAAAGTCTGCTGCCATAACTACAAATTTTTATCTCTTTAAGATGTTCTGTTGTTTTTTCCAACATCACTGATCTCCACTTCAGTCTGAATATGCTCCTATTAAAAGAAAACTGTGCCTCTGACAGCTATCACTTCATTCTGTAATACTACAGCTCCTCATTCTTTCTTTTTTAAAGGAAGTACAACTTTTGTGAAAATTTTGTAGGTATAGTATATTCTGAAGTTCTTGATATTTTCTTTCTCATCAGCTTGAGCCTAGTTACTGCTGCCCATGCTCCTGATGTGAAGACAGTCAGAGGGAGAAATGACAATTAAGGCACATTGAGATACAGAAATAATTTGATCAGTGCAGTTTTCATTATTGCAAAACAGCTTGCTGTAACTCTGGTTTATTAGGAATGAAAGTATATCTTTCAGACTACTGAAATGATTTCTGCAAAGTGTGTGTCTTGAAAGACTGCAATAACAAATTGTCAATTTTGTGTAAGGTAGAATTTAAAGTAGTGTCTTAAATGAAAAAGGGTTGTGAAGACTAGTGTCAAAGTGAAGCTGACATTTTAGTTTTTCCTTTTAAATTACTTTCTAATGTATTTTCAAACCAGCCATGAGAAAATTGTTTAAATGGTCCCATCAAGTTATTGAACTCACTCCTCGTTGTTAGCAATTGGTTTCCATAAAAAAAAAAGTTTCTCAATTTTCTTTAAAAAGCCATTTCAAATATAAAAATTTGCCTAATGAAATGTCACATATGAACACTTTGGAAAAATCAAAGAAATGGATATTTTTTGCAGACTGTTTACAGAAATCTCTATATAAAGTATTGCTTTATTTTAAACTTTGCAGTTTAATAAATAGATGATCAATATCTATCTCACCTAATAAATATTTGAAGAATTGTTATTAAAGTAGTTAATAGATGCATTGAAAATAAAGTTAAGAAACATTTTAAGTAAAAATGTATAAGAACTAATAATTTCTGAAATCTAAGGCCTGACTGACAAAATGCACCCTAATTCAAATGTACCTGCAATATGGCTGTCCAAGACATCTTTCTGGGTGTAACTCAAAGTGTACTATTACTTAAAGTTGAGTTCAGCATTTATTTGGTGACACTGGAATTTATTTATTGAAATATACATTGAAAACCATGTTTATATGCACACTCATACAATAATAAGGTGCTTATGCATTAAAAGCCTGACTTAAATTAGAAATATCAGTGCAAAACACAGTAGTGGCACCCTTTATTAAGAATAAACTTACTGCTTATGCCAACTCCCATGAGAATTGGAGGTCTTGTTACAGATTTTTCTTGGTTTGAAGTTCCCTGAGACAAAAATACCAGTATATGAAGGTAATCTGTATCAAAAAATGTGAAAGGCTGGAGACATAAAAAAAAAACCCCAAACAACAAACCAAAACAAGCACGCAACAAAATAAACCCACACTTCTATTCTTATTTTTAAAACGTTAGTTTTCAAAATAATAAAAATTAATTCCCAGAATGCTTTCCAGTTTATTATTTGACTTACAGGTTCAAATTCCAATTCAGCCTCCAAGCTGAGGAGGACATAATATAACTGGTTCTCCAAGGAATTGTTTTAACTGAAGCGCATTGAACATATGAGGTGTAAACACCTCAGTCCACATCTATCCAATCCACAGCAAATTTTACCAACAGTGTCCTCTGTCCGACAGATGGAACAGATGCAAGACAGGATGAGTAAGGAAACAAGTAGCTTTTACTAGACTAGGAAAATATTCCAGGATACAATGTATACTTCTCTTGCTGTTGACTACTGTCAGAGATAGATAGAGAACTAGAAGGACTTTTGAGATAAACCAGAAGGCTAGTTTCCTATGCTTCCCCTCCACCCCCCAATCCCTGACAATAATTGTCCTTCAGAATTCATTCTCTATTTTATTGATGATACAGTAGGCAGCATTAAATTGTAATCTATCTTTTGACAAGGCCTTCTTACTCAAAAGCTGTCATTGTTTAACTCTAGGTAGCAACTGAGCACCACACAGTCACTCACTCACTTCCCTGGCAGGAATAGGGAGAGACTAGGAAGAGTGAAAGTAAGAAAACCCATGGATTGACATAAATACAGTTGAAAAGCAATATCAAAAATTGCACATACAAGCAAAGCAAAGTAAGGACTTAATTCACTACTTTCCATCAGCAGGCAGCTGTTCAGACAGGAGAGCAGAGCTTCATCATGCGTAACAGTTCCTTGGGAAGAGAAATGCCATCATGTTGAATGTCACCCCTTCCTTCTTCTTTCCCCAGCCATTCATATGCTGAACGTGATGTCATATGTTATGGAAAAAACTTTGTCCAGCTGGGGTCAGCTGTCCTGTATGTCCCCTTGTGCACCCCCAGCCCACATGCTGGTGGGGTGGTGTGAGAGGCAGAAAAGGCCTTGACTCTGTGTAAGCACTGCTCAGCAGTAGCTAGAACTTTCCTTTTGCTATCAACACAGTTGCACTCCTTTTTATCAGAAAAATTTTCATTTATTGTACATTGAGTATTTTAGATACCAAGGTACTTCACAATATCAGATTTTTTATTTATAAACCATTGTGGGTCATAGGTCCTGGGATAATTCTGACGCTGTTTTGATTGAGAGAAAAAAAAAAAAAAAAAAAAAGCTAGCAAATCAAATAGAAAAGCATGATGAGTTTGTAAGTAAAAGAAAAATTGTCTAAAAACTGTTTGAATATTTTAAAAAATGGAGATAGCTTCTGAATTTACAGTATGCTTTAAAGTAAAAATATCTCAAAGTCATTATGTACAGCTTGATGAAAGTTTTACTTTTGTGCAGCTGCAGTAATGAAGTAATTTGAGTGTCTAAGTGAATAAAAATAATATGATATACATTGTAAAGACTTTGAACCAGGTCCTGGTACAAATGGATTCCATCAGTTTTAATTAAACGTTTTCACCACAGAGAAATAATTACTATGTGCATTCTTATTCTTAACCAGATGCAAAAGCTGAGATTAAAAGGACACGAGGACAATAAAGGTGAGTAAAAAAAGTCTGGGGAAAAAAATAAAAAGCAAAACACAAACACCAAACAAAAACTACTGAAGTAAAGCAGTGTTTTCTCCTTGAGGTACAGAAGGGATTTAGTGATGAGATTATTAAACCACCTTGGTTCAATCTACTGACATTTATAGTAGAAAACCAAGAGGAAAAAAAAAAAAAGCTTTGCCTAACAGCATGTAGCCATGTAGCCAGTACATGGAAAACATTTTTTAAAGAAAGAGTAGATGCCGGTGTTTTACCCTTACTTGTTTTAACAGAAAAATGAATAGAGATGACATTAAGCTTTACGTTTCAGGCTTTCAATTGATTGACATTTTATACCGTAATGCATTCTTTCCATTCTACTTCTCTATAAAATGTTTGCCAGCACCCTTTCTTTTTATTTATTTTTTCCCCTTCTTTTTTTCCCAGTAGCTTCACCTTCTGTAATAGCCATTTCAACAAAGACCTTTGAACTACCAGTAATTAAAGTCAGAACAGCAAACTCTTATTTTGAACTCCTTTTCAGATTACACAATATATTTAAACACACAATTGTAATACGGGTAGTCTTTTTGCTGCTACCCCATATTCCCTGTAAAAAGTACTCTCTTAGCTCTCATAGTCCTTCTTCCCCTCCATTTATGTTGCCGTGTCAGAATCAATACATTTATATATTGTATTTATGAAGGGTTTTTAGAATGTAAACACTTACAATGTCAGAAATAGATTGTAAACCTGATGCCACATGCAGAATCAACCTGAAAGAGATTAAATTAATAATTTTGGTGATACTAAAATTTTTTGTCTTTTTCAGCTCTTCAAATTCTCCCTCTACTGAGAAATCTGATAAGATAGCAACAATGTGTTCACTCAAGAAAATCTACATTCACAAAGTCATTCAAAATCTTAAATCAGTGAATCTAGACCTAAGCTCTTTCCTGTCCCCTAATCATTGATAATGGCATGTCAATAGATAAAAAGGGGTGCTTCTTCCATGCAGCCTTGGAAACTTTGTCAGTATTAGCCTGTTTCCTAAACTGTTTTCATGCCTCAGAAAGGATCTTTTTAGCATAACTGGCAAACAATACAGTGAAATCTAATTAAAATATGGAAGTCAATGACTCTTGGAAGAGTTTCTGTTTATCAGTATTAAAACACTGCTAATCCAAAAGACAAATGTTCTCAGTGTGTGTTTGTCAGATAAGAATTTCGTATAATTAGTACTGTTGGGATTAACACAAGAGGCCTAGAGGTATGCTCTGCACAGATACAAGTATGCATGCAACCTTCCTAAGCAAGCAAACAGAAGAAAATCAGCCTGAATCTAGAAAGAAAGAAAAAAAACAACTCCAAAACCAACCAACCAACCAAAAATACCCACTCCAACCCCCTACCCCCAAAATCCCCACCACAATAAAAGGAGAGAAAGGGAAAAACTACTAACTTACTGTAATTAAAGCAATTAAAAATCCCTAACTTTTTATTTTGATATTTCTGACACTTAAATATAGCTGTACTGGTAAAAAAAACAACCCAGACCCAAGGTCCTTTAATTTCTTTGTCATTGGACATTCACAGAATCACAGAATCATGGAACGTTAGGAGTTGGAAGGGTCATCAAATGATCATCTAGTCAAACCTCCCTGCCAGAGGAGGATCACCTAGCCTAAATCACACAGGAACACATCCAGGTGGGTTTTGAATGTTTGCTTCTGCCAGACAGTAAGTTCTTTGTACAGGTAACAGTATTCATTTTCTTCTGAGTAGGTAGAACTTATATCTATTATTCATATTCATTCTCAGTTCTTCTTGACAGCTACAGAAATAGGAAGGGTTCAAAATAAGTCAGTAAGAATTAGATCCAACTCTATTAATGTCATTATATTGGACATAGATTTTTATATTTTTCTTCATTAACTATGATAAAATATTTATATCTTTTCAGAAAAACTAATAGTTTTGAATCTTGCTTGAAATATGATCAAGACACTTTAAAAAGTACTTTAAGTGTTATATTTCTGCCAGTTACCTTCATGCTTTTGAAAATCAAGGAAATGTGTTAAAAATAAGGACGTGACTGATTTTGTGTGTGTGTGTGTGAATATTTGGGTTTTTTTGGTAGAAGAGCTGATGTTTAGCTTTCTGAGCTGTCAGGAGATATTTGGTTGGGATATTACAAACTTTATCTTCAGTCATGGCATTGATGAAACTACTTTTCCCTTTTTGTCCTACCTTGAACATGAAGATTGAAGTTGTAATTTTTTTTTTTTAATTCAAAGATTATAGGATTTAAAAATATATGTGTTTTTTTTCTTTTGATATATGCTTGTATAGTTGTCTTTCACTGGCTTAATACAATATTTTAAAAATTAAATAATATTCTGTTCTTTGGAAATAGTTCTTCCATAACCACTTTAATCTTGCATCAGTATACTTTGCAAATAGTTAGTGGTAAAAGAAAAAAATTAATCTGAATTTCTCTTATTTTATAAGTTTGTTAGTGAGAAAACATATATTCATAAAATATTTATTTTAAGTAAGGTGATAAAAAGCTGCCTATAGCCAGCTATTTATTCCCCAACATTTATTCAGAACCATCTGCTTAAAGCAAGTAAAGCTATTTCTTATGTTCTAATGTATTCTGTTTTATTTTCTCACAAAGAACAAAATTTTCCCTCTAGTTTTTTGTAAGGCTTTGAAGTTCTGATAGAAAATGCATTTAATTATTTATATTTCACTTTTCTATAATTCAAGAAGCTTCACTTTTGGAATTGCCTTTTTTACAGATTAATACAGGGGTTTTTTGTGATTAAAATTAGTGCTCAAGTTGCAGGCAGAGCTTTTTAATAATGTGACATTAGCAGCAACTGTAGAAACGCTGTCTCACACTGCCACGAAGGCAACCATGGCACTGAAGTGCCAGGGTTAGTTCATGGCTCTCAGCAGTTTAACATCTGCCCTATTGCCCCACACCAAATGCGTCACAACTGTGATGTCTCGCTATGACAGGGCAATCATGCTCCCACACATCTATCCTTTGCAGACAGCCACCAAGGCAATTGTACTCAGGCTGAGTCAAATGTCTCGTAAGGATGGGTCCACACTGACTGTTCCTCTGATTAAGGGTGAAAAATAGAGCTGATTTTGTCCAAAGTCTAAAGACAAGGACATGGTCTCAGAGCCTTGTCCTGTGTGGCTCCACTGCTCCAGCTGCAGCCAGGCTTGCTGCCGACTCTTTCTCTAGGGCCTTTGTTGAGTTGCATCTCAGGCTTACTTTGCTATGTTAGGTTGTGGCACCACATTCTTTGCCCCAGAGTTACATGGATTGAGACATAAGACTTTTTTTTATTATTATTTTGTGTAGTCTATCTGTCTTTTCTCCCTTCTTACTTTCTGTCTTCCTCTCTTGTTTTTCTCCCTTCGCTCCTCTAATCAACTCTAAAATTGTAATGTCCAAATTTTTAGAATTACCCCAATGGAAAACAGAGAATCTGTGTAAGATACCAATTTTAAAAATATAATTAGTGGAATATCCTGTTTTAATAAAATCTTAGAATAAGATGTATCTGGAGTCATACCATCCTGGATAATAGGAATAATAATAACAAAAACCCAATAACAATAACAACAATAATAATATCACTCCAAATACCTAAAATGATGCTTATATGTAAAATATAGAGATTAAAATAAAAGTACAAATGATAGCTATTGCTTTAATAATGCAGTTTATGAAAACATATAAAATCACAGAATCCTAGAATGGTCAACTAGTTTCAACCCTGGCCAAGGGCATGGACACTCTCCATCAGACCAGGTTTCTCAAAGCCCCATCCAAACTGGCCATGAATACTGCCAGGAATGGAGAAACCACAACTTCTCTGGGCAACCTGATATCAGTGCCTCACCATCCACATACTGAAGCATTTTTTCCTAATATCTAATCTAAACCTACCCTCTTTCATCTTAAGGCCATTTCCCTTTATCCTATACTCAGGTGCTTCTATGTAGTTCCCTTAGAAATTAGTAAATATAAACTTTGTATGTGTGTAATCTTTACTTCAGTGGAATTACTTTACAGTCTTTGAAGAAGATTGCAAGAGTCTGTTTGCACATCAACAGTGTAATCATCAAAGAGATCTGGCGAAATTAAATCTCCTTTGTGTCAACATTCTGTCCTGCTCAGTGTAATGCTCATGGATGATTTTCAGCCACAGTTATATCTGCCACTGGCTGTAGCATATCCATTCTTAATTAAACAGACATGAAGTATTTGTGGTGAGTTACCTTAAAATTTAAGTTCCCTAATACTGCATCCTCTACTGATTAAAACCTATATTAACTGGCTTATAGATATGCTTTCAGTTCAGAATAAAAATGGGTTCCTTTGAAAAGGGGAAAGATATTTTGAAAGTTATTATAACTCTTGTTTTGTTCTTCCTATATAATGTAGTAAATGATTCAAAAGATCCAACAAAGTAGTCATCATTGTTGACATATAGGTTGCTTACATATCATCTGATGGTTCTGCTAATTCTTCTTCTAATTACTTTTATCTCGTATAATAAAACAGAAAGGTGAAAAACATCTCTTTCTTACTACTCAAATGGTTTTATGAGAAAAAAATCCATGACAAGTTAAGAATCTGCCTAGACAATATATAAATTGTGTTTGAGGTTGCAGACTTTGTGTGTTCCTCTGTCAGGTTGCCATTTCCATTTTCTAACTGACATGCTGTGATGTCAGCACCATTTGATACTCTCATTTCTCTGTTGTCTTTCTGTTGCAACATTTAGCTGAAATCTTAAAAAAGGTAACACAAACCTCACAACAATGAAAACTACCTCTATTCAAATACAAATATACTTTAAAATAAGCAAGTCCCTACTGAGAATAACAAACTTTTGTACTGCAAAGATGCCACAACAATGAAATTATCTGAGAAGTGTCCATGTTTCTCTGAAGAAACTGGTTCAGGAATTAAATTGCAAAAGGACTGGAACGCTTAAAAGGGAAAAAAAGATAAGCCATTTATTCTCTTCAAATAGTTTTACTAGTTCAGGGAAGTGACTGGTGAGGCAAAAGAAAACATCGAACAGCTGAAAGATGAAAGCAGACAAAGACAAGAGCCAGCAAGCTTTCCAGATTTGTGAAGAGAATCCTAAACTTGGAAGAAAAGAGGAGAGAGATTACATACCACTGTCAAGTGTGGGAATGATAGGCACAGGTGGAAAGCCAAAGATCTATGGCAACAGGAACAAAAGAGACCTCAGAATCAGGGTGGAACAAGGCCTTCCTCAAGGGTACATATAAAAATGTGAAGGGCCTGGGAAACAAGCAGGAGGAGCCAGAATGTCACATGTTTTTGCACAACTGCGATGCTGTTGAACAAACTAAGACATGGTGCAAATGAAGTGGTGCAACGAACAGATGCAGAGTCTTCAAGAAAGGCAGTGAGTGAGAGAAGGTGGTGGGGAGTGGTTTGTCTTCAATGTGAAGGAGCAGCTTGTCTGTAGTAAGCTGCTATATGGGATGGACAACAGGCTGGATGAAATGTTGAGAGTCAGGATCAAAGAGGAGGGTGCTTTGTGACAGGAGTGTATTACAGGACACCTAATCAAGATGAGGAAGTAGACAGTGATTTAGCATGAAAGCATGAAGTACAGGTAATTCTTTTGCATTGTATTATGCTGACCACACACATCATTAACACTCAAAGCTTTACTCCCACATATAAAATTAATTAAGGAAACAACAAAGAATTAATAAAAGCAAACCTTCCTGTCTTCTGATTAAAGATAATAACTGTATTAAACAAGGTCATCACTCCAGATGATTTGGATACCATGCCTGTCCCTTTGTTTATAGAGGCAACTGATCTATATATCTCTGGGGAGGTGTCATCGCTATATTGATTAGTTCCATCTCCTATGAAATAATTTAGTACTTGTGATAAGCATGTTAATTAACATTTTTCTTAAAGCCTATGCTGCCAGAATCAATTAGATCCCAGAATATTTTCTTATAAATCTTTAGGGAATAACTAAAGAGAATAGCCAAGAGTGCATTAAAGATTGACAGTAATTACTTTTTTCAAGTAGTATTTAGATTAGAAATCTCCTTCTAGCAAAACATTGTCTCTATCTAAAGCAAAATTTCTGTATTTAAGCACATTAGTGATTATATACTCTTACATGAAAAAATACTAAAAATATATAAAAATATTAAACCAAAACTAGCATGATACATCTTTCCTGCAAAAACCAGAAAGTGTCAGAATCTATAAATTCTGTTGCTGTAATTGCACATATAGGGGAGTTACTAGGCAGAAGATCACGATCTCATTAAGACCATACGTAGTGGCAATAGCTAAATGAGGAGAGAAAGCGATAGCTGACAACTCTTCAGCATAATCTAAAGAACAGTCATGGTATTACAGTATCATAATTCACACATTAGGGGACACCCACAGGTCATCTAGTTCAATACCTGTTCAAAATAGATGTAATCAGATCAAGGTGCCCACAGTTGCATTCAAATGAGTGTTGAACACCTACAAAGAGAATTTTTACCATCTCTCTGGACAACCTCTTCCACTGTTTGACCACCCTCATGCTAAACATTTTTTTTCTTTTTTTTTCTTAATATCTATTTAGAATTGCTTATATTGTAACTTGTGTCTATTGCCTCTCATCATATCACTATGGACTTCCAAGAAAACTCTACCTCCTTCTTCTGTGTATACTCCAGTCAGGTAGTTGGAAACAACGCTAAGGTGTCCCCTTAGCTTTCTTCCAGCTGAATTTACCCAGCTCACTCAGATCTCTCTTCATATGTCTTGTTCTCAACCTCTTAACTATCTTGTTGTCAACATTCTTCTTGGGGAATTGGATTCAGTATTCTGCATGTGGCCTCACCAGTGCTGGGTAGAGGGAAAATATCACTTCTATCGCTCTGCTGGCAACACTCTTCGTAGTGCAGCTCAGGAAACTGTTGTCCTTCCTTGCTTCAAGGGAACATTGATGTCATGTTCAACCTGTTATCCTCCAGGATCCCTAGGTCCTTCTCTGCAATGCTGCTTTTCAGCTGGCCAGCTGACAGCCTGTATTAGGATATGACGTTATTTCTTAGTAGAGGCAGAACTTGCATTGCCTGTGTTGAACTTCAGAAGATATTTTTTGTCCGTTTCTTCAGCCTGCCTAGCCCTCTGATAACATCACTGCCTTCTACAATACTCAGCTCTCCCCTGCTAACTTACTGTCATACTCAAACCTGCTAAATGTCCTTTCTGTCCCTGTATCCATTATTTGTTTTTAGTGAAGACATTAGACAATACTAGTTACATTATTGATTCCTAAGGAACTCCAGTAATTTCTAATGTTACTAGTCATTAGTCATATTGGTTTACTTCTGTAAAGATGGACTTTGCACCATTGACCACAAATCTTTGAGCACAGGACCCCAGCAAATTTTCCACTCACTTTATTATCCATTTATTTTCCACAACTTTGTAAGACTGTGCCAAAGGCTTTGAAAAGTTAAAGTTTACAACATACAATGTCCTGCCCTGATCCACAGTATCAGTAACTTCACCACAGTAAACAGTGAGTTTGATCAGGTATTTTACCTTGGTAAATTTATGTTGGCAGATGCCAAACACCCTTTTGTCCTTCATGTAGTTAAAACTTGGTGTATGAGAGGATTTTGCCCATAGCTTTCCCAGCATCTGTATGAACCTACAGACTGCAGGCTTTTGGATCCTCCTTGAAGATGAGTATGATGTCTGCCATTTTCAAGACATCAGAAACCTCCTCATGATTTCCATGACCTGACAAAGCTCATCAAGATCCACATTGAAATAACATCAGCTTTTATTATCCTCAAGTGCATGCCCATCTGAATTTATGGGTTTACGCATGTTCAGGTGGGTTAAGTGAACCCTAGCTGTAATCAATTTATGCTTAACTTTAGATGCTCATACCCATCCTAAGCAAATGTAATTTGTCTTGGTGGATCTGTAAGATACATTGGTCTTGAAAGAGACCTCAGTACTTGTGTACCACAGGTTGAGATCAGAGTGCCATGCAGAATCTTCAGTGTGTTGGTAACTGAATCAAGTCCTTGGTGCAGTGAAGTAGATGCTTCAGATGATCTAATGAGAAAACTAAATATTAAATTGTAAATTTGTCCCTTTCAAAGTTACCTGTAAGACCACTGTCTATATTAGGAATTTTGACACCTCCTTTAAGGGGATTAATGTGTTAAAATTTAACTGAAAAATAATTGCTTGTTTTAGATAACATGATTTGAACTTATCTTGCTTATTATAGTATCCTAGTTACAGAGGGTGAATTCAGACCACTTTAGTGCAGTGAGGGATTAATCTCAGCTTAATGTAACCATCTAAAAGTAGCTGTCTAGTCTAAACTAACTGTGGAAGTAAGTCTTTTGATTGGTGGTGACATCTTTAAAAGGCAATACAGTTTGGGCACTAGAAACCAATTTTAGGATTAAATGAATCACATTCTGTAAATGCTTCTCTTTCTCCGCATTATATAAAGAATGAACCGAGACTACCAGTTTGAACTATTCAACTAATTTTTAGCTGGCAAGCCCTGGGTACATACTTATAATGTGAAAAAAATATTTATTTACTTATTTATTTATTACACAAGAAAGAAACCATTACAGAAATTGGCATCTTAGGAGCTTGTTTTCACCATTTTTCTGTTTCCACAAAGTCTATAAAGAGTAAGGATGTGCCAAGAGCCTCTCTTCAGCAAGTGCAAAAATAATGTTGTGGGGTTTTTTTAAATTCTACTATTTTAAAATGACAGTCTCAAAATTAAACATCATATGATACTACATCACATCTTTTAACATGGAAATCTCAGACATCCAATTGTAGATTACTTATTCTATAAATGTTTTTTTATATTCCACTTTTTCAGGAAAGGAGCTATCATTGCAAAATTCTTGAAAGGCCTCTGCTAGACATTTTGTGGACAGCAAGTCATAAATGCTTTTATCAACTCTGCTCAATTCAACAGAACTGCATCTTGGCATTTTTGACTATCATTTTGAAGCTTATCTGGCTTTTAAAGCTGCTTGTCTATTTCTGTCCATCACCAGGTAATAATTTCTTCCTCCTTCTCTGTATACTAACTTTTCAAAATAAAGCCAGACTCAATTGTTCTACCTTTCTGTTATAAGAGCATGCTATTCCTTTTTGCATAGTGTCCAGGGATATTTCCTCCATATTTTAGCATAAACTTTTGCTTCTTTCTTCCTATTTACCACTGTGATTTTCTTACTCATATACACCCCTTACTAGGTTTCTTTTCTAGGAATAACGAACACTTACAGTTTATATATGATAATTTGGCTCTTAGGAATTCTTAAGATTCATGAAGCCTAGAGTTCTTCTCTGACTTGATCAAGGAACTACATTAAGTAAACATATTCTTATACTAATATAAAATATACGCATAAGAGGCTAAAAGTCTCTTTTTATTGAACTAACTTTCTGTTCCCACTGGTGTCACATGAATTGGAAAGAAAGTTGAGTTAAACAAAGATTAGAAAAGGTCTACACAACAATAAATCTCATACCTGAAATTCTAGGCAGGCATGAAGATAAAATCAATTATGCCTTACATTAGAGGTAATGTTTATATCCAGATTCTGAATCTTAATTTGGAATTGAGAGTCCCAATAGATACGGCTAGGAAGCTGCCTAAACATAAGCATTTGCAACCATTTGAGATTAATCCAAGGCAGACATGAGGGTGGTACATTCAATGTATGATCACAGCCAAGCCTCTGTCCTATTGACAAATAGCAGGTTGAGGGAAATCTTAGGCATCTCATATGGCCACAGACACCTTGTGCACAATTAAGCTGTTTGCTAGAATTCCATTGGCTGTAACAGGAAATCAGACACCTTGACCTAGATTCAGTTGACAAGTGTAAAGCATAAAGGATATGTCCTGAATAATGTGAGCATCCACATGGGAACTGCAGACATTACACAGGACACATGGGAACCAGTTCTTTCTGGAATAGTAGCTAAAGGGGGAGATACCACAGGGCATCTCAGTTGACTGGTACTATATTTAGGCTATTAAACTGCCCATTTTTGAGCTGTTCACTCTGTTCCTTTGTAAGCAGGGAAGAAAAAGAAGCATATCTAGGATATGTTTCTTGCCTTACAGTATATACCTAAAATAAGTCAGATGAATCACTTAATTCAGGGTCTGCATCCTTCCCTGAGCCTTAAGAGACTAGCTCAGGTTCTAACTGGATGCTCATATATTTCTAAAATTAAGCTAATTCAGCTACAGCTGCAGTTTTGTGGGTTTTGTGGTTTTTGGGGGGTTTTTGTGTGTGTGTGTTTTGCATAGATATGCAGAACATTTTTTTTCATTAAACAGGATATACTGTTTTAAATTCTTTTCTTCATGTTTAAAGATGATGATGGAAGACAGACAAAAGAAGATTGATAATATCTGCAGCTTTGCTAAGTCAAGGAAAGAAAGGGATGGCCTGAGCTTAAATGTACTTGCAAGGGAAAGGGAGTGGGAGGTGCAGGGGAAAGCCACAGGCAAGACTGTTTCTGACCTTTTCTTCACAGCAGTCTCACCCATGATTTGGCATCTCTGCTATGACAAGGTGTTAACAATGAGCACTCAGGTGTAAAATCTTAGACATGAGAGTGCATGATCCTACTTCTGACAAAAGACTAAGTGAACTAGGACTGGTGAAAGGGATGGGAGGTCAAGGATAATGAGACAGTGATTCTGTGATTTTGATCAAAAACGTGGTCATAACAATTTTCAGAAAAATAATTTCAGTGAGTGATAATTTCACTCATTATTTCAATGATATTTTCACAGGAGCAAAATCAGTGTCCATGAAAAGGTGAGAAGAGCTCCAAACAGTTCTTTTGAGTCTCTTTTTCAGTCTGCTAAGAACTAAGTCACTTGCTATTGAAAGACTGATCAAGGATATATTTTCCTGTTTTAATTTGCTCCTTTATTTCATTATTACACAAAGTTGTGCTTTAACCCTAGCTGGCAACTAATTACCGTGCAGCCGTTCATACCCCTTGTGGCAGGATGGAGAATTGCAAGGGTGAAAGTGAGAAAATGCATGGGCTGAGATAAATACAGTTAAATAGGTAAAGAAAAAAGCTGCGTGTCAAAGCAAGCTAAACAAGGAATTCATTCACCACTTCCCATCAGCAGGCAGGTGTTCAGCCATCTCCAGGAAAACAGGGTTGCAACTTGCATAATGCTTAATTGCTAATACAAATGCCATCACTATGAATGCCTGCCCTCCCTCCCTTCCTCTTCCTCCAGCCCCTTATATGTTCAGTGTGACATCATGTGGTATTGAACGTCCCTTTGGTCAGTCGGGGTCAGCTGTCCTGTCTGTGTCTCCTCTCAAATCTCTCTGCACCACCAGCCTATTGGCTAGTGGGGTGGCGTGAGAAGCAGAAAGGGCCTTGGCTCTGTGTAAACACTGCTCAGCAGTAATGAAATCATGCCTATATTATCAACAGTTTTCAGCATAGATCCAAACCACAGTTCCATAGTAGAGGAATGTGAAGATAATTAACTCTATCTTAGCTGAAACCAGGACAAGGTGCTTCTTACTTCTTGTATGACAGAAGTAATTTTGGAGCAGAAAAATCTCACTGTGATTCCATAGAAATGGTTAAATTGGTCTCTCACTGCCACAGGTGTCTCTAGTGCCTTCTAAAATCTGTGTGAAATTGAAAGAGATGGACCATCAGAGTCTCTGCACCTGGAAGCGGTAGAGTTTTTAAGATTAGATTTTCTATGTTTACCTCATATAAAACATAAATATGTTTTATGTTTCTGAATGTAAAACCATTCTAAAGAATGTAAAACATGTTGTTTTCTTACCTTGCAAAAACTAATGTCTCCTGCATCTCTCAAAGGCATTATTAATACTGAGTTCCTGATTATAGAAATGTAGGCATATTTAGGTTATTTTATATATAGATACAGTACAGCTGAATTTTAGAAATGTCTATTAAAAAAAAAAAAAGACTGAACAAAAATCCATGTGCTGTTGAAGGTATTTGTGGAAGTAGATTTCCAATCTTTTCCCCCAAATGATGAAGTTGCTGAGTTTGACACTTTCTGACAGATATGAACATTCTGAGTTTTCAGTCTTATTGAACGCTATGGAAGCATTTCACCTTCTTTTCACCTTTCCATATAAACACCAGTAAAAAACTGTCAGTCTGAGAGAGATGACAAAGAGTAACACACAAAAAAGAAGGCAAAGAAAATATGAACCTAGTATTTCTTTTGTCATGTCCTTACAACAACCTCCTTCCCCTGTATATCAGGTCTTTCTATTTCTCTACTCTGTTTGTTTCCACAAAGCTTTTTCCAGCTCATTATCTTTGCCTAATTCAATTCTTTTTTCTTCCTACATTTCCTAGTATTTACGGTGATTAATGACTGATCAGAAGAATGAACTAGAAATAAAATACTAGATATTAAAATTAAAAGTAGCTATTTTAGACTCTCAAGTCGATGCAGAAAAATATGCACCTGAAAAAATATTACAGTTTGTCCTAATAGTCTATTTTAGAGTCAACTTCTCTTTGACTACAAAAATAGCTTGAAGTGGCTAGTTCTGGTATGACTACCTAATTTCTTACAATGTAAATTTGAGTAGAGAATCCTATCTTAATTTTCTAACCCAAAACTAAGAAAGTTAAAAGCAACTGCAGTTATAAAAAAACCCCACCATAATCAGGTATATTCTGACATTACTTTTCCTTAATTTTCATGAGACACTTACTTTACAAAGAGTAAAGTGATTTTCTTTTTTTCTCTTTGGACTGTAAGAAACCTCTATTAACAGTGGACAAAACAGACGATGTAATTGAGGTTTCTAAGCATCTGACAATATGTGGACAACTTCTTCTGGTGTCACATGGTCATGGTTATCAAAGTAAACGCGTGAACCTGGTTAAACCATCTATGCATATCCTCCTCCTGCTTTTTGAAATATCCAGTGGCATGCCACGTAGTCTGTAGCTGACACTTCAAAAGAGCTTATGTGCTCCTGTCCTCCTGTGCCATCACTGACAGTCTGAAAGAGTATCTCAGGTCTTCCAGCATGTCTCAAATAGCAATAGCTACCTATGTAGCATGTACAGGCAGCTGTTTCAACATCAGCAAAAAATCAACTGTAGTCTACAAGTATCTTCTTTCCTTGCATATTAAGAATCATTAGCATAGATTTTGAAAAAAAGTTCTTACCCTCACCACTTCCTTGTTCGTTTAACTTCCCAGATTCTCTGGCTTCCTAGGTCTTCCTGGTCTTTTAACAGACCTCACACTACTTCCTCATCTCCTGAGGATTCCATCAAACCTCTCTGCTCTTCAAATCTTTCCATCCTTAAAACTCATATTTACTTCCATTTTATTTATCTCAGACCTGGGGTCTCCAGTTACCCTCTCAACACTGGGAAACCCTCACTCCTGCTTATTCCCAAGTGAATCACAGAATCACCTGGGTTGGAAGAGACCCTACAGATCTTCAAGTCCAACCACAGCCTAACACTGACTAGTCCACCACTAGATCATGTCATTAAGGATTTCATCTACATGCCTTTTAAATACCTCCAGGGATGGTGACTCCACCACCTCCCTGGGCAGCCTGTTCCAGTACTTGACAACATTTTCAGTAAAAACTTCTTCCTAATATCTAACCTAAATCTCCCCTGGTGCAATTTTAAGCCATTTCCTCTCATCCTATCATTTGTCACCTAAGAGACTAACCCTGACATCTCTGTAACTGCCTTGCAGGTCGTTGTAGAGAGTGATAAGAGTGATCAGCCTCCTTTTCCCAACACTAAAAAGCCCCAGCTCCCTCAGCTGTTCCTCATAGGATTTGTGCTCCAGGCACTTCATTGGCTTTGTTGCCCTCCACTGGATGTGCTCCAGCATTTCAATGTCCCTCTTGTAGTGATGGGCCCACAACTGGACACAGTGCTCAAGGTGCAGCCTCACCAGAGCTGAGTACAAGGGAACTATCACTTCCCTACTCCTGCTGGTTACACTATTCCTGGTACAGGTGAGGATGCTGTTGGCTTTCTTGGCCTACTGGGCACACTGGTGGCTCACGTTCAGCTGGCTGTCGACTAACACCCCCAGGTCCTTCTCCTCCAGGGAGCTCTCCAGCCACTCTGCCCCATGCCTGTAGCATTGCCTGGGGTTATTGTGACCAAAGTGTAGGACACAGCACTTGGCCTTTTTGAAACACATAAAGTTGACCTCTGCCCATTGATCTAGCCTGCCCAGATCCCTCTGCACAGCTGTCCTACCTTCCAGCAGATCGACAGTGCCACACAAGTTTGAGTCTTCTGCAAACTTACTGAGGGTGCACTCAATCCCCTTGCCCAGATCAAATATGATGTTAAACAGGACTGGCCCCAGCACTGAGCCCTGGGGAACACTGCTTGCCCACTGACATGCCACCATCTCAGCCTTTTCTTTGTCCTCTATCACTTTGTCCTCTATCTAGTAAAGGTGGGAGATTCTCCCTGGCCCTCCTTTTTTTATTAACATGTTTATAGAATTACTTCCTGTTATCTTTTACAGTAGTGGCCAGATTCAGTTCTATTTGGGCTTGGGCCCTCCTTATTTTCTTCCTACATAACATCATCTCAGCCCTGTACTCCTCCTGGGTTGCCTGCCCCTTTTTCCAACAATCATATACTCTCCTTTTCTTCCTGAGTTCTAGCCAAAGCTCTCTGTTCAGACAGGCAGGCCATCTTCCCAGCAGACTAGACTTTTAGAGTATCAGAATGGCTCGGTCCTGCACCTTCAGCAGCTCATTCTGAAGAGTGCCCAGCCTTCCTGAGCTCCTGTATCTTCCAATACTTTGTCCCAGGGAACTCTATCCACTAGATTCCTCAACATACTGCAGCTTCATCTCCCCCTACATGGAAGAGCAGTAATGGATAGTAGTCCAAGGGACGTATCAGACTAGGAAGTTTCCTAGTGATATCCCTAACCCGGGCTCCTGGGCTGTTACCAGGACTACTTTTTATCTTTTCTATTTTCTATCAGTCCTCCAAAACTTTGCCATGCCTTCCTGATCTTCCAGTGTAAAAAATGAGTTTTTCCTCATCTGCAGAGTCCTTACCACCTCCACTCTAGTTCTTTCTATACCTTCATACTAGATAACCATTAAAAGTCCCTTCCAACCTAACATATTCTCTGATTGTATGATTCCAAAGCTACCTTATCTTCTTCATTTCTCAGAAATGCTTATACTGTTCCCCTTTTCACTCCTGTGCTGCTCTGTCCCTCTGTCCACTTGCCTTCTATTTATATCACAGTTCCTCTGAAGCAACCTTTGAGAGTTTCCTGCAAGTGGATCTGAAAAACTTTACAGTGCAACACAGGGCATTCATTTGGTCTATTATTTAACAACACCTAATTTTAAGGTATTTTTTAACTTGACCTTGTTGATGCACAGGCTCTCAGTCAAAGGCAAATGAAGGTATTTATTACTTAGTTGCAAAGGGAAGAATTTAAGCATAGTGTCTAGGAAGAGTATATTGGTCTAAATAACCCAGTGCTCCACAAACTAGCTATTATGGTAAGGACAGATTTAGCATGCTTTATCCTTTCATCAGTGAGTTTAAAGACAGACCAGTCAAAGCAATATGTAGTATGCTTTAAAAAAGAGGAAAAAAATCTATATAAAAAAAAAATTTAAAAAATCTATTTAGTGCTTTTATTTAGCTTTTTAATGCACTGTGGAAAACAGTGGTTAGAGTGGGTCATACATCAATTTATTAAAATGCAGTTTTTAAAACCTAGCAGCTGACTAAAATATTTCAGGTGTAATTCATCTGGAACCAAGACTTGCAGCTTGATATATTAAGCTTTTGATATGAAATGTTTTCCACCTAGTGCATTACAATGTATTTTTAAAACATGATGATTTAGCTCAATAAATGAATGTGGATTAAATTTAAAGTTTCTTTAAGAAAAGCAGGCCAGTTAATATTTTTGTAGTTTAGCTGTCATATTTTATCCTCATTTTTCATTTAGAAGCAGCTGCTTTTACAATAAATCTGAAGCATACATTATACACTCTAATACAGAGCCTATTAGCATCATTAGACTGCAGCTGTGAAACTGGATCCTGTTGATACAAACAAGGAGTGGCTCTAATAGTAAAAAATATTTCATTTATTTCAATTTCCAAAGGACAGCAAGAGGCATCTGCATTCCATATGGGATGTTTTTACAATGAATTAAAGAACAATCAAATGACAAATCTAGCAGCTAACTTTGTTGCCTCCTCCAGGAGTCCAGAACTCCCTCCTTCCTTCCCTCCCTCCCTCCTTCCTTCCTTCCTTCCTTCCTTCCTTCCTTCCTTCCTTCCTTCCTTCCTTCCTTCCTTCCTTCCTTCCTTCCTTCCTTCCTTCCTTCCTTCCTTCCTTCCTTCCTTCCTTCCTTCCTTCCTTCCTTCCTTCCTTCCTTCCTTCCTTCCTTCCTTCCTTCCTTCCTTCCTTCCTTCCTTCCTTCTTCTCAGAAATTCTTAAACACAGTAATATGTTATCACACCCTGATCGAAAAGGAGGGACAGGTGACTCAGATTCACCAATTCTCTTTGTTTGAATTTAAGTGACACAACACTTAAGGTCTGTACATAAACATTAACTTAGAGACCTTCACAGAAGGAATATCCTAAGAATACCATCCCCTTGCTAATTATATTTAGCCAAGCAATATCACTTTTGGTAAGAATCAACATAAGCCTGGAGTTATTCATCAGTTTCTGTTACTTAAAAGATTTGAGAGAAAAAGAGAGAAAGAGAGAGAAG
The DNA here is from genome assembly GCA_020800305.1 of Porphyrio hochstetteri. Classification (NCBI taxonomy): domain Eukaryota; kingdom Metazoa; phylum Chordata; class Aves; order Gruiformes; family Rallidae; genus Porphyrio; species Porphyrio hochstetteri. The sequence continues at coordinate 172,114,733 of CM036905.1, read as the reverse complement.
AAATGAGAAGAGAGAGAAAGAGATAGAGATATCACCAGTCCTGGATCCAACATCAGTCCTGTCAATGCTCCTTGTTCCTTTCTTCATTTGCATAAACTCCATCTCTTATGAAAATTGGAGGCAATTTCTTTCCTTGTAGTTTGAGGATTTTTAATACATATTTAGTTCAGTTCAGGGACCTTTGTCTCTGAAGCATGACTAAGTTCTTCTTTTAACTTCTGCATATTTCAAACAGTTCTTGTGAAGATGTCAAAAAGGACAAAAGGGAAATGGTGAGTCTAAACCAGTTTATAGCTCTAGTTGGTCTCCTACACAGGTTTAGATAAGTAAAATATAAAGAAGCATTTAAAGGAATATAGTAAGTACATGTTCAAGAATCAGATATCCTGAGGAAAAGGACTTGGGAGTACTCATGGATGAGAAACTGGACATGAGCTACCAATGTGCATCTACAGCCCAGAAGGACAAACGCATCCTGGGCTGCATCCAAAGAACTGTGGCCAGCAGATCAAGAGAGGAGATTTTTCCCCTCTACCCTACTGTGGAGATACCTCACCTGGAATACTGTGTCCAGCTTTGGGGCCCTCAACACAAGGACATGGACCTGTTGGAGCACATCCAGAGGAAGGCTACAAAAATGATCAAAGGGCTGTAGAACCTCTCCTGTGAAGACAGGCTGAGAGAGTTGGGCTTCTTTAGCCTGGAGAAGAGAAGGCTCGGGGGAGGGAAGCGGTGGGTAATTTATAGCAGCCTTCCAGTACTTGAAGGATGACTGTAAGAAGGCTGGGGAAGAACTGTTCACAAGGACATGTAGCACTAGGACAAGGGTTAATGGCTTTAAACAAGAAAAGGGTAGATTTAAGTCGGATATTAGGAAAATATTCTTCAATATGAGGGTGGTAGATCACTGGAACAGGTCGCCCATCCTTGGAGATATTCAAGGTCAGGTTTCATGGGGCTCTGAGCAACCTGATCTAGTTATAGGTGTCCCTGCTTACTGCAGGGGCTTGGACTAGATGGTCTTTAAAGGTCCCCTCCAACCTATCACATTTTGTGATTCTATGATTCTATGATCCTTCCAGTGAACATCATCCTCTTGCATCCCTAATGTTTATAAATATCTTAAGTATGGGATGCAGGGGGAAATACTCAGCCCCTTTTCAGTGGTCTGTGGGGACAGGACAAGGGGCAATGGCTGCAAGTTGGAGCACAGGAAGTTCCACACAAACACGTGGAGGAACTTTTTCACAGTGAGGGTGACAGAGCACTGGGACAGGCTGCCCAGGGGGTTGTGGAGTCTCCTTCTCTGGGGATATTCATGACCCGTCTGGATGCCGACCTGTGCGACCTGTCCTAGGGAACATGCTTTGGCAGGGGGGTTGGAGCCAATGATCTCTCGAGGTCCCTTCCAACCCCTACGATTCTGTGATACTATGATCTTTCAGTCTCTTAGCTTCTGTCCTATTCTGCCCTGTATTGATGAATTCTATTTGAGTTCTGAATTGCCCTGGGATGTTAGTGCTTGCAGAATTATAATTGAAAGTAAAAAGGATATCAGTCACAGTAAGAAATTTGCATCCAAAGGACATTTTGTAGAAGTAGACAAAGATGGAAACAAGGCTATAAAATGATCTGGGAGCAAAGATGGTGACAATACTAACTGTGCTTTGAGCTCATTTTTCAAGTGATGCTCATATTAGTTTTCAAAGAGACAGCAGAACTAGCACCTTCGACTTCCGGAGGGCTGACTTTGGACTGTTCAGAAAGCTGCTCGATAAGATTCCATGGGAGGCAGCCCTTGAGGGCAAAGGAGCCCAAGAGGGTTGGTTGCTCCTTGAGAAGGTAATCTTGGTGGCACAAGAACAGGCTGTCCCAGTCAGTCAGGAGAGGGGTCGGCGAGCTAGGAAGCCAGCCTGGCTGAGTAGAGAGATTCAGGCTGATATACGGGAAAAGAAGGAAAAATATGAGCTTTGGAAGAAGGGGCAGGTGTCTTGGGATGATTATAGGAAATTAGTGAGATCATGTAGGGAGACAGTCAGAAGGGCTAAAGCTGATCTGGAACTCAGGCTGGCCAGTTCTGTAAAAGACAATAAAAAGTCCTTCTATAGGTATATTAATAGTAAAAGGAGGGTCAAGGAGAATCTCCAGCCCTTATTGGATGCTGATGGCACATTAGTGACAAGGGATGAGGACAAGACTGAGGTCCTTAATTCCTTCTTTGCCTCAGTCTTTAACAGTAATGAAGGATATTCTATGAGTACTCAACCTCCGGAACTGGCTGACAGGGAGGGGAAGAATAACAAAGTTCCCATGGTTCAGGAGGAAATGATTAGCGACCTACTTGGCCAGTTAGATACCCACAAGTCAATGGGGCCAGATGGGATTCACCCAAGGGTACTGAGGGAGCTGTCAGATGTGCTTGCCAACCCCCTTTCCATCATCTATCAGCAATCCTGGCAGACTGGGGAAGTTCCAGTCGACTGGAGGCTGGCAGATGTTACACCCATATACAAGAAGGGTCGGAAGGAGGATCCAGGGAACTACAGGCCTGTCAGTCTGACCTCAGTCCCTGGGAAGATCATGGAGAGGGTCATCTTGGGAGCTATCATGCAGCACATGCAAGATGGCCAGGGGATCAGGCCTAGTCAACATGGGTTTACAAAAGGTAGAGCCTGCCAAATGAACCTGATCGCCTTCTATGACAAGGTGACCCGCTTAATGGACGAGGGGAAGGCTGTGGATGTGATCTACCTGGACTTCAGTAAAGCCTTTGACACAGTTTCTCACAGCATTCTGACTGAGAAACTGGCTGCAACTGGCCTGGACAGGTAGACCCTCAGCTGGGTTAAAAACTGGTTGGATGGCCGAGCCCAGAGGGTGGTGGTGAATGGAATGAAATCCAGCTGAAGGCCGGTCACGAGTGGCGTCCCCCAGGGCTCAGTCCTGGGTCCAGTCTTGTTCAACATCTTTATCAATGATCTCGACGAAGGGATTGAATGCTCCCTCAGTAAGTTTGCAGGTGACACTAAACTAGGAGGAAGTGTTGATCTGCCTGAGAGTAGGGAGGCTCTTCAGAGGGATCTGAACAGACTGGACCAATGGGCTGAGTCCAATGGGATGAAGTTTAACAAGGCCAAGTGTAGAGTGCTGCACATGGGACATAATAACCCCATGCAGCGCTACAGGCTTGGGGGAGACTGGCTGGAGAGCTGTCAGGCAGAGAAGGACCTGGGGGTGTTGGTTGACTGCAGACTGAATATGAGTCAGCAGTGTGCTCAGGCGGCCAAGAAGGCCAATGGCATCTTGGCTTGTATCAGAAACAGTGTGGCCAGTAGGTCTAGGGAGGTGATTGTGCCCCTGTACTCGGCATTGGTGAGGCCACACCTCGTGTACTGTGTCCAGTTCTGGGCTCCTCACCACAAGAAGGACATGGAGGTCCTGGAGCGAGTCCAGAGAAGGGCAACCAGGCTGGTGAAAGGGCTGGAGGGCAAATCCTATGAGGAGCGGCTGAGGGAGCTGGGGCTGTTTAGCCTAGAGAAGAGGAGGCTGAGGGGAGACCTTATCACCACCTACAACTACCTGAAGGGAGGTTATAGAGAGGTAGGTGATGGTCTCTTCAGCCAGGTGACAGCTGATAGGACAAGGGGGAATGGCATGAAGCTGTGCCAGGGCAGGTTTAGATTGGATGTTAGGAAAAAAAATTTTACTGAAAGAGTTGTCAGGGCCTGGAACAGGCTGCCCAGGGAGGTGGTTGAGTCACCTTCCCTGGATGTGTTCAAAAAAAGGGTAGATGAAGTACTTAGGGATATGGTTTAGTTTAGGATGCGAATGGTTGGACTTGATGATCTTAAAGGTCTTTTCCAACCTTATTATTCTGTGATTCTGTGATTCTGTGATTAATTTTTTCTTCTTTGCTTCCTATGTTTTTCACCATGATCGCCAAAAAAATCCCAACCCAAACCTCGCCAAGCTTTTCCCTCCCTACCTCTCCCATTAGGCTTGATTTATCTGGCTACCATTTTTTAAAGTAGTTTCAACAGAGTAATTTCATCATTCCAGTGAAATAATTTTTCAGCAATTTATATATTTACCTGTGATATGCATGCAGAAGAAGATGCAACTATGTCCTGAGGGAATTGCAAAATAACACGTTGATGGACTGTAGACAGAACTATAATTTAAAATTTGGTAAGCCAGAGAATTAGTGCTTTAATGAATTTTTTATGATTTCTACAGATTGAAGTACCAAAGGAGCCTGACTGAACAGTTTGTAAATTCACAAGACAATCAGGGGAGAGCTTTTGCACTGCCTTACATGGGTCTGAAATTCTTATTAGGTGTGTTCATATTTATTTTTTGATTATTTACTGAATCATAGACTCATAGAATGGTTTGGTTTGGAAGGAACCTTAAAGATCATCAGGTTCCAACCCCACCCGTCATGGGCAAGGACACCTCTCAATAGAGCAGGATGCTCAAGGCCCCATCCAAACTGGCCTTGGACACTTTACTTAATTTTATTTTGAGACAAAATAAACCAGTTCTGATATATAACATCAATTGTAGTAACAAAAATCAATACCATATCAAATCAACTATTTTTTGTAATTTGTTTTTCTGTTCACCTGTGGAACAAACAGCCTAGGACCATAATCCAATGAGGTCAGTGAAATATATTGGACAGAAATGTATGAATTCCCAAAAAGTAGCATATATATATTTATAAAAAATAGATACCATATATTGTTTGTAGTATTTTTCATTATCAAGTAAGTTGCTCTGAAAAGTTTCTTTTTTATTTTTTTTTTTACTTCTTTATATAGTTTATGGTAGTCTGAATTAAATAACCAGTGAGGACCTTTTGGAGCAAGAAAGACATCCATGAAGTACAGATAGAATAGAGTTTTTCTTGTAGAAAGTGTTGAAAATGAAAGCACAGTTTTTTCTGTTGGATGTAAATAATAATAATGCAGCAGAAAGATACTGGAGGATGCGAATCAATATCACACAGATTCATAAAATCTAAACAAGTAATACAGATTATCATACTTACTGCGGAAATGAAAGAGTTAGAAGTATAACTGATTCAGTCTTTTTAAAGTACAACAGCCAGGTATGTTCTGGGTTGTTTATTTGTAACTTTTGCCAAGTGTTTACTTAGCCTACGTCTTTACAATCATTACAACATTAAATTGCTTTTTAGTTTGTTCAGTAATTCTACACACAGAGAACAAAGTACGTTCCAGTAGGAAATGTGCAGTAACTGAATAAATTTTTAGGCCATTTTCTTTGTACAAACCAAATGCCATCACTCCAAAATTGATGCTGTACAGGATCTGTGGCTGCTGTGCAAGGCCTCAAGCTGTTGCTGCTCAAGAAGCCCAGCTGCTACTCAGCCCCTCAGCCCACCCCCTGTTATAAACAGAACATTATGTCGTATGATATGGAATATCCCTTTAGCCAGTTTGGGTCACATGTCCTGGCTGTGTCCCCACCCAGATTCTTTGGTGCACCCCCCCACTTTCTCAGTAGCAGGGCAGGATGAGAGAGCTGAAAAGTCCTCGATTGCTTGGCAACAACTTAAAACATCAGTGTATTGTCAGCATGATTCTCATCTTAAATCCAAAACACAGCACTACATCAGCTACTAGAAAGGAAATTAACTCTATTCCTGCCAAAACCCAGGCACCTTTCAACTAAGTTACTGTATCAGTATTTTTATTTTTTTATTTTTAGTCTCATGTGATTTTTACTTTGTTGTTATTTTTATGGAATAACATTTGCAAAATTTAGTATTTTTACTGTGGTGGGTTCTCATGGGAAGTGATTTTCATAGGGATGAGGATTCTTCTCCCTGCCCATCAGTTTTCTACTCCCTCTTTTTGTAGATTTTAGATTGTACTAGAGGAAAATCAAGACTCAATAGATAACAAAGTAGATAATTATCATCTAAATATGTGATAAGCATACGAGTAATACATATGCAAAAATCTTAGCATCAAATCAGAGTGCAATTTCTGCACCTGATCAAAGCATCCTCCAGTCAGGACTAATTGCATTATACTGGGGAAAACCCCACAGGGACTTTGAGCAGTTTCCTCTAAAAACAACATAACTACTATTAGAAAAGCGATAAAAGGCACCCACCTGCTCCACCAGAAAAGACCTCCAGAGGACTACACTCATATGGGAGAACCCTTGACACATTCATTGACAGTTACTAGGAAGAGTTTTCCTTCCTCTTTTCCTTCATTTTCACCTTCACCTTCCTTTCTCTCTTCTGTATTATTTTTCTCCCAAAGTGACTTTGACCCCTAAGAGTCAATGCATGGCATCAGCTATACACCCTGCAAATAATTTCTTGCATTCTCTCTTCAGCACTGGGTTGAGGGAGGTATAAAGGTGAGGAGAATAAGAAAGGATGCATCCTCAAACCCCAGCCAGATGCAGACTATAAAAATCCAAGAGAGAACCCACAATAGCTTTTTACAATAGATTTTTACAGTCCATCCTGTAAGAGAAGAGGAAGGACATTGGAGCCCCACAAACACAACCTGGGTGGTGTTCAGGTACTTGGAAACAGGTATCTAGAGCTATGTGAGATAAAAACATCCTGACTGACAGAAAAGGAAGGAAGATGTAAACGTTGACAAATGAGTTTACCCTGTGTAGATGTCTTAGTTAACTAATGGCCTCCAGTATGTCATTAGATGTGTATGTCTAATTACGTCAAGTTCTCTTCATGTGATGCAAGCACATACCAGCAGGGATATTGTGAGGCAGTAAAATCCCACAAAATTCGTGACAATTTATCTCTCTCTCTCAGTTTGAGGGTGATCTCACAGAAGAGAGTACAGAACATGAATTTCCCTGTCATTAAGCCTCCTAACACTTGAAAAAAATATTAGGTAGAAACAATATTTTATCCCCATATTTTAGGACTACGGTATGGTGCTGAATTTCTTGCATGTCTTAAGTTATGAGTCTTTATGGCTTTTTAACAAAGCCCTTAAAACTCAGGGTAATTTCCCTGTATAGTCCTTCCAATATCAAGTCAAAGAGTGGTTTACCTTCAAGACAAAGTAGATGTCAGGAGAAGATTTAACAAATAAGTTACAAGAGGAAGATGTTTCAGGATATATTTTCACTGAATAGTAATGATTAGGAATATAATCAAGGCAGGTGGGTTCCCACTTCTCTCCTGCCCTTTTATCTTTCATTTCAAATGACATTTATGTTTAATTAATGATGTAAATACAGGAAATTCCAAATTCAGATAGTCATATCTGCTAATTAATTTAATAATGCTTAGAAATATATTCTCCCACTGATATCCAGAAGTTAAGTTAGACAAATAATATAGACCATTGATTAGTGAATAAAATTATATTATTATTTTAAAAAATACCAAAAAACCCCAAACAGGGACCAGCATCAATAGGGAGTGGCATCATCAGCTAGCATGGTATTTCATGCAGAAGGGCAGCTCATCCTGTCAGGCTGCTGACTGCTCTGCACACTCATGGAATTAGGTTGCAGCATCAACAGCCTCCCCAGCTAGCTGGTGGTTGTGCAAATCTTCCCAGAAACTGTAGGTCTCCAGTTAGTTAAAAGAGCTTATCAGGCAGGGCTTTAAGGCTGTCAAAAGCCTGGTAGTAGATACCAGGCAAAAGCTCCACTCTGCAGCAGCCAGAAATCCAGGATAGATTGGAACAGGAGTGAACATTCCCATCTAGGGTGAAGGAGCATGGAAGCTCCACCTGCACAGGGTGTGCTCTGGTGGAGTCACTCAGGCAGCAGGTAGAGAACCTGTGGGAGCAATTTAGCAGGCTATGCTGTATTGGGCAGGTAGAGGGGGTAACGAGAAATAAAGCATTATTTGAAACTGCACAAAGAAATACCAGGGTCCTGTGGTACTGACCTCCAAGGACTACCAAAGTACTTCAACAGTGGACTGCACCTTGGTGAAGGAGGTGTCCTAGTGACAAGCAGCTGAACATGAGACAGCAGTGTGCCACTGCAACAACACAGACAAATTTGGTCTTGGGCTGCATCCTCAGGAGCATTACCAGCAGAGATAGAGATATGATCATCCCACTTTTCTCAGCACCTGTCAGGCTGGACCCAGAGTAGTGTCCTGTTCTGATTCCCACAATTCAAGAAAGATAATAATGAGAACAAGAAGAACTCACACCTCTCTAAGGCAAAAATGCTGTGCTCAGCTTGCTCCCTGAAATGCCTGTACACCTATGCATGCAGTATGGGGAATAAACAAAACAAGTTGGAAATCTGCTTCCAGTCAAGGTGTTATGATCTAGTTGCAATTACAGAGACATGGTGGGACAACTCACATGACTGGAATGTGACCATGGATGGCTATGTCATTTTTAGGAAAGACAGGCCAAAAAGGAAAGGAGGTGGAGTTGCTCTTTATGTAAAAGAGCAACTAAAATGTATTGAGTTCTGTCCAGGGGCAGATGACAAACAAGTTGGGAGTTTGCAGGTGAGAATTAAAAGACAGACTAGCATGTGGGTGTCTATTACAGGCCGTCTGAACAAGAGGAGGAAGTTGATGAGGCCTTCTACAGGCAGCTCACAATAGCCTTGCAATCACAAGCCCTGGTTCTTATGGGGGATTTTAACTACCTAGGTATTTGCTGGAAGGCTGACACAGCCACCTGCTCACAGTCCAGGAGGTTCCTCCAGTGCACTGATGATAACTTCCTAATGCAAATGGTGGATGAGCCAGAAGGAGAGGAGCACAGACAGATCTTGTACTTACTAACAAGGAGGTACAGGTTGAAGAGGTGAAGGTTGAGGGTAGACTGGGCTGCAGTGACCATGAGATGGTGGAGCTTGAGATCTTATGCGGTTGGAAGAGAACAGCAAGTAGGACTGCAACCCTGGACTACAGCAAGGCCAACTTTGGCCTCTTCAAGCAATTACTGGGGGAAATCCCATGGGACAGGGTACTGGAAGGAAAAGGAGCTCAAGATAGTTGGTCCATATTCAAGGGCCTCTTATCAGCACTGTTTTCAGTACAAATCCAAATCATACCATTGTACAAGCTACTATGAGAGCCCAACTCTATCCCAGCCAAAACCAGTGTTCTTTCCTAGTTTGTCATTTTTAATATAGAGATTAACTTTGCATGATAATTCAGTTAACAATAACCTATTACTGCAATGGAAGAGAAATCAAATATCTGTGGAAGAAATATAGTGATAAAGAAGGTAAGTGTTCATCACCTCTGTCCCATATCCACTGTGAATCTGTTCTAAGATGGAAAATACTTATTTCATAAGAGGGATTTTTGATTTCTTTGTTTTCTGCTACTGACTTACAGGTATAAGAACTGATTAGTAGATGTTAAAACTTCTGCTAAAACAGAAGTAATGAAAAGAGAAATGAGAAACTAAAATATTCAGCAGAATTTACTAGTTTATAAAATGAAATACTCTTTTTTACTAGGTAAGGTAAAAAAAAAATATTTAATTTATTCCTTGTCATGTTCTTTACAAGCCATATGACACTTATAACACCAAAATAAAAGTGATTTCACAAGCAACATCTTTAGAGTACACCATCCACTGAACTGAATTCCTGAAATGAGATCCAACAATGGCTATATTAAACATTGTCATAGCGTTGATCTATTAATATTATCCTGGAAAATAAGGAAATCCTTCTGATATAAGGGAAAATAAATCAATGTAAGTAATGCATTCTGTCTATGTGTAATAGAAGAAGTATTGTTTTAACATGTCTTATACTAACAAACACTAAAAGCTAGGTCTCTCTTGTAACACAAGTCTTCACTGATAACAGTATCTACTAAATTCTGCAAAGCTTTTTCCTTCAGCAGATCATCTTTTTTTCTTCTCTTGAGTATATTGTGATACTGGGAAATAATGAGTTTCAACTGTTATGATGGTTTTTATTTGCCATGTAGGTCATCCTTCTGATGTTGCTTATAGGGGTAGAAATTTATGCTAAGAAAAATTACGTCAGTATTATGTGATTTTTTTTTTTTGTCTCCACATGGAGGTCAAAACTTTATCTGGAATATATTTTCTGTATTCTCTTACTCTTTTGTTTGTAACTGAAGTTTTGTTTTAAACCTCTTTTTAACAAACATACAATGTATTTGGAGTAATGTTTGATATTAGTGCTCAAACTGTTATCTTAGCATTAAAATTTATCTCCTGAAAAACATTGATGTAACAGTATTTACAGTAAGGTAGACATGAAAGACAATGCCACTAAACAGACCTTCTGTATCACCATGGAGTCCATAGTTGCAGGTCATGCAATCACAACTTTCCTACAGTGTAAAACTAAACTCAACCTACTTCTCAGCCTGGTTCGTTCTGGATTAGACAATTAAGATCTTGATATTTCCTTAACTGTACAAAATAACTAATATGCCTTCTGACGTTTCCACCAGGCAAGTAGAACACAAGTTTAATCACTGTTATCGAGGTACCCTTTTTTAAATCCAAGTAATGCATAGTCACTTAGAAAAGACAGAAAAAAAAGAAAAATATATCCAGGATCTTGGAGTTTCATAATTATTTTGTTGACTGCCTGTCATTAAGTCAAGAAAGAAATTATGGAAATCTGTTCTTAATCTGCAGCCTTCTAGAAGGTGCCAGAATCTAGGTTTTCTGTTTCTTAGTTTGTGCTCTTATCTCTTAAAATATTGACAAAAAGGTAAAAAAAAAAAAAAAATCCCTAATATGACCACATATACCTTTAAGAGATGGGATCTAAATGTGAAAGTGCAAAGTCTGTAATGAAAGGACAGTTTTGGTTTTCAGGATCAAAAGACATATCTCAGTGAGAGACTGAGGAAAACATATTCAACTTCCTGTAGCAATCAATAGAAAGTGAGCACTTAAACAATTAGGGGTATAAAAACTTTATTAAATTTAAACCTGAAAATATACATCTCTGCAGCTAACTGGAAGCTAGGAGCTTTAGGATCTCTTTTCCAAAGATAATTTCTTTTATTGAACCTAGTAAAGGGGAAACCAATCTTGTAAATGTTGTTTTCCAACACATAAATAAAATCAATTTTGCAAACACTTTTTCATGATGAATGAACTGAGAACACAGTCAATAGCTGAAACACTGATCCTTATAGTGATAAGTGAAAGTCTAATGAGTAAACATGACATGTACTTCTAACCTTCAACAGCTAAATGCATATAAAAGTCAGTGGGAAATGTTCACATCATAGATGCCAAAGAAAAATATTCTGAAAGATGCATTTGAGAGTTTTAAGAATTTGGTATTAGTTTAAAACTGATTGATTTACTGAGAAACTTTTTATCAGTATAAACACTATTTTTTTTTTTTGTAAGGTATTTTGAATGTTATTAAAATGTTTAAAATTTTTCCCGGCGCATTTGTAAAATTCAGAGAAGGGGGGGAAAAATATTGAACATCAAAACACAAAGGGAGTTCACAGAAAAATTGCTACCTTGCAGTACTTTGGACAGTCAGATGTATGAAAAAGTTGCATGGGTTTGACAATGAAATATATCTTCTATTCAAGCTGAAAATCATTAAGACCCATATAATATTTCCTTTTGTGCTGTACAGAGTTATGAGTATTTCACCCTTTCATTCCAATTCAAATTCCTAGAGTTTTTTGGCATGGTATAAATAATCCTAATCATTATGGAACACAGAAAATAAGCCAATAATAAATTCATAATATAAAACCCCCACATTATCAGCATCATTGTCATTAATGTTTGCATCCAACTTTCTTAAAAATTCTGAAGTTCTGAATACAGTATCTTTGCACTCAGTAGTTTATAAATGTATAAACTAGTAATACAGACAGTAAGTAAGTCTTAAAGTTGATAGCTAAAGGTCTTTGACAGATAGAGAGAGCTGAGCAATCTTGCATCATGATCAAATTTTTTAAATGAGTACCCAATACTGAGTACCAGTTTATTCAGCATTTAATTCAGTGTGTTTAATTACTTAACCAGTGTTCCAGTAATTACTTGATTAGGAAGAATTAATCTAATGCACTCCTTTTTCTTTTTTTTTTCTTTTTTTTTTCTTTTTTTTTCCCCCCTCCCAGAAGCAATATGCTATAATATAAGGGTTATCATATCATTACAAGGCAGAATAATAGTGTATCTTCTTAAAGATTTTCTGTTTCTTGGTTTGTGCTCTTATGTCTTAAAATATTGACAAAAAGGTAAAAAAAATATCACTAGTATGACCACATATGCCTTTAAGAGATGGGATCTAAATGTGAAAGTGCAAAGTCTGTAATAAAAGGACAGTTTTTCCTTTTGCTACTGAATATTTGTAACAAAAAATACTTTCTATGCTACCTAGCTTTTGGTATTCAAAAAAAATAAAAGATTCACGTTGGTCACTTAACAATATGTGTTTAGTGCAACTGAAAATGCTTGAGACCTCTATGTAAGGCTGGAAGATGCAACATAGAACCCGTAACTGTAAAGGATCAGCTCATATTTCACCCAACAGCTGAATGCCAGAAGAGATTCCTCATATCACAGAAAGTATGGTTGTATAATTGATATGAACACTTGGATTCACACATCTCGCTTCAAAATTGTGGATAAATGTAGCTATCTAGGTTTACTTGGAAAGTAGCCATCTAATCTCCCATTACAGTGAATAGAGATATAACTAATTCCCGGGAACAATGACTTTCCTTCTTAAATATTCAGGTGGTATCAATAGCTTCCTCAAGGCAAGACAGTTCATTGAAAGGAGACATTAAGTTGCAAGCTGGGCAGTTGTGCCACTGAGGTCCTCTAACAACCGTAGAGATGAATTACTGTTAATTAGAACCTATTGCTTTGATTTTCCCTCTTTTAGGTCGATTTCAGTTGCCATTACCAGCACATAAAATGTTTTCAGAATATTTTTTTTTTCACTCAGATGTTCTCAAATATTTAAATGGTTTGTCCGATAGCTCAGTCATGTTTTTACTTCTCTGTACAAATTGCAAGGATTTTCTGGATAAATGTTTGAGAAATTTAATATACTACTAAATTACAGGTCAGAATGAGGGGTTGTCATCACTTAGCATCAGGACAGAAAAGAGTCCTCCTCTTCTCTGTTAGCTTGTCCAGTTATTGAGAGTTTTGCATTCCCATTTGTTCTGTGGAAGATGGCTGACAGAGAGCCCACAACTTTGTGCTTTGTGTAGTGGTTTGCACTAAGCTTAGATTGTTTTGTTGGTTTTGTGTAGGAGGGTTTTGTTTTTTTTTTCATATTCTACTAAACTAAACATTATACCAATTTAAATCTGGTACAGAACATGAGACAAGCATGGATTTTATTTCTTTTGTTATAACATGACATCCTGACAAATAAAGGAGATAATTTTCTGCTATATAATAATTATCATCCCCTAAACTTGAACTCAAGTTCTTAACTTCCAGGTGAAAAAATATTTTTAATTAAAGTTTCATCCTTTGCTAGAAATACTGTTTTACTGTAAAAAAAGAAGGATTTTAAAAGCTTAATTGATTTGGCTAGTTTATGTAGAATGCCTAGGACAGAACAGGAAGAGATACTTATACCATGATGATCAGTCATACCTGTAAAACATTTTTTTTATGGATGATACATGGCAGTTTAGCAAATAAAATCAGAGACAGTCTTCTCCAACTGTACATTTTCTGCATTAAAAAAAAAGGGCAAGCAACAGAAACATTAATCATTCACCATCTTTTTTCATATTCCTATCTCTTCCACACAAGATGAATGTGATGCTTCAACTGTATGAATCTGTAATTTCTGCTTTTTTGCTGATTTCAGCTTGACAAATAAATGCTTGCTTTCATAGTAACTTTGAGAGGAGAGCAAGGAAGTTTTAAAATCATTTCACACTTTTCTACATGATGTTGTTTTCATGTAGACCATAGAAATTATATGTGTCTCTGCTTGATTTTTGTTTTTAATTGCTAGAATGTCAGGTAGAAGAAAAGATCTTGAAGTGCAATTCCTGTGATGATGTCGGGAGGAATTACCCTCCCGGTAAATGGGATAGCATGAGATTATAGCCAAGGTGGTGCTTCCCATGTTCCATCTGTTTTTTCTCCAATCATCATTACTCTCAGCGTGTACAGGGACACTTTCATGTTCTCTTCTCCCACCTCTTTCTATATGGTGTAAATAAAAAATAAGAGATACTTCAGTTAGGCAGTTGTGATACTCTTGTCATCTTTCCTAGTATCTTCAATCCAATTAGTCCAGAGCTGTGCTGATACTCAATCTTTCCATGCATTACACTATTTCCATTTGAATGTTATAATGTAGAGTAATATAGAGGTATATATAGAGAGGGGTTATATATATTTGGCTGTGAGTTTGATCAAGTATCAGTTATAAAACAACAACAAAATTAATACTTATCTTTACTTCTTTTATCATGCTTGACTGATATATCTCTGTACAGCCTACAGCATGATGGAAAGTTAATGTGTCATTTGTCTCACAGCACTGAATCTTTGAAAGGACAGCACATCACAGTACTGCTGCACAGCTGCCATTCTTGAAGTACTGATGATGTATGTGTTCAAAGGTCTGAAATTCCTGAGCTACTACAAGCTATTTGTAAACCGATGCTGCTCCAGTTCTATTTCTGATTGCTAACTTGCCAAAATTTTCCAGGATATTCAACAAATCATTTTACTTTTAAGGTAAACAATTATAAAAGATATTGAACAAAACTTTCCACAGTGTAATGCACTCTTGGCTTAACTAACACAATGTTTCACTGACAGGAAAAGTTAGTGAAATAAGAATATGACAGTGCAACTTGCTTACAATTTCTTTGAAGATATGAATAGTACATGTGTCATACCACAGCAAATGACAGTAGTAATATAATAACAACAGCAACAACTGCAATTGGAAAAATAGCATCACTCAGAATGCCAAAAAAGTTACTTATATGTAAACTATAGAAAAGACTAAATTAAAAGATATCCATAGATTATAACTATGACTTTAACAATGTAAATAATGAAAAAACATAGAATCATAGGATGGTTTGGATTGGAAAGGACATAAAACACCAGCTAGTTCCAATCCCCATGCAGTAAGCAGGGAAACCCTCCAGTAGACCACAATGCCCAGACCTCCATCCACCTAGCCTTGAACACTTCCAAGGAGAGGACATCCACAGCTTCTCTGGGCAACCTGTTCCACTGCCTCACCACCCTCATTGTAAAGAATTTCTTCCTAAAGCCAAAACTAAACCTGCTCTCTTTCAGCTTGAAGCTATTACCTCTTGTCCTACCACTGTACTCCCTGTTGAACATCCTCTCTCCATCTTTCCTGTAGATCCCCTTTAGGTCTTGGAAGGCTGCTACAATGTCTCCCTGGAGCCTTCTCTTCTCCAGGCTGAACAAGCTCAACTCTCTCAGTGTATCTTCACAGGAGAGATGCTCCAGCCCTTTGATCCTCTTGGTGGCCTTCCTCTGGACTCACTGCAGCAGATCCATGTCTCTCTTGTATGAAGGACCCCAGAACTGGACACAGTACTCCAGGTGGGGTCTCACAAGAGAAGAGGGACAGAATTACATCCTTTGATCTACTGGTCATGCTTCTTTTGATGAAGCCAGTTGGTTTTCTGGGCTGCAGGCGTACACTGCTGACTTATGTTGAGATTTTCATCAGTCAACACCCTCAAGTCATTCTTCTTGGGCTGCTCTCAATCCAATCTTTGTTCAGCCTGTACTGATACTGAGGATTGATCTGACCCATGTGCAGAATCTTGCACTTGGCCTTTTTGAACTTCATGCTGTTCACACAAACTCACCTCTCAAGACTTTTGAGGTCCCTCTGGATGGCATCCCTTCCCTCCAGTGTGTCAACCACACCATAGAGCTTGGTGTCTGCAGCAAACTTGCTAAGGGTGCACGCGATTCCACTGTCCATATCTCAGACAAAAAGGTTACACAGTAGTAGTCCCAGTACTGACTCCTGAGGAGTGCCACTCATCACTGGTCAGGATTTAGACATTGAGATGATGAGCACAACTCTTTGAGTGTGACTGTTCAGGCAGTTCCTTATTCACGGAGAGGTCCATACCTCCAAATCCACGTCTTTTCAATTTAGATATTATGTGGCACAGTGTCAAATTATTTGCACAAATCCAGATAGATTACATCAGATAGATTACATCTCTCCTTATTTAATAATGTTGTAACTCTGTTGTAGAATGCCACCAAATTTGTGAGGCTTGATTTGCCTTTGGTGAAGATGTGCTGGCTGTCACTAATCACCTCCTTATTGTTCATGTACCTTATGGAAAATGGGATGTGTCCTGCTGTAAAAACATTCACTTATCCTTATCTCCCATACCCCTTTTTGCCTTTCTCTTTTCTCAGTTCTAGTTCTTACATAATAAAACCATACTTCTACTTTATGGACCCTGAAATTAATCTCTGGTTTTGTGGTCCCATGCAACCCATGCAAAATCTCATTTAGGCTCAGCCAAGTCCACCACACTAGGGTATCTTGAAGTGCTGCTAAAGTATACAATACTGCATGCATCCATCAATTATATAGAACTAGAGGGCGAGTGGACTAATGATATTCCGTGTCAATTGCATAAGAATATATTAGATATACTTGATTATCTTCAATTACAAGAGATGACTATGTCTAAGCAACTGATTCCAAACCCTCCTGCAAAATCATGAGCTGAACCTTATTCCTGAAGTCAGCACAAGATGATTATCTCAACTGACATAGAGAAGAGGAGGCTGAGGGGAGACCTTATCACCGCCTACAACTACCTGAAGGGAGGTTATAGAGAGGAGGTGATGGTCTCTTCAGCCAGGTGACAGCTGATAGGACAAGGGGGAATGGCATGAAGCTGTGCCAGGGCAGGTTTAGATTGGATGTTAGGAAAAAATTTTTTACTGAAAGAGTTGTCAGGGCCTGGAACAGGCTGCCCAGGGAGGTGGTCGAGTCACCTTCCCTGGATGTGTTCAAAAAAAGGGTAGATGAGGTACTTAGGGATATGGTTTAGTTTAGGATGTGAATGGTTGGACTTGATGATCTTAAAGGTCTTTTCCAACCTTGTTATTCTGTGATTCTGTGATTCTGTGACATTTGATAACTTGTTCAGTCATAGTAATCCAAACATCCCTAACATCAGGGTCACAGCAAAACATGAGAACAGAAAGATCAGTTGTCATTCACAGGAGGAACAAGGCATAAAGTACTGGCTAGAAACTATTTTAAGAGACTAGTATAACAACAAATAAAATATTTAATACATGTGCTCAGACCTGTCAAAATCATGAACTGATATGTACTGTTTCTGTTGTGTGATGTTTCTACATCTGCTTCATATATGGTGAAAACAGATTGGGTAACAAGAAGTTATAGCAAACAGTCACAGTCAGTCCAGGAATGAAAACAAAAGAGCAGAGAGATATTTGTTTAAGTTTACTCTGAGTAAGGACAACTCAATTGATGGATGCTATTAGTTAAATGCCAGCATGTAACCCTCCCCTCGAGTAGAGCAGGAAGCCTACTTTTTATTCACTACTCACCACATTTCTTCGCTGCAGAAAAAGCAGCCATACATAAAACATTATGAATGACAACATAATTAGGTTAAGTAAATTAGAATTCTAAAACTCAGTGTATGTTGTGCTTCTGCTTCAGCTTTCCCACAAGACAAGATAATTGATACCATAATAGAGTCAGAGTAAACTTGGCAGAAAAACTAGCATCAGTGTAGGGAGCATTAAGTTTCTCATTGTAAAGCGTTGTGTCTGTCTACATATTGTACTTTGTTCTTTTACCTCTTCCAGTTGTTCAGTTTCCATTTTAAGAGTCTAGATATCTGCATTCAGAAGTCCAACGGTTTCCTTGCCTATGATGTACACAGCAGTGACATTTCTTTCCTTCTCACTTCTCTGTATAGATGTGCAGGTACTACAGTAAGCTTTCTGGCTACAGCATTGCACTGGCAGCTCTGCTTCACAGTGCTCCTTAGAAGTCAATATGGCCTGTGTCCTCAAATGGAAATGTATTAACCTGTTGTCCTGGTTTCAGCTATGATGGAGTTAATTATTTTTAGCAGTGGATGGAATGCCATGTTTGGGTGTTAGGATGAGAACAGTGCTGATAGCACCCTGATGTTTCTAGTTGTTGCCGGGCAATCAAGGACCTTTCTCAGCTCTGCATACTTCCTTACTAGTGAGAAAGGAGGGGACGTAGCCAGGACAGGTGACCCGAACTGGCCAAAGAGAATATTCCATGCCAGTTACGTCATGCTCAGTATAAAGGGGGACTGGGGGGAAGAGGAGGAGACAACACCAGGACGGGCAGTTTCCGGGTTCGGGGACGGCTCTAAGCTGTGCGGCCTGGGTTCTGTGGTTTGGTGAGAAACTGCATTGTGTATCACCAGTTTCATCTATTTTGTACTTTAAACTTCTGTTATTGTTATATCTAGTTTTCTGTTATTGTTTAGTAAACTATCCTTATCCCAACCTGCGTGGTTCTGGTTTATAGGTTGTGGTTTCTTTTCCTCCTTCTTCCTTCCCTTTTTCCCCTCCCCCAACTTTCCCTCCCCCTTCCTTTTAAAAGTACAAGCGACTGTGTGGGGTGCGGCCCTCGGCCGGGGCAAAACCACGACACCTGTACATGACTATATTAGTATATGTTTTTCTTGAATAGGTTAAAAATATCAGACTGCCCTGTGGAGTTCTTCACTCTCATTTTTTTTCTCTTATTTTCTACATTCTTTTCAGTAGAAACTTAATGGTTATTCACCAAGAATTAAAAAAAAAAAAAAAAAGAGATGAATGCATGGTGCTTTGTGCCTATCTCTGTGATGCCCACTGGACACTCATGTTTGATGAAAACATCCATGCTAATAGCTTAACTTTTCTAAATTTTCTATTTTCTCATTAAGAAAAGGATCAAATTGTTTCATTTCTCATTGACTTTTTTTTTCTTTCCTAGATTTGTCTTGTTTATAAAGACTACATCACAGTCTGTATAGACTACATCACTACATTTCTCAGCAATATTTGTCCAGAAATCAGAAAAATCTGTGGTCAAAAGTACTTATATTAGCCACAGTACTGAAACATTCTGAAGAGTCTTCAAAATAAGTGTAAAACCCATGGTACTTAAAGGCAATCAGCTTAAAACTTTACCTGCTGGCAAAAATGCACTGCTGACAAGAGTCTTAAATTTATAGAGCCATTGACTGACAGTGAAGTTGCATCATTGGTAAAAAAATGATGGCACATCAAGACAGCAATGCTTGTAAATAGTCCCTGTCAGGGAAAAAGTAATACAGATGGATTTGAACCCCCTTTTTTTCCACTTTTGGAAAAAAAGCAAAACCAATAAAAACACGATATAAAAAGTAATATTGTACAGTAATACTGTGCATAATTTTTTCTTTATTATTCTCTTTCTGTGATTTTATAAGTTTCTTATCTTTCTTGAAGTGACTAACATTTCACTGGAAAGAACGTTTTAAATATATTTGCATATTCTGGATCAACTAATGCACTGTCTTGATATAAATATTTAATTTGCTCTTACCTATATAACTATGCTACAATTGCAGCTGATATTATTTATTATTAAATGGGTAATTAATATCAATAAACACACTTTGGGAAATGTGTTCATTACAGTTAAATATTATAAAATATTATGAAATACTATAGCATCATAAAATATAGCAATTCTTTTATTTCTACTGTCCTGACAATTTTAGAAATATAGGTAATTAGAATTGTATATTATGACTTAACTAAAGGCATTTATTCTTTAAACATTTCAGTCAAAATGTTTCAGAAATCAGGACATAGAGGATCATTGGAAAAAAAATTAAAAGCATTAATACAGACATTACTGTCATTAAAATAATGAAATAATAAGTTTAAAGTTTATTAGAATGTTAACATCTACCTAGAGTATTTATTAAATAGCTGGAGTTATTCTGAATAATCTGTCTTGACTTTTTTCCTCTTCTCTTTCATTCTAAAACAATTATTACATGAATATTTATTTGGCATTGCCCCTACTGAGGTCTGTTTCTTTCAATTTTGTAGCAGATAAAAACAGTATTTTGACAAACTGCAAATGCTGGTTTGTGGTTGCATATGGTTGATATATACAGTAGAGTCCATTTGACATGGTAATTTTTTTAAAAGTTCAGAAATTATTATGAAAACTTCCCATCTACTACCACTGTATGCTATCTTAGGTTTTTTTCCCAGTAAAATACACAAAAGAAAACTGCTGAGTTTTCTAGAACAGATAACTGACTTGGTGATATGTCAGCTGCACGTTGCATAGAAATCCTGGAGAAAAGTACTCTGTGACCTACAAAGAGCCACTGAAACTGTATTTGTTAGAGTAGTTGGAATTTAGTATCACTTTTCCAGTAGAAGCATATAATTTAAAATGTTGGTTTCTGTCTCAAATGAAGATTTTTATTATCTGAAATGTATTTTTTTCTCTTTTTTTTTCACTTAAGTGATGAAACAAAAATTATAGTTTTAAATACCTTCAAGGAAAAAAATAATCTAACTGATAATCAGAAAATTATGCCAATGTAGTTTTAAAGTAATCTTAAATTAAAAAAAAAATCTTCACATTTGTCTTGATGAAAAATAATCAAAAAACCAAATAATATCTTCATCGTGCTGCTTTTTTCTGACAGTATTGAAAAAGATGACCAGGAAAACGATGAAGCTCTCCAATCAGAAAATAGGTTAAAGCGTAATAAGATTTTTAAGGATTTAAAATTTTAGCCGAAGACCACTAATGTATATATACCATTTGTATGAATCATAGAGAAGAAACAAACTAATTGAAAACAAGAATGAAAGAATGAATTTAGTAACAGTTTGTACATGCAAATATTACTGAAAGACAGTTTGAAAAGAAATCCATATAAACAGAAGCATCACCATGTAAAACAAGCAAAGACAGAGAGAAGAGACAGTAGAATGACTGTAACTGCCTAAATCCCTACCTTCAGCAAGGGAAAATTCCATTCTCATATGTATCAGATTTTAGTAGAATTAGGAAAGTTTCAATCACAGTGAAATTCATTGAGAAGAAAGCATATTTTGTAAATTTTTCTGGTCAAGAAGCATGAATCCAGAGTGAAAAAAGTTCAGACAAGAATGGGTAGGGTGATAAGAAGAATAGAGAGCCCTTTTTTACAACAGGAGTCTACCAGAAGCTTTTCTTGATTAGTCTAGTAAAATAAAATCCGGAAAAAAAAGTGTGAATGTAATACAAAAGCTTTCTGCAAATACCTGAGGGACACATATGTGAGGAAATGCAAAGAGATTTGTAAATTAAAGAAAATGTTAGTATGATAAATAACAGATACATATCTAAGAGATGGGAACACAGTCATCTGATGGTAGGGGATTGGCCTGTCTAATTGCAGAATTTCTACTGATAAAACAAAGACCCCAAATAGTAGCAAACTCATAAGTGTGAAGATTGAAGAGGATATAAGAAGCTGAGATTCATAGGGCAACACAGAAAACCAACCATTTAGAAACTCACCTACTAGGGAAACTACAGCTCCCAGGGGAACTTTTTTGCATTGCCAAATCACTCCTACCCACCTTAGAGATTACAACCAGCATTTCAACTACACAT
Source organism: Porphyrio hochstetteri (assembly GCA_020800305.1). NCBI lineage: Eukaryota > Metazoa > Chordata > Aves > Gruiformes > Rallidae > Porphyrio > Porphyrio hochstetteri. The sequence continues at coordinate 172,093,055 of CM036905.1, read as the reverse complement.
ACTTCAGCTTGTCCAAGGCAATTCAGAAGTAAAACTGTCCTTGTGGTGAAGTACTTTGTTAGTTATATTCAAAACACAAAGTAAAACTGCTGTTCAGTAGAGTGGTGTGGGTAGTAACTGTCACAGCAAATGTCTAGGACAAAGGATACCTGCTTTCAATGCATTCTGCAATCATTTAAATTCCTATTTCTCACATGCCAAAAGTATCCCATCCGCTTCTGTAGGGCATGCTGTAGAAGAACACTTGCTATCTTTCCCAAAGCCAGGCCATGATACATGATCAATTAAGAGGGAAAAAAAAAAAAAGTAAGAATCCTCTTGCTTGTTTGTGCTTGGAAAATCGGAAGGCAAAAGAAGCACGGAAATCAGAGAATCACAAGATTGGAAAAGACCTTTGAGATCATGAAGTCCAACCGGTCCCATTCTATGCTAAACCATATCCCTAAGTACCTCATCTACCCTTTTTTAAACACATCCAGGGAAGGTGACTCAACCACCTCCCTGGGCAGCCTGTTCCAGGCCCCAATAACTCTTTTAGTAATTTTTTTTTTTCTAACATCTAATCTGACCCTGCCCTGGCACAGCATTGTGCCATTTCCCCTTGTCCTGTCTCCTGTTACTTGGCTGAAGATACCATCGCCCACCTCTCTACAACAGGTAGCTGTCGGCAGTGATAAGGTGTCCCCCCAGCCTCCTCTTCTCTAAGCTAAACATCCCCAGCTCCCTCAGCCGCTCCTCATATGATTTGCCTTCCAGCCCCTTCACCAGCCTAGTTGCCCTTCTCTGGACACTCTCAAAGTCCTCAATGTCCTTATGGTGAGGAGCCCAGAACTGGACACAGTACTCGAGGTGCGGCCTCACCAATGCCCAGTACAGGGGCACAATCACCTCCCTAGACCTACTGGCCACACTGTTTTTGATACAAGCCAAGATACCATTGGCCTTCTTGGCCGCCTGAGCACACTGCTGACTCATATTCAGCCTGCAGTCAGCCAACACCCCCAGGTCCTTCTCTGCCTGACAGCTCTCCAGCCAGTCTCCCCCAAGCCTGTAGCACTGCATGGGGTTATTATGTCCCATGTGCAGCACTCTACACTTGGCCTTGTTAAACTTCATCCCATTGGACTCAGCCCATCGGTCCAGTCTGTTCAGATCCCTCTGAAGAGCCTCCCTACCCTCAGCCAGATCAACACTTCCTCCTAGTTTAGTGTCATCTGCAAACTTACTGAGGGAGCATTCAATCCCTTCGTCGAGATCATTGATAAAGATGTTGAACAAGACTGGACCCAGGACTGAGCCCTGGGGGACGCCACTCGTGACCGGCCTCCAGCTGGATTTTGTTCCATTCACCACCACCCTTTGGGCTCGGCCATCCAACCAGTTTTTAACCCAGCTGAGGGTCCACCTATCCAGGCCAGTGGCAGCCAGTTTCTTAATCAGAATGTTGTGAGAAAACATCTCAAAGGCTTTACCAAATCCAGGTAGATCACATCCACAGCCTTCCCCTCGTCCATTAAGCGGGTCACCTTGTCAATCAGGTTCATTTGGCAGGCTCTACCTTTTGTAAACTCATGTTGACTAGGCCTGTTCCCCTGGCCATCACATGTGATGCATGATAGCACCCAAGATGACCCTCTCCATGATCTTCCCCAGGACGGAGGTCAGACTGACAGGCCTGTAGTTCCCTGGATCCTCCTTCTGACCCATCTTGTATATGGGTGTAACATCTGCCAGCCTCCAGTCAAGTGGAATTTCCCCAGTCTGCCAGGATTGCTGATAGATGATGGAAAGAGGTTTGGCAAGCACATCTGACAGCTCTCTCTTTACCCTCGGGTGGATCCCATCTGGCCCCATTGATTTGTAAGTGTCTAATTGGCCAAGTAGGTCACTAATCATTTCCTCCTGAATCATGGGAGCTTTGTTAATCTAATTTAAATACCCTGCTTATAGGTTAGTTCTTTTCCATACTGGCTGACAAATGACTGCAACTTATAAATTGATATGAATGTAAGACCTTAAGTTATCTTTTCATCCTTAATATTTTAGTTTTGAAGTGCAATTCAGAGCAATCTGAATATCTGAGCTTGCATCTTTCTTTAGAATTTTGTAAGTTGTCTGCCAAAAATGAAGAGGGTACAGTATTTTGAAAAGGTCTTTATTTTTCTAGAGAAGTGTTTGGGTTTTTTTCTTTATACATTACTAAATCTCTAACAGTTAAATTTGTCATTAACTTAAATTAAATTCCAATATGAAAATATGTATATTAAGTTCTCAGGCAAAAATAAATCTCCATAATATTTTGTTGCCACCAAATATCTATCAACTTTGCCTTCTTATTTAAAAAGTAACAAATACATTATCTTATTATCCATGTCAGAATTATTCCCTGAGGACCTTCTGTGTTGCTTGTGTTCATAAACCTCTATACAGCTTTTCATTAGTGACACATCTGTTTAAGTCTGTTTAGATGGTTTATTTTCCATAAAAATGTCAAGAACCACTTGTTGTTTGGCATCTTCTCCTCATGACAGTTCTACATTGTCCAGTGAATTCTGCTTAGCCTGGTAGAGCTTGCCATCCTTACAACATATTTTACAGGATATTTCTTTTATTTGATCTATGATATCTAAAAGCTTAAATTGCTCTATTATATTGTTTACAGTAGGAAAAAAGTTTAATCTGTCATTTTTAATGAAAGAACAACCTTTACATTTTGATGCCAGAAATTTGATGGCATGGGCTTTCTGCAAAGTCCTGCTCTGGAACAAAACATACAAAAAACAAAGACAAAAATTTCATTTTTATATTATAACTAGAGAGAGAAATTAAAAGCAGAGGAGAACCTCTGAGTGGGTTTTTTTTTTCTTATTTTCTGTGGGTGTCTGAGTGAACTAGATAACTTGCCATTGATTTCAATTCTATTCGCCCTATAGCATAACTATTTGAGTTAAATATTTTGTGGCTTTGCTGTGGGGTAATTTTTTATTACCTTGGGTAAGTAAACAGACATATATACTCTAAAAATTACCCTGTTTTGCTCTTTGGCTGATGAGAAAACTCTGTCACAACTTTTTTTGTTTGTTTTTTTGATGAATTATATAATTTAGTCTGTTATTTAACATAATTTCTCATTAATAATTATTGCTTAGACACTTGTAATTTTCTTCAAACAGCACAAGAGTGTCAAAGTATATAGTTGTCTATGTAGTCTCAAAATGTATTTTTCTTTTAAAAGGATATCTGGAAAATATCTGACAATTGATTAGCTAGAAGGAGCGTCTTGCTAAGAAACCAAGACAGGAAAAGTACACAAAAAGGGAAATCTTGTTGAACTGAAGTAAATGAAGTGATAAATCAAGGAAAGGTTAAAACAAAGACATACAAAGAAATGGAAACATCACAATGCTTTGTTGTCAATTGTATTTAATGAGAAACAAACAACTGGTCTTAGAAGTTATAATAAATGACCCCCTTATATTAATGGCTTTGCTTCTAGTGGGAAAATGCAAACGTCTCAAAACATTAACATAATCACTTGTGGCTGAAAGTTATGAGAATTCCCTACTGTTCTGACCTTATTTGTGTCCTCACTGCCTGAATACATGTAATTACGGCGTGCCAGCAGGTTAACAGTAACAGGCTTTTAGTTAGAGACAGGTGAATTTAAAAGTCCCAAGACTAATCATTATGGCAAAACCTGAAAGGTTGGGATTTTTTTTATTTTTTCCCCATCATGTGGAAAAAGCATAGTCCTGAGAAGAGAATATTCATTAAAGTGAAACAAGACATATTCAGATCCTGCATGAAAAAGAGACTAGATAAATCTTAAGTGCAGGAGAAGACCAGCCACAACTCAATTTCTAAACCAAACATTTCTAAATTGCAGTCTGTCTACAGTTTCTATAGGACAGTAAAATAATCCCTACATTTCAATTTATTGAAAAAAAACCCCAAACAAATCAAACCAAACCTAAACAAAACAAAACCAAAACCAAAACCTCATAACTCACAGATTATAGGGTAATTAGTTTTCCAGGACGAGGAACTCAACAGTTGGGAGATTAACCACCAGCAACTACACAGATTCTTACATTTTTATTCAAGTTATTTAAAGTGCAGAACTGTACTACCCTGGATGTAAGAAATGCAATGATTCATAATTCACTTAACAAGATCAGAGAGTTCCAACATTTACTAACTAACCATCTGTACAGGTAAGTATGAAAGAAATGTGATTAGAAAACACATTATGCTGGTGGAGGAGGGGCAGTTTTACTTTCAGCTACATTAGCAGGGGTCAGAAGTAATACTTTTGTCTTAATAATCCTACAGATATGACAGATAAAATGTGATATAACTGTGAATCTATTTGACACATTGATGGCTTTATTTTACTTGAATCTTATTTTATAGAAAAAGATTGAGATAATTATTCAAATTCAGTTCATTCCAATGAATATCAAAAATTTTGTGGTTTCTTTTGTTTGGTTGTTTTGGGGTTTTTTTGTAGGGTTTTCGTTTTGGGTTTTTTTGTAAAATTACTTTTTACAGTTGTCATTGCACATGAACACAGTTTTAAAGGGAAAAACCAAACCAAAACAAAAAAAAAGCAAGAAACATCAAAAAGTCAACTTAAATATTTATTCAGTACAGAAACGAAAAACTGAACAGAAAGGCAAATTTATGCCAATCTTTAAAAGTATTAACAAAAAATGTTTTATCTTTTCAGGGTATTCAACTCAGTGCATGTCAGAAGCATAAGGAAGATATAAAGAAAAATAGTTATACAGATTTAGATATTTTTTTCTTAAGTTTAAAAGAATAATGATTTAAAGTTGCTGTCCAATAGAATAAAAATTCTAAGGAACAAAACAGAATGCTAAATATTGCAATAAAAATAACTGTATGCTTGACATACAAATATGTAGTATGTGTTTTGGCATTTTTCAAAATGAAAATAATTTCACCATGGTGCTCCTGGGTGTTGTAGATTTTCAAAGAAATAAAAGATTACTTTTTATATGCTAATGTAATGGAGAATTATTTGTCTTGACTTCTGGGAATATTTAGTATTTTGTGGTAGATATTGTTATGTCTTTGCTTTAGTTAATTTTAATGTTCAGAAAAAGGAAAAAAAAAGCTGAATTATAAAGGCTGTTATAATTTGACTGAGAAGAGAGGATTATTACTTGCTTTAGAACACCATGTTGAATTCTCCACGGATTGCTCTCAAAATTATTTTGAAAGGAACAAATTGTTGAAGTTTAAATCCTTTGCAAGATTTTAGCTTGAGAGCTCCTGCTTGAGAAATCTACTTCTTGATGGATTCCTATTATGCTCTATCTTATGGGAAAGGGCAGTCACTCGGGGGTCCAAATGATAAAAATTTAAGGTACAAAAGGCTAGCAATCATCCTTTTTAGTTCCCATAGTCTTACTGTTATACTCAACAAAGTTCTATGGACTTCATATTAGACTGAAGTATAAACTAATTTCTTTATATCCTACAAAGAAATATAGGGTTTTTTTAGTATTCTTGTTGTCAAAGTGCTCTCCTGTTTTCCCCAAGCACATAGACTAGAGATTACAAGAAAAGCTGGAGGATGTACAGTCAACTCATTTACAGATTTAGTGGTCAAACACAAACAGGCATTTTGAAAGAGAACATAAAAGTTAGAAAATATTTGTTTAAAAGTACATATAACTTTTTCCAGATCTCCTCCAGTAACATCAAAAAGAGTTGGAGAAAAGGTCTCTAGCAAAAGGACACATTTTTTCTTAAAGCATAGAAGAAAAAAAAATAATTTAGATTTATGATAACCACAAATTATTTTGTATTTGATAACCTCCCATGAATATTCACCACAAATGCAACACTGCTTGTTTTAATTGACAGAGTGAGAAGTACATTGTATGTAGGAAATCAAAACCTGTACAGTCTACATGAAAAAATAACTGAGAACACAACTGATATTTTCCCCTTATTTTCCCCTGTGTAAGTGAATCCTGTTCAGTCATTCCTTACAGCCTTATACATCATTGTGGGAAGCATATGACCTTGCTGTTTGGAAACACACAGGTATCATAATTTAATTAGTAGTTCTGGGAGACAATTATTTTCTGTGTCACAGTACCCTTTGAGAAATCTAGGGGTACCAAATTTTGATAGGTTACTTGCTGCTGAAATAGTTGTAGATTGGCTCAAACCCAAAATCCCATTAACTATGATACTCTTCTTTAGCCAGGAAAATGAATTAATTTCATATCATATTAATTTATTTTAAAATTATTTGCATAATGTTAATTTTAAAACTCATTACATTAATGAGACTTGAATTTGTCATTTCAAGGTTATTCATAGTATTATTTTTATATAATCTACTTTTTAAAAATATTATAGAATTTTTAAGAGAATTGTTGTCATAGAATTTTATTAAAATATCTTCTCAAAAAAGTTATGAAATTATGACACACTATGGAACTTTTAAGAATTTAATTAAAACTTTTTCACACTCTCTTTGGTGCCATATATTTTTGACTCTTTGCTGTTAGTTATGAACAAAATTATTCCATAGATTTTAACTGAAGTTAAAAAATACTTGTTACTCCACAGTGAGTTATTTTTTAAAAGTCATGTAGCAGTACTTTTCAAATAGAAATTGATAAAACTTTCTGAAGTTAAACCAAAGGAGAAGTCACTAAAAATCATAGATGGAGTTATCCAGAATTTAGAATATTTTCCAGTTTTATTTATTCTCAGAAACTCAGATGTTCACTTCATTCCTTCTTTGATTTTTTATTTTTTTAAAATCTTTTTAAGAGCTGAACACTGGAAGTCTTTTACTAGCAAAAAAGTCATATTGCTTGCTAACACTGTCACTTGAAGTGCAACAAAATAAAATTTGATGAAATGGTGGTATAACTATTAATGGAGAAATTTCAGTTTCATTATTTTTGTCATTAGCAAAATAACAGTCTACTGGTGAAACATAGATATTCTTTTCAGTCAAAGAGAAAGAAGAGAAAAGGAAATTTTTCCTGCATAAAATTTGTCTGAAAATAGATGTCTGTTTTATGTAAGACAAATGACAAACACTCTGAAGCTGTATGTTCTTTTCATTTGACTACAAAGGCAGAATTGGATTACTCAAATATATTCCAATGTCTTTTCTGAGGATGATTATTCATATCATCATATGACTTCCACCTCTATGATGGAGTCTGCTTTTTGACTTCTCAGGAAAAAGCTAAGAAATTCTTCAAAGCAAATCCTACAACCTCGGGTCTTTGGACAAAGTGTATCTGAAGGGGCACTGTTGATCTGAACTAGGAATAACAGGTAGGGGATATAGGTACCAGCAGTCCTGTGAAGGAGCAATAGACAAGTTTGATGGGTGAAGTGCCTGGATGTTACAGGAAGGTATCACAAAAATCAACAAAATAATGCTTAAAAAGGGTCACCTCCAGCATTTGCATGTAAGCAAATGTCCTAGTTTTGGGTAGGATAGAGTTAATTTTCTTTCTGGTAGCTGGTGTAGTGCTGTGTTTGGGAATTAGGATGAGAGTGGTGCTGATAACACACTGATGTTTTTAGCTATTGCCAAGCAGTCAAGGACTATTCAGCTTTCCATGCTGCCCTGCTAGTGAGAAGGTGGGGGCACCCGGAAAGCTGGATACATACACCACTTTGATGTGTATATACTCCATGGCATGCAGCATAAGGTATAAAGATGGGGAGTTAGATGTGTGCAGTTGCAAGGATCTGATCTTGTTAGGATCAGGGAGGTGTGGTGGAATTTTTAAGAAACAACAAGCTGGGAAGATCACAGAATCATATGGGTTGGAAGGGACCTCAAGCAGTCATTGGGTCCAACCCTCCTGCCAAAGCAGGTTCCTTAGGACAGATTACACAGAATGGCATCCAGACAGGTCTTGAATATCTCCAGAGAAGGAGACTCCACAAATCCCCTGGGCAGCCTGTCCCAGGGCTCTGTCACCCTCACTGTGAAAAAGCTCTTCCATATATTGGTGTGGAACTTCCTATGTTCCAACTTAAAGGCATTACCCCTTGTTCTGTCTCCACAGACAACTGAAAAGAAGCTGGATATTTCCCCCTCTGTTGAGTAAGAATCAAGGAGTACCCCTATATGAGTGCTATCATAGTGGGGGTATGCTATAGGCCACCTGACCAGGGACAAGTAGATCATGCTTTCTACTAACATATAGGAAAAGCCTCACTTTGCAGAGGTCTTCATAGGCAACTTCAACCACTCCAATATCTGATGGAAGAACAACCCAAAAGGGCATAAGCAATCCAGGAGGTTGCATCAATTACAACTTCCTGTCACAAGTAATAGAGGACCCAACAATGAAAAGTGCTCTGCTGAATTTCAACCTCACCAACAAGGAGAAGCTTGTTGAGGTTGTGAAGGTCAAAAACAGCCTTGGTTGCCTTTACCATGAGATGGTGTAATTCCAGATCCAGAGAGGACAGCATAAAGGAAGCTCACAAACTTGGACTTCAGGAGAACAGACTTTGGACTGTTCAGATCCTAAACATATGAAGGAAATATTCAGAAATTTGAAGCAGAAACATGTAACCTTGGGGGGAATACAGAGACACTGTCTGAGTATGTAGGGTAAGAAGGATGACACAGACAACCACAAGCCAGCCAGCCTCACTTCAATCCCTGGACAGGGTATAGAGTGGCTAATCCTGGAAACACTTTTCAGGCACACAAAGGACAAGAAAGTTATCAGGAGCAGTAAGCATGGATTTGCTAAGGGGAAGTCATGCTTGATGAACTTGGTAAACTTTGGTGAGAACTATGAGTTGATTAAGAGAAACTGTGTAATGATGGATCACAGAGTATGTGATCTGTAGTTTTAGGTCTAACTTTTGTGATACGGGAAGTTCTGAGTAACTGAGGATCTATTTCATAGCACATTTTTTCTGTTCTTACAAAAAACTGAGTCAGCAAATTCATATATATATATATATACACACACACATATGTATACACACATGAGTTTTACCCTTTTTTACTTCTGACCAAAATTCACTTGTATCAGCTTCATAGTCTACCAATTTAATATTTTATTTTTTATTTTATATTTTCTTCTTCCCCTACAATTTAATCTAAAATGTTATTATGGGTTTTGAATATCACTGTTATTTATAATCATTCAGCGTTTGACCAAATGAAGAAAACTATCTGCCTGTACTACCTAGACCAGATAGCTAACTATCAAAGAGTAGATACTGAAGGTAAGGAAGTTACTAATTTCATGAGATATGCTTTGTGATCCCTTTTTAATGGATACACAGACGGGTCACCTTGGAGAGCCAGTAAAATGTAATGAATTTTGAGGAGGAATTTGTAGAAAAGGAACAGGATTTTGGCATGGGTATTTGGAGGATGAAAAGTGTTATTTTTGGGGTTTTTTTGGGGTTTTTTTATGAGCAGTGCTAGATGATCAGTTTGACAGAAAAGGGGGGGGCAGAAATTACTTATCACTTTTTTTTTTTTTAATTCTAGCTTGCAAGCTTTCATATAAGGCTTAGCTTCAATAAATTGGTCACAGGCTGAATCACTGACCAGTCAAAATCAGAATTTTGGAAGACCTTTTTGTGTTTGGAAAATATACAATGAAGTGTTGAGCTATCACTGAAAGAAAATAAAGAAAAAATAGCAAGTTGGCTTAGAGCTAAATGTGAGATACTGTCAGGAGCTCAGATCTGAGCAATCAAAACAGCGAACTTAAGTATGAGGCTGAAGGAAAGAATTATATGGTTGTAGGAGGAATACTCTGGTTGATGTGACATGAGGCTTCAATTGGAACATAAAGGTTTTTTCATTGGCCTCATATGCAGAAGTAGAAATCAGGAAAAAATACTTTCATGGCTTAATTCTGTAAGCAGGATTTTGGGTGGTTTTGTGATTTTTTTTCACCACTCAACAACTAATTTTAAAATATAATGAAATACTTAATGTTTAATTTACTTTTGTACATGTGCAGGGCTATTGAACCATTATAGCAATTCAGTTGAACTAAGATTTGATCCTTAATTCCACAGGAAAATTGAAGCCGCAAATGAAAACTTTGTAGAAACATAAATTGCTACGATTTTAAAAGAGAATCCCACTAAAATATTTCATATTGAAAATGCAAAACTTCAATAATGGGCTAGAAAGTATAATATCCATTTCTAAGTGCATCAAATGCGGGTTTTGACAGGAAGCAAAATGTTAGTTTAATTCATTACCAATCAAATCAGAGGATAATGAGAAATAAAATCAGATCTTAAGAATACCTTACTCCCAACTCCTTTCTTCTTCCTGGGCTTAACTTTCCTTCTGTTTTCCCTTACCTCCTCCCTCCTATTTGCACAGGGGGACAGGGAATGTGTGTTTCAATCAGTTCATCATATGTTGTCTCTGCCTCTCTTTCCTCCTGAGGGAGATGACTCCTCACACTCTTTCCCTGCTCCAGAGTGGGGTTCTACCCATTGGAGACAGCTGTCCCATGGGCCCCAGTTCTTCATGAACTGCTCCAGTATGTGTCCCTTCCATGTGGTACAGACCTTCAGGACCAGACTGCCCCAGCATGGTCCCCCATGGGGTCACAAGTTCCCACAACAAACCTGTTCCAGTATGGGCCAATCTCTCCATGAACTGCAGGTCCTGCCAGGTTCTTTTTCCACTGTGGGCTTCCCACCAGGTCACATCACAGATTCACAGAATTGATTCACAGAATTGTAGGGGTTGGAAGGGACCTCCAGAGATCATCAAGTCCAAACCTCCTGCCAAACCTTCATCCTTCATTTCCACCTGCTCCAATGTGGGATCCTCTATGGGATGCAGGTTGATATCTGCTCTACCATCATCCTCAATGTGTTGCAGGGGAATCTGTCTCTTCAGTGGCTGGACCACCTCCTCTCCTTCCTTCCCCACTGACCTTGGTGTCTGCAGTGTTTATTACATCTTGTCATTCCTTTGTCTGGTGGCAAAAAGTGGCTGTTTGTGGGGGGGTTTATTTCCTTTTTAAATATCTTACCACAGAGATGCTATGGCCATTGCTAATTGGCTTGGCCTTGTTCAGCAGTAAGTCCATTCTTGAGCCAGCTGGTATTGGCTCTGTTTTCCTTTGCTACCAGAAACTTCTAGTAGCTTTTTGCAGAAGCCAACCCTGCAGGGTCCCCCTCTGCTCAACAAACCTTGCCACACAAACCCATGACAGCATGTTTCTGAGGTGAGTCCTGATCTGTGTTTGTTTTAGCAAGTTCATGCAATGTTTCACTCATTGAGATTTTACCTGATGTGATGCTTTCAAAGTCAATATGCAAACAACAATCACATTTGATTGAAACCTTCGCCTCTAAGAGACTCTTTCACAGTTCACTGAGAAATCATCCATGAGTCTACATCTCTCTTTTTATTTCAGTTTGATGTTTGAAATAATTGACAGTTAACGTAGGTTGAAGCAAAGTAGGTGTGGGTAACAACAGAGCACTGTACGGATCATTCCATACTTTTTAGCATTGCTCTGAGGAAGCAAGCAAAACTAGAACAGACAAAGACATGTTGTACAATGTCAGAATAAGAAATGACAAAAAGAGACTACAGAAATTCCCAGTAACAAAAGTGTTGCTATAGTAGCATGATAAAATAATAAGAATAAAAAATCAAAGTTACTGTCCTTGGGGAAATTCTGAAGCAAGAAGGTATTTCTTCAAGGGTTTATGGATCTCAAAGACCTTACAGAAATAAGAATGGAAGGCTGCCTATAATGAATGGATATATGACAAATGAAACATAAAGAGTAGAGGGAAGTTTAATTTGTTCTCTGTATTTAAAAATATTTCATTAATATATATTTTTACACAAGTATTTAAAATAAAAAAAATTGTGTGCATATACTTAATTAATGAGGGTTTTTGGTTTTTTTTACTACCTTCATGCTATTTTTTATTGTGTAGTGAAAATCCTTTAGCATTTATTACATAACATCTTATTCTAAGTAATAATGCTATATAGATCTTGTTAATCATTCAATTTTCCACAAGTGTCCTCTTATTGCAGAAAAAGGTAAGCATTTCCATATTAATTATTTTTTTTAGTCACTGTGATTTAGAGTGCCTTCAAATATCCTGTGGCAAATTTGTCTGGAAGTCATGATCTGACTGTTAATTTCGCACTGCTTCATGCAGGTAATGGCTAGGAGCAGATCTAAAGAGAGAGAAGTAACAATAACATACAGCTCAGAGCCATCATGAAGTTGGACCATCCCTGAAACCGCCCATCCTGGAGCTGTGTGTTCCTCCCCCACTAGTCCCCCCTTTATGCTGAGCATGACATCATTGGCATGGAATACCCACTTTGGCAAGTTTGGGTCACCTGCCCTGGCTGCGTCCCCAGCCAGCTTCCTGGGTGACCCCCACCTTCTTGTTAGCAGAGCAGCATGAGAAGTTGAAAAGTCCTTGACTGCTTAGCAACAATAAAACATCAGTGTGTTATCATCATTTTTCTCATCCTAACTCCCAAACACAGCACTACAACAGCTACCAGAAAAAAAAAACACCTCTATCCTAGCTGCACCCAGGACAGACCTCCAGTCAAAAAGACACTTAAAGTAGTCCTTTAAACTCCAACATTCCCATCTTGTATTTTCCTAGACATATTATTGGTACATCGACCCAGAAGTTTGAGACTTAAAAGTTTTGTATTTTTCCTAGAAAAATCCCATAGTTTCTTTAGCACCATTTCTGTGTGTATTCATGTCTACATACATAACACGTCATCTGTCAATTACATAAATACATGTTATTATGAATTTTAACTCAAAAAAGGTAAGAATAAAGAAATGTACTGGGACCTTATAACAAAGGGGTTTAAAAAGGACATAGGTTCCTAAAGGGTTTTGTTCCCATCTCATTCTCCAGTTTCATTTTTCTTCTCTTGGCATCAAGGAATTGTCATTAGGGTTTGAACTGATCATTTACCATGATTTACAACTAAGCATAATGCACAGTGTTTTAAGTTTATTTGATTTCTGTTTAAAAGATAAAATGAGATAGCAACTTTATTATATCTATAGAAAGTGGTTTCTTTTTGGTGATAAGCATTAACTTCTGTCACTAGCTTCATTCATTGTGACACTTTGAAACTCTACAATTACAAGTGAATTTAGATAACATACTATTACATGAAGTCACCTAGTCCTCAGTAAATATTTCTGTAGTCTTTATTTGAAATAAATTATTTCTAACAACACTTTTCATTTATTATCTACTATTTTGTGAAGATATAGAACCTTAATAGTGTCTCTATACAGCTGAGTTGCCTTTACATATTGCAAGTGCATAATAAAGTGCAAGAATTTTCTTCTTATCAGCTAAAACAATCTTTGCCATTTAATTTATAACTTGGCTTTTAAAACACTCACAGAATACCAGACAACATTTATAAAGCATGTCTGGAAGCAATATATTTGGTCTCCTTAACTGAAATCCATTCACCTTGAAAGTATGAGCTCATGAAGGATAAATGACCCAGATAAGATCATTCCTATTAGGAAAGAAAGTAACTGGACTCACACAGATTTAAATTAAAGTGAAAGCATGTTTATTGTCTTAACTCATCCAAGTAAGTGTAAAATTTGATGATTTGTCTCCTCTTGGTATACATGTGCTTACATATAACCAACTTATATCACCATTTATCTGTTTATGCTTAACTCCTATTTATTTCTTACTGCACAAACATAGCATTCTACATTTTTTGCTCTAGAGAGGCAGTTCTTATGAAAACTGAATAGGATTTATGTGAATAAATTTCAGCAAGATAATTTGAACTTCACAGAGTTTTTACATTTTTCCTAGCTTATTGCTAGCTCAGTCCAGCAAAGAACATCTTTCCTTCTTCTAGTGAGTTTCAACTTTCCAAGAAATAAATGGGTATACAGTTTCTCCTCTCTATCAGCTATGCACATAAGATGAATTTCTCTTCAGATCACACAGAATCACAGAATTACAGAATCATAGGGGTTGGAAGGGACCTCGAGAGATCATCGGGTCCAACCCCCCTGCCAAAGCAGGCTCCCTAGCACATATTGCACAGATAGGCATCCAGACGAGTCTTGAATATCTACAGAGAAGGAGACTCCACCACCTCCCTGGGCAGCCTGTGCCAGGGCTCTGTCACCCTCACTGTTCTGCATGTTGGTGCAGAACTTCCTGTGCTCCAATTTGCAGCCATTGCCCCTTGTCCTATCTCCACAGACGACTGAAAAGGGGTTGGCCAATTCCCCCCGCATCCCATACTTAAGATATTGAAAAACATTAATTAGGCCCTCCCTCAGTCTTTTTTTCTCCAGGCTGAACAGCCCCAGCTCACTCAGCCATTCCTCATATGGGAGATGTTCTAGGCCCTTAATCATCTTCGTAGCCCTTCTCTGGACTCTCTCCAGGAGATCCCTGTCTTTTTTATACCAGGGAGCCCAGAACTGGACACAATACTCCAGGTGGAGCCTGACCAGGGCAGAGTAGAGGGGGAGGATCACCTCCTTAGACCTGCTGGCCACACTCTTCCTGACGCATCCCAGGATCCCATTGGCCCTCTTAGCCACCAGGGCACACTGCTGGCTCATAGCCAACCTGTCATCAACCAGGATCCACAGGTCCTTCTCCACAGAGCTCTTCTCCAGCAGGTCATCCCCCAGCCTGTACTGATACAGACGGTTATTCCTCCCCAGGTGAAAGACTTTACACTTGCTTTTATTAAACCTCATCTGGTTTCTCCCTGCCCAGCTTTCCAGCCTGTCCAGGTCTGGCTGGATGGCAGCGCAGTGTTCCTGCGTGTCAGCCACCCCTCCCAGCTTTGTATCATCAGCGTACTTGCTGAGGGTGGATGCTATTCCCTCATCAAGGTCATTGATAAAGATATTAAACAGGACTGGACCCAACACCGAGCCCTGGGGAACACCGCTAGTCACAGGCCTCCATTCAGATTTTGTTCCACTGATCACCACCCTCTGAGCCCGGTCCGACAGCCAATTCTCAACCCACCTCACTGTCCACTCATTTATCCCATGATCTCTCAGCTTTTCTATCAGGATGTCATGGGAGACAGTATCGAAAGTCTTGCTGAAGTCAAGGTAGATGACATCCACTGCTCTCCCTCCATCCACCCAGCCGGTGATGAGATCATAGAAGGCTATGAGATTGGTCGAGCACGATCTCCCCTTGGTGAATCCATGCTGACTACTCCTCATGACCTTCTTCTCTTCCAGTTGCTTGGTAATGGCATGTACCTTGAGTCTCGGTTTTGTTCCTTTTACTTCTCTCTCATATTTTCTGCCTTCTCTCTTCACTCTTTTCTGTGTAGTTCTTTTTATTCTTTTTGGTATTTTTTCCTTTTGGCTTAGAATTTATTCTTACCATTGCTCCTTTTTTTTTTTTTTAAAGGATCCAAGCTTTACCACTCCCTTAAAGATGTTTTGCTTCTTCTGTACACCCACAACACATGGCTAAAATCATGCCCTTTTCTAACCTGTTTTTATTTTTCTTTATGACTCCCTACATCCTCTATAAATTGAGGAGTTACTAAAAGAGTTTTTAGCTTTTTGACAAAGTTCAATGAATGAAAGCATGTAAGCAGATGCATACAATGACCCACTTCCTCAGCACAAAGTGAATTATTAACCTGAAGACAGACAATCCTTATCTTGTGGGGTATATATTTTTTATTTCTAATTTTCAGATCCCTGAATTTGTCTTTAATTGAGTTGTTCAAATCCTAGTGGGAGCAGTGGTACATTTTCCTATTGTTTCCAACATCCAGAGCTGCTACTTCCTCTCTGCCATTTTAAGTCTCTAACCTGAACTGCTCATGTAAACTCTCTGCAACTAGCAACACCATCAGAAGAGTATTACTCAGTGCTTTCTTGAGAATCTTTCTAAAATGGAAAACTGTCATCTTTTAAGAATGCCTACTTTTCTTATCTTCATAGAAGTGCAGACTAGATGACTTTCTGAGGACATAAACTCTTTTTCATGTTAAGCATTATACTCCTTATGTACAAGTATTAATGGGGGAAAAAACCCCAAACAAACAAACAGAAAAAAACACCCAAAAAAACATCAAGCAGAAATACTGAATCTTAGGTTCTAAAATCTCAGACTGACAACACAGTGAAACCGATGAAGCATTCAGGTGCAAAGGTCCACTGATATAGTGTACTCACATCTCTTATTTCCTTTGCCCCTTAGCTCCCATCTTGATTTCACCCAGCCAAATCCGCATCCTGTTTTGTAAGCTCTTTTCTGGCATCATTTCATGACTGAACTAGCAGAATGATATTTGTAAATAAATATTTTACTTATAAATTGATTGCTCTACAGGTGTAGATGCCATCATGGAGCTTGCCATCCTTCCTTGATCAATCAAAACATTCTTAATGAGCTGCTAATGTTGTCTCCAATTATCATATTCATGCCAACCACTCAAGCAGACTGCACACACTCAATAAACACAGTATAGTGAATAAGTCTGTTCAAAGCTCACAGTTATAGGAAACAATATTTGCTTTGCAAATCACTGACCCAACAACTGTCAACATCAAACAGATTGCTTAACTATGATTGTATAACTGAGAAAAAGCAGGAGCCTGATTCTGATCTGACAGCAACCTCCTATGTGTTCTGGTGCTGAAGTAGAGATCAGATAGAACAAAGAAGCCGATAACTAAAATTTTAGATGCAGTGTCAGGTATCTTGTGGCAGGAAGGAGCAAGTAACCACAATATTTTATGCTTTCAGTCTTCCTCCAGAACTAAAAGAAAATATCAAAGGATTCTTTTCTTTCTGGCCAGGTTTATATCTGACCTCACTAAGTCCATGTGTGATCTCTTTAGGGCATGCTGATGTCTTTATAAGTCAGCAAAATATGCTCCAGTATGTCTGTGGTTCTATATCAGGTGCTTTTTTTTTTTTTTTTTCTGTTCAGCTCTGTCTAAAATATGCCTAGTTCTTACAACAGTTTCCACTCCTTGACATCCAGAGGGAGTGAATGTGATGTGAATGAAACAGGATTTGGATGTAACTGCTTTCACAGTCTAAGAGCAACTTCACAGTTGTTGTCCAGAAAGGAACGCTTGCTCTTCACACTGGACTTTTGAGGAACAAACAGGTTATTATGAGCAAGGGCATGACTGTGGGACAGAATATTTCACCTCTGCAAATAAAAGACAAATTTGAATGCACATACGTGAGGTTTTGGTGCAATGTGAGTGTTGCCATAGAGATGTAGGTATTTCATACAGAGAAACCAAGCTTGGACTTACTGAACAGTGAAGAAATACCCAGTTTTATATTTGAAGTTTTAAATACTTACTATGACATTTCTCCCTTTGTCTAAATGGCACATGAATGTCATTGCTTTGATTCAGCTCTGCCCTAAATCTTTATCCAGCTCTTCATCTTTTCTTATCTTTCATTTTATTTTGTTATTCAACTGCTTTATTATATCTCATTGCCATTATAAATATTTTCTCCACTGAAGTCCAAAATCCCTGTTTTTCAAGTCCTCCAATACGAATTTGAAGATTTTTATATTCTCCTTATTTTCCCAGGTGGAAATAAGTTATGATAACATCAGTCTCACCTTATAACCCCATTTCATGTTCTCTTCACTCACTTGAAAATAAGCTCACAGAGTTTGGAAAGACCTCCAAACTGTCCCTGACACTTTTCCAAACCAAATGCTCATGCATTCAACTCATTTCCTGTCTGCCTATTACAAATAAATTTAATAACAAAAGGGGAAAAACAGCACAGGAAACTAATCTTTCATATATATATATATATATATAAAATAAAAGAGTTAGATAAGACCTATAACTGATGGGGTTTAGTGCCTGTACTATTTTTTTTTTTTAACAGTAAAATCTCACTTGAGTAAGGAGTTAAATTAGCTACATTATTGCATGTAAATGGATTTTACCCCTCAGTTATGAATATTACAGCATTTTGAGGCTGACATTGAGAGGGTCAATTAATAGGACATCAAATAAAACTAGGAGGAAAAATATAACCCTCAAAGCAAGCAAAGAGAGGAGCACTTTACTGAGTAGAAAGTTGAGAGACAGTCACAGATAAAGGACACTTCAGATGCTGAGGGTTTACAAGGGTTCAGAAGATGCCACATGAGATCATAGAAATACAGTCTATGAAGGATGAAGATTGATGCAGTCCATGAGGACTCTTAACAGTAGCTAAATTCCTAGTAACTTTGCCTGCTTCAGGAAGTCTATGAACTGCAAATACCTGGAAGACAGTAGACTGAGTTCTCTAAGTAAGAATTATCTATGATACATTCTAGGTATTTGTCTGATCATAGTGAAAATCAAGACAATACCACAGATGACTAGATCTGACAACACATGACTACTGTTACACAAGACAGTGCAGCTGCTATCTTCTCTAAGGGCAGATATGTACAGAGTTTAATCCAAAAGCATGGACATAGTGAAAAATGAGAGAAAAGCACTGTAAAACTAATAAAAAGACCTATGAAGGGGTGAAGCGTAGCAATCCTTCCTGGATGAGATGTTTCACATCAATAGGGCCCCAGGATTTACATAAGATTCATGACAAATTTATAGTAGAATACTTTGTATTGTAGCAACTGAGAGTATCTTGTAATTTTCCTACTTTAGTTCTTTTTCTTTTGTATGATGGGGCAAATATCTGTTATTTTCTATTATTATAGGTTATCAGTACTGCAGAAGAGCAGGATTTATTTGTTGATATGTCTTGAAATACCTGATTTCCTCACATTTAGAATCTTGTTTGTCTATTTTTAAATAACACACACCTAATTCAAAATAAATTAGTAGTGTGTCTCCACCCCAAAAAAGAGTAGGCTTTGTTAGGTTATGTGATAACACTCATCTGAAGACACACACAGAAGAATAACCTTGTTATTCTGTAAATAGAGAGACGACGGGGAAAGTTGGATAAGGAGACTTAAAAGCTGGGGCAAGGAATTCTCTGATTAAATTAAACAAAAAATTGGACTGGCATAGTATAAAAAAAATGGTTACTAACATTACTTATAGTGAAAAAGTGAACTTGTCCTTGGCCTAGATTTCAAACACAATACGGGTAAGTAGGTTACTAATAAATGCAAGAATCCATTAACACACATCTTCCAGCAGAAATGATGCATGATAATAAAAACCCTCTCAAAATAACATAGAAAAATAATAATTACAAAAAATTTATATAGACCCACAGCTGTATCAATATAAGCATCACTTTCAAGCACCTTTATGATCTACTTGAGATTAATTTGAAAGACCTCACAGAGTGCTACTTAAATGCAATCATTGACTTGTTTAATAGCTTCTATACATGTGATTTGGCAAGAAGTAAAAATAGTTTCAAGCCTTTTCTAGAATGTCAAGAGTTTGAAGATGTCAGGAATAGGCAAGATAATCTGTGTACGTGTTCATTAATGCAGAAAGGTCTTGCAAGCCAGGCATGTTACTTTGAAAACCTTCTCCCAATTTCTTCAGAAAAGATGACATGAATTGATTTAAGGATCAGGTCATCATTGTGTTGACAGAAACTTGGGAGAAATAAAATTACAGTAGTTATGAGCTTTGTGGATTTTTCTCATGAGTATTCAGTCATCTTCACTGAGGAGTTTCACCTTACTCAAAGCACAAACTCTACCAGAGTCACAGAATGTTAGGAGTTGGAAGGGACCTTGAAAGATCATCTAGTCCTATTCCCCTGCCAGACCAGGATCACCTAGACTAAATCACACAGGAACACATCCAGGTGGGTTTTGAATGTTTCTAGAAAAGAAGACTCCACAACCTCTCTGGGCAGCCTGTCCCAGTGTTCCCTCACCCTCACAGTGAAAGAGTTCCTCCTTATATTCACATCGAACTTCCTATGCTCCAGCTTGCACCCATTCCCCCTTGTCCTATCGTTGCCCATCACTGAGAAAGGCCTGGTTCCATCCTCCTGACTCTCACCCTTTACATATTTATAAACATTAATAAGTCTCCTCAGCCTCCTCTTCTTTAAGCAAAAGAGGCCCAGCTCCCTCAGCCTCTCCTCCTAAGGAAGGTGTTCCACTCCCTTAATCATATTGGTGGCCCTGCACTGGACTCTTTCAAGAAGTTCTATGTCCTTCTTTAACTGAGGGGCCCAGAACTGGCCCAGAAGTTTTATTTAATTATCATGTGCATTAATGTAAAATGTAATACCAAACCAGATAGCTATATAACTTTTCATTGCTAAAGTGATGCTTTCCTGTTTAGCCAACCCTCACTTTTTATTTTACACTGAGTGTTATAACTTCACACCCAGTAATAAATTTTTTAGTTACTTCTCTAAAATCTTAAGCAGTATCCTCTGAATTAGTGGTCTATTTAAGGTTAAATATGTGTGCTAACAGGAGGGAAACTTATTTTAAAAAAACGCTATTTATATTTAGGATGTGCAACAAAAAAACCCCAACATATATACTCAAATCAAAGCACTACACTGCAAATCCAAAATACAAGGACCTTAGGTTACATTCAGAATACAGATGCAGAAAGGTAATTTCATAGTTGTATAAACTATGGAAAAATAAAATAAATCTTTATTATAACTTTTGAAACTGATTTTTAACAGCTTCATTTGCATTATACTAGACACCACCCACCCCCCCCCCCCCATTTTCCTAGAATAGTTACATGGAAATTCTTCCCAGCCATAGAACTTAGTTGAATGATTTCACAAAGGTAAAATTGTCCTCAGAACAATTCAATATTTTTTTCCACTAAGGAGACAAAAAGTAAAACAAACCAAACACACACCCCTCCCCTCAAAAAAACAAATAAAGAAATCTTTCTAAGATTATAAAATGAGCAAATAATCACAGAAAATACCTTTGTTGTAACTGGTCAGATTTGGTATGCATAATACATGATAAATATGGCAGGTTATATATTTTTTATAATAAATTCCTCTTTTGCAGTGTCCTTTTATGACTAATCTGTGATTTGGGTTTTATATAATATGGCGATGTAACTTCTTGTCATATTAAAGAGATCAAATAAAAATATGTAGACCAAGTAAAACAGGAACAACATGTAAATCTCTGAAATGTAATAATACAGATTACACCTTGACTAAAATTGTATTATACCATTGTTTTTTTATGGAAAGCACACTTGCCATCATTATCATAATAGACCATTTTTCTTCCAGTGTCTATTTTTCTGCTTTGAGAGTAGAACTTAAACTTTAGCTCACAGGAAGAGCTGCAAAGTTAGCAAATTACCCCTTTCAAAACCAGAAGATATACAGATTTTCAGTTTATTTGGCTAAATTCCGGCTCTGTTATATGTTACTTGTTGAACTATAATTCACAGAATCACAGAATCTCAGAATCTTAGGGGTTGGAAGGGACCTCGAGAGATCATCAGGTCCAACCTGCCAAAGCAGCTCCCTAGCTCATATTGCGCAGGTTGGCGTCCAGACGGGCCTTGAATATCTCCAGAGAAGGAGACTCCACATCCCCCTGGGCAGCCTGTGCCAGGGCTCTGTCACCCTCACTGTGAAAAAGTTCCTCCACATGTTGGTGCAGAACTTCCTGTGCTCCAATTTGCAGCCATTGCCCCTTGTCCTGTCCCCAAAGACTACTGAAAAGGGGTTGGCCAATTCCCCCTGCATTCCATACTTAAGATATTTATAAACATTAATTAGGTCCCCCCCTTAGTCTTTTCTCCAGGCTGAACAGCCCCAGCTCACTCAGCCTTTCCTCATATGGGAGATGTTCCAGGCCCTTAATCATCTTCGTAGCCCTTCTCTGGACTCTCTCCAGGAGATCCCTGTCCTTTTTATACCAGGGAGCCCAGAACTGGACACAAAAATTTGTTAAGAAATGGATAAACAAAGTAGAAAAATAAAACTACAGATGCAAACTTTGAAGCAATCATGCTGTAGACAAATATCTTGGCTGGTGATATTAATCATTTATAGTTAATAGCATAATAGTTTTGTTCAGGATTAGAGTCAGTATGAAATACTTCTTCAGTGGTAGAAGAGCAAGAAAAATATAACACTATCTACACACAATACAAAAAAGGAAGCTTCACTATTCCATTAAGAATTATTTCTACTATTTTTAAAGTGTGGACTTGAAAAGATCTTGGCATCTTGAGATAAAAGAGCGCTCAAAAAGTATGAATACTGTGGAAAATGTCATGTGTGCTCCAGAACATAATTCAGGGAAGGGCAATCATTTGAATGGGTTGGAACCTAGAAAACTTAAGTGAAGGAGTTGTTTACATGTGAGAGACTTTTACTGGAATAAATCATTCAGTCTTTGAAATTACATAAACATAAATCAGTCTAACTCTGTAGAACAATAATGCATTAGCATTTGCATGAGTATTTCTTTTCCTTAAATGTCTCCGTATGTACCGAAATAAATGTGTTAAGAAATAGAAAGGAAATATTTATAATCTCAAATAACAAAATTTTTATTTTTTTTTTTTTTATCTAAATCTAAAGTAGTATTTCCTCTTTCTAGTCACAAGATTGAAAAATATGTTTAGGGTGTTTAAACAAAGACCTGCCTATATCTCTATGTTGCAAAACATCAGAAAAGTTAAGCAGATAGAAATTTCTATAGCTGCATCAACTTCAGAGTATTTATGTAAGACAAAAAAGTAGTCTACTCATTATTTATTTTTTACTATTATTCTGTGAAGTTCATCTTCCAAATATATATCCAGATTATTTCCTTTCCTGGAAATCATAGGATTGTAGAATGTTTTCAATTGGAAAAGACCTTCAAGCTCATTGAGTCCAATCATCTATCCAACCCTAGTAGGTCAAACACTAGACCATGTCACCAAGTACATCTACTCTTCTTTTAAACACCTCCAGGGATAGTGATTCAACCATCTCCTTGGGCAGCCTGTCCCATACCTAACAACCCTTTTGGTAAAGAAATTTTTCCTAATATCCAACCTAAACTTCCCCTGATGCAACTTCAGACCACTTCCCCTTGTCTCATCGCTAGCTACCAAGGAGAAGAGACTGATCTCCACTTTACTACAACCACCTAAAAGGTGAGATGAGAGTGATGAGGTCTCCCATCAGTCTCCATTTCTCCAAACTAAACAATCCCAGCTCCCTCAGCCACCCCTCATAAGACTTGTCTTCTAAACCCTTCACCAGTTTTGTAGCCCTTCTTTGGACACACTCAAGCACCTCAAAGTCCTTGTAGTGAAGGGTGGATGTTTTAATATCCTCTGTGGAATCATTCTTCTGAATAGGACTTTGAAGTTGGACATTAAAAATCAAGCAATGCATAACCACAATGAACATGAACTTATCTGATAATGGGCAGCAGTGTTATTTTGGTTTTAAGTAATTTTTGTTAAATCCTATTGATCTAAGTTATTACTAGCTTTTAATATTCAGGAATGCGCAATGTAAAAAGAAAGGAAATTATTAATTTTTTTAAAAGCTATTTATTATTTTTTTTCCAAGGAAGTTAAATTTCTGTGTGAAGATTAAAAGCTCAGAAAATGAGCATGGGAGTCAGAAATAACATGAAATGGGAGAAAACTAAAAATCCCCCATTAATATGGCAATTAACAGAATTTTATACATATAAACAGACATAATGCCATTTAAGAATAGGGAAATAGGTAAAGACATATGTGAAGGCTATAAATACATCATTTTGCCTTCCAGCAAACATTGCAAATGTTTTTTGTGCTTAATGATGTGAAGTATGACATCCTAGACAAAGGAAAAGTGAATTGCCAGTCTTCTCTATTGCTGTATCAATATTCTACCGTAAGGAGAACTCATTTGAACTGTAAGTAGGCTAAAGCTTGATTTTTTCACCCTTTTGTAGCACAATATTTCTGACTGAAATTGAAAAGCAATACTTTGTTTTTATTTGGTGAAGTTTCTGCAGAGGTAAAGAGATGAACAGCTTAATAGCACTAATAGCAGTGAATCTATACCATGACTTCTTGGTCTGCAATCTACAGGAGGCTAAAATAGAGGTCTATAAAACCCTGAGAGTCATGGAGAATGTTTTTTACTCTCTTTCCTAGTGAAAGATCTATGGTGCCAGGTTCAGAACAAATAAAAGGAAATACTTCTTCACACAAAACACAGTTCAGCTATTGAACCATTTGCCACAGGACATTTTGAGTGCTCTAAGTTTATGTGTGTTCAAAGGAAGATTTGGAGAGATTTTTAAAGAAAAATGCTTTGAGGTCTATTAAAGAGAATGAAATCACCTTTGGGTCAGGAAGATCTTGAGTCACAAATCATTATATGCTGGAAGAATGTAAGCATCTAGGAAAACAACACTACATGTGCTCTGTTCTTATGCTCTTTCCTTAAGCGCTTGCATTGCTCCTGTCAGAAACTGCACATGGAACTGTAAAGATTTTAGTACTGACTTTCTATGTCACTTTTTGGCTATATTCTTAAACATGCCATTTGTAAATAGAAGCCTAATGTTTGTGTGTGGACACTTGCAAAGGGATTAAAATCCAAGTCAAGAGCTCTTAAACAAACAATAATGAAAAAGAAAATGCAATAGTAAACAGTGCACTTTTTAACATTTTTTCAAGCCTTACCAATGCCAAAGATCATTCTTAATCATCCAGTACTTGCTGCTGTAAATGTACTTAGTTCAGGACTCCCCGTAATCCCAAGACTCTTCTTGTCAGCATCAAAACAAGAGAATTTTTTGTTTTCAGGTCAGTTGAAGATGGTGAAATTGAGGATATAGTCATATATTTATGTGTCTGGGAATGAACTGAACTGTGTTCAGTTTTGGGCCTCTCACTATAGGAAAGACATTGAGGTCCTGGAGTGTGTCCAGAGGAGGGCAACCAGGCTGGTGAAGGTTCTGGAGAGCAAGCCTTATAAGGAGAGGCTGAGGGAACCGGGTTTTTTTAGCCTGGAGAAGTGGAGGCTGAGTGGGTCACCTTATCACCACCTACAGCTACTTGAAAGGAGGTTGTAGAAAGGTGGATGTTGATCTCTTCACCCAAGTGATAGGTGATAGGACAAGGGGGAATGGGCTCAAACTGAACATGGGCAGGTTTGGATTAGACATTAAGAAAAAATTCTTGGCTTGTTGCACATTGGAACAGGCTGCCCAGGATGTTGGTTGAGTCACTGACCCTGGATGTATTTAAAAGACGCGTAGATGAGGTACTCAGGGATATGGTTTAGTAGTGGACAGGTACGGTTGGACTCAATGATCTCAAAGGTCTTTTCCAACTGAGTGATTCTGTGACTCTGTGAATATAGATATTAAAACTGAAATACCAACACATGTACAGCAGACAACTTTATCTAAAATTTTCTATTTTTTTCTTCAATAATTCTGAAGTCAAAAGGGAAAGAAACCATCCCATAATCAATTTCATGATGCTGCTGCTACTCATGGTCAATTTATTTTATGATAATGTGATGAGGAAGGCTTAATTTTATATGTTTAGTTGCTGAGCTTGGAAATGTTACAAGAGTAATTCGTAATCTTATGACAAAACTAATTTTTATTTGGTTAATATTGTTATCAGATTTTTGTTTTCCAGCTCAGCTGAGGGAAAAAAAAAAAAAAAAATTATTCTCCATAGGCTAGTAAAATTCATATGCCAGGATTTTAATACCAAATGTGCCTGAGTTCAGCATAAAAATGACTCATTAGTATAAAATAGTTGAACATTGTCAAGTGTATTGAACAGAACATTGAAAGTATAAAAATACAATTATTGAAGTCCTTTTATGGATCCTTGAACTGATGATCACATATGGACCACTGACAGGGATTATTTTATATTTGCTGTGAGATCTCAGAGCACACATGATTTTGCTTGGTTGTGACTATGCTGCTGTTTCCAATGAAAATGAAAATAAAGATATTTTAAGCCATGACCTCATTTTTAGATTCATAGTTAGCATTAAATCCAAACCCTGCATTCTGCAGCCATGGCAATATTTTAGAAGCACCAAAACAATGAAGTTCTGAAGAGTTAGATGTTGAATTTCTATGTGGCTTATTATAAAGGAACAATGAATTTAAAACAATTTAAAAGAAATACCTACCTATTTTTAAACAGTACTATTTTTCTGTATCCATCCTTTGTGGTCCTCACTTTGTGTGGGTTGTCCCACCAGTTTCTGTGATTTTTATGGCATTATAACTTTCGGACTGGTCACTGAACTCCATTTCCCCCTGTTTGTGGCCTAGACATCATGCACTGGTTTATATGCACTTGAGATTGCTCAACCTAGAGTTGACATTGGAAGATATTAGAGACCGTCCCTCACTACTTGGGTACACGGGTTGATCCACCTTGTTGCACATGAATATACAGAGACATCACAGCTTTGAGCCCTACCTCCCAAATTCATTAGTTTAAAGCATGGTTCACTAAGTCAGTCAAACTGCTAGCGAAGATTCTTCTGCTTCTTCTAGACAGGTGGATGCTGTATTATAGAATCTGTGATTATATAAAGCAAAGCCCTTGTGACATCACCAGCCACAAAATCAGGTACTCCTCTCCATAATGCATTGACTTCTGCCTACACTCCTATTTCTGACTGGAAAGAAAGAAAATTTTAAAAGCTTCAAGTAATTTCTAAATATTCTGTTAATTTTAGCTGGATTTTTTTTTCATTTCCTCCCTCTGAATTAACTGTCAATTATCCATTGCTCTCTATGGCTGATTTCACGACATGTATAGAACCACACTGTGTCTAAACATTAACAATGACATTTTTTTCAGAATTCAGCATTCAAAATACATTGCTAATTTTTCATTATTTTAATGCTTTATGTCAGAACATGAAAACTCTAAAAAAATTGAAAGATGTAACTAAAGGGAATTTTCTTTAATAGAAAATATAAGGACATTCAGGATTGATTCTGAATGTGAATGAAACGACAGTTGAAAATCTCAGATTGGCTTTTTTTTTCATCTTTACTCAATAAAAGATGAGTACAATATAATAATAATGTAATCATTGAGCCACGGTCAAGATTAGTTTGATCCAGCAGCTATCTAACGTACTTCGCATCAGAATGTTGTGTGATGAAAATCAGTACATTTTAATCAGTACAGATAGAGGTGTAGAATCATAAAATGTGTAAGGTTGAAAGGGACCTTTAAAGGTCATCTAGTCCAAACTCCTTGCAGTAAGCAGCAAGTACAACCCCTGTTGTAATTTGCAACAAGCAAGAATCTCCACCTACAAGTCTCTTCTTTGAGGAAAAAGAAAACTCTTCAGACATTTAAGTAATTAGCCTACTTCTTCATAAGCAATAACTGTTTTACAAAAGTTCCATGAAAGAAGTGTTAGGCCAGTATAGCTACTGTAGATTTTCCTTAATGAACAGAGCCTCAAGTGCTATAGTTAAGACCTTAGTTAATTAAACATTAATCTCTTCATTTACCGCATGTGTAACTTAATTAAAGAACCAGTTTTAGAGTAATTTATCATTTATGGAATATGAAATAAAAATAAATCTGTTTAATCACACTTTAATCAAACAAGCAATTCATCAATTAATTCAGCATATCATACCTACTCCATAGTTCTCTAATTAACACTTTAAAATGTGCAGTTTGGAGTAAAATAACAATGCCTTCAGTGACATAGAGTCAAACTTCCAATCTATCTCTATGTTTTCACAAAATGCATTTCACAGTCAAGATGAAAAAGCTTTTTAGATATTATTTGGATACTACTTTCTTTCTTTAAAAATTAACCAGATAAACATTTTACGTTTTGTTTGTACTTTTTGTGGTTTAATTTCTCATTAGCATCTTAAACTAAGCAATCACATTCTTCTCTAGCTAATGATTATGCCTGATTTCCATAAAATCCACAAAAAAAGACTCAAAAGTTCCAATTGGGAATAGTTTTTCATGTTCTAAAAAATTATAAAGTCACTTTGTGATTCCAACTTTATGTAGTTATATCTCTTAGAAGGAAGGCTCTTTCACAGCCTTGTCATTTACATTGTTCTTGTTGAAGTGGTATAATGCAAATGAACAACAACAAAAAAAAACCCAAACCCACAAAATAATGTAGAAAATAGAGGAAAAATGTTCTGATGCATAATTTAGATTTTACTTAGAACACAAGTTAAACTAAAAAAATCAACAGCCAACCAACCCACCTTTTAAAGGTTTTTACTTTGATTTTGTGATATTTTGGGACTAATCTCGACATATGTAATCACAGAGATTGCAATTCTTCTGTACCAGATATCAGCACTATGTAACATGTAATTTCACTACTTACATTGTCTGAAGAGTCTTCTGTCTCTGCTAGCATATTTTAAATTCTACCTTGAACTGGAGATGTGCATGTGTTTTATATAATCCTGCTAATAACAATGCTAAATCAAAACTCTACAGAGAATCTTCACATTTTTTAATCGGTAGGGTTTCGTGAAGACTTTCTTGAAATCTGTAAGCGTACATCTGCACACTTCAGTTGTTCAGGAAGACATTTTGCAATATCTAGATATTAACAGACATATATGGAGAGTTTTATTTTGGTGCATTTGAATTCTAAAGCCATGGTCAAAGGCAAATGGATTGAGACCACAAGCTGTTTTTTTATGTCACTGGAAATTAAAGACTGTTCTTTGTCATTTGACACATCGTGCTTGAGAAACCGGCTTGGATTATTTTTCAAAGAAAAGAAAACAAAAAAGAGAACAAAAATTATCCCATTTTTATAATGTCTATTATTACAAAAAAATTGCTATTATTGTGTTTATCAATAAATAATTTAATTCCTGAAGCAAAATAAAAATATCGGGCAATATTGTAAGAATGCTTGTATTTGATTGCTGCAAAATTATCTGCAGAGTAATGTACTATTTGTGTAGTTAGTAATGTAGTTTAAGTGATGTGGTTTTATTGAGAATTTTTATTGTTTGCTTCTATTCCATTCAGCCATTTTATTAAGCATTTTGCAAATGTGCTGTATAAAGTTGCTGTAACAAATGTTGAAGCAATAACAAAACTTGAAGTAATAAAGCTTGACTGATATACAGCTTTGCTGATGGGACTTGAAAAGCTATTTTTTCAAAGTGCATTTGCATTAAATCTCTTGGTTTCACTATAGCTGGAAGAGCTCGTTTCCTTTTCTGGATAAAAGGAAATAAGTGGTAAATATTATTTTTTTTAATGTAAATAAAAAGACTCGAGTCAAATTTACAGGTAATACAAATACGAATTCAAATAGATTAGAAATACACTCACTGGACATGTTCTGATAAAAATTTATTGAGATACTGAAGACTGGTAAATAGTTCTCTACTTTTGTAAAACTGTTATTTTTAGACTTTAATTTGAAACACTTACTAAATAAGGAAAAGATTAATCTGCATTTGATATATACAATAAAATGGTCTTTATCTAAACTTCCCGGGAAAACGCAAATTAGGATGATATAGATATACATTTGCCTCCATGAATTTTTCAAAACAAGGAAAATTCAGACCTTGAGAAATACTGATTTCAGAGCTACACCTTCTTACATTAACTTAAAATTATGCCTCATTTGCTTCTTGCAAAGACTACAATTCACATGTATTTGATTTAAAAAAATAAAAGAAGGTTTAAAACTACATTGTTTCCTAAAAGATGAATAGTGACTTCTATGCACTAATTTTCTTTAGAATAGTAGAATATTTGTGGTTCTACTCAGCTTTAATAGCCTACTCTTATCCATGCTGTAGTCAGATTGAAAAGTCAGAAACCATAGCTCTACAGCCAGCTAGTCTATTGTCGTGGTTTATATGGTATGGAATATCCCTTTGGTTAATTGGTATCAAGGGACCCAGTTGTGTCTGTGCACAACTCCTCGTGCACTCTTAGTCTATTTACTGGTTGGGTGATGTGAGAAGCAGAAACAGCCTTGACTGACTGCTCAGCAATAACAAAAACATCCTTGTGTTATCAACACAGTTTTCAGCACAAATCCAAAACACATCCCCATAGTAGCTACTGTGAAGAAAATTAACTCTATCCTAGCCCAAACCAGCACACCTATTCAACAAGGTCAGACTCTTGCAACCTATCTACTTTTGCCAGCAGGGTCAGGGGTACAAAAATACATTGATTAACATTTTTGGTGATGTCCTGAACTTAATTTTAAACAGAAGGTGGGGTGGGACACAGCCAGGGCAGATGACCCAAGCTAAGGAGGTATTCCAAGCTATATGACATCATGCTCAGTATAAAAGCTGAGCTGGGGAGGGGCTGCATGGCTCCATGACTTGCATCTTGGGGGAGGTCTAGCTTTGTGATGGATCTGAGCTGTATGGTCTGAGTCAGTGAGAACCTGCATTGCATATCACCGGTTCTTTATGTTCTGTTGTAAGTATTGATATTTCTCCCTTTGCTGTTCCAGTAAACTGTCCTTATCCCAACCCTCGAGGTTTGCCTTTATCTTCCTGTTCTCCTTCCCATCCCACTGGGATGGTGGGTGAGTGAGCGGCTGCATGGTTCTCAGTTGCTGGCTGGGTCTAAGTCAAGACAGGTAACAAGCCTTCTTCTAAAGTTCATTGCTGTCATTCTGACAGGCTCTTTTCTTTTGGTGCAAGAGGATGATTTGATACTTTTCCTTCCTAGAATGCTTGATGATTCCAGGAAAGCATCTAGGTAGGCATTTTTGCATGTATCTTACAGGACTTTAAACAATGGAAGGTGTTTTAAACAATATGAAGTTATTTTCCACAATACCAAGATAGGAAGCAGAAAACCCACAAAATTCAAAATATAAGACTCTATATGTTCAAAACTCAAATATCAAAAAGCTTGCTTAGAACTGAGAAATATCCCTGTATTTAACATTTCCACTTGGCTTTCTTTGCTGTACCTATGTAAAGTAATCTGTTGCCTGAAATTTGGCACCTTTAAAAAAAAAAATCATAATTTATTTTTTAAATGACAGACTGTATCAGCATTTAAACACATTAGCCTCTGGTTTCCAGAATTACCTGCAAAAACACTGTCAATGGGTTGTAGGAAAGGCTCTCTCTACTAT
Source organism: Porphyrio hochstetteri (assembly GCA_020800305.1). NCBI lineage: Eukaryota > Metazoa > Chordata > Aves > Gruiformes > Rallidae > Porphyrio > Porphyrio hochstetteri. The sequence goes on along the minus strand of CM036905.1, from coordinate 172,061,933 downwards.
TATAAAAAACTTCTAGCCAGTTTTAGGAGTGTTTGCTTATTGTGGCCACTCCTACAGAACTTTTAGATAGCTGTGATCTGCTTGCCTCAGCACCAGATCAACCACATAAAAACACAAAAATGAAAATACTGATATTCACCTGCAGGTATCTTTTTATTTTTTCCTTTTTTCTGTTACAATGAGATATTACATTTGTTCCTTAATTATCTTTTAAGTTATTATAATAACTGTAAGTCATGGCATTTGGCATGCATCTTGAAAATGGGAGATACTATCTTTGATGTGATAATCTTTCTAGTTGTTTTTTCACAACGTCTCATGTTTGCTAGATACACGATACCTTTATGAGATAATTTTAAACTAAAAGGATAAAGAAGTCAAGCAGATATTAGTGGAAATTGTAGATACACACCAACACAATCATAAGGAATGAATTCTTGGTGCATTTTCAAGATTGTAGAATTTAACTCACATATCCAAAATTTACAGAACTATTGATAGTTTCCAGCAGCTTTTATTGATACTGTCTGGTTATGTTTCTGAAGCACATTTTTATCTTCTGACAAATAGTAAAGTATCATTTAGATTCCATTGCTAGGGAAATTTAGCCCTGATAACTCAGGAGAACTCTATACGTTAAGTAGCACTCGTATTTCCTACTTCTATGCATCTGAAATGCAAATATCTTATCTTAGCTGGACAATTATGTTATTTCTAAAATGGTTAAATAAGAGTACAGAATGAAAAATCAAGCACTAGATATATGACCAGCTCTCCTGATTATTTTTTCAATTTATGTATGCTCTTTGAAAGCGGATTTTTTGTACTGTCTTAAAAGTTTACAGCCATCCTTAAGTTTTAAAATGCAAGTTTTAAGTTAACTTCCTTATTTAAAAAGGTACATAACAAGATAAATTTTTTTAGACTGTAATTATTTATTTGTACACTAAATCTTAGTTTTATCAGGCATAAAATATTGATATGCATAATACTGCTGATTGAGGCCATTTAGGAGCCTTTCTAACTGGTTTTGCATTAAAAAAAAAAAAAGTTAGTTTCTGAAAACAGGCACAAATATCTGCCCAAATAAATATAATGTATATCAATGATTAATTGTATTTTAGAAAATTAAGAGCATATAGATAAAATGATATTTCAACCATGATTAAATATCTCTCTCCTTAGAAAAAGAAATGCCATGTACATATTAATGCTGTTACCTGGTAGGTCACAAATTTAAAAAAAAAAAAAATGAAAAGAAAAAAGAAATACAAACAAGCCCACTCAGCCTGAAGTTCTTTTTTTTTTTAAATCTCTAAGACCCTAACATAAATCTTAAGGATGAGTTAGTGGTGTTTAAAGAGTGTGTCTTTCAGGGAAGGACTCCTCTCCTCCTGAGGTATTTGTCTAAAACAGATTTAAGAAACTACTTACTAGAGTTTCCTGTTTATCTTCATTGGTAATTAAGGTCACATAGGTGATTATTTCAGATGTAATAGACTACATGATAGATGTTCAAAGGTTAGTTAAACCAAACCTGGTGTGCATCAAGCATGGCATCACCAGGGAGGTGATTGTCCCGCTCTACACTGTTCTGGGGCTGCCGTACCTTGAGTACTGGGTGCAGTTTTGGGCGCCACAGTACAAGAGGGACACAAAAATATTGGAGACTGTCCAGAGGAGGGCAACAAGGATGGTGAAGGGTCTGGAGGGGAAGACTTATGAAGGAAGGCTGAAGTCCCTCAGTTTGTACAGCCTGGAGAAAAGGAGGCTGAGGTGAGACCTTATCATGGTCTATGGCTTCCTGACAAGGGGGAGCGAAGGGGTAGGTCACCTCTCTTTGGTGACCAGTGACAGAACCCAAGGGAACAGCATGAAGCTGAGACAGGGAAGGTTTAGTCTGGATATTAGGAAGAAGTTCTTTACAGAGAGGGTGGTCGAGCACTGGAACAGGCTTCTCAGGGAAGTGGCCACAGCACCGAGCTTGACTGAGTTCTAGAAGCATCTGGACGATTCCCTCAGCCCCATGCTCTGACTTGGCTGGCCCTGTGTGGAGCCAGGAGTTGGACTTCATGATCCTTATGGGTCCTTTCCAACTCAGAATATTCTATGATCTGTAACTCCCAGCAGAATACCCAAGCCAATGCACTGCTAGGCAGGTATGAGCCCTTCTTCTGAGGCTTATGAACATATTCATCTTCAAGAGAAAGAAATCTCTTTGCTCTAGAATCCGTAAGAAGATTTTGCATGGTTATTCAAACAGAAGTACTGAATATTGAGGCACACCTTTTTGCTGTCAGTCTAGTCATGATGCACTGTTGCTGTGAAAACAAGTTATTGGGACATATCTCACTCTTTCCTAAGAATTGTGAATCTGGGAACCACACTTCGCTGTAATTTGGCTGAAGCCAAGCACTGAATAATTTCTGATGTTCATCCAAATGTTTTGGATCTCACTCAATTTTTTATTGAAGAAAAAAAATTAATTACCACTAGGTAATTAATTATACCTGATTGGGTTTTGACATACACCTTAAGCACATATGAAAATGAAATATTTATATATATATTTGGATAAAACTGTTCTTAAAATCTTTAAATATATTTTATTTAAAAATTTTCTCACAAGGAAGATATAAGAAATTTTGCCAATGAAATTGGCAGCTTAATGCACACTTCAGTATACATAAATATACTTGATCACCCATAAGCTGTAACTTTTATGACTTGAAAAGGAATTTATAGAATGGGAGGAAAGAAAACACAAACAATTCTATATCACAAAGAAAGAAATTTACTTTCTATGAATTATAAAAATATTCCCAATGTATCATACAGGTTCTGGAAAATCTATAAATTTTCCTGAACAATTTTAAAATTAAATTTTCCATTAAAGTAACTTTTGCTATCTATAAAAATATGGATGATATAAAGTATTATTTAAAAAAAAAAAAGAAGTTAAAGTAAATGCTTAAAAATAAATTAAGTAAAAAATTGTCATAGAAAAGAGAATGAATTTTAAATGTTTTGTGTCAGATACCTTGCAGGCTACAGAAGATTCTGAATTTCAAATAATTTCCAACTTCAACTCTCTATAGAGACATTGACATGCATTATAACAGGACTGAAATCCTTTCCTCCTTGAAATAAACTGGAATTTTTGATACTGATTTTACTGGGGACAGCACCTTATACATTATAGGTGAAAACTTCAGAGATCCAAGCAAATATGTTTCCTCTGTTATGGTCAGAAGTCCATATGGAATTAATTTTCTGCCTCCTAATGTGAGACAGTTAATCAACTGACATACAAAGTTTAATAAAAGAAAATAGTTACCCACTGCGTCTTGACATTCAGGTCTTCCATGGGAACAACCAGGTGACTTTGCTGAACTTGCAAGAAAGTAGTGCAGAGCAGTTTTCCTTGTAGATCCTTCTTATATTTCTCTGTACATACACCAACAAAGCCAAAAATAATAACAGAATTTGCATTAATATTGCTTGTATTATTGCTGAAAATCATAGAGAAAACTTACACACATAATTCTGTTTTTTCTTGTCTACCTCATGTAAAAATCTCTATATGTCTACTGAGTTTGGAGAGACACTCATTGGCTTTCAAAACATAATTTATTCCTATGTCAGTAGTTGCAGAGGCTTGTGGAGCCTGAGAGCTTTAGAAAGGGTCAGATCGGTACCCCTTGGGATTAGTATCCTTTGAGTCACACTTGCCAATATCATTCTTTTATTCCTATTTGTTGAAAGTCATTGTCCAAAATTTACAATTTTTTTAAAGAACAAGACATGTCTGCATAAAGTTTTTTTCTCTATCCATTAATTCGATAAACTTTAGTGTGTGACCATTATCTAGGCACCCTGCACAGAACAGAACTGCTTCATTTTATTAGGAGTGCAGCTGATTTAGCCTTGTGTAGCTAAGAGCGAGCTCTACACAGCATTAAAATTGCCACACTGTTTCTCTGTATCATTCTTATTAAAACCATAGATATAAACTACAAATAATATATGGGGAGGGCTAAACTACCTCCATGGAAATCTGTCAATGTTTCATGTCTGAAACGTGTTTCAGTATGACTGGGTTCCCTGTTGGGTTGGCATTGGTCATAATTTCTTGGGGACAATGACTAACATGCACAACATGTTGCTGCAATTTTCTATTCTTTGAGTTGCTAATTGCTGACAAAAAGGATGTTCATTTGACATATTTATAAGAACTATTTCTGGAGCAGAATGTTCTTGCATTTGAAAAAAAACAAACATGTTTTTCCACCGATCCATTTACCACTAGATATTAAAGCAATTAGTTCACATTGGTAGCAACACTCTATCCACTAGTGACAACTGTCAGTGGTCTTGGCTATGTTTATTCCTCTTACTAAGATATGCTTTAACATCTGTTATTTTAGACATTTATTATGCCGTTATTACCATTTCTTTATGCTTCTCTATTTTGATAGGGATTAGGGTCCATTGGGGTAAATTAGAGTCATGAAGAGGTAAGGAACAACTAGAATGTCAGTACATTGACAAGGGGAGCCCTATAAATTAGCTTGTAGGAAAGGGCAGAAAAGGGTGCTGCCTCCCATTGAACCTATGCCACTCTGTATAAGTCATTAAACACTAATTGGTTTGAAGACGTTAAGAGTGATACACTGTGACTGATTGTTGTAATTCAGAGAGCCAGCTAATGCTTACTATAAATTAGGAAATCCAGAGCACATTCCATTTCTCTTTTGCAGCAGTATATGCCAGCCACCGGCACGTCTAATTCTTTGTTTTAGATGATGGGGATCTCAACAGAAAATTCTGCAGTAGACCTTTGCATGTGTGTACTCTTATAGCACAATGGAAATTTAAGACAAAAATAATGTTCAAAGCAATAAAAATACAGGTTATTCATATAGAAGTAATGGTATAGAAGACAAGAGAATTAAGTCCTGTAACACAGAAAAAGAAGGCCACACATTTAAATGTCACAGAATCACAGAATCACAGAATCGTAGGGGTTGGAAGGGACCTCCAGAGATCATCGAGTCCAAACCCCCTGCCAAAGCAGGTTCCTTAGGACAGATTGCATGGATAGGCATCCAGACAGGTCTTGAATATCTCCAGAGAAGAAAACTCCACCTGGGCAGCCTTTTCCCTTACTGTAAAAAGAGTTTTTTCACATATTGGTGCAGAACTTCCTATGTTCCAACTTCGAGCCATTGCCCCTTGTTCTGTCTCCACAGACAATTGAAAAGAGGCTGGCCGTTTCCCCCTGTGTCCCACTCCTAAGATATTTATAAACATTAATAAGATCCCCTCTTAGTATTCTTTTCTCAAGGTGGAACAGACCCAGTTCATTCAGCCTTTAAATGTCTAATTATTCATAGTACATTATGTTTCAGGGATATTTTTTTCTCAATAGCATCTGACAGTGTATTCTAAAATAAGAGATATCTATCTGTTCTTCAGCCTTGCAAGAAGCAGAGAGACTTTGGTGCTGAAGTTTGGGATAGATTTCACTATTTTATTATTATTGATGTGGGAATATTTTTGTATCTATTGTGTTTCTGAAGTACAGCTCCATACTTTTCAGTGTAGAGCATACAATATTCTGATATCACTATACAAGTTGTAATAAAAATTTCAAGGAGTTTTGTCATTTACCAGAAAATTCCATTACATTGTTTTGACTGAGGGAGATGGGGCTGTTTAACCTTGAGAAGAGGAGGCTGAGGGGACACCTTATCACTCCCTAAAATTACCTGAAGAGAGGTTGTAGAGAGGTGGGTGATGGTCTGTTCAGCCAAGTAACAGGCGATAAGACTAGGGGAAATGGAACAAAGCTGCACCAGGCCAGGTTCAGATTAGATTTTAGGAAAAAAAAAATTACAGAAAGAGTTGTTGGGGACTGGAACAGGCTGCCCAGGGAGGGGGTCGAGTCATCATCCCTGGATGCGTTTAAAAAAAGGATAGATCAGGTACTTAGGGATATGGTTTAGCATAGGACAGGAACAGTTGGACTTGACAATCTTAAAGGCCTTTTCTAACCTTGTGATTCTGTGATTTTGTGATTCTGGGACTCAAAGAAAGAAACTGTGACGTAGTAGACTAAATTGCTTGAGAGCTTTGCGTCTGTACAAAATACTTATCTGTCTTTGATTTTTTTTTTTTTTTCCCCTAAAATTAGATAATGCTTTATTGTAGTGTTTAATTCATCCAGTGAAATGGTACACTAATTCTTCAGCAATATCCAACTATCATTTGGATGATTATTATATCACAGGCTTTCTCCATAACTTGGATGAGGTCAAGGAAGAAAAAAAAAAAAAAATCTTTCCACTGTCAGTAAATTATTTCTTTTTAAGAGTAGGAAAGAGAAAAATTCCTAATGAAACAACATTATCCAAAGCCTGAACATGGGACTGTTAAACTAAAGGGAGTCAGAAGTTGAGACAGATATTTATGTTTGTCAGACTTTAAATAATACCTCCTTACGTATATTCTTGTCACAAAACAGACTTTATAGCAAACATTCAAAATAGTAGCACATGTAAACTCATCATGTATTTACAAAAAAAAACCATTTTATGATCCTGTTATAACATCAATCTGACAAGGATTGATAATACAAGGATATAAATGCTGTAAAAGTTATTAAGATACCTATTATGAGCCAAAATTTATGTTTTGTAATGAAGACAATCTATGGACACTAAATCAGAAACAAACATATTAAATAATTGGATTAAATTTATTTCTCTAATTGGCTATGACCAATTTCCTTCCTCTGAATTACAAAATAGAATAAACCCCAAGATTTACAGATTACCAGATTTAGATATGAAGGCTTTTCTTCCATTACATTTTTTGTGTCAAAGCTTTTTATGTGCAAATAATTTTTTGTTTCTTTAAACAATGCCACTTAATTTACTTACCACTCAGGACAATAAGACATAAATATCCATGAAAATAATGTATTGGAAATAAAAGTAAGGATGATAAATTAAGTATTTAACATTAAAATCCCTTGATTAAAAACACTATCTTAATAAATAGTTGTGGTTTTATTTTTTTAAATCTTGTTTTGCACCAAAATAAGGTTTCTTGACATCTGTATTCCATTGTTCAGTTCAGCGTTCTTTCACAGTTACAAGAAATAGATTCTTGACATTCCTTTTCATCTGGTTCTATCTGTGAAAATCTTTAGCTTTAAAGATAATTTGCTTTAATATTATTACTTATTACTTGACTTTTAAATTGGAAATGTTGATAATATGGTTTTAAAATTATATGCAATTGGATGAAGTGCATTTTCTACCTATTCTCTTACCATTCCTTTGAGACATTTCTGACATCTAATAAAAGCAAAACACCATTACAGGCTTTAAAAATGTCATGAATAACTTTGATGAAAGTATTACTAACATTCTTATATACCTATTTTCAGAAGCAAATATCTGCAATAATAAATACATCAATATATGTTGTAAAATTATTATATACTTTAAAGTTAATTTATATGCTTTTTGTAAAATATACATTATGATAGTTAAGGGTAAGATCTAGATTTTTTGGGTTTCTTTTGGTTTTTTTTTTGCCTTGAGAAGATTTCATTAACAGCAATTTCCTATTCAAAGATTCATAGACGTATATTAGTTATTAATAAATATTATTTTGGAAATTTTAAATTAAATTATTTTAACTATTTCTGAGGTTGTTTTAGGGTATGAATTTATTCCTACCCATACATGTTTCTCTGATTTTTTTTTCTGTGAATGACTTTGCCATTAACAGATGCAGTCTTGACATTTTACTTTGTATTCTTGCCACTTACTGTTTTATTTTCCATTGGAATGAGATGCAAAGTTAAGATATGCTTTAAACTATTTTTTGCTTGATAGCCACGGTAAATTAAAGGGAAATATCACATATTCACAAAATGTGTTTAGCTTTAGTTCGTCTTGAAAAGCCATATAAAATAAAGCTAAATATTATAGTCTAAAATCTAAGATCTAAGTTTACAAAAAATAATAAACTTTCTAGAAACCCAGCAAAAAAATCAAATTGTGCTTGTCAATGTGAACTATTTCTGCATGCAACTTAAAGCATACATCTTTCTCTATAAGCTGTTATTCTTTTTCATATAAGCATATATCATGAAGATTTTATTACCTCTACTTTAAAACTATTTGGAAAAGGAGCTGGTTCTTTTTTAAACTTTCTTTTGGCTACAGTCAACATATCTTAAACTTCCAGAGTGGACTTCATCCTAATGATGAGAGCCTACTGCTGAAGAGGATTTAAGCTCTTCTAATTTAACTGGCATCAGTCCATTCGGATTTCTACTGAAATCAGAGGAAAGTCAAACCTGCAGAGTAAAGCTTGTCTACTTCACCTAAAAGGAAGTGAATGAGTGACTGAATATGTGTGATATTGCAGATCCTACCCTTACGACTGACCTGAAAGCACAAGAAAAAATGTATTTTTTTCTGGTACTTGCTTTGTGAAGATACTGTACTTCAACTACTCCTGATGGAAATATTGGATATTATATATATATATATAAACATATATATGTATGCTGAGGATGTCAGCAACCATGAAATGTCTTTGCCTTGATAATCTGTATTCAGAATATCGAATAAGTGTTTATTATGAGTAAAACACATGCAAGCATCTTGTTTCTTTTTCAAAAGTTCAAAACATGATGAACAAACAAGATTAAAAAAAAGTCAGAACTCATTAATGTTTTGGTCTGAAATTCTTGATGTTTCTTCTTCTGCTATTACTCTTGTTTGGCAGTTGGTGAGTTTAGTAAATATTGTTGGAGTAATTCACAATTTAATTTTTATTAAGGGTATTTGGGAGAAAAGGGAAGGCAAGCTGCTACTCAGGTGACTGCACTGTTCTGAGGGGGAGGTTATTATGATTGTTAAACTCTGAAAGTTTCAGTAGGAACACAGGAAAGTAGCTGAGCACCTCATTATGCTGATGTAACAATTTGTATCCCATAATATAACTAATGGATGCATCTCAAGCATAAAGCAAAATGTCAGATAGAGACAAAGTCTTAAACACTTAAGCAAGGTGAAAATTATATATCCAAATATGAAACTATTTATAAATAAGATTATGACCAGTATGCCAAAAGAGAGGGAGAAGGAAACAAAGATTAAATATATTTCTCTGCTCAATATGTCAGACTTTTTCTAGATCTAGAAAGTGCACACAGAGATAAGAAGCTCTATATTATCCCTAAAAGTAATTAGATTGATTTGTTGGTTTGTTTGGTTTTTTTCCCCCTCAGCAGAGAAATACATAAAATTTATTCGTCTCTCTAAGCATTTCCCATCACTAGCATAAATGAAGTCACCGTAGTTTTTGGAAAAATATCCGAACAATAGAGTTAAAAAATCCAAAGTGGAAAACTCATAAGATATTTGTTAAAGTCACAAAAGGTCAATAGTAATATTAACATAGAATGATGCATATAGTATTAACTTTCCATTCTCAGTGGAGGACTCAATACTTGTTGAGATTCCAAACCTCAGGTTGTAACTCTTGCATATTGATTTCATCACAAGGATATGGAAAAGGAAAAGTTAATATTAAATCTCAAGAACAATGTAATTCATTCAGTGAGACAGAAAATGCACCTAGGTATATAAGAAACCATTGTGAATTCAGACACCTAGATTGTATAAATCATCTTTAGCCAATGTATATGTTTTAAAAGCAAAGTTGCTTTTAAACTAGTGCACACTATAATTAGAAAATCTTTATCTGTGTAATGTATTTGGTCCTGTAGAAGTCCCATGCATAAATGAGTGTATCTAAGACAACATTAAAAATTTTTCTAAAATAACTCACCTTAATAAGGATATAGGTGAATTTATAAATCTCCTCATAAACTGATGAAGTTTGAGGGTATAATGCTTTTCATCTTACTTTGTAAGTATTTATTTATGTCTCATTTTTATTGCTTGATGGGTTCTTATGCTTCATTCCCACTCTTATTTCGTATTTGCAATACTAAAACTCTATAATTTTAGGGAAATCTGGGCCTTCTGAATATAAACTCTCCTTGAGTTTAAGAGGTTCTGACCATCATAGTCTAGGGCTATGTTCTCTCTTCATTTAATTTGTCTACTTCACTGTCAACTCTGTTCCTTTTTGACTCCAAAATTCTCAAAAGTATGCAAGAGGAACCTGTACAAAACACTTTATAAATTTGTCTTACAGAATCATAGAATCATTTATGATGTAAAAGACTGTTAAGATCATCTAGTAGAAGCCTTAGCCTAATATTGCCAGTTCCAACCACTAACCACGTCCCTGTGCATGTTTTTTAAATACCTCCAGGGATGATGACTGAAGCACTTCTCTGGATAGCATGCTCCAATTCTTGATACACCTTTTTCCTAAGATCAAATAAAAAACTCCCTTGGCATGACTTGAGGCTGTTTCCTTTTTTCCTATGACTTTTTTACTTGAGAGAAGAGAGCAACAACAACCAAACCTGCTTGGATTTGAGTCTGTGCTCTAGGTGAACCTGCTTTACCAGGGGTGTTGGACTAGATCCTCTCCAGCAGTTCTTCCAAACCCCACCATTCTGTGATTCTGTTACTCTGTGAAAGTAAATATGCTTTCTTTTTTTAAAAAGAACTCTCTTTTCTTCTGGACAAAGTTATCCCACAAACATTGACAACAAGAAAAATAAAGATCAAGACTAATTTCTCTCAAAGGTTCATTTATTCAATATTTTTTTTTGTTGTTGTTGTTGTTTTGTTTTCAAATGGTTACAAGTACATAAGGAGATCTACTATAGCACATAACACACCAGTATTTTAATAACTCTGTTTTCCTGTAAGTCCTGAAATGATGTCATATATTCATAGCACAATCAAAGCAAAGTATAATAAAAATTAAGAGTATATAGTACTATTTCGTTTTACTAGTAAATTTATTTGAATCATAAACAAAGTATTGTTGATGCTTGCCTGTTCTCTAAAGCATGATTGAAGGCCAGGCAAAGACAGGGAACACATTCCATTAAAAAAACACCTTTTTTTCATTCTGTGTGCTTTTTTTAGGCTGAATCATTCTGGAGACTTTATTCCGCAGATTTTCATGACAGACTACTCCTTAAAGCACATAAACACACTAATTTTAGCTTACTTTCTTTTTATCCTGATTTTTTTTTTTTTCCTGTGGCATAAGTTCCTGATATTAGTCTTCCCTTTAAAGGGTTATTTATTCATATAATAGTCATTGTCAAATTCACCGTATTCATTAACATTATTAGTGAGGAAGATAGAATGAATGTACCTTCAATGCAGTAAAAGTTTTTGGCACAGGTTAGAAAGTGTCTTTAGATAAAGATATTTCAATAAGGATATTATTTAACTTCCATGGCCCAATATGAACAGAATATACCTTCAAAATAAAATCTTCCAGAATAAGTAGCATGCTGGAATGATGTGCCCATTTTTCTATTTTATCAAGTGGCAACAAAACTGTTCAAAAAAAATCATATTCCTTGAATAAATTCAGTGATGGTTTTTAAGTGGAAGATTTGGGTAGTTCTCATTCTTCACCTTTGCATTACATGTCACCAGATTATTCATTCTGCAGTGAGATTGTTTTTATGTTTGAAAAACATCACTGAGTATATCTTACAGGTTACACAAACTATTTAAAAGGAATCCATTATCTGAAATATTGGTGTAGTCTAGATTATATAGACTTTGTTAATGCAAGAGCATCAAAAATATTACTGAGAGGAAAACAGCAGGTCAGGTATATAACTTGGCATCAGAGACATTAATTAGAGGATTCTGATGATGATCTCAGGGGACATCCAAGGACACTTTACGAATTCAAGACTCCAAGGTTAGACTGACTGCACACTGTGACAGTGTTCAAAACCACATTCTCATCAGAGGTTTTTGATACCATAATATGCAAAATATGTGAGATGTATTAACAGGCTGAATGCAAGTTGGCTGCCAGCCTATTTTAAAATAATGCTGATAACAAAGATGAGATTAATGTAAGGTTTAGTGTAATGAATTTCCCACCAATGCCAGGTCCTAGAGTTATCTTGAGACTAGGCATGACCTTGGAAATATTTTACTAGTAATGATATACCTTATATTCTCATTTTCAACAGTTACTGAAGTGTCTTCTCTCTGAGACCAGAAGAAAACTTTGTGCTATTTATTAAAAGAAGAAGTTCTTTACTCTTTTCAGAAGAATGAACCTGTATGTAAAAGTAACCACATATTAAAAAAAAAAAAATTCTAGACATCTCATCCTAAAGTTTCAACTCTGTACTTTTTTTCTCATGTTTCTTGCATTCAATAAAGTATTAGTTTCCATCATTTATAATTTGTACTTTTAATTGCCTAGAGAATTGCTTTCCCTTTATTTACTCTATGATGGGTCAAATTCAGAAGACCTGTTATTCTCTAAAATCGAGGGGAAAAAAATTAACATAATCACAAGGAAAATATATATTACAGAGATATGTTTTTATTGAAAGCTAAGCATGATAGATTGGAAAGTTATTGTAGTGCATAATTACTTTGAGAAAAGGAAAGGGGAAAAGTAAACCTGCCTTTAAACTCACTATTCCCTTTCTAAGTCTATTATGAATTCTGATTTTGGCTACAAAATTCTATAATTCTAGCATATATACGGGCTTGGGGAAGAGTTGCCAAGGAGGCCAACAGCATCCTGGCTTACGTAAAGAATAGTGTAGCCATCAGGACTAGAGATTGTCCCACTGTTCTTGGCACTGGGGAGGACACGTCTTGAGTACTAGGTTCAGTTTTGGGCCTCACAATACAAGAAAGACATTGAGGTGATGCAGTGTGTACAAAGAAGAGAAATTAAGAAGGTAGTGAACAGTCTAAAGTACAAGTTTTATGAGGAGCATCTGAGGGAACTGTGGTCCTTTAGCCTGGATAAAAGAAGTCTGAGGGAAGAACTTACTGATCTCTTCAACTACCAGAAAGGAGGTTGTAGCCAGGAGTCTCGGTCTCTTCCAATTAACAAGAAATAAGACAAGAAGAAATGTCCTCAAGTTGTGCAAGGGAAGGTTTAGATTGGGTGTTAGGAAAGATTTCTTCACTGACAGGGGTATCGAGCATTGGAACAGGCTGCCCAGGAAAGTGATAGAGTCACCATCCCTAGAGGGATTTTCAAAATACATAGATGTCATACATAGGGATGTGGTTTAGTGTGTGGATTTGACAGTGTTAGCTTTACAGTTGGACTCAATGCTCTTATAAGTCTTTTCCAACCTAAATGATTACACATATTACTTTTATATGTATATATATATAGTAATATATATATATATGACCCTTCTGACAAATATTTGTCTCAAGGTGTAGGAGAAGATACTAATTGACATGTGTTGCTCTATCTCACATCTTAGACAATTTCTCAAATTCAAAAATGTTTTAGAACATTTCTGCCTGCACATAAGTTCATGAGCTTATATTTGTTTTCTGGTAGCAGACAGGGGAATCATAGCTTTCTGCCAAGTAGAAAACAATCATAAAAATTGCAACAAAAGGGCAAAACAAAAAATCCTTCAATGGGACATATTTTTACAGATCCAGTGTTCATTTAAATTTTGCATCTCTGATGCAGGATCTTTAGAAGACTATTCTACAGTTAAGAGTTCTTCCTAGAGCTTAATTCTTATCAACTGTTATGACTAGATTTTTTTCTGGTCATTCTCTCATGAAAGGCACAGCAGGGAGTAAGACTACTGTAAGCCTCCAGCTCAAGAAATGTTCTTACCATTGCTGAAATTGTCAATACCAGTGAATTAGGATCTAATTCTAAGCACTGAAACACCCGCAAAATCTCAGGACTTCAAATAAGCATGCATTTGTTCTGTTCAATTAAAACAGAATCTAACAACTAAGAATCACATATTAAACACATATACTAATGAAGTACTAAGTATACAATAGGTTGTTGATTCTGATGGCTGCAGTCTTCGCTGATTTTTTGTTTCCAAGACTGAGAGAGATGGACTCAGGGGACCCAGGCTGAAGGAAACCATAGCCAAAGAGGTTATTTTCTCTGTGCCCTAAACTACAGTGTGCATTACTGGCATTTTTATATTTCATAGGTCAAGGTTATGTAGTCTGAAGAATTACTGTTCTCATAGGTTAAAAATCAAATGGCTCTGATTTCTGACATCTGGTGTGTATCACCTCATTCAGATGTGTGTTTGCAGCTGTGCATCGGTTGTTTCCCTCTGGTAGCTACAAACTCAGAAATGTTATCTTGGACTTATTATTATATGACTTTGCTAAATCATATTACAAAATATGCCTGCATAAAACCAGATAGAATAAAATCACAAATAGGTCTGAACTACTGCTTAGGTAACCATCTGCAGCACTGATAATATCAGGGTGTTAGAGACTTTGTGTTAGTTCTGACAGGCTTCAGGGCTGGATATTATTGAACTGGATTTTCTGACTTGTTTTAAGGCTTGTCTGAAGGTTTTATTTTAAAATTTTTAGCTGTAAAAGTAATTGTTTAGCAACCAGTAACACACATCAGCTATTCCATTTTCTAATTTGGACTAGAATTATGGATTCACATTCACTGTTAGAGCAAAGCTCCTTTGATAAGCAGAAGGTATCTGTGGGGCAGTTAGGCTGTAAAAATCATCTACTTTAACGACCAAAGAAACACAACTTCTTCTGGATCCATCACAAACAGGAATGGGACTTGAAATAACTTTCTAAGCAAAATATTTTGTTTAGGTTTGTTCGACAAACCTTAATTTCTCCCTGAATTCAAATTGTTCTAAGACTACCAAACATATTTCTCTAGATTAACAAGAAACTTAACCAAGTGAGTTTTACCATTGGTAGGCCCATAAAAATGAATCACTTCATATAAGTCTAATTTAAAAAATATAACATGTTAAAACAAAAAATGTTAATTTATTAATTTTTAAATCTTTGCGTATAAGATAAAGTGAAGTACTATGAGGTTCAGTACAACTATTCAGCATAACTATATAAAAAATAGAATGTCCTGCATTTTTATTATTTTTTTTTTTTAAAATTTGTCAATATGAAGGCTTATGGACCTACTAGTGCATAAGTATATATTTAAATATATTAATTTAATAATATTTTTATTAAAATAGAAATGGTGTGAGTGCATTCACACAGATTAAGATACAAATTATAGTTCACATATATGTTGGATATATGGTTTATTTGATGGATACTGTTTGAACACAAGAATATGAATAGCATCACATAAAATCACAGAAAAACTGCAGAAAATACAGGAATTTAAAAGTTGTCTAAACTAATTTGCTGAAAGTATTTGTGAAATTGTAAGAGATGCCAGGCAGTTACTGAAGTTTCTTTCTTTTTTCCTAAAGCTTTTAATACAGATTCTTTATCCTAAGCAAGACAACCATGAATGTCTGGATATAATCATGTACAGTAGCTTTTCTCTGTGTATGTCCTAAAAGAAAAGTAATGATTATTTATATCAGTGTAGCTCTGTCTAAAAGGTAGGCATTTCATTTAAAATAGTTGCCCAGATTTCTTCCACAGTCAATGAGGAAACCATTACTTATGGAAAATATTTTTTTTTTAAATTTAATTTAAGGGGAAGAAACCGGTCTCTGAAAATTCCTTTTTTCTTTGCTCAGGTTACAGAGAGATTTTAGAGTTGCTGATAAAAATAATAACTAAAAAAATATCAATATTAAACTTTTAACGTTTACACACACACAGACACACACACAAATAAAAAAAGCTGCCAGTATACTTTGGTATATATTATAAAAACATTTTATCTTCCATAAAAAGCTTCTATGTATATGTTCCTAAACAAGTGGGGTAGATTTAAAAAAATTAAATTAATTTTATCCAAGTTGGTTATGAAAGTTACTGGCTAGGCAGGTAAAGTTTCCACGGCAGTAGGTGTAATGTTTGTTTTCTGGCAATTTCACCTTATCTGTTGTAAAACTTAGAGATAAAATGTAACAGATATGATTGATATGATAATCAATTTCTTTCTGACCCACTAAGAAAGTAGATCTGTACAAAAATAAGTCATGACATGACTAGGGTCTAACTTACGGCCATTGTACTATTCTAAGAGTAAATTAATACACACCAGCGGTAATAAATGTCACCTGAGTGCAACATGATAAATGCAATGTGTCTGAAATCAAAATGCCTGGCTGGACAAATAAACAGAACAATAAAAATATGATTGTGAGTGGATTCGCTTCGGAAAATAAAAAGCACAAAACCATATTGATTTCATACTGCCATTACACCCCTGTGACCCACTATGTACTACATTCAGAATGATTTGGAATGTTTTAATGCAAGTGATCCGACCACTTTCCTTTTACATGTTCATAGTTCCCTATTTCTATCAACTCTCTGTCCTATATGTCTTTCAAAAAGCCACTGAAATGCCCTTAGAATGATAAATGACAGCTACAATGCTGATCAGAGTTTCGTGGTCTGTCTGTAAAGCCCTTTCCTTTATACCAAGTTTGATCAAAAGAAGACTAGAATGATTTCTTTAAACTCAAAGTCTAGATATAAATAAATTATAAACTAGAATTACTGATGATCATTAATGTAATTTCCATCTCCAAGACATCTTACATTTTGAAGGCACTGAAGCTATTCAGTTTTGCCAAAAAGTTTCTTTTCCATATTGAGATTAATAATTTCTACTTTTACCCTAGGCATCACTCTTATGTAATAGGGGTTTTTGGATGATAGGGATTGTGTAGTGTACAATGTCCAGGGTCACTACTTGAATCCTCCACTAAAAGATAGGCATGGACTCTCAGCAGACTCTCTCAAGGAAGGCTTCCAGTCCCCTTCTGTGTTTCTTTTCTTCCTTTGTCTTTTATTCCCTATAGTCCCCATGGTTCTTTATATGACCATATTATGACTATATTCAGTGCCACACCTTCCTGCTCTGTTTGGAACATTCCTTAGCTCAATCAATGCCTTTTTAAAGGCATGACAGAAACATTGAGAACAGATATTGGTATTTAGTGCAGGTTTTATCCATAAATGAAATTAAAAAGATTTGAAACACAGTTTTATAGGATGAGAAAACAGCATCTGATATTTAAAAAGATTTATTGTTCATTCTTTGTGAACGAACATTATGTAGAACATTGGGACATTATATATTGATTCCTTGCTTAAAAAGAAAAAAAAAGGCATGAAAAATTAGTACAGCAACAAACACTGGAATGAAACCAGCAATTTTAAAAAACAGGTACTGAAGATGAAATTCCAGAAAATTACTTGCAGTCATTTGCTTTTACTCTCCTTGAAAATAGACAAGAGCATGTTGAAAAATAAGAATAAAATAAGAATAAAATATTTTTGTTTATATACATGAATGTATATCTTTAGAAATGAGCAATATATTACAAGAAGACAAACTGATGATTGCAGGGGTGCCTGTTGCTTTTATTAAAGATGTAATTGTTCCCGTAAATGTTTCTTCTATTTTTTCTCCAATATATGACTCAAAACATATAAAATTATCCAGAAAACCTCAAAATTGCCAACGTTTAGGTTCCAATCCTAAAACCAACTCTTCATACATTACACTTCTATAGAAATGCTAGTCAAGATACCATTTTGTAACTGAAAATTCTTTTCCTCTCTATCATTGCACATTCTGAATGACAATAGAGGACAAAGTTTTCTCTTAAAGTTTCCCATTGGTATTTATCAATCTATGCAGATATTTTGTATATATTACAGAAACTTAAATGGTATTTGGATACCTGTATTTAGGGATTTAGGGCACTAAGCCCTTCCTTTCTCTTGACAGTGTATGGGAGATTAGAAATATAGTTCTCCTGGAGACATTTATTTACCTAAATTTAGATATCTGAATTTGCAATAATCACTAACTAAACGAACAAAAAAGTAACAATAGCAATAAAATAAAAAAAGAAAGAGTTCACATTAATTGACTAATTTATAAGATATGTTAACTATGATTTTCAGGAAAATAAGATGTATAGAATAGAATCACAGAATATACCAAGTTGGAAGGGATTCATATATAGAAAAAAATTGAAAAGCTTAATACTATGCATCTCAGAAATCCATGATTAGGCCTGTGGTGGTTTGACCTTGCCCACCAAAGTCACTCTATCACTTCCCTTTTCAGATGGATGGTGGAGAAAATATATATGGAGAGGCTTAGGATTCGAAATAAGGAAAGGGAGAGATCATTCTGAATTAGCATCACAGGCAAGATAGATTCCACACAGATTAAATGAAAGAAAACTATTTAATTTATTGTGCTACACTACACACCCAGTGAAAACAGAGTTGGATAATGAGAAGTACAATCAGATCTTAAAACACCTTCCCCTACCCCTCCCTTTTTTAGCAGACAACTTTATTCATGATTTCGCTCCCTTCTTCCCTCCTGACTGTGGCATGAAGAGAGGCAAGGAATGGGGGAATGAGGTTTTCAATCAGTTCCTCACAAGTTGTTTTCCTTCTTGGCCAAGTGGGGCATTTCTTAGCTCTTCCTCTGCTCCAGTGAGGTGTCCCATCCATAGGAGACAGTCCTCCACAAACTTCTCCAATGTCAGTCCTTTCTGTCGGGGCTTCAACCCCTCACCAACTGCCTCACTGTGGCTCCCATCCATGGGGTGTTGGCCTTCAGGCCCAGACTGCTCCAGCCAGATTCCCCCAAGGAGTCACAAGTCCCTCAGCAAACCTCCTCCAGTATGGGTTGGTCTCTCCACAGGCGGCTGGTTTCACTACCAAGAGCCTGTTCCAATGCAGGCTTCCCATGGGGTCACAGCATCCTTCAGGTGTCTTCACATGCTCTGGTGTGGGGTGCACCATGAGCTGTAGATGGGATCTCTGCTCCCCATCATCATCCATGGGCTGTGGTAGGACAGCCAGCTTCTCCATGGTCTTCTATATGGGCTGCGGGGAAATCTTTCTCTGCAGAGCCTGACGCACCTCATTCCTCTTCTCCTTCTTCTCTGACCTTGGTGTCTGCAAAGTTTCTTACATCTTCTCACTCCCTTCTCTAACTGTAAAAAGCAGCTGCCTGCATTTTTTTTTTCTTCTTAAATATGATTCACGGAGGCGCTGTGACCGTCGCTGATGAGCTTGTACTTGGTCAACGACAGCTTCGGCCTTGGGTCGTCTGGTGTTTACTCTATCGGACCTGTAGAAAGCTTCTAGGTGCTTCTTGCAGAAGCCACCTCTGCAGCTCCACCTTCTCCACCAGAACCCAGACACTAAAATATACAAGGCCTTAAGTGTGTTCTTTGTATGCCATGCAGGTTCCAATATCCTTCATTTATATACTTGAAAAACAGCTCCATTATCTTTAGAAAGTACATTTATCTCCCTAGCACTTTTTGAGAAAGCTTTTGTTCTTGCTTAACATAGCCAATTATTTAAACTTGGATTAAAAAGGGTTCTAAGAAAGTCATGAAACTTTGTATACATTTTGATAGTGGTTTAAAATTAATTGTAAAATTTTCATCTCCTTACACTTATATATGCAATTTAAACTGCTAGGAGTAGCTTTAACAACCTGTAAGAATTCACTGATTGATAGAATGGATTATCTTAATTTTCATATTTTCAGCATATTTCTTGTAAATATAGATGAACTCCAATGTTTCAAAGTCTGCTATGCTATTTTGTCTGTTATATTCTCTTAACCCATGCACGTGAACTGATTTTTAATATGCCATTCTATTATGTCTGTTCTTTTTGACAGCTAATGTTTAATCATGCTGTCATTTAAACATGCTGAAAAGTACATAATAGTCTCTAAGACTGGTGTATATGCAGTTTTCTGCTTATCTACTTCTTTTAAATTAGCAGCTGGTTAAAAAACATAAGTAGACACACACACACAAAAAAAGCATAAATTAGGAGTGTGAATGTCCTTACTATTTTGACATCCTTTGAAATCATTTATCTGCCTCCATTTATTCTGGTTTTGTTTGAGATCATGTCCAATTGAAACAAAAGAGAAGAACCCAGGTTACACATACTTGCCCAAGTCATATTTTTGATGATCTAAAAAGGACACAAGTTTAAAAGAAAAATAAATTCCAAACGACTCTAACGGGAATTTAATGACAATTTCCCATGTGAAAAACTGTTTCTCTGCAGTTGGTAAAGGGGTGCATGCAGGAAAGTACAACAGAAATATAAAGAAAATACATTCTGTTCTCTGTAAACAGCTTAAGTATCACTGACACTGTGACAATAGATTTACTTTACTACCATTTTTATTCCTCTTTGTTGTGCAAATGATTCAAGAGCGAATACTCCTTTTTTGCTCAAATATGTGCAATAGCATTACTCACTCAGGATAAATAATAGAGAAGAAAGAAAACCTTTTAGTTCCTAGTATCGGACACTGCCAAATAGCATTGAGTGATATAACTATTTTTCTGTATTCATGATTAGAAATTCCAGTGAAATGAAGAGAAGCAATTGAAAAACAAGTTTGAAAAACTAACTTCTGAGATCCCTGTAGGGGGAAAAATGAAGCATTCATCACAAGAAAGTCAAATATTAATCCTAAATTTCAGCATAACAGGTTTCTGGTGGAGAGGATGAAACTAGAGAAAAAGCACTGGAAAGATTTCACAATCCAGTCAACTACTGATCTTACATAGAATGACTTCTCTGTATTCACAATTGTATTTGAACACCTCTGTAGCTGGAGTTTGGAAGATTCACATCTGAGAGTTAAGTCAGTTCCAATATCTAATATTTTTTAAACCTAAATATATTTTTATAATTTATTTATTTATACTTAACTTCAACTGTTATTTTCATATAAATGCACATCCAGAACAGAACTCGAACCTTACAATGAAGTGATGAATTTGTCTCCAACAAACAACTTTGTGACTCCTCAATTCCCATGAATGTGCTGCAGATGATAGCTTCAGTCAATTGGAAACAGCATGAAAGAAATTCAAACAAGAATTTGGAATAATTTGAGCTTGATGCTACAAAATCATAAATGATGTAAAAGCTCCTACTACCTACAGACAATAATAATAAAAACTTTTTGAAGTCTCAGTATGAAAACAGCGTTTTTAATACGCATATTTTTCCCTTTCAAAAGGGAATGTATGATGATCCGTGTTATTCAGAAAAGCATAATCAAAATAAAAATCAGTGACAATTAAAAAAAGTAGTACTAAAAGTATGAGCTTAAGTAATGGCAACTCTATTAGTATCTAATGGGAATACTTTAATAGCTTTAGCTATTCATGGACAGCATTGCATGAATATATGTTAACATGTGTGTTGATTTGGATACTGAAGAAAAAAAACCTTAGACATGACAAATACATAATTTGGAAGACATATACTAAGTAAAATGCTTTTCAGTGAGTGGTCATAGGCAACTCTTGACACCTACAAGGTTGACTTTATATACACACAGAAACTGTTGAAAAATGCGTAACTATTATCTTACCTGTTCCGTCTCAATTTTATTGTCCACCCTAGCAATCCTTACCTACAGAGAAGTTTGTATAGAAAACTGATTTTGAAAGACTTACTATAGTTCAGTTTGACTTCCTTTATATTTTTCAAAGTTCTGAGCATACATGGAACTATAATGTTTAAGTTCTTGAAGATAAATTGTCTATGCATATAATTGTTTGAGAAATGTCCATATTCCCCCATATTACAAGCAATGTACCTGACTAGGAAAGGTAACCTACTATAGGATCTGTTGCTTGTAAATAGATATGGTCTTGTAGATGAAGGTAACTAATAGGTAACTATCTTGGCCATAGTGATTATGAAACAGATTAATTTTTTTGGTAAATCAAGAAAAAAAACTGGTGTGAGAGGTACTACCCTGGTACAACCCTGGAGAGCAGATTTCAGGCGGCTCAAGCAAACAATTAGTAAGGTCTGCTTTTGAGGGTATTGGGTTACATAAACACTGGTCACTTTTTAGAGAGTGACCTTTTACAGCCATAGGAGCACAATTCCAATGTGTTAAAAGTCAACCGAACAAGGCAGAAGGTTGACTTGGTTTAACAGAGATTTTCTGGAAGTAAAGAGGAAAAAGAAGGTGTGTAGGAAGGAAGCAATGTCAGACTATCAGGAAGACTAGAGAAATGTTGCTCACTCTTGTAGGGAGAAATTTTATATGGCCAAAGGACAATTGGAACTAAAGTTTTGCAGTACCATAGTGGATAAGAAAAAAGACTTCTTAAAGTATGCTAGTAGCAGAAGGAGGACTAAAGAAAATATTGGTCAGTTCCTTGATGAAGCTAGTCAACTCACAACAGCTGAATTTGATAAGTCATCCCTATAACAAATAGGAATGAAAATAAAGACATTTAATGCCTTCTTCACCTCTGTCTTGGACAGATTTCTGGGATCTCTGGAAACCTGGTTTGAAAGACTGTGACTTGGGGAGTGATAAGTTTGCAGCTGTCCTCATTTCACCAAGGATAGAGTTAATTTTCTTTCTAGTAGCTGGTGTAGTGTGGTGTTTTGGATTTAGGATGAGAATCGTGTTGATAACACATTGAACTTTTTAGTTGTTGCCAAACAGTCAAGAACTTTTCAGCTTCTCATACTGCCTTGCTAAGGCGAAGGTGGAGGACACCCAAGAAAGTGGGATGGGACACAGCCAGGATGGGACCCAAACTGGCAAAAGAGAGAATCCATACCATACAGTGTCATGTTCTGTTTAAAACTGTGCATGGGCTGAGGGCTGAATGGCAGGTGGGGGGCAGCTGAGGGGTTGCTGTGGCAGCTGGGGACCTTTTATGACAGCTGGGGGCCTCATGCAGCATTGGCTTTGAGGTGATGGCTGAATACCTGCCTGCTGATGGGAATTGGTGAATTAATTCCCTGTTTTTCTTTACTTGGGCATGTGGACTGACAAGCTGGGCAGTCTATGGGATCTTGCACGGCACCTGGGGGGACTCATGCAACATCAATTTTGTTTTGAGAGATATTGTGATGCTCATCACTTGTTTTGTGTATATGTTATTAATATAGATTATTATTTTCCTTTTTCTATGTGTCGTATTAAACTGCTTTTATCACAACCAATGAGTTCTCTCACTTTCACTCTCCAGATTCTCTCCTCCATCCCATTGTGGGGGAGTAAGTGAGCAGCCGTGCAGTGTTTAATTTCTGCCCAGGGCTAAACCATGACTGAAGCTTACTTTGAACTTGTACAGTATTTGTTCCTGTAAGTGAATACGCATATTTATAGGTCCCAGTAGGATTCATCCTAGGGCACTGAAAAGTTTGCTGATGTTAGCACAGGAACTCTCTAAGTTATTTATCAGTGGTGTTGGGAATATGGAGAGGCCCCAGTTGACTGGAAGCTAGCAAATAGTGTCCCAACTTGCAGAAAGCACAAGAAAGAAGACACTGTTAAGTATAGGCTTGTCAGTCTCACTTCAGTACTGGGTAGAATTATGGAGAAGATTATGCTGGGAATTACTGAAAACCACTTAAAAGACAATACAGCTACCTGTCAAAGGCAGCATGAGTTCATAATGTTTGTGCCTTACTGCCTTAGTATCTTTTTATGATAATGTCCTGGTTCTGGCTAGGATAGAGCTAATTTTCACTAGAAGCCAGGAAAGATGAACTAAGCTGGCTAAGGCTATTTTCCATAACATTGGATGTCATGCACCCCTTAAAAGTGGGCAAGCGGGGGTAGATTCCATGCAGCTCTGGGACAGCTGAGCATCTGGTCGGTTGTTGGGTCAGTAAAGTACCTTGTGTTATCACCATGTGTGTGTTCTGTCACAAGACCTGTTGTTCTTTTCTTCTACCTGTGCTGTCTCCGTAAACTTTCCTTATCCCAATCCCACAGTTTGCCTTTGCCCACTTGTCCTCCCTATCCCCTGGGGGAGGGGTGAACAAGCAGCCACGTGATGCTCAGATGCCCTCTGGGGCTAAACCACAACAGGTAAGATTACTTTCTTAGTGAATGAAGGGAAGGTAGTGCATATAGGGGGTTTTCTACTTTATTTTAGCAAAGATGTTGATAGTGTGTCTCACAGGATTCTTCCAGACAGTTGCCCAGCATAAAACTAGACAGGTATACAATATGATGGGTGAACACCTGGTTGAATAGTCAGGCTCAAAGAGTTGTAATAAAGGTGTTAACATCTGACTGGCAGACAGGAATTAGTGGTGTTTCCCAGGGCTCAATTTTTCATTTTTTATCAATGACCTAGGCAAAATAAGTAATTTTGCTGACAATATTAAACTAAGGAGGAGCTGTTGATTGCCTTGAGGGTAGAGAGGCCTTAGAGAAAATTCATGATAGATTGGAATACTGGGCAATCACCAACTGTATGAAATTCAACAAGCAAAAATGCTTGATTCTGTACCCAGGTCAGTGTAACCCTGGATATACTTCTAGACTGGACAAGAAGATTCTGGAGAGTAGCCCTGCACAAAGAGATCTGGGTTTTTTCATTGATGACAAGCTATACATGAGCCAACAACATCGTCTGATTATCAAAAGGGCCAGCTGTATCCTAGGAGGCAATTAGCACAGTATTGCTAAACAGCTGAAAGTAGTGATTGTTCCACTGTATTTATCATAGGATAATGATCAGCAGTTTCTTTGCAGTAAGCTTGAAAGAAAAAAAAAAAACTGAGAAGTTATTTATATCTATGAAAAAACAAAATACTGTTTTGTATTTCTGTCCTTAGATGTCTGTAAATCATAAACATATCTGAAATTAAAAATAAACCCAGAAGTAGACTTTTAAAGAATTGTGGTACTGAACTAATAAGTAAATATACAGAAACATATGCCAGTATTCCCACAGGAGATTCCTGGAGAAATTAATGCAGTTAGTACATGCAAAAAGACCAAGTAAAACCTCAGCTATATTAGCGAAGCAAAACCTCACATAAATTCACCCCAAATAAAAACAATGGAAGGGAATGTCATGGTTTGCCTCAGCCAGCAGCTAAGCACCAAACAGCTGTTCACTCATTCTCCCCCAGCAAAATGGGGCAGAGGATCAGAAAAGTGAAAGAAAACACATGGGTTGAGATAGACAGTTTAATAGGTAAAATAAAAGCCACACACACACAAAGCAAAGCAAAATGAGGAAGTCATTCACTGCTTCTCATTGGCAGGCGTTCAGCCATCTCCAGGAAATCAGGGATCCATCACATCTAACAGTTACTTGGGAAGATAAATATCATCACTGTGAACATGGCCTTCCTCCCTTCCTTCTTCTTTTCCCAGTTTTATATGCTTAGGATAACATTAATGTTATGGAACATCCCTTTGGTCAGTATGAGTCAGCTGTCCTGGCTGTGTCCCCTCCCAACTCCTTGTGCACCCCCAGCCCACTTGCTGGTGGTGTGGTGTGAGAACTAAAAAAGGCCTTGGCTCTGTGTAAGCACTGCTCAAAAATAACGAAAACATCTCTGCATTTTCAACATTGTTTTCTGCACAAACCCAAAACACAGAATATTACTGGCTACTGTGAAGAAAATTAACTCTGTCCCAGCCAAAACCAGCACAGGGAATTAAAAAAAAAAAACCAAAATAAATAACAAACAACTTTGTTCATCTTCAGCTGATGCTGTGATTCACTGGCAGAAAACTCTTAGATATGTCAGGTCTAGCATCTGTCCAGTTCCTGCAGCTTTTTATTTCCTTTATTAAATTTTGTGTTTCTTGACTGCTCCTATCATGGTAGGAAGGCAGATTTTATATATATATATATATATATATATATTTAAAATCAAATTAGGGACCTGGGGAATATACAGCATCTGTATGGATCACACAGTTTACAACAGCCAGCTTAAAAGTTACAATATTACAAAACACTAAAGGTATTTTGAAAGAGTGGACACTGGATGCAGTCATAAATTTTGTAGTATTTAGTCCTGTGTTTGCAGGATAGTAAAGCTTCTGCTGATGGTTAGACACATGGCAGCTGGTTAATGTAGTCTCGTAAGATTAATTTACAGCTCCTGAAATGCTGCTGACAGTTACTTGGGATGCAAGTCTGTATAAAAAACCCCTATATACAGGAAAACACAGATGTCTCTACATTCACTTTCCTCTTACATGTTTTGGAAATCAGCCCATTTATTTATTTATTTTAAGAGGTTAGGGCTTTTTTGTGGTTTTGTTTGGTTTGCTGGGTTTTTTTTATTTTGTTTTGTTTTTTTAAAGCCTGAAAGAAGATAATTTATGTCAAGATTATATATATTTCAAATTTTATTCTCTCAACATACTTCCCCAGAAAAGCATATTCAGTCAAATGCCAGTAAAGCAGCCTGTTTTGGGGAGGTTTCCCAGGGTCAGCATGTTAATTTAGAATCTTAGAGGTCTTTCAGTTTCTTGCTACAGCTGAAAACAAATACATATGGAGGTGATAACAGCAATTCACAACCTGTATTCTCAGCTGATAGAATATTTTGCAGCATCAGAGAATGATGCTAGATAAATATTTGATCTTATAGGTATATTAATAAGAAAAATGTGCAAAATAATATTTCTTATTAAAATAGCATGCATTATTTGGGAGAAAAAAATAATAATGTAATCTAATCCTTTCAAATCTTTAATCAGAAGAAAAGACAAAATAAGTCAGTGGATAAGCAGACCGAAGGTCATACTTGACATTCTCAGTTTGCTAAAAGGTATGTCTAATGCTTTACATCCATAAATGTTTCAGGATGTGCTGCAATATTCTGATCTAGATCAGGCATACTTAATATGTGATAATTCCTGCATGGGTTCTTCATGGATTGCAGCTTCCTTCAGGGCATATCTACCTGCTGAAGCACAGAGTCTTTCATGGGTGAATATAGGCTCCAAGGTGGTCCTGTCCTCAAGCTGCAGAGGATTCTCTGCACTGGTGCGTGGAGTACCTTTTCCCCCTTTGTCTTCATCTTCTGTTAACTTAGTGACTACGTTGGTGGACATGGGAAGAACAATGGATGTAATCTATCTGGACTTTTGCAAGGCCTTTGACCCAGTCCACCACAGCATTCTTCTCTAAGTTGAAGAATCACAGAATCACAGAATTGTAGGGGTTGGAAGGGACCTCGAGAGATCATCGGGTCCAACCCCCCTGCCAAAGCAGGCTCCCTAGCTCATATTGCACAGATAGGTGTCCAGATGGGTCTTGAATATCTCCAGAGAAGGAGACTCCACCACCTCCCTGGGCAGCCTATTTCATATCCAAGAAATATGGATTTAATGGGTGGACTGTTCAGTGGATAAGGAATTGGATGGATGGTCACATCCGGAGAGTAGTGTCCAACGGCTCTATGAAGATGTAAAGGGGTGACAAGTGGTATCCCTCAGGGATCTGTACTGGGACCAGTGTTGTTTAATATCTTCATCAACAACACAGACAGTAGGATCGAATGCACCCTCAGCAAGTTTTCAGATGACACCGAGTGGTGCGGTTGACATGTCAGAAGGATGAGATGTCATTGAGAGGGACCTGGGCAAGAAAAACAGGTGGGCAAACCTCATGAAATTCAAAAAGATCAAGTGCAAACTCCTGCACTTTAGTCAGGATAATCCCTGTTATGAGTACAGTCTGGGGGATGATGTGATAGAGAGCAGCCCTGCAGAAAAAGACTCAAGGTATTGATGGATGAAAAGCTGGACATGAGCCAACAATGTGCACTTGCAGCCCAGAAGGTCCTTCACATCCTGAGCTGCATCACAAAAAGTGTGGCCAGCAGATCGAGAGAGATGATTCTCCCCCTCTGCTCTGGTGAGATGCCATCTGGTGTACTGCATCCAACTCTGGAGCCCTCAACACAAGAAGGACATGGACCTCTTGGAGCGAGTTCAGGCGAGGGCCATGAGGATAATCAGAGGGGCTAGAGCATCTCTCCTATGAAGACAGGCTGAGAGAGTTGGGTTTGGTCAGCTTGGTGAAAAGAAGGCTAAGGGGAGATCTCATAGCAGCCTTCCAGTACCTGAAGGAGACCTATAGGAAAGCTAAGGACTGTTTGTAAAGGCATGTAGCAACAGGACAAGGTGCAGTGGTTTTAAACTTGAGCAGGGTAGATTTAGTTTAGACATTTGGAAGAAGTTCTTCACTATGGATGGTGGTGAGGCACTGGAACAGGTTGCCCAGAGAGGTGGTAGAGGCCCCATCCCTGGAGGCATTCAAGGTCAGTCTTGACAAAACTGAGCAACCTGATCTAGTTATAGACGTATAGACGTCCCTGCTTACTGCAGGGGTGGTGGACTAGATGACCTCTAAAGGCCCTTTCCAACCTAACACATTTTATGATTCTATGATTCTCTAACTTTGTGTCTACAGGGTGGTTTCTGCCACTTTGTTTCCACTCTCCTCACTGATATGAATCAATTTGCCTATTATTAAACATCTTTTCACAGGGCACCACAACTGTGGCTACAGGGCTCAGCTGTGCCCCACAATAGTGGGGCTGGAACTGGCTGTGTCTGAAAGGGCCCTGTCCTCTCCTCACAGAGGCCACCCCTGGAACCACCCTGCTATTAATTCACACTTGGGCACGTACATCCAATAGAACTGTAATCCTCAAGTTTAATATATACATTTTATTTTCTTTTTAATAAAATTCAACATTTAAAAGAGCTGATAGTTATAGAGGTGGATTGATTATTGCAGTAGTTCATGTTGGATAGAACATAAGGATGAAAAGGACCAAAATGTGTTTCTGTGTCCATGCTGCTGATCTAGCAATATGTCAATTTGAAACATATCTGTCTGTTTTTAAAACTTTGTGTTTAAATTTCACTGCAATATCTTCCTCTGCTTCTAATCAGGTGGCCTGCATGGAAAAATTTCAGAACATTACTATGCATTAGGAATAGATGCCATGATAAGTATCAGTGTTTCAAACAAAAGATTCTGCTGGATCTAACTTTCAATATACAGGTTCATTAATTTTTTAAACTTTAATAGCTAATTATTATTTCCCTAAATTTATCTAAGAATTTCCAGTCAGTGGCAACTCTAATTTTTACTTTGTGACCTCATTGTTACTAAGTATATCTAATGTGTATGGAGAGAAATGCAAGATTATAATTCAGTGTCCACTCATTTTGGGTCTGCATGGCAAGGTAGTGGTAGTGTGGGTACAGGGGTGGCTTCTAGAAGCTGCTAGAAACTTCCCCCAAGTCTGACAGAGCCGATACCAGCCAGCTCAAGGACAGACCCACCACTGACCAAGGCCAAGCCAATTAGTGACAGTCGTAACACCTCTGTGATAACATATTTGAGAAGGAAAAGAAACACCATGTGGCAGCTATCTGCTGCCAGAGAAAGGAGTGAGAAGATGTAAGCAACTTTGCAGACACCAAGGTCAGTGAAGAAGGAGGGGTAGAGGTGCTCTAGGAGCTAGAGGAGAGATTTCCCTGCAGCCTGTGGGGAAGACCATGGTGAATCAGGTTGTACCCCTGCAGCCCATGGAAGAAGATGGGCAGTAGAGATTCCATCTACAGCCCATGGACAACCTCACAGTGGAGCAGGTGGAAGACACCTAAAGGAGGCTGTGACTCAGTGGGAAGTCCACACTGGAGCAAACTCCTGGAAGGACATGCAGCCCATGAAGAGAGAGTACCCCCACACTGGATCAGGTTTGTAGATGGAACTTGTGAACTCACAAGGGATTCAGGCTGGAACATTCTGTTCCTGAAGGCCTGCATCCCATGCAGGACACTTTGAGGTAGTTTGTGAAGAACTGAAGCCCGTGTGGGAAGGACTCATGCTGGAGAAGTTCATGGAGGACTGTCTTCAATGGGTGGGACCCCATGCTGGAGCAGGGGAAGAATGTGAGGAGTCCTAACCCTGAGGAGGAAGGAGCAGGAGAGACAACGCATGATGAACTGACTGCAATCCCTATTCCCTGTTCCCCTGTATGACTCAGACCTAGGAGGCAGAGAATTTGGGAATAAAGCCAAGCCCGGGAAGAAGAAGAGGTAGAGGGAGGTGTTTTAAAATTTGGGTTTTTTTCTCATTATCCTACTCTTTTTTGATTGAGTAATAAATTAAATGTGTTTTATTGTTTGTTGAGTCTGTTTTGCCCATTACATGAATTACTGATGTCTCCCTGTCCTTATCTCAACCTGTAAGCCTTTCATTACATATTTTCTACCCTGTCTAGTTGTGGAGAAGAGTGGTAAAGTAGCCTTGGTGGGCTTATGGCCTCCAGCCAGGGTCAACCCACCACATGATATAACAGGGGAAAAATAAAAAGTATTTTTTCCCTTTGAACATCCTAGCCTACAAACCTTATTGGTAGGTAATTTCTTCAGTCATCCCCATGTAATAGGTACAATAGCTTAACACATTTCCTTTCCTTTTGCCAAAAATATTACTTAAGAGTAATATGCTCCAATTTATTTTTAAATTTCTTAGTTATGTCTTCATACTCAATTTTCATAGTTCAAAATGAGGTCATGACTATTAAACAAAAACATATTTTTCAACTACTCTTAATAGACTTTAAAATTATAAAGTAGCTCACTTGTTTTCTTTTTCCAAAATCTTTTTCCTATTTCATGTTTAGAAACACACTTTGAAACCATATATTGAAATTTAATCATAATAATTTTTTTTCCACTGGATTTATTTTAAATATCATAGAGTAGATGTGTCTATTTGCTATGTAGGCTAGGCAGCCTCAAAGAAAAATATCTTTAATAACTATTTCAAAGTATATGTATTGTCTAATAGTACTGTCTTATAGTCAAAATAAAAGACAACATTGTTTTCAGTGTGTCAACAATGAAAGTTGCCTGCTATCCCGCTTTGCTGAAAGGTATTTGTAAAGGATCACTTTAGGACTTTAGCTTTCACTTTAAAATTATATTGTGTTTCAAAGATCTTTGATTTATTCAGATTTAATTTAAAGTTCAGATGGTCTGCAAGGTAGGTAGTGTATACTGACTGTGAAAAATAATAGGCAATTATTAAATCTGAGGGTTCCCACTGGCTTCTCAATTTGATCTTTTCTTGTCTGTTACCAACAGCAGTGACTGAGATCACCTGAAAGTAAAAGCTTTTCTGTGATGGCCCCTGGCATGCCTTATTTTGTCTGTTTTCCTCAGACCTCTGGAGCCTTTTTTAAAGTAAGTGTATATCTTTCAGATCTTTACAAGTCATAGCCTTTTCTTTTGAGAAATACAGTCAGCAGTTTCTTAAGGAGCTGCCACTGGAGCGTCTATACTTAAGGTTGAGTTTTTCACTTACTGCACAATTCCTCTCTGTCAGTGGGGAATATACCAAGAAGAAGAACAGTGTATTTCCAGAATTCAACCACTTTGTTATTCCCTGCCTTCTATTATGTCTCTCTTTTTTATAGTTTTAGTTTTACTATCAGTTTTAGGTCCTTTAATGCTGTTCAGAAATTGCATTAAATGTCCTATTTTTTGGCTAGGATAGTTATTTTTCACCAGAAACTGGGGCAGGACATACCAAGGAGACATGACCCAAACTAGCCAAGGGGGTATTCTATACCATATAATGTCATGCCCAGCATAAAAAGGTAGCTGATGAGGGAGGAGTGGTGGCTCCAGGAGGGTCTGAGTCCAGCTGGTCATTGGGTGAGCATATTGACCTCTATATTACGGTAGTAATTGTCTGCATAACTAGTGTATGCTTATACTTCTTTTTTGTTTTTTAATTTAAAAGTTTACAAACATAAAAAAATCTCATGAGATCTTGACTTTATAAAACTTTTTTTTTTAATACAAGCACAGGGGTAGATCCTAAAATAATTTAAAATATTTTTCCTTTTTCCAGATATTTCAAACAAATCTACATTAATTTCTGGTTTATCAACAAGACTTGTGAAACTATTCACTACAACAAATATTCATCATTAAATTGCAAGTGTCCTGCTTTGTTAATAGACAAGAATTGCCTGTGTATTTATTTACAAGGTAAATAACTATGACTAGGCAATGTGATGTTCAAAATACAGTCTATAGTAGGAAATTCAAAACCAGATAACTTCACTGTCTTTTATTATTTTCTGATAACATGCTCAGGAAAATAAAGTGAATTAATTTCCACATATTAATGATACCAGTGGTTTTTAAAATGAAAGAAAGCATGAAGGAATAAAATTATTTATTTATTTGTTGGTTGGTTGGTTATTCCATTATATGGAAGTGATTATATTTTAATTTTCAATTATTCATGTGTACCTAAGAGCCTATAATGTTTAATACTGCACCATCTATCCCTTCACTGTTACATAATCATCCTTTACATGGGAATCAGCTGGATTCTTTTCCTAATGCATTTGGAAATAAAGCTGTCTCTCGGAACATTTAAAAAGAGCATCAATTCGTGCCAAAGAAAATTATAAAAGTACACCACAGATTGCACTGTAAACTGAGACAACTCAGGAAAAAATAAACACATTCCACACTGTCATGCTGTGTGCTTACACTGGAAATTAAGAAATGTCCTTCACTCAGCATCGTAGATTGTTTTCTTTCTGTCTCTGAATTGCATTCTACATATTCTATTAGAAAAAATCTACCCAGTCAGAACTAATTAATCTTGCATGGCTTACTCTGTCTAAACTTTTCAGAAATGCTATCTTATTTTAGCACCATTAAATGTAAGACTAACCTCTGTCTATGTTGAAGGGAGGAAAGTTTCTAAGTTACTGACTTAGAATGGATTTCTTCTTTCTTAGTTACAAATCTCTTAGTTATACATACTCTGCTTACCACAAATCACTTTATCAAGCTGCAAATGTGGAGAATTTCTTCCTGTATTAGTGACTAGCTCCCCCTATGCCATAGGAAGCCTCTCAAGTCTAAAGAGGGTAGCTGTAGTGAGAAAGAGAGTAATAAGTGTTCTGTTAGTTCCTGATGGAAGAATCAGTTGGAGAATTTGAATAGATGCTGTCTTGCTGCTTTTCCATTTTCCACCATTTTTGCTTTTACATGACAGCTATAGCTACTGTCATGTTATCAGTAGAAAACAAAGTCTAAAATAATAAATCTTAATTTTTGTTATCTAAGAAATACTACAGAAACTGCTGTTGCCTCCCTTGTAAATAACTCCCTTTACACATAGCTTTCTTTCTAAATCACAGAAAATTAGTGATCTGTTCAAGATGTCAAAGGAAATACAGTTTTAGGCATCATACATAGAAAAAAAAATAGATAAAGAAATGTGAAGATTGTGATAACCCAAGGATACATAATGGAGTGGGAAGCCAAATGCATCAAAGACAGTAAGAAACAAATAGAGGCAAAAGATGTCAAAGTAACTCAGTAGAACACTTACTCTTTTTAAAAGGATACTAGCTTAGCTGAGAAATAAAAGAGTAAATTAATTACTTTAATAAATTAAAGAAAAAGCACAAGAAAATCAGATACCAAGGTTGCCATATTAGTCTTACATACTAACTCCAAAATAGTGTAAACAAAATATTACGTATTTCATAAAACTGTGATGACATGGACAGATACAATATAAGGTTTTTCCATGAGTGTATGAACAAGGTGACTATCAACATGACAAAGACATTTAGGAGCACCCAAATTACAGAAGAAGAAGAAACTCTGTAATCCTAAAAGAACCCCAAGCAAGTAGGAGACCTTCCCAAACACACAGAAGTGATGCCTGCCAAAACTGAGACAAATATCAAACAGCATTAGGGACAGACCTAGACCAGAATCCCTTTCTGGAAGTAGATATGGAGGATAAATATATCAAACAGGAAGAGAAAATGCAAAGAAGTCTAGTTCAGATCCAACTTTTTGTTGGGGAACTCTCAAGATTGATCAGTTTAACTTCATTGACTAAGAATAATCACAAACTGTAGCCATTAGTACTGACTGTATGGCATGATTTCCATAGCATTGTGTGCCCACAGATAATTCAGTATAAGCTTGCTAAGGGCTAATAGTGAATAATGAATATACAGTGATAATGAAGAACTACCCATCCGCACAGAAGTCTGTGTTTAATGAATGCATTTAATAAAATTTTGATTTTATGAATCTTTATGAAACTGCCTTAATTTGTCTGTCTTTTAGACACTCCTACCACAGCTGTCTCTAATTCTCTGATATCTGTGCCTTTATACACATATATATGTTTGTGAAAAAGAAAATCAGAATAATGTAACAAAATATATCCCCCAAAAATCAAGATACTGTAACAATATGAAGATTTACAATTTAAAACCACTTTATAAAGAGATAGAACTAAACCCTGCTACAATATTTTAAATTTTGTCGTTTCATTGAAATCAATGTTTAGCCCACAATCTTCTTAAAAAACTCTTATAGACTGTGCAGACTGCCATGCATATGTTTTTCTTTTGGTAATACATAAAATTCATTAGATACAGGTCACAGAATAAACTAATAACCCCCAAAATATATTAAATAATGAAAATGATGGGTATGTGTATCTATATGTCTAAAGATAGATATAAAAAAAATAATTCCCATCTGATCTGTTTGTAATTGTTACTTCATCAAGCTGAAACTGGTAATTATGAAAATATTTTAGGCTTTGAACTGCAACAGTGACAGAAAAGAAATTTAATTAGGCACTATGGGGATTTTCTTAGGGAAAAAAAAAATATAAGAAGCCATATTTCAAGACAAAATGAGAATCATAAGAGTATACGACAGAGGTTTCTTTCCAGAGAGTAGTAAAAATGTGATGGTTTTAATACCTCAGTTTTCTTAAAATTAATCTGCTGTTTACCTTGTTACTTTTACATTATTTATTTTTTATCATTTGTTTGTTTTTTTTTTTTAATTTTCTTCTAAAGTTCAAGATTCCCTAGCACATAAGCATTATCCTTAATAATCCCAGGAAATCACGTCATATTTGTTGAAATATAATTTTAAATTCATAGTTTTTAACCCACAAATGTGTTTTGTAGGGTGTTCCAAAACAATTATTTTCTAATGACAGAAAATTTATTATTTCTCTCCATGACCTGGTAATATTACTGTATACTTTCATTTTCCGATAGTGTAAGACCTCAGCCTTCCCCAGTGCTGGTAACCATTTAAAAAGAGCAATCATATCCCTTCTTGCTACTGAGGCCAGTTTCAGTATAGCTATTTTCTGATTTCTTACATAACCATACAACACCATCTTCAGCACATAAAAGAAGGAAATATGAAGAAAACACAAATTTAGTTTAGAGATACTAAATGTAAGTCCTCATAATCCTTATTTTAGTCATCAGTTCCTTTAAAGTGCTGAGGTTTCTCTTTTGAAGTCTGGAACCTCCTTTACACACATTAATTAACTTAGCTTTCCTTTTAAGGTAGAAAAAAAAAAGTAATCCTTTAAACCAATGTTCTTTCTATGACTATATCTCATTATTGTTGTTAATCTTAATATCCATATCAATAAATCTAAAATTACATACTGACTGTTTTAAGATCAGCATTCAAAATGGAAAAAAAAAAAAAAATCAGTTCTTTTGGGTTGTTGATTTGCCTCCTGCTCTCTTACTCCAGGTAAAAAAAAAAAGGGGGGCTTATTTATTTCACAGGAAAAGTCTGGCATAAAGGTATGTGTATCCATCCTTAGATTGAGGAGATTTGGATAATCACTTCAAAAAGTGATTCTGCTTGTAACAATAGGTTACTTGGCATTCTTTCTCTCCCTTTTTTGTTTGTTGTTTGGAGTTTGCTTTACTTGTGTATTGGGTTTTTATTGGGTTTTTTTAGGGATTTGGGTTGGGTTGGGTTGGGTTGGTTTGTTTGTTGTTTTTTTCTATTTGCTTCAGTAGAATTCCTACTAAATGCAAGAAGTCATCACATAAAAAGCATGAAATTGAGGTATAATTAAAAAAAAAAATACATTGAATGGGATTCAGGTTGAAATGAAAAGAGATTACAGATAGCTATTGGGAGGTGTTTGCAATGCCCTTAAAACTCTCACTACACTCAGAGGAGATCTAGTTAGTAGAGCCTACAAAGTGATTTAGCTCATACTAAAGTAGATGTTGAGAATATGAGTATCTGAGCATACTGATCTAGTTCCAGATGTGTTGCCTTATGATAATACACCTGTTAAAGAGCTCTTGACCCAGACTGTGGGCCTCCCGTTGATGTGGCACAATTATCAAGCCCATAGTGGGGAACATGGGCTACTCAGGAATTCTGAAATAACAGTGGGGTCATAAAATTGCTAGGAAAAATTAGAATCATAATCACAGAACAGTTTGGGTTGGAAGGGATCTCGAAGACCATCTAGTTCTAACTCCTTTGTAATGGTCAGTGACACCTTCCACTAGACAAGGATGCCCAAACCCCCATCCAAGCTGGCCTTGAACACTGACAGAGAGAAGGCATTCACAGCATCCCTGGACAACATCTTCCAGTGCCTTCACCACCCTCACAGTCAAGAATTTCTTCCTAATATCTAATCTAAATCTACCTTCTTTCAGTTTAAAGCCGTTACCCCTTTTTTATCATTACTTGCTCTTGTAAACTGTCCCTCTCCATTTTCTTGTATGCCCCCTTCAGGTATTGGGAAGCTACTATAAAGTGTACCTGGAAACTTTTCTTCTCCAGGCTAAACAATCCCAACTCTCTCAGCCTGTATGACAATTTGTTTTATCAAAATACATCTCTGAGAACTGATTTCAGGTGCCTAGGTATACGTGTCTTTTGAGTATTCATGGCATCTGCATGAAGCTGAAAGCTGTAACACTGAAAATCAGGTGTCTTCTGTAGTTGGCAGCCAGAAATCAGGTAGAGTACTCTAGGGTGTTTAAAATTACACTTTTCATTATCTACAAACAAATGAATCAAACCATTAATATAGACCTTGCTACTGTGAAGTACTATGCCTTATGTTGCTACTCTGGATGACAGAGTATTTTAAGTCCAGTATCATATGTGTTGTCCCATAAAAAATATCTTGGAAAATCAAGTAGAAGTTGGAATTTATGTTAAAGAAACTGAATCTTTTATGTCATGTCAGGTAAATCACTGTAGACTGTCTTGACTGTAGCAACTAGACTGAAGTCTGACATGCAATTCACACCTATGCAGATGTGCACAGCTATGTGTAGGCATCTAATATTTGATGTTTGGAGCTAAATCTTGTCTTAGTCTACCAAAATAGTCTTTGTTTCTTCTGTGGGAAAAGCTAATTATCCCTCAGGCATCCTTTCATTTTTCATTAATAAGCTGTAATATTTACTTTTGTGAGATAATTGGGGAAAAAAAAGTTAAACCTCCTTCTCAATAATTAAATGGTTTGAATCATCATAGTTTCTAGCCTTTCAGAAATATTTACTGCTAAACATCAATAAATTTAGAAGTTTTGCTATTCAAAAACATGAGAATAGGTTTCCTCTGCTGCTCCTCCCTTGATTCTACTAAGTTCTCAAACTTTTTTCATACTTTACTAGGTAAAATATTTTTTGGGCTTAGGATAGATACTGTATTGTCCATTGTTCTGTGAATCTGAATAAAAAGTGTTGAAGGTCTACCTGAAAGTCACATTAGCTCTTGTTTTACCATATGATTAACACTAGAAGGATGGGACACTATTATACATATCACTTCTGCACTTCTTATATCACTTGCAAAATCTCCTTTCACATGTTCTGTACACTGCATACATTTCATACAAGACAAATATTGAGATAATGAAAAAGAATTACATATACTGATTTTTGCTTTTTAAAAAGAGAATAGTTTTCTCCTATACACAGAAAAGGGGATCCACTGACTAAATGAAAGATGTCTTGTGCATGTAACTAATTAATAGATACTTATTGTAGATAGTAGAATATTTTTTTAAAAAAATATTAAATGTTTGTCCTTAACATATCAATAAATGGGGAAATTTATTCTGATTTTATAATCCAAAAGTCTTCTACTCCCTGGTTTTGCACTTAACTGCAAGTTTCCCTTTCGATAAGAACACCATCTTTAACACAGTCCCTTCCAACTCTGATAAAAAATGTTTTTAAATATTTTACAGTATTGTCTGAGATAAGATCCTTAATTCTAACTCAGTTCTACTCTCAGTGTTATCATACAGAGAAAACTGGTAATTAGAAAGGCATAGGTCAGAGATAGCCATGTTCACCGTCTTAATATGGAAGTTTCTTTATGGCCTTTCTGAAATGACAATATCAGTGAAACAACAGAAAACTGTGCTTCATTTTGTCAAGTGTCTAGGTTAGCAACCAGAAAAAATAGTAAATTTATTGCAGGTATACACTACCAAAATATATGCAATTCAGCTCCAGACACATACATGTAATTGTCTGCAAACAACTGAATAGCTACTGGGGCATATATTCAGTACCCTAAACAGAGACCATTTGACATTCTGTAAGATATCTGAGTTGGGGCTAGAGATATGACAGGAACTATAAGAAAGTTTTGAGTTTCTAGATGAGAAGCTGCAAGCTGTGAAAGATTCTCTATGACAGCCTGATTACCTTTGAATGCCATGTTTGGCAATGAAGCTGAACCCAATGTGTCCATTTCAAGTGACGCAGATTTCTGTATTGACTACTTTTCTATTGACTACTGTGACATACTGGATACTTAATCTGCATGTAGATGCTAGCATGGAGAGAACTGCATGTGTGTGTCAAAATTCTGAAGCTCAATCACTTTCAGAAAGTCAATTAATTTTACCTTATTTTAACTGTCTGAGTACTAGGTATCTAACATGCAGTATTTATTTAGGTCTCT
Organism: Porphyrio hochstetteri; assembly: GCA_020800305.1. Classification (NCBI taxonomy): domain Eukaryota; kingdom Metazoa; phylum Chordata; class Aves; order Gruiformes; family Rallidae; genus Porphyrio; species Porphyrio hochstetteri. The sequence continues at coordinate 172,023,146 of CM036905.1, read as the reverse complement.
GTTTATGTAGATAGACATAAACATCTCATATCACTGAAGGTTTAAATTAGATATTAGGGGGAAGTTTTTTTCAGAGAGAGTGGTGAGGTGCTGGAACAGGCTGCCCAGAGAGGTGGTGGATGCCCCATCCCTGGAATTGTTCAAGGCCAAGGCTCTATGGGGCCCTGGGCAACCTTGTGTAGATCCAGGCCTGGAGGTTGGTGGCCCTGCCTGTACCAGGGGGGTTGTAATTCTATGATCCTTGGGGTCCCTTCCAACCCATGCCATTCTATGATTCTGTGATTCTATGAATCACTGCAGCGTAACTGAGAAATCCAGAAGGAACCAGAAGACAGAAAAATGTGAAAAAATCACGTTCACCTCCTGTGGTAACTGGAACTCAGTCAGAATCATAAAATCCTAGAATATCCTAGCAAATCTTAGGTAACACTACATACTGTAATTTGGGCAATTGATCAAATTTCTGGATCTCCTTTGTGATGAATCTGCAGTGATAGTCACCAGTAGAATGTGATGTATCCATTCCCAAAATAATTGCTAATGAATCAAGAGTACAATTAAATCCACCTCTCACATCCCATCAGATGGGGAAACCAGAAAGGCTGAGACTGGACCCCCTTGCTTTCTAAAATTCTCAGAGGGGAGACTTTGGCATGGCTGGATCCACTCCTCCTCTCAAACCTGTCTGTCCTGTCCCAGCATATAGGTTCCCATAGAGTTAACCTTTTCTATCTGCCCAAGGGGCCAGATAAACCCTCTCTTAGCTAAGGTATTTAACAACCACACCAGTGAGATTAGCTTCTATAATCCTCTGTGTAACAACAATTACCCAGGAGGTCAAAGCAAAGCACAACTTTACTTAAAAATGAGTAAGATTATAAAATTTACAAACAAAACCACGCCACACTATGTATTCAGAGCAATGCATTACCTTTAGTAGAATTTAGCAAAATCAGAAACACTGTTACTACTATGTGCTGAGAATAAGGTTAGAAGTTAAGAAAGAGAGAGAAAGAGAAGACTCAGAAGATTGAGAAGATATGACCACCAGTTTAGACTGGCATAAAGTTGCAGTCCTTGGATGGCGGATGCACACCAGGCATCTTGGATCTGTGTTTTTATGCTACATGGTCCTACCATTCCCAGGGATGGGGGAAACAGGGGGAGTGGGCTAGTGTATCTTCTACAGACCCAGTGTTGAGCTGTAGAATTTTCTGGATGTGAGTCAGTGAGGATTGGGGGTCCAAAGTGTTCATATGACATTCCCCCCACCACAACTGGGCTGATAAAGCAATGACCTCTTTTAGTGGCCTCACATAGGACTTTCTCAAGAAGGTGCTCTGCCTCCACAGGGCCCCACTTGCCTGTCCCTGTTCCTTATCAGATAAGGACAGGATACTTGTTATCAGGCTGGCTACTGACTGAGGGACTGCCCTTGCAGGGACACTGTCCAGGTGGTTTATCGAATGAGGACCCCACCTGAGCACAATGTCCAGTTTGTGAGAGTGGCTGCTTTGACATCAGGAGTCTACAGGCCCTCACAGCCTTTGGAGGTCAGGACCCTAGTCCCCCACCCTACAGATGCTCACATGATTGAGCCTCTGGTGAGATGACAGCCCGTACACAAAATGTTACCCTGCCTCTGCAGGTTATGTTATCTTGCAAGACGGAGGGTTTGAGAAAAAACACTCATTCCAGTTCATGAGTCTGTATTTGGAGCAACACAACCTCTTAGATAATGTCTTGAAAATAAAGAAAGTAAATGGTTTTCAGAAGTGTCATTGACTATATAGAGAATTTAGAATGTTGATGATTGCTGCTTACTGGAAGGTTGCAGTTTAGTGAAGTAGATCCCACTTTCAGCTTTTGAAAAATGAATGTAGCTATGTTAGCGGTCGCAATCACAAAGAACTTATCTACACAAACCAGATAAGCAGGCACTTCTTTTATTCCAGCTCTGGGGAACACAGGAGATAGCTCCACCAATGATGTGTTCACCCACAAGTACAAAGCACAACATATTTATACAATTTTTAGCAAAAATCATTGCACAAAAATGTTCACTTCTTAGCTTGACCTTTACAATGATTGGCTTTTGATTGCTTCACTTTATCTATATTCTTACTCTATAAAAATCATTGGTTAACTATGCTGATTGTTTTAAATGCAAAGAGGGGAGGGTAATGATTAGCATATTCATGTTATTTCCTAGAAAACATTATCATATGTAAATGTCCTCCATGCATGTGTAGTTATGTTGAGAAGGGGTCCTCAGGTGTTCGTCAATAGTCTTCCTCACTGTGTCCGTGAGTGAACCCCATTCTTGTGCATGCTCATTTCGTCTTCAGCTGATCTTTCGTAACCATAGCCAGTTTCTTCATATACCTATTGTTTTAACTCAAGGTTCATAATCAGTACCCATTGTTTTAATTCAGAGTCCAGAGTGATTTTCTATAGTGATAAAGGCACACACCATCTTGTCCCTATTTCTAAGGGCCTTAATGGGCTTTATGTTCTCATAGCTGCTATGACTCCTTTAAAATCAAAATAAAAACCTAACCTAAAACCAAAATAACCTAGAAGTTAAACTATTTTATTAGGCTGACTGTAACAGCTTTACTCAGTGGCATATAAAAAGTGTACTAGAAGCAAGTTGGAATCCTATAGGATGGACTCATTCTGTCCATCTTCTCTGAAGAGAACCAAGTGAGGACTAGCCATGACTGGAAAAACACTGAACTTCTATCATGTCTTTCAGTTGGATATATGCAGCATATTAAAGGATAAAAGAAAAGTAGAACAGAACAGATGGCGTGATCAATGCAAAACTTTTGGTTATATCACCTAAGTAGTTAACTACAGATCAAAACATAACTGAAATCTTGTGGACTCTTGGATTTTTTTTCCTTATTTGTGATTTGTAAAAAACTGAAGTATTAAAAGTGGAATTAAATTATCCTTTATTAATGCATTTGTACAAAATGCTGAGAAGTTAACATTTTATTACACTTACAGTAAATGTTATATGGATGACTGATATCATTAATCTCAAAAATAAATTTAAGCAATGTCACTTCAGGGTGAATCTACTTTCTAGACCACTTCAATTATTAACTATGCTGTATTTACTTTTTCATTGAATAATCCTAACCAAAATAGACTAGTGCAAAAAATAAATTCCTAAGGGATATATGATATTACTTTCTGAGTTGTGGCTTTCAGAGAAGTTTTCATTTGCTTGTAAATAAAGTTTTAAGGAGTTTCAGCATTTCAAATATATTTCTGTAGTGAATCATCATTTGGAGGAGATTAATTTCACTTCATAATTACTATCTAGAATGTGAGTGTCTAACCTGAACTATTTGAAAAAGGAATCTTTTTACAACCTCTCACTCCTTTGTGGTTTTCAGGGTAGTTACCATATCCTTAGTTGGTTGTGAATTATACCTTGGGCATATGACATGTCTTGTTAAACCATGCATAAATTAAGCTTTCACTCTCAACCCCAACCACCAAAGTAGGGATATTTTGAGGAATTCTGTTGTTGTGTTGATCACATTGGTAAGACGTAGACTGGAAACATGAGAGGGAAACAAATATGGAAAGAACAATTGCCCAATAAAATTCTTTACTGTATTTTACCATTAAAAATAAAAAATATTCACATCTGTTGTGGAGAAAAAAAATCCTGTAATTTAATTCTTAGGACAGCCACAGTCACCAAATAGCCAGTTGTTCTGGTTCTTGCCAGGCCAGAGTCAACCTCCCCAAGCAGCCAGCCCAGGTGAGCTGAGTTAGCCCAGGTGAGCTGAGTTAGACTGGGCTGTTTTCCACACCACCTGATATCACTTTCCTGTAAAAGTGGCTAGTTGGGGAAGGGCATTCCTAGGTGCCTTCTGGGCAGTCTGAGTGTAGCAGCATTCTGTAATTGTTGGGTCTGCAAGATACTCTGTGTTATCACTGGGTGTGAGTGTAATTGGCTGTTATTGTTCTACTTTCATGGTGGTTTTTTTTCAACAAACTGTCTTTATCCCAAACTACCGAGGCTCTTTCTTTGGGAGTGGGCAAGTAGTATGTGGTGCTTAGCCACTAGTTGGGGCTAAACCACCACATCAGTGAAAGTATTTGGGTACTATTATAAATCTGCATCTTCCTTCTGAGCTATTCCTATCAATCATGCTCTAGTATTTATGAACTCTCAACCCATCTAGATATAAATCTGTTTGACAGAGCTAATAACCTGTTTTGTAAAATCTTGGTTGTGTGTCCTGTCATCTGTCCAACAAATTCTTGGGGCTAGAAGGGAAAAGAATGGTACAGATTGTAAGACTGTAAAAGTCGAAGACTCTGTAATGATAATTCACTTTTATACCCTGTAACACATAGGTGATAAGATAAAATTAATTTCCTTTTTGGATCCCATGCTTTGTGTAAATTGATGCTTTCCTTCTTTTCAAACAAACAAGCATTTCTTCTCAGGGAATACTGTGTAGTTGTGTAGAAACTCATTATCATCCTTGAATTGGACCAGTGGTAAATTGCTCTTACTCTGCTTTAGGATCTATTAATGTTTCCCAATTTTAACTCTCTAATCAAGTCTCCTTTGCTTTTCTCAATTACAATTTGACATTTTTCCTTAGTTCCTGTCCATAAGCTTAGGGCCAAATTAATCTTTTATCTACTTGGTTTACTAATCAGTTATACAATACTAAGTCTGGGGTGTTACAGTATTTTAAGTAAAAATCAGTATAATTGCTTTCATTAGCCTTCAGTTTAATCTCAGAAGAAAAAAGAATGTGTGGACAGACTGCCATGTCATTGCATTAAATGTAGATACGGAACCACACTTTCCATTGCTAACACTAACCAAAGAGAAAAAAAGATGACCAATGTCATAACCAGCTGTACTTAACAACTCTCAGCTGCCTAAGCAAATATAGAACCATAGACTCTTTAAGGTTGGAAAAGACCACTAAGATCATCAAGTCAAAACATCCGTCCAATATTACCATGTCAACTAAACCATGTCTTGGGAGTACCAAGTCTGCAGGATTTTTTTAAGACCTCCAGGGATGGTGACTCCACCGCCTCTCTGGGCATCCTATTCCAATGCCTGACCACTCTTTCAGTAAATATTTTTTTCCTAATATCCAATCTAAACCTCCCCTGATGCAACTTGAGACTATTTCCTCTCATCCTATTACTAGTTTCTTGCGTGAATAGGCAAATCCCCAGTTCACGACAACCTTTCAGTTAGTGAGAAGGTCTTCCTTCAGCCTCCCCTTTTTCAAGCTAAAATACTGTACTTCCTTTAGCAGCTTTTCATAAGACTTGTGCTCCAGACCCTTCACTAGCTCCATTGCCCTCCTCTGGACACATCAGGTACCTCAATGTCCTCCTTGTAATGAGTGGCCCAAAACTTCACACAGTACTTGAGGTACAGCCTAACTAGTGCTGAGTACAGAGGCATGATCACTTCACCAGTCCTGCTGGCCACACTATTCCTGATGCAAGCAGGAATATACTGAGAAATATCTATTTGATAAAAAAGAATTTTGACTACAAATACAAAATGATAATCAGTCATACTTCTAAATCTCAGATGATATGTGTTTGCTGAAATAAAACTTATGTAATTTCCAATCTTCATTGACAATTTTAGTTAAGATTTTCCTTTGTTTCATTTATTGGCTTTATCACCTACTGTGGTGTTTTATTTGACTGGATTTGAAGGGGTTTTATGCTTGCATATCACAATTACAATATTTGCATGTGGTATGCAGGCAGTGATTTGACTAGCCCAGGTTAAGAAATAAAAAAAGCAAAGCTGAAAAAAACACTTTTTGGTCCTTATGGTAAAGGTAACTTCTTGTTACTCTGTCTGGTGAACAGAGAAGGAAACAAGGAGTTTAGAGAACAAAAAGCGTACGGACCCAAACTCACTTCACTGTTAGTTCATTTGATTCTCCAAAAAAGAGGAATCAAAAGTACATGCAACCATGCTCTGATGTGCTGTAATAGAGGGCCAAAACTAAACCACAGGTACCTAGGTAGATACAGTTGCAAAAATCACAGATTCACTAGGTCTTGAAAAGACATTTGAAATCGAGTCCAACCATACCTGTCATCTACTAAACCATATTCCTAATCACCTCATCTACCCATCTTTTAAATACATCCAGGGTTGGTGACTCCACCATTTCCCTGGGCATCCTGTTCCAGTGCCCAACCCTTTTGGTGAATTTTTTTTTTCCTATTATCTAATCTGAACCTGCCCATGCTCAGCTTGAGTCCATTCCCCCTCATCCTATCACCTGTTGCTTGGAATTAAAGATTTAGTGGCACAGTTTGACTAGCACCTTCTTAAAATAAGGTGGGAGGGAAGTAGCCTTTTTGGATGGGCACAGAGTATTTTCACATACAAATTAGGGGTGATGAGGAGAAACACGAACCAGCAGGTTTCAGTATGGCCATTAGATTTTTAAAAAAGGGACTACAGGATATCCTGGTGGACCCTGGACTTTGGGAAAAGCAATGTAAAGTACCAAGGCATATGAATCCTTACCTAGGTGAGTATCTATGAAGGACAATACATTTTGGTATTCTCTCTCTGTAAAAGGTGAGGATATACTAGGTGTTCCATTCAAGGCCACAGTTAATTCAATATAATGTCCCTCATGAAATTATTAATAAATACATGCCTCCTTTTAATTAAAAAAAAATATTAAAAAAGGTAACTTCCAAGATGATTATGATTGTCCTAGTAATAAGAGTGAATGTTCAAAGAGAAGTATAAGTTTGAAGTAGCTTCTTAATAATGAGGGGTTTGTTGGAGGGTGTTTATTTAATCTTTCCACACACAGAAAATGGCAAGGTAATTAAGGATTTCTACATCTTATTTTCTGCCTTGAAGAGGATATCCTTTAACACTCCTACGTGTTGTACCACAGAATTAATTCACAGGTATTCAAGAAAATTTATTTCATAACTATCATAACTTTAAAATATCAGGCAATTCCCGATTGCTCACTTAAACCTCTAGAAACAGGTTTTAGCATGGGCTATTTTTCCAATGCTATAACAGAAGTGAAAGTTTCTGAAAAATGGGGATGATCATGTAGAATATCATTAGCTAATGTGAGAGACAGCTACAATTTGTTAAATCTAAGAAAGAACATGATGGAACACGAAATATATAACTCTGCATATGAAGTTTTTAATACACACACTATTTTTTCTTTCTCTTCTCCCTTCAAAAATTCACTTGAGGAGGGAGCAATTTTTTGGTTTATTATTATTATTTCATAGTTTTTCTGAATAGTTTTAGCCACATTAAATTAATCGAAAAATCTACATTGTCACTTATTTTAAATAATATGGTTTGACTGCCTTGAGTGACATTTTGTTTGGAATCTAGGCTACTCTAATAAGAGTACTGTACTGTTCCAAATACTGTTTTGTGGGAACCAGGATGAGTGGTTGCCTCAAACAATCTGTCTTGCAAGATAACAGAACCTGCAGAGGTGGGGTAAAGTTTTGTGGACTGGCTCTCGCCTCAAAAGGGCCTTGATCCTACAAGCATCTGTGGGGCCTCAGACTAGGGCCTTCATCCTCCCAAGGTTGGAAGGGACTCTTGATCTCAAAGCAGCCTCTCTGGCAAACTGGACATTGCACTTTCTCATTTGATAAACCATTTAAACACTGTCCTTTCAAGGGCTGCCCCTCATTCAGTAGCCAGCCTGATAAATGGCATACTGTCCTTATCTGATAAGGAACAGTGACAGGCAAGGCGGGCCCTGAGGAGGCAGAGCACCTTCTTGAAAAAATCCAGTGTGAGGTCACTGAACAGGGTCATTGTTTCATCAGCCCAGTTGAGAGAGGGGTTGGCAAATAACCAAGTGGGACCCCCATTCCCCATTGACTAATTTCCAGAACACTCTGCAACTCAACACTGAGTCTGCACAAGATATGCTTGGCCTCCTCAGAAGGTTGGTGTTAGGCAGCATAAAGGACCACAACTTTACGATGATCTACACTGGATCCCTGGGTGCTGATATGTTTTTTGGTTTTTTTTTTCTTTTTTACTCTCTTTTTCAATCTCTGTCTCTCTCAACTTCTAACTTTATTCTTAGCACATAATAGCAAAACTGGAAATGCTGTTACTAAGTTCTTCTAATTGTAATATGTTTCCCTGAATATATAGTGTATTGTGCTTTTGTTGAAAGCTTTATAATTCTATTGACTTTTAAGTAAAGTTGTGCTTTGCTTGGACCTCCCTGGTAATTGTTGTTACTCCTGAGTACTGCAAAGAGGATTACAAGAGCTAATCTCACTGGAGTGGTTGTTAAAAGAAACTAGCTAAGAGAATGTTAACGTGGCCCTTGGGTAAGTAGCAAAAGTTAAATCTGCATGTGTCCATCTGCAGGGGCAGGGCAGACAGGTCTGAATCTCCCTGGTTTGCCTGCCTAGTGGGATGTGACAGGTACTAACAACTAAAAAAAGATATGTTTCATTAGTGAAGGGAGATATGAGAATGATTTAAGTATTTATTATCGTGCAATTTGAAATAATGTTTCTTTACTTACTGGCAAGCATCTATAAAATCTATTATTTGAACATTTATTATTTTTATATAATTTGGGATGAAATAAATTACTTATATAATTAATAATAAATAAAATATAACATTTTTTAAATAATAAATTATAATAAGACAAAATTTAAAATAATTACACAACAAAATTAATCTCTAACACCTTAACATCCAGAAATTTATGCAATAACTTTGGCTGTGGTGAACGTTATTGATTTGTCTTTGAGATGTCAGCACTTCATCCAATTCAGTATATCTGCACTGGGATCTACTGGATACTAAGTTGTCCTTTTAACATCCATTTTCTCTCAGAGATGTGCTATTAGAATTGAAATAGATAAGAAGTATTAAGTTGGGTAAGTATTGTTTAAAAAAAAATATCCTGAGAACCATCAATTGTGTATTTGACTTCCAGTTTTCCCTCTGACAAAAATTTGTGGGATGAAATTTCTATATATAACTGCATTGTATTGATATAATGGCACCCACGTAAATGACAAATGTAACTAATATAACAAATTTTTAATACCAAATGCTTTGTTGTTAGATGGAATTTGATTACATTAAAAATGAAAAAAACCCCAGACCATACAGAAATTGTTGCATCCAATATATTTGGTTATTTTATATGTAATCATGACCATGAAACACTGACATCATTGCTAGATCTGGCTGCAGTATGGGATCTTTTAAGTTAGTCTAAATAATTTAACTTTATTTATATTATCTGTTTGGGAAAATTGGTAAATTTCTCAGAAATAATTTTTTTTTAATCAAAAAAATACTTACCCTGAAGTCCTCCTATATCTAGCATAGTTGTACCTCAAATAATTATGCTCTAACATGGGGTGATTTGCAACATTTTGCTTCATCCACTAAACTAGAAATAAAATATAGATCAGCTTTTTTTTTTTTTTACTAGGGTGAAACACACTACTATGTATATTTCTTTTCCCATCAGCAAATAAAATTAAGGAGTATGAAAATGGTAATTAAACATATTGCCTCCTGCCTCCTGATTCTGTGATATATAAAGGAAAAACAGGGATGTATAACATATTTGTAAACAGAAAATTTTGGTGTTTGGTTTGATTCAAGTAAATAATTTTTTCCACAAGTATGTTTGGGTATTCCTTGTCATGATAGTACTAGATTGTGATTTACAGCGGCATGCAACGCCCCAGATTTGACTTTGTTATTCCCATCATGCTGTGATGATCCACAGGCTATCTTGATGAGGATGTTATATCATTTCAAGAAAATTTCAGATGTTTTTAGAAATATTAAAATAATCGAGATAAAGTAATATTTCAAAGTTTCCATTCAGAATTAATCAAAGAAATTAGTTGCATGACACATTACTTTTTAAATGCAATAAACCAAACCAAACCAAAACTTTTTTATAAAATCTAGGCACTAGGTCACTGAATTAACTTTATACTGGTGTACACTGTCATATTGATTTCTTGATTAAAAAGAAAAAAAATAAAGACTGCTTTCTAATTTTAGGGATAATGAATATGATTTTTAAAAAAATAAAGTTGATTTTTTAAAATATGACAGTCATAATTACACAAAAGGCTTCCTACTACAGGAAAAAATATTAGTAAGAACAAAAGTAATCTTTTGAAAGCTATATCTAGCTTTGCATTTGCTGCAAGTACAGTCTCATAAGTGTAACATTTTTTCTTTCATCTACCAATTACAGATATTACATATTTTTCCAAATTCTAACCTTTGGAGAAAGAGAGACATATGGCTGTAAATGCTTAAGAATGCAACACACTAAATATAATTACTTTTGAAAAATATTTAGAAATAAATAGAACAAGATTTTCCTGTAAAGATTAGTTCTAAGAAAACCAGGGCTTGTGAATGTGAGCCTCCTCCTATCTATAGAGGGCTTCATCTATTCAGTCTTCCTGGTCAGGTGGCATATAGCAGACCCCCAGTATCATGTTCCCTGTCCCTTCCCTCTATTTTAATCTTGATCCATAAAGCCTATTTTGTTTCCTCATCCATTCACAGGTGGAGCTCCATGCACTCCATCTGGTTGTAGAAATAGAGGGTGACACCCTCTCATCATGTCCCATGCCTGGCCTTCCTAAAGGGCCTAAATACTTTCTTCCTAAAAATCCAGTCATAGATGCCATCCCACCTCCCAGCACTGCAGCCATCCCACCACATGTCCATGATGTTAGTAAGATCATAGCCCTGCAGGCATGTGCAAATCTCCAATTCCTCTTGTTAATTCCCCATGCTACATGTGTTTTCACAGAGATATTTAATTTAGATACTGGGTAAAACTTACACACTTTCAAATGTATACACTATATGCAGATAAACATCAACAGTAGAATTTATATATCGAAATTTAGTAATGTAAAACATTAGGGCCCTTGTTCTAAAATTTAGATGAGTTCTCTATAAATTCAATGGATGTAAAGTAAATTATCTTATGAGTGAGTCATATGAACCGACTTGCAGCTAGCTTACCATCTGCACGTAACTACATTTTTCTTATATATTAAGAGGGATCCTTGCTGTTCAGATTTCTTACTTTTTGAGATTACAAGATTTATAAATGCCTCATCAAAACAAAAAACATGAAAATGAAACAAAATAAACAACAAAGAAGGTTTATGTTCCAGATTAGTGTAAAAAACTCGATTCTTTAAGGTGAAATATTTTCTAACAAGATTAATATGGAACAAAATATTCAATGTCTTAACAGCTGAATGTTCACTGTCCCTCAATTTTCTTCCCTCTTCATTGTGGGCTATTTAAATTACACAAAGCATTGTGCTTAGACTCTGATAGTGAGCCTTTCAGGACAGTTTTTAGGTTTAAAAGAATACCGAGGTTCCAGCAGACTCCTCTTAACAATGAACCTGATTATATTTTACCTAAATTTCCACTCAAAATTCACCACCGCTCCTATAGAATCATAGAATCACAAAATGGCATGGGTTGGAAGGGACCCCAAGGATCACAGAGTTCCAACCCCCCTGCCACAGGCAGGGCCACCAATCTCAGGCCTGGATCCACACAAGGTTGCCCAGGGCCCCATCCAACCTGGCCTTGAACACTTCCAGGGACGGGGCTCCCACCACCTCTCTGGGCAGCCTGTTCCAGCACTTCACCACTCTCTCTGTAAAGAACTTCTCCCTAATATTTAATCTAAACCTTCCCTCCTTTAGCTTTAGTCCATTCCCCCTTGTCCTGCCTTTGTCTACTCTTTTAAAAAGTTGAATCCCCTCCTGTTTGTATGTTCCCTTCAGGTACTGGAAGGCTGCAATGAGGTCCCCCGCAGCCTTCTCTTCTCCAGGCTGAACAAGCCCAGCTCCCTCAGCCTCTCTTGGTAGGGGAGGTGCTCCAGTCCTCTAATCGTCTTCATGGCCCTCCTCTGAACCCTCTCCAACAGTTCCACATCTTTCTTATATTGGGGCCCCAGATCAGGACACAGGACTCCAGATGGGGCCTGACGAGGGCAGAGTAGAGAGGGACAATCACCTCCCTGTCCCCGCTGGCCACCCCTCTTCTGATTGAGCCCAGGATACCATTGGCCTTCTGAGCTGCAAGAGCACACTGCTGGCTTATTATTGTTTCTCATCTACCATGACACCCAGGTCCTTCTCAGCAGGGCTACTCTCAAGAAGCTCTTCTCCCAGTCTGTATCTATGTCTGGGATTCTTCTGGCTCAAGTGCAATACCCTCAGAAATGCAGTTATTTGAAACAGGCCAGCAAATATGAACATCAATGAGTAAGAAAGGAAGGAAAGAGGGATGAAATAAGTCCCTTTCTTATGTATTATCCTTGTCAGCAAAAATAATGCTTTCTAAAACTCTATGAAATAAACTCATTTTTAAAGACATAGATTTTCTGTTTTTTCTTGTCTTTTCTCTGGGTTGTGTATTTTGGGTTTTGGGTTTTTTGCTTTTTTGGGGTTTTTGTTGGGTTTTTGTTTTGGGTTGTTTTTTGCTTGGTTTTATTTGGTTTTGTTTTCTTCTTTTGGTAAGTTCTCAAATTTGGAGAAAATTTAGCCACAGCCAAATATACAAAATCAAAAATATTATTTTTTAAACTGAATTAATTATCTTCTGTTTTGAAAAGAGTCACAACCCCATCTCACATAGGATTGTCATATGTCAAGACTTTCTGGCTTCCTAGTACTGCTTGAGAACTTCTTACTCTTTATCTGAATATTAATTGCATGGTTGAAATCACTTAAATTTCTTGAGGTTTCCAGTTCTATCCAGAGTTGCTAGTTTCCAAGTCAGACTAGGATAAAGAAGGTGGAATCATGTCAGATATGAAAGGGAGTGTGTGGAAATGAGGGAGGGGGTAAGGGAGGGAGAGGAAAACCCAAGAAACCAAAACCTCATGGGTTGGGATAAGCATAATTTACTGGGATAGCAGAAAGATAGATATAATAATAACAGGACTTTATAGCAAAATATATGAAACTTGTGATACACAATTCAGTTTCTCACCAAACTGCACAACTCAGGCCGTACAGCTCAGAGCCATCTGGAAACCAGATTGTCCCCAAAACTGTGCATCCTGGAGCTGCCTTCTCCTCCCCAGACCAGCCCCCCTTGGAGGGGTATGACAGAATTGGCCCAGAATACCCTCTTTGGCCAGTTCATCACCTGTCCTGGCTGTGTCCCCTTCCTTCTTATTAGCAGGGCAACATGAACAACAGAAAAGTCCTTGATTGCGTGGCAACAACTAGAAACATCCCTGTGCTATCAATCAGCACTGCTCTCATCCTAACTCCCAAACATGGCATTCCACCCACTGCTAGAAAGAAATTAACTCTATCCTACCCAAAACCAGGACACCTTGAAATCATTAAGCAGCTACTATATTAACAGCATATCACAGAACAGCATAAATAAAAGTTAAATTGTCATGCAAGTTCTATGTTTTTAACATTTCTTCTGATGGCTGGTGGAATACAACATCACATGGAAACATTGCTAAAAACACAGGAAAAGAGTTTTAGACATTGAGCAAAGACCATGTAGTCATAAGGACTCTATAAGAATACTTTGTGAGAATTATTCACGTTGCTACTAAGTTGTATGGATTGCAGTGATCACCTTTGGAAGACTGGCAGCATTGTGGTGTGCATATTCTTGTCCGCAGGATAAATTTCTCTAGCCAGTCATAATATGTGTAAGCAGCATCCATTTGGAACAGGCAATTATACCACCTGTGTGTCCTTGTTTTTTCTCTAAAAGTGCAAGTTCTCCTCTGAACTAAAAATAATAAATTGAACTGTTTTCTTTAAAGAAAATCCTGTAAGTGATCAGAAGATCAACATGTCAGGTAAGCTTTCCATGGGTGGGATGGGGGGTGATGGGGGGAAGAAGGGAGTAAATTTATGATTAAAGTCAAGTGTGTGAAGAAGGGAGGGGTCGGGGCAAGTAGAAGTGTTAAGATCTGAAGTAGGGAAGTAGTTGGTAAGGAATAACCCAGAACCCCACTCCCCATTCCCTGCCCCTCCCTGCACCATGTTCAAGGGGGGGAAGAAGGAAGTAAACTTGTGAATGAAGTTTAAGTCTGCTAAGAAGGAAGCGGTGGAAGGAAGATGCTTTAAGACCCGGCCACAATTCTCATTATCCAACTCTGGTTTGCTGGGTGTGTAGTTGTAGTAATAATAAATCACTTTAATCTGTGTTGAGTCTGTTTTGCTAATAACACTATTTGCAGAGTGATCCCTCTATCCTTATGTTGAGTCCTAAGCCTCCTGATATATATTTTCTCCCCTTTTTGTCTGCAAAGGGGAGTGAGTGAGCAGCTTGGTGGGCATTTGGCCTCTAGCCAGGGCCACAGCACCACAACAAAGTACCTTCAAACCCTCAGTAAGACTTGATGTGTATAATATTGTTGACACTGCAACCATTGTAAACAGAATTTCATTGTAAATGTCTAGGGAACTAAAATATGTAAACCAAGATGTAAAGGTCCTTGAAAAAAATAGGAACATCTAACCTTTGTCGTTACGAAAAGAGTACAACGCCCCCACACACACTCCAACTTGTAAAAATGATAAATTTCAATACACTTATGAATAATTTATCACCCTTGCATGTTGTGTTGTCTTGGGGTTCTTTTGTTAAGAGTGAAACTGAGTCACAGTTGTGGCATCTATACTTTTGCAGCTTTCCTGGCAATGTCTGATTTGCATTGTTCAGTACTCCATCCAGCTTTGCACGGGATGAAACCCCAAGTGGTAACTTCTGTTAAGCATCCAAGCACAGTCTGCAGTACATAGATGTCCACGGCTGCAGGCCTGTGATACTGGACATATTTAACAGTTTTACAGATGATGCAGCTGCTGTCAGCACAGATACCGTTTTGAAACTAATTCAGCAACGGCTCTAACCTGTCAGCAAGAAGGGATCATACAGATCAAAAAGTTTCTCTGCATGCTTATTTTCATACAAAGAAAAATCTGCTGGGGTGAAAAATTTGAAGTGGACAATCAGCAATAGTTCCTTAAAGAGCATCACATTTTTACCTCTTTTCCTTCCTCAGAATAATGGGGTTTCTTCCTTCTTTTCTTATGCATTCTCAGCCTCAGGCATTATAAGGTTCCACAGCATATTGACAGTGTGAAATTAAAGTGTATGACGAGACATAATGCCTGTGAAAATGACAAGCACACTTCCAGCAGGACTTTACTGAAAGGCTGTGGGTTAGTCATCATCCCAGCCTGCACAGGTTGTTCTGAAGCTGTCCTCAGGACTGTAAGAGCAGTTTCCAAGGTCAGATCTAGAAGTCTGAAACAGGGATATAAAGAGAGTGCTCTAGCTTGAGGTGTGAACTTGATGGAGCTGGTCCAATAGTGCTGCTGAGAGAAACTTGGGGATCAGAAAGTGAGGATCAGAACCTATCTTGTCTGATACAATTACCAACTATTAAAAAGAGAAAGAAAGAAAACATATTAAGTATATTTCAGTTTATAATAAACAATAATCACAACATAACTATGGAAAACTGATCTTGTCCACAGTGTTCTGAAAGAGTGTGTCTCCAGCCTTATTTCAAATTAAAGTGGCTGCAACTGGAGAAAAATGACAAGCACTGACACCCACACAGGTCACAGATGACAAAACTAGTGGTTTATTGCTCAGATCACATTTCACATTTATCTATATTTGATATGATTTAAATTATTAAAATGCAGCAGAACTCATGCTCTGAGGGAGAAAATATGCTCATGTGTTCATAATGAGTACATTTATTTACAATTTATAAAAATGTGAAAAAAGACTGGGTTTCACTTCTACAAATAAAGAACATGGCCAAGCACGGGAAATGCCTAGATTTGTGAAACAGTATTATCTACTTACTATATTAAAACATATGTTGAAAATAGGTATTACAATATTTGTATGAAAATTAATGAACAGTCTGATTTTGTAACTTCTAAATTTTATTTTATACAGTTTTTAATTATGGAGGTATTATGTGCTGAATGCTGCTTTAGATGTAATACTGTAATAGTATGTTTTTCAAGAATGGGGAGAAAATTACAAAGCCAATAATTCTTGAAGATGATCCTTCATTATTTCATCTCTGTTACAGCCCAAATTAATGGAACTGAAATGAGTAATACTTAGGAATTTGCTTGATAATATATAATTACTTTTTTTAATAAGATTAACAAATACCATTCATGCTACCAATCCTATGCCAAACGTAGCCCTGACTCCTCCTTAATCCAATGAAGTGTTCTTTACCTTGAACAAAAGAACTTCACTTTCCTTTTAAGATGACAGAAACACAACCCTAAATATCCTGGTCACAACATTTCTGTTTTCCTACATGTCTGAATTAATTTTTATTCCTTATGAAGTATTAACGGTAAAAAATTACTTTGACAATGCAGAAAGGTGTGGCAGCTAAGGTAAACAGAGTAGAATTGATTTGTGTTCTAATCTCATTGTTTGGTAACTGAATGGCTCGTTGCTCTGAAAACCAAAATTTCATAGCATAGATAAAGGATTTTTTGGGTTTTTTTCCTGGAACTGAGAGATTCTGCTGGTGATCACCACCTCTGCCATTGGTGTCTTTTGACAAGAATATTGGTATGACTGAACAATATGATTCTTCCATCTTCCTTGTTCTATTTTATTTTTTTATCTTTTCTAATTTTCAGCAGCTTTAAAACTGCATGGATCTCATTTTGTCCTTGCAGATCTGGTAGCTCGGCAAATGAAAAATTATATGTTTGGGTGTTTGTTTTGCCTCTTTCTCTTTCCACCAAATTGAAACTGTCCTAATTATTGTTGGATTATTTTTGTTTTGGTTTGGGGTTTTTTTGGGGTTTTTTGTTGTGGTTGTTTTTAATGTTAGGAAACGTGAGCCTGAACCAGGTGGTGCTCTAGATCAGTTACAAACTTTTTTGATCATCCATCTGTATCACTAAATTATTTTGAGAGCACCCACCCAATCTATGTATAATTATTTATAAATTATACATGTACTATGTACTACTGAATTTCTAATATTTTCTTCCTAAACCCCAATAAACCATGCTTTGACCCCTTGCCTACACCTCAGTTTGGACACCACTGGTCTGGATGGGACTTGGGAAGGGAACATAATTTCTTCCTTTGTGAACTAAGCTTCACTTTTTCCAAGACCAGGAAAAAACAACAACAAAGAAGAAAAAAAAAAAAAGCTTTATACTTTCTAAAGGGTTTTTTTTTCTAATCTGCTTCTGCAAGAACCCTTTAAAATTCATTTCACATAATTAAGTCTTTCAGTTCTGTGTGGGATGATAAAGTCAACATAAACATCTTTGAAGACATTCCCAATAAAAATAATATAATAGACTGCATGAATTTAATCTTGAAAAGACAAGTTTACTGTAGTCTATCACGTTCCCATAGCAAGGGCTTCATTGACAAACATTATCTGTTCTGCAGAAAACACAATCTTCATCCCTTCCATCTAGAAACATGATTGCTTTCCTTTCTTATACACAAAGCATTTAACATATTTCAGGAGATCTTCAGGAAAGTAATTGTTAAGTTAAAATGATTTCCGGTATTGGCATCCTAGCTATTAACAGCACTCTATACTTCTAAGATTATCAAGAATTCATTGGTGCAAACAGTTGTGTCAGCCTCTGTTCCTCCAGCTCCTTGCAATAACAATAGAAGAGATGACTATTGTTATATCTATTCCTGTTTTGTAGAGCAATGGTTCGGTTGACAACATTTTCAATGTATGTGGTTTTGACCAGAACTGTAATAACCAGGAGACGATAATCATCACTATAACGTAAGTAGCTAAAATAATATCTTAGGTAAATTTTAAAAAGAATATTTAGGAAATTAGACTACAGTTAGTTAGGAAACCATAATTTCTCATTAATTTCTATATATCTGAATTCTTTGATATATTACATGAAAATTACAGCGGTTACCTCTTGTTCATATTTAGTTAGATAATCACCAGCCTGTTCTTTGTAACATTGTGTGCAATTTAGAACCTCAAACTACTTTATATACGTATTTCTGTTAATGGATATTTTGTCACATACTTAGCTGATAACATGTTTCATAAAGTCCTTTCAGACTATCAAACAGAAGTCAGTATTAATACCAGCGTATTTCAGAACATCAGGTATTTTGAAGGTCATAACTATTTCTGAATGTATTTGGCAACCATTAAACACACATATCTTACTCTAAGTACATGCTTAGATAAAAAGATAAAAATAAAAATATCCATTTTGTATATTTTTTATAAATTTCCTTTTATATGTATTGTGGTTTTGGTTAGGGTGAAGTTGATATTCACAGGAAGAGGGGAGAAGAAACAGCCAGGATAGGTGACCCAAACTATTGAAAGGAGTGTTCCATGACATATGATGTAAAGCACAAACACAAGCTAGTCAGGGAGGGGCAGCATGGCTATGGGACCATATGAGTGTGTGGTCGAGTACGTTGATCAGATAAGCAAATTGCATTGTGTGTCTCCTTCTTTGTATATTCTAAGTCCTGCTGCTATTTCCCCCTCCCTTTGCTGTGCCAGTAAGCTGTCCTTATCCCAACCAATGAGGTTTGCTGCTTTCTTCCGATTTTCCTCTCCATCCCACCGTGGAGAGGAGTGAGTAAGCAGCTGTGTGGTGCTCAGCTGCCAGCTGGGTCTAAACTGTGACAGTGTGTCTCCCTGGTGATTTTTTTTTTTTTTCATTCAATCTCTTTCTGTAGGGATAACATATATTGAGAACCTTCATATTATAGTTAAGTTTGTAACAATGTACATGACCTTATATGTCCCACAGAATGATACTCTCTGTTCAAGAGTGGTTGTTATTTCAAATTTCACTCTATTTATACCAAAGCATTCACTTTTAAAATTTTCCCTATTAGAGTTACTTTCTTGTTAAGCTCAAATTCAGCCAGAAATGAGAACACTCTATCACCAGATTATTGTTTTCACTGATATTAATACTAATTTAAGTACTAAGATATGGTTGCCAAGCCACTTTCCATCATAGAGGAAAAGTCACGGTGGTCAGGGGAAGCCTCTTTTTTTTAAAAAAAAGGTAGGAAGAACGACCTGGGGAACTACTGACCTGTCAGCCTCACCTCTGTGCCTGGAAATCATGGAACAGACCTTCCTAGAAGCTATGCTAAAGCACATGGAAGACAGAGAGTTGGTTCGAGACAGTCAGTATGGTTTTGCCGAGGTCAAGTCCTGCCTGACCAACCTAGTGGCTTTCTGTGATGGAGTGACTGTATCACTCGACATAGGAAGGACAATGGGCATAATCTATCTGGACTTCTGTAATGCTTTTTACACAGTCTCCCACATCTTATGAGAACATCCTTCTCTCTAAACCAGAGAGATACGGATTTGATGAGTGGACTTGTCAGAGGATAAGGAATTGGCTGGATGATGGCCCCAGAAAGTAGTTGTCAATGACTTGATGTCCAGATGGAGATCAGTGACAAGTGGTATCCCTCAGGGGTCCATACTGGGACCAGTATTACTCATATCTTCATCAGTGATGGTGAGGTTGAGTGAACCCTCAGCAGCTTTGCAGATGACACAAAGCGGAGTGGTGCAGCTGACATGCCAGAAAAACAGGATGTCATCCAGAGGGACCTGGAGAAGCTGGAGACATGGGTCTGTGTGAACCTCATGAGGTTCAACAAGGCCAGGTGCAAGGTCCTGCAACTGGATCGGGGCAGTCATCATCAGTACAGGCTGGGAGATCATATGCTAGAGAGCAGCCCTGGAGAGAAGGACGTGGGGGTGATGGTGGATGAGAAGCTGGACATGAACTGACATGCATGCTCACAGCCCAGAAAGCCAATTGTATCCTGGGCTCCATGAAAAGGTGCATGACCAGCAGGTCAAGGGAGATGATTTTGCCCCTCTACTCCACTCTCGTGAGACCCCACCTTGAGTACTGTGTCCAGTTCTGGAGTTCCCAACATAAGAATGACATGGAACTGTTGGAACGGGTCCAGGCGAGGGCCATTAAGATGATTAGAGGGCAAGAACACCTCTCCTGTGAAGACAGGAAGAGACAGTTGAGTTTTCAAACAGCAGGTTGGAAATTTATTTACACATAATAATATATATATAAGAGTATGTTTACATAAAAACTAAACCAATCTAACAAAGAAAACAATAAAAATGTCCACAAGTTTTGTTTATTATTTTAAATAATTTAAGGGCAGAGTGTAGATGCTGTCAGAATGGCAATACTACTTCTTACAGGAGAAGATACTACTCAGTATTAAGGAAGATAAGAGGACCAGGTTTCAAGGATCAAACAGCTAATGACAGGAAAAATGTAAGGAAGTTAACTGTAATACTGTGCTCTACAGTGTTTCTCTGAATTACACTCCATTGTTCTAGAAGGAAAAAAATAATATTAAAGCTTTATTAATGCATTATAAAGGATTTTTTTTTTTTCAAATCAGTGTGAAAGACTGAAGTCTTGTGCAAAATAAGTAAATGTCATATCAGACTGAAGAAGTGAAAACATTTCTAGACTCATTAAATGACTGCTTCTTGGAAAAACTGCTAAGGAAATCAGGAGCCCCTGAGTACTGTGGGGGATTTGGTATAAAAATCTGTAACTGTAAAACACCCACACTATATTAGAGGCCATAATGTACTCACGTTCCCCATCCTTGTCACTGGAAGAAAATCATACTTCTTATTCACTGTAACATTCACTTTTAAAAAGGAATAAAAGTGATAAATAGAAAAGCACATCCAAACATATAAAATTCTTGCAAACTCAGTAGAGATAGTTTAAAGACAATATATTAAAGGTTCAGATTAAATGCATACTATCATTTAGACAAATTCCTAAAACAAGAAATGGGGCCTTGATGTTTAAACAGCAGAATGAAAATGCCCATTAGAAACAAACAACATCCTTAACATGCAGGCGTCACGTTCAAATGGGACTGTAGAGAAGGCCATAAATTTTCAGACAATAAATGTAATGCTTCAGAAAGGAAGGCCAAGAAAGATAAAAGGAATAACTCCTAAGTGCGAAAAACCCACGATAAAACTAAACTTAACCAGTGAACGCACCAAAGAATAGATTTATAAGATTAGGTGTGAATCATGTGTCAAATATCTGCTCAGTGAATTCAAGGCCATAGAAGAAAAAAAAAAAGAAAGTATTATTGACTTGCATGTTTATGGCAGGCAAATATAAACAAGTGTGTAACTAGAACCTGTTATTAAGATGGGATCTGATGATCAAATTCACAAATTAATTTTAGTAGGAGAGGATTAGAATCAATAAATTATCAAAGAATTAGGACAAGATTTTACTTCAAAATAAAAAGTTAAAGATACAAAATGTGAAACTTTTAAAGCTACCTACAACATGTAGCTTCTTGCTTAAATTCATTCTGGTGACAGAAGCAGTTTAGAATATAGGGCTAAAATCTCTGTACTCACCTTTTGAACTATAGATCTGCAGATCTGATTTTGATATCAGATAAACCAAAATAACAGAAGAACAGAGTAAGTAGAGAGGTTAGTTTATATTTGGGATATGTATTTTATAGCAGATATTCATGCTTCTGAAATGTATTCAAGTACCTGAAGCATTTGGACAGGTAGTTTATAAAATAGATTTTGCTTTTCAAATATCTACTTACAGAGTCCACCATGAAAGACTTTAAAATACTTCACCACTGGCAAGTAAAGATACTAAGCTCTTCTGTAAAATGAGTACTGTTGTGACTTAACAGTGGAATAGGAGATAGAAAATAAAAAGATACAATGCTTTCTTCATAATAAGGGAAGTGTATAGAATTTAATTTCTTTAGGGAGAAAGGCAAAGTGTGGTTTTAAACCTTAAAAATTCTGGATAATCAAGCCCAAATTTAATCCTGAAAACTTTTGAAGAATGGTACATTCTGAAATAAAATTAATTTTCAAATGGAAAAAAATAAATACTTCAGAAGCCCAGAGAGCTAAATCAAGCTTACAAGTTACTGCAGTGCTGCATGCATAGTTCACTGTATCTTACAATGCAGACAGAATAGCAAAAACTGTAAGCAAGAGTAAAAGAATTATTGAAAACATTCAGTGATTTACTGATTCCACACTTATTACAATCCTTCAACCTGGGAAAGAAATGCCTGATGGACATACAGCAGACATCTGAAAGACCCAAAAAGATGCTGAGAAGAAAGATACATTATCTACAATTCACCATCACAGAATTGAAAAGTATTAAGCGGACCTGCTGGTTAGTATGTCCCTTTATGTTCTTTTGTATTTTTTTTCTGTGTATTAGTTGAAGGTTTTGACTGATGGTTTGACTGTGATTTCCTTTCTTCTGAAGTGTGTCTACTGCTTTTGCAGGCCTTGTCTAGAGTATAATAAAGAGAATGTGGATATCAGAGGATCCAAGGAGGAGGTTTTGTTAGTTTTGGGGGTGTGAGTAGGACAGAAGAAGGAAATTGCCTGGTGCTTGATTTGTGAATAGTTGTTAAGTCACAGCTTCATAAGGGTTGTGAGAGAAGTTACTAGCTCATTAAATGGAAACTTGATAATGATTAGGAAGCAGGGGTTGGAGCATTGGATGTCTCCATGAAATGGCTGCCTGGAAACATAGATTTGTGGCTCTGAGGGAACAGAAGATTTCTGCCTGTGGTCTTGTAGATCAGCCCTGCTGAGTATCCTGAAGACATCTTTCCATCATAGCTTTCCTTATATCCAAAACAGTGGCTTAGCATTGAGGGGCCAAGGAAACCCCTGTAAGATGGCATATCCTCTGCCTCTTGCCTGCAGCAATGCAATCATGAGGTGACAGGACAGTAACTTTGCAGTCCCTTGTTCATTAATGATACCTGTAGAAGAGGAAGAAAAAACTTCTAAGTCCTTTAATCTTTATGAAGACATAATATGCTGTTCTGTTTCCAAAGCCAGACTCCATTTCAGTACCCTCCAGGTTTCCAGGGACAGGATTTTGTTATTTAGTGTGGTTATTTAGTGTTGGGGGGAAAATGTCTGAATTATTTTGAGATACATTAAGATACAGAACATGATCACCATATGAAATAATTTCATGGTGAGAAATAGTTCATAACTTTAAACACAGAAAGGACTTTAAAGAACTATGTTTAAGAGCTATTTAATAGAATGTTTAAATGCAAGGAATGAACTCACCAGAAGGACAGTTAAGGCATATATTTAGTATAATCTAAAGAAAAAAATGTGGAGAGTTTAGGGTAATGAATCCCTAGGCAATGTTGAAAACCAGAATAAAACAACATTTTGACTTGTACATGTAACTCTATCTTTAACTGAAATTTAAAGATTTAAATGTCATGTAAAACAAAGAGTAATACTGGCCCAAAATCAAGGAACTAAGTTTAACAGATGACATATTACTCTGCCACAAAGCAAAGGAATCTAGGAAGTAAAGAATGAGGAAGGAATTTAATGATGGAAAGAGTAAATGGGAAGATATATTTATATATTATGAATATATATACACATAAATATATGTATATGCTTATGTAAATCAAATCTATGCCTCTAATGAGGTATAGACTAACAAATAAAAGAGTATATTTGAAAAAAAAAAACCCCTTCATTATTGTATGCATACGAGGGTGGCAGGAAAAAGCAATTAAGATACAGTCTAATAATTTAAATATTCTAATTAAATTGCTATTCCAACATAATTTTTTTTGTCATCACATACAGTGTTATTTATTTCCAAAATCTGCAGATATTAATAAAATTTTGAAAAATATTGTTGGTCTCAATATTTAAAACAAAAATGTATAAAATTCTGGAAATAGTAATGACTTTTCCTAGAAAAGAAGAATAACAGAACATAGGGAAAGTGTGGTTAGTCTGACATATGTTCAGAATACTAAGACAAAACCCTAAACCTAAAAGAAAACCCAAGGAAGATAAATTCCTCTAAATCTTTATAAAAATGGAAAGAAAAAAAAAAATCCTAATTCTATCTGACTCAGCAATACTTTCATTAAATAGGAATGTATATTTGTTTAGAATGGAATTGCTTACAGGGTTTTTTCATGAAAAGGGGAAAATGGAAAACCTAGGGAACTACACGTCTGTCTCATGTCTGTGCCTGGCAAGATCATGGAGCAGATTCTCCTGGAGATTATGCTCAGGCAAGTAGAGAATAAGGAGGTGATTAGCGACAGCCAACATGCCTTCACTAAGGGCCAATCTTGCCTGGCAAATCTGGTGGCCTTTTATGATGGAGTGACAGAGATGGTAGACAAGGGAAGGATGACAGATAACATCTTCCTCGACTTCTGCAAGGCATTTGACACTGTCCAGCATGACATCCTTGTCTCTAAAGTGGAGAGATATGGATTCAACAGATGGACCACTTGGTAGATAAGGAACTGGCTGGAGGTCACACTCAAAGAGTTGTGGTCAATGGCTCAATGTCCACATGGAGGTCTGGGACAAGTGGTGTTTCTCAAGGGTCAGCACTGGGACTGGCACTGTTCAACATCTTTGTTGGTGATGTGGACTGTGGGATCGAGTGTATCCTCAGCAAGTTTGCCAGCGACACCAAGCTGTGTGGTGAGGCCAACATGCTGAAGGGAAGGGATGTGATCCAGAGGAACCTTGACAGGCTGGAGAGATGGGCCCATGCAAACTGCATGCAGTTCAACAAGGCCAAATGTCCTGTAGGACAAGTCCTGTAGGTGGGTTGGCACAATCCCAAGCACAACTACCGCTTGAGAGCAGCCCCGAGGAGAAGGACTTGGGGGTGCTGATAAATGACAAGCTCAACATGAACCAGCAGTGTGCGCTAGCAGTGTAGAAAGCCAACTGTGTCCTGAGCTGCATCAAGAACAGTATGGCCAGCAGGTAGAGGGAGGTGGTTCTGCCCCTCTATTCTGCTCTCATGTGACCCCACCTGGAGTGTTGTGTCCAGCTCTGGGGTCTGCAGTACAGGAAAGAGAACTGTTGGAGTGAGTCCAGAGGAGGGCCATGAAGATAATCAGGGGGCTGGAGCACCTCTCCTATGAAGACAGGCTGAGACAGTTGGTTTTGTTCAGTTTGGAGAAGAGAAGACTCTGGGGTGACCAAATTGTGGCATACCAATACTTGAAGGGGTCCTACAGGAAAGTGGGAGAGGGACTTTTCACCAGGGAGTGTAGCGATACGAAAAGGGGTAATGGCTTTAAGCTGAAAGAGGGTAGGTTTAGATGAGACATTAGGAAGAAATTCTTTTCTATGAGGGTAGTGAGGCACTGGAACACGTTGTCCAGAGAGGTTGTAGAAACCCCATCCCTGGAAGTGTTTAAGGCCAGGTTGGGTGAGGCTTTGGGCTACCTGATGTAGTGAAGTTGTCCCTGCCCATGGCAGGGTGTTTGGAACTAAATGATCTTTGATATCCCTTCCAACTCAAACCATTCTATTGTATGATTCTAGGGGCAGCACTCTTGTGGGTCTAGGGACTTAGTACTGACTGTACAATATTCAGCTACATAAAAATAAATTGCAAAAAC
Source organism: Porphyrio hochstetteri (assembly GCA_020800305.1). Taxonomy (NCBI): domain Eukaryota; kingdom Metazoa; phylum Chordata; class Aves; order Gruiformes; family Rallidae; genus Porphyrio; species Porphyrio hochstetteri. The sequence goes on along the minus strand of CM036905.1, from coordinate 171,997,522 downwards.
AAATGAAAACTAATGAAAGGGAAATCTGTACAAAATAACAAAATTTCAAATAAATTGTTTTGCATTAGATATTCTCTGAATTGAGTATGTATCTCATCCCTTTATGTCTCTGAAGAAAATTTTATATGCCTGACCAAAAGACATTAAAATGGTATTGCAGGAGTACACCTAAGAGGCAGTCCTGAAAACATCTATTAAAATGAACTTTGACTACCTAGCATCAGAATCATCATACTCTGCAGACATATACATTTTTGAGTTTTATGTTTCTCAGGCATCTAAATGTTCTTTTACTTCACATACCAAACAGCAAACAATCCTGGTAAAAGACTCAAGCTTCAAATATGTTCAAAAATGAGACATTTCTTTTGGGACACTATTCACTTAATCTGTCATGCATTCTGAGAACATGCTTACCAAACAGAGCTTTGGACAAAATACTGCTGCATTTAAATGTAATTTCTTTTTATCTTCTTGCTGAGGAGTCAGAGTACTCATCTGAAAGTACAGAGATGTTTGGTTCCTACTTTGGCTTGAGTGAGAAATACTGAATCCCTTTATTTTCTTAGATCAGCTGTACTTTCTACATTGCACTGTGGAAATTCCAACCAAAAGTGCACAGTTCTCTTGATGCATTGTGTGTGCAGTTTAGAAATCTAAGATGCAATTTCATCTTTCAATTATAGGATAATTGCATAAAATTCACCCACCATATTTGTACCCACAGCAAATAAGTACATGTATTGTTTGTTTTCATATAACTTTTCACATAGAGCAGTTGTTTAACTTAGTTATCCAGATTCCCATTATACTTGAAGGGAGGAAAGATGTACATGAGGAAGGTAAGTTATGTAACACTTCAGGAAGGACAAATTGACACATGGTTATGCCTCTTTCCTTCCATTAACTATAAAAGGAACCTGGTTGACTAGATTGCTAGATCTTTTGTGGTCACCTAAAGCACCTCCTCCACATCCTTCTTCTACCCTACTAAAGCAGGATAGATTTAGATCAGACATTAGGAAGAATTTTTTTACTATGAGGATAATGAGGCACTGGAACAGTTTGCCCAGAGATGTGGTGGAGGCCACATCCCTGGAGGCTATAAAGGTCATGTTTCATGAAGCTCTGAGCAACCTGATTTAGTTAAAGTTATACCTGCTTACTGCAGGGGAGGGGGTGTTGGGGTTGGACTAGATGTCCTCTAAAGGTCCCTTCTATGATTTTATTCTATGATTCTCTGAACTTGGTGTTCACAGAATCACAGAATCACACACAAGGTAGGAAAAGACCTTGGAAGATCATCAAGTCCAACCAATCCCATCCTAAGCTAAACCATATCCCTAAGTACCTCATCTACTCTTTTTGTAAACACATCCAGGGAAGGTGACTCAACCACCTCCCTGGGCAGCCTGTTCCAGGCCCTCACAACTCTTTCAGTAAAATTTTTTTTTCTAATGTCCAATCTAAACCTGCCCTGGCACAGCTTCATGCCATTCCCCCTTGTCCTATCACCTGTCACCTGGCTGAAGAGACCATCACCCACCTATCTACAACCTCCTTTCAGGTAGTTATAGGTGGTGATAAGGTGTCCCCTCAGCCTCCTCTTCTCCAAGCTAAACATCCCCAGCTCCCTCAGACACTCCTCATAGGATTTTCCCTCCAGCCCCTTCACCAGCCTGGTTGCCCTTCTCTGGACGCGCTTGAGGACCTCAAAGTCCTTCTTATGGTGAGGAGCCCAGGGTTGCTTCTCACACTTTTAATGCCTCAATGTTTGTACAACATTTTGCTCATTCCTAAGCACTTTTTCCCAGCCACATATGTAACTGTTGGGCTCAGCCGTTCCCTGTGGTGGATCTGTTTGAGCCAGCTGGAACCGTCTTTGTCCAGTACAGGGCAGCCTTGTCCTCTCCTCACAGAGGCCATCCTGCAACCCAACCACTCTGCTACCAAAATGTTGCAACTTACACTTGATACAACTGTACTTCAGTGCACTTAAAAAAGTAGATTAGTTTTAAGAGGAATGAGAGAAGGAGCAGAGGTTCAATGTAATTTTGTCATTCTGACCAGAAGAGCTATTTTCTCAGGTAGAGGTAATTTGCAATACACAGAGTAAATAAGAGCACCACAGACACGGTGGTATCTGACAGCTTACAGCTGCGGACAGCACTGTGAGAAATTGTGATTTCTAGTAAAAGACAGAATGAAGTTTCCAGTCAGTACTTTTCCACTCTTTTCAATCCATTAAATAAAACTGACAGAAGAAAAGCCGGATAAGGTTCAAAGCAGGAGAAAAACCCCTTGAGATAGAGAAAACAACTTTCAAGTAATCTCCTTCACACAGTGAAAATGCTTTTGCTTCTTTAGAAATTGTATAAAGTAGACGATGACTTTTTGAATTTAATTTCTCTAAGTGTTACCTTGCTCTCATATCCTCTCTAAGAGTTGTTAATCAAAACAGTATGCAAAAGGCAACCATGAAGAAAAGTTGCAGATACAGAAAATACTCTTTGCAAAGAACAAGCACAAGGAAGTCTGATAGTATGAACAAGAAAAAAGCAAAGTGACTGAGAAAAGGCAAAAGAACAGACATGTACTAAATAAACAAGAAGTAATGTGAAGGAGGATGGCTTGGAGTTTTCTTCATCTGTCAAAAGCAGACTGAGAAAGAAAAAAAAGGATGCTTTCATAATTTTCTTAGAAAAACAATCTTTTCTTTGCAACTTCACTTATATCTCAGATTAAAATGGAAAGATTAGACTCTTATTTTGAAAAAAAAAGAGAGAATATTTTCAGCCCACTAGTTAAGTATATTTCAAAATTCAATAGATATATGGCACTATATTAGATAACCTATTGGACTGATAATGTTCTGGGTAAGTACTTTATGGAAATTAGATCCATCTTACATTGTGCACTCCGTCAAGGTATCAGAGTTCTTCAGTACAGTTTCAAGTGAGATCTTTATGATTACTGAAATGCTTGACAGAGGGGAAATGTTTGCATTTATACTCATTTTTAGCAAGGTTAATTGCATGCTAAGTACAGAGAAAGTGCTGATGATCATAGTCTCATGACACTTAACCTCATCAGATTTAACAGAAGTTAACTACTTTAAAAGAGGCAATAGTATCCTTTTTAATATTCCTAGTATTTATTAGCTGTATTGAGAGAAAACACATAAGAAATAAAGTTTTGAGAGCAATTACGAAGACTTGTGGAGAAATAAACAGAAAGAGAGAATGGAAAAACACTATGAGCATCACAGCTTGATATTGATCATTTCTTCATGTGGCATAATTAAAATAAAATATAAAGTAATAAATAAAAATATAAAATAGATTATATATTTGATCCAATATATTTTAATAACCTTTTACTTTAAACATTTCAGATCCAATATCAATTGTCTAAAGTAAATATGTATTTCAAGCATCTAAATTAGGTAGATATAGATACCAATTTTCAAAATACTTAGAGCTGACTAGGCTCTCTCCTTGCAGCCCTAGAATTCCCATACTCCCTTGTCTGCCAAAGGCTTCCTCTGCAGTCTTCAAACAAATAACAGCTCTCTAACTCTGATTTCATAATATAAAAGTGTGTACAGAAATACAAGGATGTGAAAAACAATGTGAGTATGGAAGAATACATAGGAGTATCTTACTTAAATGGACTTAATAATTGTGTATGAATTCAAATGGAGGACAATTAAGAAAAACTGAGGAATTTATAAAAATCTACTCCAGAATTAATTTCTATTAATCTTTAGTTACATAAAAGATTCTTTATCAGAACGGGTGATTTTCAAGTGTCAAATCTTTTCCTCTAAGTTTTCCAGAAGCACTTAAATAGAATCATAGAATCACCTGAATTGGAAGAGACCCTACAGACCATCAAGTTCAACCACAGCCTAACACTGACTAGTCCACCTCTAGATCATGTCCTTAAGGACTTCATACATATGCCTTTTAAATACCTCCAGGGATGGTGACTCCACTGCCTCCCTGGGCAGAGTGTTCCAGTACTTGACAACCCTTTCAGTAAAGAAATTCTTCCTGATATATAACCTAAATCTCCCCGGTGCGATTTTAAGCGATTTCCTATTGTTGTATCACTTATCACCCAAGAGACTAACCCTGACATTTCTGCAACCACCTTGCAGGTAGTTGTAGAGAGTGATAAGGTCTCCCATCAGCCTCCTTTTCCCAACACTAAAAAGCCCCAGCTCCTTCAGCCGTTCCTCATAGAATTTGTGCTCCAGACACTTCATTGGCTTTGTTGCCCTCCACTGGATGTGCTCCAGCATCTCAATGTCCTTCCTGTAGTGAGGGGCCCAAACTGAACACAGTGCTCAAGGTGCAGCCTCACCAGAGCTGAGTACAAGGGAACTATCACTTCCCTACTCCTGCTGGTTACACTATTCCTGGTACAGGTGAGGATGCTGTTGGCTTTCTTGGCCAACTGGGCACACTGGTGGCTCACGTTTACCTGGCTGTCGACTAACACCCCCAGGTTCTTTTCCTCCAGGGAGCTCTCCAGCCACTCTGTCTGTAGCATTGCCTGGGGTTATTGTGACCAAAGTGTAGGACACAGCACTTGGTCTTTTTGAAACACATAAAGTTGGCCTCTACCCATCGATCTAGCCTGCCCAGATACCCTCTGCAGGGCCATCCTACCTTCCAGCAGATCGACAGTGCCACACAATTTTGAGTCATCTGCAAACTTACTGAGGGTGCACTCAATCCTCTTGTCCAGATCATTAATGAAAATGTTAAACATGACTGGCCCCTGCACCGAGTCCTGGGGAACACCATTTGTGACATGCTACCAGCTGGATTTAGCTCCATTCACTACAACTCTCTGGGCCTTGCTATCCAGACAGTTTTTAACCCAGCAAACAGTATACCCATGAGTGGCTAGTTTCTCCAAGAGGTTGCTGTGGGGAACAGTGTCAAAGTGTTTACTGAAGTCCATGTAGAAAACATCTACATTGTTCCCCTCATCCACTGAGCAGGTCACCTTGTCATAGGAGATCAGTTTGGTTAAGCATGATCTGCCTTTCATAAACCCATGCTGACTGGGCCTAATTGCCTGGTTGTCCTGCATGTGTTGCATGACGGTACTCAAGATGATTTATTCCATCTCCTTCCCCAGCACCAAGGTCAGGCTGACAGGCCCATAGTTCCCCAGGTTCTCCTTCCGACCCTTCTTGTAGATGGGTATCACACATGCCAGCCTCCAGTCCAGCGGAACCACTGTACTCAGACAGGACATCTGGTAAGTAAGGGAAAGTAGCTTGGAAAGCACTTCTGCCACCTCCCTCAGTACCCACAGGTGAATCCCATCTGGACCCACTGACTTGTGCATATCTAAGCAGCTAAGCAGGTCACTAACAAATTCCTCTGGGACTATGGGGGCTTCAGTCTGCTTCCCTTCCCATCCCCATCTTTCCTCTCAGAGGACTGGGAATCAGGAGAGCAATTGGTCTTATTACTAAAGACTGAGGCAAAAAAGGCATTAGTACCTCAGCCTTTTCTTTGTCCTCCATCACAATGCTTCCCCCCCCACATCCAGTAAAGGTGGGAGATTCTCCCTGGCCCTCCTTTTGTTACTAACATATTTATAGAATATCTTCCTGTTATCTTTTATCTGTAGTTAGGCTTTGGTCTCTATTTTTTGATTACCAAACCTTATTCCTTTACCACTAAATAGAAGCAGGAAGAGGGACTGATCCAACTCTGAAGCCAGCTAGGATAAAGTAAATTGCTTTCATGTCCTGTCAAGCTTTCCTAGAGGATTCATTGTGGACAGGTAGATTCAACTGTCCAAAACTGCAGGATATGTGTTCTGGTTTCTGGCATTCATTTCATGTCATGGTTGGTATAGTCCTGCCCTTCTTGTTTTTTGTTTATAGGCATGGAAAACAGGTGCTAGTTTATGTTACAGCTCTTTTCATAGCACATTCTCCCCTTCCAGTTTTTACATTTGTGACCTTTCCCTATACAGGCCTTACACTTTTTACAGGAAATTAAACAAATAATTTGGTGTTTAATAATCATGGCCTTGTACCTCTGTAAACATTACCCAGACCCATACAACAGCCTGCAGCTGAGGCACCTTATCCATGTCCCCACATTAGCTGCATGGTCTTGCGCTACACAGAGTGACCACAATGCTCACAACTACAGCCATGGTTAAATGACATAGTGAGTTCACAAAAGCTTCTCATCCCAAATACTTTCCTAACATTCTTAACACCATGATAATGTTCATTATGTAAAAGCAGGAAGCAGATCTTGGGATATGTAAGACTGGTTTTTGTTTTAACAGTCCCCCAAAACTTTTTCGTCTAAGATAAGAGGATGTGTATGCTAACATGTGGCAGAGGCTCAAAGGGGGTGTCACCTTCCCGTGCAAAGACCACCTCAGTTGGTCAAGTAGCTCTTTTCCTCTGTTTAAAGATTCTTTTTATTTGTAAGATCTCTCTATGTGACTTAAAAAAAAAAAAAAAAACCCAAGAAAAAAACAAAAAAACAAAGAAACAAAAAACCCCAAACCAAGATATTATTGTTTCTGCTATTTAGACCAATTAAGTAGCTTGGGGGGGGGGTTGCCTATAATTTCTGAATGGGGGAAGAACTGTCGGATTCTGCAGAAACTGATCAAAACACAGCTTTACTTCATAGGAGACTACTGGACAAACCTAAAAATTTTGCAGTGTACATATTGTTTAAATGAATAGTGAGATTAATGCGTGAGAAATACAGTCACACATGCTTGACTGCTTCGAGATGGAGGTGACTGAACTCACCAAGTTAAAACAGCTGGTGTAAATGATTAAAAACTAGCTTTGGACCCCAAACAAATGTGTCATAAGATTCATGCAGTGATAACTGATCTGGATTACAAAATCTGTGTTCTACATACTCCATTATCCGAAATCTGTTTTTCTGGTTTTTTAGGTTTTAAATCAAGGTCTCAGAATGAACAGCCTCATGAGCCAGCACTGTGCTGTCTGGTACTCCTCTTTACCTTGGTCTTGGAAAAATAATCTTGGTCTTTCAGCTCTGCAACATCTCCATTTCTCTTACTGATCTGCTTGGTTTAATGGTATCAATGATCTCTAAGAGAATGGGGCTGTGGTCTGTGTCCCAAAACCTGTGCCTGCACCCTCCACGGGCTGCAAAGAGACAGCCTACCTCACCATGGTCTTCATAGGCTGCTCTGACACCTCCTTCTCCTTCTTCACTGACTTGGGTGTCTGCAGAGTTGTTCCTCTTACACGTTCTCTCCCTTCTTTCTGGCTGCGATTGCTCTTGGTATTGCACGGTGGTTAGTTTCCCCTTCTTAAACATGTTATCCTAGAAGCGTTGACACTGTGGATGATAAGCTCGGCCTTGGCTAGTCATAGGTCCATCTTGGAGCTGGCTTGCATTGGCTCTGTCAGACATAGGGGAAGCTTCTAGCAGCCACTCACAAAAGCCACCCCTGTAGTACCCTGCCACAAAAACCTTACCACATCAACAAAAGAAAGTTCTGCAGAAATCAACTCTAACATTTATTTTCATAGCTATTAAATAAAAAAGAGATTTCTCAAATTGCTATGAATAACTATTTTATGATTCATAAATATTTACATAAATCTAATAACAAAGAATTTTTTATCTCAAGAACAGATTTAATACTTATTTTGGCTGCATAAAGCAGGTCAAAACACACAGAAGAAAATAACATTTTCCATTTTTATTTTTCATTTGAATACCAGGACAGCTTTTACTCTTTCTTCAATGTCTACTCCATTTCCATATATTTGTGAACATTTTGTTTCTCAGAAACTGCTAGAATCTGTCACTGTTCATAGTGAGGTTGAAATATACTTAAACTTCAATTTAAACTTTATCTTTAAACTGCATTGACAGTGCACTTCTAGGGTATATGCACATGCTAAAATAATCAATACTACCTGTGGAAAAAATGTTCTGCATTTTTTTTGAGAAGATGCTATTTTATTCAATGGTATTGCAGGCTGAACTTAAATCAAACCCCTGAATGAGTATCTGAGCTGAGTCTTAAGAGTCATAGGAGGCATGAGCAGGAATTCTGTTTTCAGTAACCTCTTCACCTCTGAGGTTTATGATACCACTTTCTATGCAGAGATAGATGTGGGTGCATCCACAAAGAATGGGTGTCAGGGAGAGGGCAAGGGGAGAGTAGGATATTTGGGGATTAGTTATTGAAAGATGTTCAGAAAAGTAGAGGTATTTATTAACATTTTGTAAGTGTCTGGGATTGTGTTTTATTGATTAGATTGCTGATAGTAATCTTTTAATGTATGGTTCATTGATTGCTGGCTAATTATATGTCATGATGGACATATGAATAAACTGCATCTGTCCTGGTTTGAGTTAAAGCATGTGAACTGAGATGCTTTTCTCTGTAGTGAACTGGTAATAAAAGAATTAGTAGATCTAACTCAGGTAAAAGTGATTTAATCAAATTTTCTTAATTCAACTAGAAGGATTATTATGTGTTTTGGAATAGATTTAATGTAATTTAATCTTTCTACTTCTGGAGGAGCAAAATTAGGACAAATCATTACACTTAAGCACAAGAATTATTTAAGGTCTGACACTAAGGCTATTGAAATCACTAGAAAGAATCACACTCTTTTCCGCAGCATTGTTTTAAAACTGTAATTGCATTTATTGAAATCCCCTTTTTTACCTTATTTCATGCCTCAGTAATAGCTATAAAAGATTAATGACCTTAATAAACTGTGAAATATAACACTAGAATTTGTACAAGCAAATGCTATTCACAGATTCTATGCAAGAACAAGTTGCTAATGACAGTTTTGGGTTTTTTTATGTACTACAATTTGGTTTTCTCATAAATAAACCTTCTCATCTTTACATTTTTCTGAATTTTCACAGGTCTATTCGCAATAGACACTAAAATTAAGGTTTTAAATAAAAGTTTCTCCTAAAAGAACAGATATAACTCATAAATTTATGAAAATTTTCAAAATCTGAATTTATTAATTAACCAGAAAGAGCATTTTAATAATGCTAGGAAAGAGACATTGTGTATTCTGCACAAGTAAAGGTTAATGTCCAGAGAATATTACTTAAAGGTCCCTTCCAACTTAATGCATTATATAATTCTATGACTTACGTCAGTGATGTATCCTTCATGATCTTCATGATCATTTTGTTAATGAGATTTTGTCAATGAGCCTGTTCATTCCAGCCATAATCTGTTGGAACTTCTAATGGGGAAGGGGGAGAAAATTAATGCATTTTTCTTCAAGTCGGATATTACCACTTTTACTTTATTGCTTAAATAATGACTAATTCATTCTTTATCAATCTGAGGGTGGCATTTATGTTATTGTAATGCTTCTACTGACACCTCATTTACAGATCTAGTCCTTTAGTCTCTCAGAAAAAAAAGCCCAAACCTGAGATGCATTCTATCCCAGGAAAACTCTTTCCAAGTCACATATTTCTCTTTTGAAATGGTAATTAGGAGCCTTTCACCCACCCCTCTTCAGAGGTCATTCTGACAGCAGAGATCTATTTCTAATATTTACGGGCAGATTTTCACATGTGTCACAAATTCTACTTATGTTGATCAGAGTTTGAGAAGCATGCCTGTGTTTCTATAAGACGTATGATTTTCCTGGAAATCTTTACTTTCCTTATAAGTAGCACTGAAATTTTAAAAACTGAACTTATGTTTCAGACTTCCATAATCATAGGACTTCATGATCTTGAAGGTTTTTTACAACCTTGATGATTCTATGATTCTACTTCCTCTCCATGCAGACATTTAACACCTTGGAAGGGACCTTCAACGGTCATCTAGTCCAACCCCCTGCAGTAAGCAGGGACATCTTTACTTTTTTATTTTATTCATTTATATTCCTTGTAGAACTTACAGTATTATTAAGTATGTCACAATGTATGTCTGCAGTGTTTGTCAGTTCTTTCCACGGATTTACTTTTGCAATCTGGCTAGTTTCAAAGAAAAACGATAAAATTATCTTTTAAACAAATCATCACATAAACCTGCATTTTTCCCCCAACTACTTAGGGGTTAATCAGACAACCTGGAAAATATAACTTGATTTTCTGAAAATATCAAAAGGCACTAGCAAGACTAATTATGTCAGAGTGAAAGCTATCTTTTATCAATTATCCTCTTTAATTAGATACTTCTGCTTTAGAAGCAAGGAAATCATGGACTGAATCCCAGTTCTGAGTTGTGTGAAACTGTGGGGTGGAGGGAAGATAAGTAGCTATTTCTTTTCTGTATTCTCTGTAGTAAGTTCTCTGAAATTGTCCTGGTAACTAATAAGAGAGAAAGACAGAAAGCAAGCAGTTTGAGCACCTTCTCAGATCAAATTTCTCTCAAAATAATAAACTATAAATAGTGTACCAATAGATAGATCCACATTTGTACTATATAGAGTTGCACAAAAAAGTATCTTTAATAAATTTCAGTCTTGATATATTTCTTTTCTTTTCAAAAGAAAGAAAAATTAATAAGGTCTGATAAAGGAGATACACAATGAGAAAAATATCTTGGATATCCTTGAGTAGTACTATTAAATACATTTGTGTTAGAATTCACTCAGTATTTTTACAAGATGTGTTCCACAATGAAATCGTCCTAAGAGCCTGCAGTCTATGAACCAAGGCTAGTTTTGACATATCTTAATTGTTTAATATTGGCTCAAACCTCTGATAAATTTGCTAATTGGTGAAAAAGTCTGTAGACTGGAGTCATCCAAGATAAGAAAAATAAAATTTCAGAGATGTAATACTTTTGATACATGATTTTTTTAGCAGCTCAGAAATTCCAGAGGGAAAAAAACTCATATGAAGGGTTATATAATCCTAAAGTTCTACTTTCCCAAAACACCCACCAACACCTGAACCAACAAATCAATTACCCCCAAAGAAGCACACAACGAGGCAGAAAACAGCAACTTGATAAATGTTAAGGATTGACCTATTGCAAGAAGTAACAGAGGTCAACCTTTTCCTGTCTGTCTGATTCCTGCCTTTCTAGCTTAGACTCATCAGTGTTTTGTTAAAGGTTCTGATCATATTAACACTGAACCTAGTATCTCATTAGTCTTAGGTATTTAATGTTGTACTAGCTAATAAATGATCATGTACTTTTAAGTTATCCATGTCTTGCTGGTGAAGTTTGTTTGTGGTGATGTGACATGTGACGTGATGATGTGTTGTTGTGGTTTAGTCCTGGCAACAATTAGTAATTTAGCAGTTTAGCAAATTAGCAATTAAGCACCGCATTGCTGCTTGCTCGTCTCCCCTGGCAGAATTGTAAGAGTGAAAGTGAGAGAGCTTGGGGGTTCAGATAAAAACAGTTTTATAGAATGCACACAATAATTAAAAAAAATAATAATAATACTTATCATCATCATAATGTGATGAACAGCACAATTTCTTTCCACCCACAGTTGATGCACCATGAGAACACACAGCTGCCACACAAGACCCCCCCAAACTGTTCCCTGTCAGCCCAAATGCATAAGCAAAGCAAAACAAGGGATTCATTCCTCACTTCCTATTGGCAGGCAGGTGTTCAGCCATCACACTGAATTTGATTAAGGCACTGGAACAGGTTGCCTAGGGAAGTGGTGGAGTCTCCATCCCTGGAGGTATTTAAAAGACAGATAGATATGGTGCTGAAGGACATGGTTTAGTGGATGGCAGGTTAGTGTTGGACTTGATGATCTAAGGGGTCCCTTCCAACCAAGACAATTCTATGATTCTGTGATGCTGCACAAGGCCCCCAGCTGCCATACCAGGCCTTCAGCTGCTGCTCCAGGTCCTAAACTTACCCCCAGGTATAAAAGGAACATGACATCATGGTATGGAATATCCCTTTGGCCAGTTTGGGTCAGTTCTTCTAGCTGTGTCCCATCCCAGCTTCCTGGTTGTCCACTCCTCAATAGCAAGTCAGTATGGGAAGCTAAAAAGTCATTGAGTACTCGGCAGCAACTAAAAACATCTGTGTGTTATCAACATTGCTCTCATCCTAAATCCAAAATGCAGCACTACACCAGCTATGAGAAATAAAATTGTTCCTGTTGAAAGCAGGACAGTTGTGATGTGCCTGACTGAAGTGCTGTAGAGATGGGAGTTTACAGTAGGAAAGAGTGGGTGTTTTTTGTGTTTGTTTGGTTTTGGGTTTTTTTTCTTTTTTATTTTCCTTTTTTGGTCCATCCAACCCATGTACATTGTGTTTATGGCTGGGAAGTCTCTTGTATTTCCTTTCCAAAACTCTGGGATTGATAAACCTGCCATTAGGTCTCAAACTGTTTAAAAGATAGAGACTTCTGAATTGGATTTTTAGTGATATGAGTGCTACAAGAAACCCTGATAATCTGCAAATGTTATTTGCCCAAGATGAGAAAAGCATTCAGTAACCTACATATTCAACTGTATTTTGAAATTGCACATATCTTCTTAGAGAAGTGATTTTCCACTCCAAGGTGCAATATGGACACAGGACATCAGAGTGTTCCTTATCCTTATGTCTAGTTGAAGGTGGTGATATGTTATTATTAAAAATAAAAGAGCTCCATATCACTATATAGAATATATATATTGTTCTTCTAAGTATTGTAGTGGTTGAACCTCAGCTGATACCTAATCACCATATAGTTACTTATTCACACCTCCACCTCCAAGGACATGAAGAGAAGAACAGGAAAACCCCACAACAAACTTGTGGGTTGAGATAAAGACACTTTAATAGGATAACAAAAGAAGGTAATTCTATTCTGTAATAACAACAACAACAACAAAACACAAATAGAAACTCTCAGCTTTCTGTGCACCTGGCAGGGTGAAAAAGTGCTTGACTTACTCTAAGTAATGACCTGAAAAGTCCTTGACTTACTGTAGATACAACTGCCTTGCAACAACTAAAAACCTCAGTGTGTTATCAACATTATACTCAAAGTAAATCCAAAACACAGCACTAGATCAGCTACTAGAAAGAGAGTTAACTCTATATCAGCCAAAATTAGAACAAATATATAAAAAGATGTGTATGTATAAAATAAATTAATAAGTAAATTAGTGGAGGTATTAAACTTTATTGTTGAAAAATGTGGTTCACAATTTTTAACCTCATTAACTGGGAGGCTAGTGGGCTTCTTAAAGATACTTAGAATATTTCTTACTTTCAATCACATGTTCTGACTTGTCTGGCCCCATTCAGGAGTTGGACTTGATAATTCTTATGGGTCCCTTCCAACTCAGTATATTCTATGATTCTATGATTAAAATTTAATGCCTACTAATAAGGCAGTAAACCCAACCAAAATATTAATGAATTGACTCATTTTCCTTATATTAGCATGAAACAAAGAGAATATTCTCATAGAAACAAGCAAAAACTTTCTACATGAAATAGCTATTGACAATAATTTCACTAAATTCACTAACTTTGATAATGACTAAAAGACCTAAATTTACTCCCACATTCCAGATAATTAGCTTTTCAGGCAAATTAACTCATCAACAACTTAAAAATGTAACACCCCAATGAAATATTTACTTTGTAATCCTCAAAACTCATGTTGTTATGAGATTAAATTTGTATGGATGCTAGATATAATGACTTTTATGATTTCAAAATAGTCACCACTCCACACTTTTAAATGTTTCTACATGTATACAAAAGACCACTGGACCTTTACATTAGTAGATGTCTGGACAGTAAAATATATAGACTATTCTGATTCAAACAAAAACACAATTAAAATGTTTGTAGTGGAGCTAATGCCATACTCTCTCCCAGTAAACAGTGGTAAACTACAGGAGACGTTTTCTTGTTTCAGAACTCAAGAGGATTTTCTCTTCTTTATAGTCACAGTGCAGAATCCATCATGCATTAACACAGTGATTGCAAGTGATATAGGTGCCATCAGTCATATGCTCCAAAATTGCTCTAAATCTCACCACTATTATTTTAAATTCTAAATTTCTTTTTAATGTTACATCTCAGTTTTTCTAGGGTACAAAATGTTCCTTTCTGCTTCAGTGCTGGTTAGCAAAGGTCCTGGATCCAAAATGCATTGTCATGATGGTGATGAATAAGCTTTGTAAGAGATCAGCCACGTGGGGAGAAAGAATAAAGTGACTGCAGTAGCCACTTCTGCCTGAAATCACAGAAGCTACATTCCTCAACAGAAACAGGCTGATGCACTTACCTACATATATCTGCCACAACCAACTTGTTACATTAAAAATGCAGCCAAGAGGACAAGCACAGTTCTTTACAAGCGTTCCCTGCATGTTTCATATTCATAGCAAGATTATCCCCACTTTACTGCTGGCTCTGCATTTGTACAACAGCCCTGCTGATCTTTTGAAGGAGACAAAAGAAGGAGCTGTAATCTGCTGGTATTTTGGCAGCTGATAATAACAGCATGCTCAAACTGCAGTAATAAATTCCCATTCCTTATATAAAATCACTCATCCAAGAGGACAATAGTTGGTAAAATGTTGCTGATTTGTGTAGGTGCATCATATTAATTTATTTTTTATTCTTGCTTTGAGGAATAAAAATTTTCTATTGCCAGAGGAAATAAATCAGACATGACAGACCAGTGAGTTAGGCAAATCCTGGGCTTAATTTTAAGCATCCCCTGTCGAATTCAAAGAATTGTCCAGCCATCTGTGATTCTAATAAACTTTTCTGTTAATAGAGAATTTGAACAATATCTATATTCCTCTTGTCCCACATCTTAGTAACCCAGTGTTCCATTCCATTCCTGTGGACAGTTCAGAAACAGTGAGTATTACATGATATACACAAGAATATAAAGTGAACTTTAAAGGTCCTCTTTTTGGGTGTGTTTTTTTAGTTTTTGTTTATTTTCTTTTACTTTGTATACATTTTCTTCCACGAAATCACAAAAGTTTCTGCTTTAGATCTGATTTTAAAAATTTATCTATTTCTTCTGAAGT
Organism: Porphyrio hochstetteri; assembly: GCA_020800305.1. NCBI lineage: Eukaryota > Metazoa > Chordata > Aves > Gruiformes > Rallidae > Porphyrio > Porphyrio hochstetteri. The sequence goes on along the minus strand of CM036905.1, from coordinate 171,982,505 downwards.
TCTGCATCATGGTGACCTTTCCTGTTCTCTGGGATTTGTAGATCTCTGAAGACCACGACAACATTTTTGTTTCTGGAATCCTTCATGACTGGAAAGATATTTCTGTCAATAATTACAAATTAATTCACTCATAAATTTTTGTCAGAACTCAGTATCTGTTGGTAATAGGGATTTATTTTTTTCCCAACTTCCTATATCCCAATATGTTTGGATCTGCTGTAAGATTTCCAAGTGACTAAGTGAGCTAAATCCTTCCCCAGCTAAAGGCATAGAGGAAAGAAATTGAATAATCCCTCTTACTCTGAGTCCTGTAAACCCCATTCAAGCAACAGATGGTTAGTCAAGTGTCTTCAGACAGTAGGATCATTTTAAAGATAGGCTTTTTTTTTGTTAGTTTTATTCCTTGGTAATAATCTGGTTTATTCTATAAAATTTACATAGAAACTTTGGGGCCTGGTATGTCTCACTGTCATTTATAGTGGCAACATTTAAGCCATTTTGACAAGACAGATTTAGACCATTTTAGATCTTCTTTAAGTGCATTTGGTATAACAGTATCACTTGGTGTAACTGAAAATCATCCCCCATTTTCCTGATATAGTCCACTGGTGCTCCTACGAAAGGCCTACAGGGCCTAAATAAAAATATGCATTTAGCATGTGGATTTATATATATAGAATATTGGCAAATACATGCACAAACACTTTTAGATCTATATTAACACATGAAATATTTTTAATCCCTTTCTCCCAAAAAGTAATTTTAGCCATAGTATTAAAATTAAACTTCTTGCATTTCCAGACTTGTTCTTGTTTGATACCAAAACCCCAGGATCAAGATTATGTTCACAGTGATAAAATAATAGACAAGAAGTTGGTAGACAACCTAAACACTAAACGACTGGACAGAAAAGATGATAAATTTCTTATAAAAGAATGCAGTTCCGAATCTTTAAAAATACTGCTCCACTAGTTCAATCAGAAAAAAACAATACATTGAAAATAGGCTCCAGTTATACAAAGCAAAAATTTAAACAATCACAGGTTTTAAGTAAAATATGTCCAGTCAGATACTCAAATTCCTTAGTGCTTATTTTTAACAATTTTGAAATACTTCTCAGCTTAGAACTACTTAAAAATTTTTCTTTTCTTATAATGTTGGAAAACACTACAGCTAAACCCAGTTTGAATAATACTATTGTTTCTTTCCTTACACTTGGAAGAAGAGAACAAGCAGTTTAAGATGTGTCACACTTTGCTCTTTCAGAATCAGTTACAATACTTAAAATATAGCTGTATGCTATGACTGAGAGCTAGAGATCTCCTCCGTGTTATTTACAGTGCCCTTGTACCCCTTGGGATGCTGCTTTTAGCTGCAAGCACAAAGCAACCATAACACAAAGATTTACTTGTTTCTGCCAGTTGTTTTGTTTTTTTTTTTTTTAAACTTACTAAATTGTCAAGATTTCCTAAATGCTCTTTCAAGCTTTCTGACACTTCTATGCTCAGTAGGAGAACAACACAGCAAAGGCATTATTTGTTGTGATCCTTTGTTATAGCAAGTGGGGCTGTTAGGAAGCTCTTTGTCTCCTGCAAAGAAAAGATTTCGGGTTTGTTTTTTTTTTTTTCTCTTTTAACTACTTTTCATTTACTGTTGCTATTACTGTTCCTTAACTTATATTTTTCTTTTTTTTTTTCTTCTTTCTTCTTCATAAAAAGTATAAAGTAAGAGAACACAATAGTGGTGTGTTTGGTTTTTTTTTTCTTTCAGATTTTCTTTATTCTTTTTTTTTTTTTGGTGGTTGCTTTCTGATATTTGCTGGTGTATCCAAAAACTATCATGCCTAATAAGAAGAAGGGTATTTCTTTCGGGGATGCAACCTGCCTCTCAGTTATGCCTTTTTATTTAATTTCATTTTTTCTAAGGATGAATGATGGGCATAGTGCTCTCTCCACAGATGGTCTGTTAAGCTATTACTTTAAGCAGTCAGCCAGAAGGTAGTGCGGCTGGAACACAGTTGGCAGTCTCTTCTACTCATCAAATATGTCATATAAATGTTTACATGGTACAAAATATATAAATATAATACATCTATATTATCAGCAAAACCAACTTGTATTTAACTACAAGGTCAATTTCTGAGTGTATCACCCAGTTCTTTCTTTTCTGTCTTACCTTTGGTTGACTTTATAGAAATACAGGTTAAACAAAAAACTATTTTGCCCAGGATGTGCTCTTACCACTAAAATATTATCTTAGGTGTCTAAGAGTTCTGTTGCAACTCTTATACACTTTTATGAAGCATTTATTAGGTATGTATAATGAAATTACTGGCACTGATAATTTCAGCAGTAGTTTAAAAGTAGTCTTGATTGCTGAATTTCCAAGGATATTATCTGTAACAGATGATTTGATTTGATTAGTTGCATCTTACCTCTATAAAATTATGTGCATATTAAATACATGAAAACAACTCAACCCCCCTAGTCATATGTCTTTTTCTGTTCCATTTAGAGAACTTGATGCTTGGTATGGAAACTACTCAAATTCTGGGCACAGGAGTTTGCATTGCATCACTGTGAACCTCTTGCACTGGCCGTTCTTCTAGCTGGGCTGCCTTATTCTTTTCCAGTTTTACAGTGGGTGAGCAGAGTTGGACCATTCTCTCTTCCTATCAGAAACATGTAAGGGTATCATCAGACGTGCTATTTTTCAGGACTGAGACAACAATTTATATACTTTATCAAAGTGAGACAATTGAAAAAAATGGGAATAATCTGATGTATCAGGAAAGATAGCCAGGGACCTAATTCTTTAATTTTCTGTGCTGGACCCCACTGAGGCTGGCTTAAAACAGAATAGGTGACATTGTCAAAAGGATCAGCTCTTGAAGAGACAATCTTCTATCACAAACCTATTACAGAGACTATTCTTTAAGTAGGTTAGCTTTGTTCCCCCACTTACTATTCATGTACCTATACAATAGGTTCAGTAGGTTTACAAGGCAAATATCAAAGACAGTTTAATTCCTAACATATAATTAAACTTCAAGTTTCTATTTTATATAATAGAAATTTGACCAATTTGAATTTATTAAATTTAATCACTAAAAAAATAACATCCTCCAGAATTTTAGATCTCAATGGGATAGTATGGGATTTTATGTTCTTAATTATGTTAGATTTCATTTAGCCACCTATAGCTAGGGAAGCTGAATGTGATCCTTGGAAAACAATGAAGGAAATAACATCCAGTCATTCACCTGCTGAAAGATGGACACCATATTGAAATTCTGGACATAAGAGATAACTAAACATTGCCAGTATTTAAGTGAGGCAGTGTGCAGGTTAAACAGGCAGTAAGTAACTAAAATTGACTCTTCACAGACTAACCAATCAACCAAATTTTTGAGCTACGTATACTGAGGCTACCAGAAAATATTAGCAAAAATCAATAATAATAGTAATAGTAGTAGTAGTAATAATAATAATAATAATAAAAAGAAGAAGAAGGGGGGGAAAAACCCCACACAAAAAATTAAACAAACAAAAAAAAAATCTACACAACCCCAAAATCCACAAATAACAAAACCAAACCCCCGAAATTAGAAATGAAACATTACACTGTAACACCAATCCAATGTGCACAATGGTCATGTTCACTCATTACACAGTGGAAGAAAATATTCCTAGACTCTGGGATTCAATCAATTCTATTGCTAGCTGTTAAAATGGCCCCAGGTATGCTTTTGGCCTATGACAACTACAAGCAATTCTTTGGTCCATGAGTCATGATCACACATCATTCCCAGTAGACAGTTTTCATTTGTCCACCTGTTTTAGACAGTAAAGTGTTTGTATTACTACAGATTTCAGCTGCTCCATGCCATCCATCAGGTCACATATTTAATTTATTTTTAGAGACATAGATAATGTGGAAAAATAGGAGTAGAACAATATATTTAAACCTTAGAAGATAAATCTCACTATAAAGTGCAGCAATTGGGATAAAAAGATAAAGGGCATATACTCCCATTTCAAGCTGGACATAGATAAATGAGACCCTGCAGTGGCAGAAACAGATATACAAAGACTGTATGAAATGCTACAGAGATAATAGAGGTAAAATGGATGAAACTTGGGTCTAAAAGTAATGAAAAAATTCCTAGTTACAGAATATGTGAAGAAATTTTATAGTGAAATGATATATTGAAATACACAACAATTTTAAAAAGCATTCAGAGGGAAAAAAAGCGCACCAAAATAATCATAATAGGCACAAAAAAATTGTCAAAAGTTACATGTCATCAAAAGAATAGAGTAATTGGATATATGTGAAAAGAGGTGCTCTAACTGAAGTAGTTAGGGAAAAAAAAATCAGAAAGAATTTAAGAACATTTCTGAGGCTGTAAGAAAAGTCACAAAGAAGACTTTTAATACCAGGAGTATTTCTAATAAAAATGTATAAATATTATATAAAATAATATAATTCAAAATCATAACATTCAAAATAAATAAGAATATATTTTAAAGACAGTAAAATAATTAAAAATTATTTTAAAACATGAGCATATGTGGTTTAAGTATATAATGACGTATAAGAAAGTGCTCACACAATCTAAATTAAAGGTGAAGAGATATTCTCCCTCAGTCCACATTAGAGCAAGTAGAAAAAGATTCCCATACACTGACTGATACAAATTATGTATTTTTCCTAAACTCATTCTTACTTTCCTGAACTTGTTAATAGAATACTGTCAAAACAGGAGAAAAACCCAAACCCAAAACAGAACAAAAAAAACCCCAGTTTGCAAATTGTTTTTGCTTGGTTTTTTGTTTGTTGTTTTTTTGTTGCAGTTTTTTTGTTGTTATTGTTGTGGTTTTGAGGGGTTTTTTAATGTGTATCAGGTTTAAGGATATGAACGTTTCGTGGGATATGTCAAGATTCTGTGTCAAACTTTGGTGGCTATGAACTTCATTCATACTAAATAAAATAATTATTGGACTATTCTTTAGCCCAGAGAGGAGGTAGCACAGTACAGAACCCATCAATATGAATAAAATCCTTTTCTTTCCTCCCCCAGGGTGGCTGCATTCATGCTATCTTATAGAACAGACCTGAGCCTCTGCTAAGATCAATGTCAGTCCGTAGCCAGAAATGTACTAGCACTTAAAGTGTTAAGAATGACAGTATAAGCAAAACAGTCCCATGATCTAGTTTTGATAACACCTAATTTTTAGCTCACTGTCTATTTCTGTTTTGGGTTGCTCCAGCTGCCTCTTTTCTGGAAGATTTGTCTGTAGAGGGAGGTGATCTTTAATAATATGGATGAGAGCAAATTGTTACTATTTGGTATCTGAGCTATCAAGTCCTTCATTGCTCACCTGCTGGAAGACCTAACAACCTACATAAGTAGTCATGGGTTTCATGAAGGCTACTTCTATTTATAGTACTTAGGAAACATAGGTAGCGCCTTCTTGAATAAGTAAGTACCAAGTGGATCTGTACTCTTACTATCCCTAGATTTCCAAGTTAGTCTGGTAGCGATCTTCCCTGGAAAACTACATATGCATAATAAGTTTGTAGAGGAACACAAAGTGTAAATCTCTACAGTATGTATCAGTTTGCATATGAATAACTAGTGAATTACTTCTTTCAAGTTTAGGATACAGTAATAGGTATATTGGCTATATTGTATATAAAGAAATTTAGCACTTATCCGTATTTAAATCTGAAACACGCAAAAAAGAGATCAGGAAGTAAGAGCACAATGAAAAAAAAAAAGTTGTTAAAAATTTACTTTTTCTTGTTTGCAAAATCTGTTCAATGTTATTCAAAGTTGACAAGTAGAACTATAACTGTTCACATCGGTGTACCCAGAAATGAATAAATGCACAGAAGAACTATGAAAACACATTTGAAACTTTTTTTAATAGAATAAAATACATAATGCATAAAGAATCTAGTAGCACTATAGAATTTTTTCTCTGGTTAAAATGGAAAAAATAAAAGTTGCACAGACAAGTAAGACTAGCAGTCTCATTAGGTTTAAGTGGTTAGCTTTTGATTTTCTTTCCTTTCATCTTGGCAGAGTTCCAGGTCAAATTACTATCTACAGAAACTGCAAGATTCAATATTCTGTCTCAACATTATCTCTTGGATAGCAACTGCTTAAATTCAAAGTCATATTTCATAACTGAGAATTTTGTTCCAGGAATTGAACCATGAAGAAGAAGAAAAAAAAAAAAAAAAAAAAAAAAGATTAGAAATAGCCACAGATCACAGGTTTCTTAGGCACAGAGAAGTAAAGGAGAAGTGACACTTTAAGGATGTTTCCAAGAAAAAAGTCTCCTTTTTGGAGCAACCATTTAGGAATGTAATGAGAGTTACTGGATGCTAGCAGTGAAATGGTTTGATAAAAGCAGATTATTCTTTCTGTCACTGTAAAAAATATAAAACTTTGGAAAACGTTCCTTTCCTTAATGTGTTAAATCAGTTGTGGAGAGACACTCCGAAATTGTACAACAGTTCTTACTAAAAGACCCACAACTAAACAAAACACAAAAATCCCTGCGAAATAATAAAAGAAAAACAGGTCAAAAAGAACAGCATAAATGGACATGCATGGGACGTTATAAAAAATTACCATGATAATGGTTTCAAGGAATAAATATTAATTATATATTAATGCAGTGGTGAAAATACTAGCACTCATAGTTAAGTAGAGTGTAGAGACATTGCTGTCAGTCCTCCGAAATCATTCCCTTAGTCTACGACAGCTGTCAAAAAAATTTCAAACAAACATTTTGGCATCATCAGAAAAGCCAAAGAGAGTACAATGGAAATGTTGAGAGTACAAATGCTGCTGTATATAACCATGGTGTGTTGAGATCTTAAAAATGCACAGTTATGGTGTTTGCATCTCAAAGAGGATACAGTTAAGTTAGAAAAGGTACAGAAAATAGCAACTAGAATTATATAGGAGATGGAGCATCTGCCTTTAGAATGAGAAATTCAAACAATTAGAATTCACTTTAGAGAGGAGAAAGCTGAGGGATTGACTCAAGCTTTAAAAACTCATGAATGTGGCAAATTCACAGCAGATTTTAAATATATAAAAAAAAAAAATCACTATGCAGAACAGGTAATGAGCTTCTGTGAGCCTGCTGCCATACAAGACAAATACCAATAGGTTTGAAATAGGATTGGACACATTAATTAACAGGAGGCAGATACCAGAAAGAGCAGCAAAGGAAGTACCTTCTTAGAAGCCCTGTACAACTACTGTGGATTTGGGGAGATGGTAAGGGTCTCCAGGGAACAGCTAAACTCTTCTTTGTTTTCTTCATGGCCTCTCCCATCATTATTCCTGCAGAGAAATGACGGGGCCTAGCTGAACTGCTGCTTCTCTCCTTACTGGTCTTGAAGGTCCCAGGCACCCTGCCAACCAGGTGCTGATGATGCCTTGACCAAACAAGGAAGCATAACAGCACACAGAGCACTGTGTTATGAAATTCCGTGCTGTGACACTTAGAAAACTTTGCTACACTGATTCTGCTTATAAAAATCCTGTACTATTCTGATCACAAAAGTCTATGCTATGCTAATAATGAAAATCTGCTAAAAAAGAAAGGTTTAGCACTAACTATAACTTATTGCTATCACCATACTGCAAAGGATCCCCACAAGAACTTGTCTGTCCCCAGAGTGTCAGGTGACAAGTCTCTATGTTTTTAACTCATGTGATCCTAATCTTGCCTTCAGGAGTTGGAGAAGCAATTGAAATGGAATTAAAGAAATTATTAAAACCATGGATGACTTCTACAGGTTTCCTTCCAATCTTCTGGAGTTATTTGGATGTGTCATAAAAATTTTGGATGGAGAACAAACAGATGATAACTGCATCTGACCATTTAAAAACTCTTTATCAAGTTCTTGCAGGCTTGTGATTATTTTTTAATTGTAAGGAAAAAACCCAAAGAAAAGTATGCAAAGTTATAAAAGAATTGCCAAAGAACAGAAAATAACAGAAAAATGTAAGAAACACAAAACAAAATGGCAAAAATACAGTAATCAGACATCTGACATTCTTTAGTATGGCTGTTACTATTTTTAGAATGTATTATTGATTCAGAAAAAGAATGAAAAACGTTTCTGAAAATTTTTACTCAAAACAAACAATTTGTGTTATTTAAATCTAGACATAACTTTGAAAAATGTCATGAAGAATAACTACTATATTAATAGTGCAGAGACTATATGCCTCAGTTACAGAGGCATAGATAATGTGTATGACACCAAGCTGAATAGTGCACTTGATGTGCTTGAGGGAACATATGCCATCCTTCATATGCCAAACTTCCTTCTTTCAACTTATGCCCATTAACTTTCATCCTCGCACCACCCACCACTGCAAAGAGTCTGGCTCCATCTCCATACATGTGAGGAACTGCTATTAAGTCTTCTGTGGCCTCTTCTCTAGACTAAACAAACCCTAGACCCTCAGCCTCTCTACATAGGAAAAGTGCTATAGCCCAGCCACCCTGGAGGCACTCCCTTGGATTTAACAGTTTATTAATGTCTTTTCTGTATGAGGAGATGAAACACTAGAGACAGTAACATTTTTGTCTGCCAAGTGCTGACTAAAAGGTAGGGGGTATAATCACTTGCCTGGACCTGTTGGTCCTGTGGTCTTGTTTATGAAGCCCCAGATGTTGTTGGCCATCTCTGCCGCTGGGTCTCATTCAGCTTGCTGCCCCAGACCCCCTCTGGGATCTGATATGTCCCCCAGCTTGTAAGACCCCACCCTTTATTAGAACAAAACAGTTCCAGTTGGAAAAGACCTACATGGATCATCTAGTCCAACTGCCTGCCTTCTTCAGGGCTGACCAAAGTTAAAGAATATTACTGAGGACACTGACCAAAGAAGTTCATGCATGGAGTATCAACTACATCTTCTAGAAAGCTGTTCTGGAAGCTCAGATTTTGACCACCCTCTCAGTAAAAAAACCCACCTGTTTCATAATACCAAGTCTCAACCTCCCCGATGCCTTTTTGAGCAATTCCCACATGTCCTGCTGCTAGATACCTGGGAGATCAGCACATCCCTCCCCACTTCCCCTCCTCTGGAAGCTGTGGACAGCAATGAGGTTACCCCTCAGTCCTTTTCTCCAAACTAGACAAATCCTGTGGCCTGGGTTTGTTACTTGATTCCCAGGGACAGGATCTTGCTCTTTATTGGATTTCACGAAGTTCCAGCTGGCCCATTTCTCTACACTGTCAAGGTCTCTTACTATGGCTGTGATGTGCTCCAGCATCACTGCTGCATCCCTCACAATTTGGTGCCATCTGTGAACTTCATGAAACTGCAGAGTGTCATGTTCTCCAGGTCAGATGAAGATGTTAAACAGGATAAGTCACAGTGCTGACCCCTGCTATACTCTTTTTGTCACCAGCCTCCAGGCAGACCATGACCCATTAGCCACCACAGTCTTTACCTGTCTAGTTGTCTTCCCATCTGGCCGCAATGTACCAAGTTAAATACAAGAAAAAGGGTGAAAAGTCTTGCTAAAGATTAAATGACATTCAGTACTCTCTCGTTATACACATTTTTGTGCCTGCAGGCAATCGGGCTGTATTTTTATGTTCCTTAAAAATTGGTGTTACTTTGCCAGAGCAAAGTAATCGAGAGATGTTTTCAAAATAGATTTGAGTTTTTCACAATGTTTCATTTGAAAATACATCGAATTGGAACTTGTTAATTGCTTATTGAAAGACAGTATAATAAAATGAAACTCTGGCTACACTTAACGAAACAGTCCAGAAGAATATTTTTTTTTTGATTCATAGTAATACTTACAAGACTCATTGCAGACTACCAGGTTTTTTTGCAAATGACTAAGGATGCAAATGCAATTAACCATCAAGGTTGCCTCCACACAAAATATACTGTGCTCATTTATTTTGACAAGTAAGATTTTATTTTAATTACTTACAATATAGTTGTAAATTGTGGTAATAAATCAGGGATGTGCATCTCACTAAAGCAAAACTTCAAAGTAGTATCAGCTTTCACTGCAACTTTATTCTATTAAATAAAGAAGTTAAACAACTGGATTACAAATAAATGAAATGGGAGTTCATAAGTGCCGCAGAGAAGGAAGGTCACACTGAGTTTTTGGGTGATTTCAAAGTCAGGGAAACAAGTGACAGTATGCAGAATATGTACAAAGAAGGCTAAAGAGGATAAACACCTTGCCACAATGGCCTGTCAGACCCCAGGATGGAAAGGGAATGACAGCCCTTTGTGTCACAGGGTGAGAGACATGCTTGCTGGCCTTCCCTATGGACTCACAGAAGGAACAGGTAGTTGTGGGGACAACAGATGACATTTTGTCATATGACATAGCAGATGCTCAGCATCCTGCTTGCACATCTCTGCATGTCTGATCTTCCTTTATAGAAAAAAACAATCCATCACATGTCACATTTGGGCCCTGATAAATCTTGCCTAAAATATTTACCTGGATCCAAGTCTGGCCATAGCACCCCTGCCAGGCACTGGGAAACAGTTCCAGGTATAGCATAAAAAAACTCTCCTTCCACAGCACTCCATGTCCATGACATATTTTGAGTTACTTGATAGTTTCAAGAGTGATAAAAACCATTCGCAGATCTAGAATTTAGGGCCTGAAACGCTCTTTTAGAGGATATCTGTGATTCCTGCAATGCATTATTAAAAAAAAACAAAACAAAACAAAAAAAAAAAAATCTGTGTTTAGAAATCAACTCTATAAGAGGTGGAAAGGAAGAATAACAAACAAAAAAAGAAATTGTAGATTTTAGTCACCATTAAAGGAATGGGATAGATAAATTCTAATTCAATAGGTACAAATCCTATGAATCAGGTTAACATTTAGGTTAATTCTGTTTGATTTTGTAATTTACCTTGGTAAGTCAAACTGATGAAACATGGATTGGTTAATTTATCTGACTTTATCTTATCTTACGTGAATACATTTCTTTACATGTATAAAATGACTTAAGTTAATTGACTTAAGTGAATTAATATATCTGTGACTATCACACTAAAAAAAACCAATTTTCTTGACTTTCTCTTGACCTGTTGTGGTGGCTTGACCCTGGCTTGAGGCCAAAAGGCCCACCAAAGTCACACTATCACTCCACTTTCAGCTGGATGGGGAGAAAATATATATTGAGAGGCTTAGGAGTCGAGATAAGGACAGGGGTAGATCACTCTGCAATTAGCAATATGGGCAAAACAGACTCAACACAGAATAAAGGAAAGAAAACTCTCTAATGGTACGGGGAGGGGCAAGGAATGGTGGAATGGGAGTTTCGGTCAGTTCCTCACAAGCTGTTTTCCTTCTTAGTGTGTGTGTGGTGGGCATTCCTCACACTCTTCCTCTGCTCCAGTGTAGGGTACCACCCACGGGAGACAGTCCTCCACAAATTTCTCCAATGTGAGTCCTTTCCCACGTGGCTTCAGCTTTTCACCAGCTGCCTCAGCACGGGTCATTTCTATGGGGTGTGGTCATAAATCATAGAATGTCTCTCAGGCCCGAACTGCTCCAGCCTGGTCCTCCAGAGAGTCACAAGCCACACCACTCCACACCCCCCCCCACACACACACACTCCCCCCGGCCCCTCCAGAGTGAGTCTCTCTCTCTTACTCATCTCTGTGTCTCTATCTCTCTCCATGGGGTGCAAGTGCTGGCAGAGGCTTGCTCTGATGCAGGTCACAGCATCTCCTATATGTCTCCATCTACTCCAGTGTGGGGTCTCTCCACAGGCTGCAGGTGGGGTCTCGGCCTTTTCCATGGGCTGCAGGGGGACACCCACTCCACCAGGGTCTTCTCCACAGGCTGCTGGGGAATCTCTCACTCTGGCACCGCGGCTCTTCCCCCAACAACATTTTCTGGCCTTGGTGCCTGCACAGTTTCTTACATCTTCTCACTCCCTTCTCTGGTGGCAAACAGTAGCTACTTGCATTTTTTTCTCTTAAGTGTGGCTCACAGAGACACCATGACCATCGCTGATGGACTTGACCTTGATCAACAATGACTCTGGCCTTCAGTCGGCTGGTGTTTACTCTGTTGGGCCTGCAGAGAGCTTCTAGGGACTTCTTGCAGAAGCCACCACTGCAGCCCCCCCTTCACCAGAATCCAGCCACACAAAACTACATCACGTATAATACTCACAAAAATATACTTCATACCTGACCAATAGAGAGAAAGCAGAGAAGCTTTTGAGGTTTTGCCCCTTTGCCACACCACAAGCAACAGATAAGTAGCAACCAAGATATGGGCTGCCAATAAACCAGATGTTTCTCATTTTTTTCTTATTCTCATTATCTCATCTGGGTCTAAAACACATTAAAGGAGTTGAACTGCAAATGAACATTCTTTGACTGGTAGACTCTTCTCATAGACAAACATAGGCAAAAAAAAAAATCTGTCCTGGGGAGAAGGCAGGCACAGTGAAGACTCAGTGAAGTAGTAGGATTTAGCTAAGGCAACCAAGAGTGCGGACACTGAAAAGCATATGATTGCTGAGGTACTGATCTCAGATAACATTGAATAACAGTAACTGCATTTAGAAGGAAGAGTTGGTATAAAGGAAAGGAAATGGTATACAGCAAAAATTGAAAGCTTAAGAAAAAGGGGGTTGATGTCATTATTGCAATAACTGAGTATGGACTTTTGCTACAAATGAAACAACAGTGGAAAGAGTTCCCTCAGTATAATGTAAATCTAAGTAGTCCTGGCCCTGGAAGCCTGCCACCATAAAAGAACAGACTGAATTGGGGAGTAAACCCTGTATAAGCACTTCTCTGAAATGTTCATAAAGTCCAAACTAGGAACTGCTGATTATGTGTATACCACTATATAGATGAGACAAAGGAATGAGTCAAAATGCTCCTAATTGTCTGAATCGTTCAGCTGGTGGCTTAATCCTTAGTTCTGTTTTGAACTGATTTGAATAACCGTTTCCCTGTAAAGCTCACTAGGGCGATGTCTGGTCTAGTGTCGTGGATGTAAGCCAACCAAACAAAACACGGCTAGATTTTGGGTGCAGGGATTGATAAACTTATATCTCTTGCATTCAGTAATGCAGGAGAACAAACATTACCATTATTTTTTCTACATAAATGCTTACTATATTAATCATATTATAATGCTTATAATAAGTATGAAGGGGATCCAGACTTTTGAGACTCTCAAAACATTAACTCCTAAATAAATTTCAAATATTATATTTTAGCTAATGAGCTCTCAACAAGAGCAAAGCTCAGCTCCATATGTGACTGCTGTGAATCCAGACATAAGCACATAATAATGATGTAACTGATGACAATTTATGAGTATTTTGTAACACCATTAATAACCATAAGCAGAAGGCAGAAAGTGACAAGTGGACAAAAGAAGTTCAGAAAAAATGTGTGCAAGAAGCAAGATCTTTGAGAGAAAATAGTGAATATATCTGATAAAAACAAAGCAATCTTCCAGAGTGAGTACTGACAGTGTGACTGATAGAAACAGAATTATCCTGCAGAATAAGCAAAACCATATCAAGCTCTGATTCCCAAAATAATATACCAAGACCAAATAAGATCATCCCTTTCTCTTTGGGAGTGGGGACAGGAGAGTATAAGGAATCATCATTGAGACAGTAAAAGCAGTGAATAAAGAAGGCATCTCAGCCACAGCTCCAGTTTCCCTATCAAAAAGCATGACAACCTTGATCTCGGTGACTAGGAATGATAATGGACCACAGCCACCAGTGCTAACTGAAAACAAGCTCCATGGTACTGTATACTTATGCTTAGTTTAGAAGAGGTTTGTGAAGTACTAACTGTTTTGTGCTAATAATGCTGATAATGATTAAGTAGTGCATGATAATGTATACTGATGAGTATCAATCCTGTAAAGCACTGCTTTCAAATGTGATACAACCTAATTTATCCATCCTTTAAACTCTGCCCTCAGAACAATCTTCACTTCACTAACTAGTGCATAAATCTATATACTTAGCTGCAACAAAATCTACTGACCTTTGTTTGTCTTCACTAAGTACTCTGGTGGTCAGTGGAAGAAATTTATCACTACTATGCAACCTTTACTAAAACAGCACATAGCAATGTGGTTTCTGATCCATTCATCATCTGTACACATGCTGGTCTCACAGTCTATAAACAGTTTGCATGATAATACCTTATTTGCCATCCAATGCCATGCTAAACTTTTGATCATTTAGGCAATTATCCATTTTAAAGAGCAACCTATAATCTGTGGAGGGTTAACACTTTCAGACTGACATCACAAACCTTGTTGAGAGGGTTATTTTAATATGGCATAGAAAGTGAGGTACAGCTACAAGTAGAAACATTCTTCTATTTCTTCCTCTACCAGCAATATACTTTAATACAATCTCAGTACTATTTAGGCTTTTTGCTATTTATTCCTACGTGTTGCTATCCAGAGCATCTTTTTATATGCAGTTTCTACCTTGACAGGTCTACCTCACTATATTCTGAACTTTAGAGTACCTTTACGCACCTTGTCTATTAGAAGACTTACTTTTATTTTTCAGGAAGTAATTTTTGTCTTTCATTTACAATGCATTTCAGTGTATCACTTTATTGCTTTGTCAAAGGTTAAAGGAAATAAAATATTTTAATAAAATGCATGCTATTAGGCATAAAAGAAATGTATTTACAAATGTGAAGATCTGCCAAGACCATATTGGTTGGGATTTTTTTAGTATCTGCTGACCTTCATTGTTCAAACAAGGTAACTAATGCTTCTCATCCATGTGTATTTACTTAGAAAAGACATAGAAATATGAAATAAAATTGGTACGACAATGTGATAACCAGATTGGAATTTAATTGCAATAAAAGCTTTCCTCTATTCATAGAAATATTATTAAAATGTAAGTGCATATCTGTCAGAACATTATGTTCCTTCACTTGGAGCTAAAATGCTGTTTTATAGTTAGAAGTAGTGTGCAGTACATTTGATTTATGTTTTTGGCAATTATGGCGCAAAAATTAATATCATGACAGCAAGGATACTAAGTTTGTATAGAACTTTGTGAAGGAAATATGAAGAGCTTCATAAGTTTCTAAAATACAAGAACTCTGGTTCTTAAAAAAAACCAAAATCAAAACACAACACCAAACACCTTGTAAATCAAATTGATTTAATAAAGATGATGTATTACAAGTTTTTTTCTTTGGCCTTTCTTTTGTGTTTATTCTGCTATAATATGATATGTCTTGATTGAAATTTACCAGACTGCCTGTTAAGGAGCTGTTGAATCAGAACTATTAGCTGGACAGAAATCCTACCTGAGACATAAAGCAAAAAACCTAGAATTTTGAAAGTTCTTAAACTCTTGAAGACAATCACCAACATCCTCTCTTTTCTGGGTATGTTGTGAAAAGACAGACTACCCAATTAATTTTGTACATTTCAGTGCCTTTACTATAGAGACATTTCAAACTTTGAAATTATTAATGATAGAAAGACTAGTGGTTTATGTCAGCAAAACCTCACAATATTGCCATAGTATTTCAGAGCTATTGTTTGACTTGTCCATTTATTCATGTGACTATGTGATCCCAGGTTCCTGTGGGGAAAAAGAAATATAGTTTATGTTTTCAAACCAGCCACTGCATGCTGTGACCAACACACAATAAATACCATAAGAATTACATACTCATTATCAGGGTAGCCTTGCAAGAAATTTGTTTCTTTTAAGATTTAAAAGTATCAGATAATTAAAACTGTTTAGCTATTAAGATTTTAAAGCTCTGCTAAACAGGAATTACAGCATTATACCAGGTGTCATTGAAATCCATACATTTTTAATACCCACTTAATTGAAAGAAATATTAGAGGTCTTTTAAATGCTAGCCATCTTTTAAAATGTTTTTACAGTTGATTTGTTTTGGGTTTATTTCTGTCTTGTAGTAAGCCTTTTTTTATGTGATATGAGCATAACATTAAGAGAATTTATTGTGATTGCAATTTAGATGGAGGATCAAGAAGGCCTGTGTTTGCTTATGAGTATCTTTAGATCCCTATATTAATTTGAGATAGTTATCACAGAATCATAGAACGCTTTAGGTTGGAAGGGACCTCAAAGATCACTTGTTCTCCTCCCCCGGCCATGGGCAGAGACAACTTCCACTAGACTGGGTTGCCTAAAGCCCCATCCAACCTGACCTTGAACACTTCCAATGATCATACAACCTATTAAGAGGAGAATAACAAACTCTAGTGTTGCACTGTTACTGAGTAAGAGTAAACTGCTGTGACTGGAGTATTCAAATTGATTTGAGACACAGGACAAATCTCAAAACTCAAAGCAAACATTTACTTAGGTTCATCTAGTTGTTAAGCCCATTTGCTAATAACTAAGAATCAAGTATTAATCAAATATAGGTCAAACCTTGTAAAATTAGGTATATGTAGGAATACCATGAGTCTTTTTGTCTCCTGTCATTAGAGGTGTTGATGGATCTTGGCTTTTGAGATTGAGACGAACAAGCATGAGAACTCTGACAAGAGAAGCTGGAAGCAAAGGAGGTATTTTCTGTATTTACCAACTTATATACATGGCTAGTGGTAATACTCACTTTTTGCATCAATCAAGACCAGTCTGATCCAGTGGATTCATTCCTCTACTCACTGCTAGTATTGGCCTGTTCTGGCTTGCCAGAGGTTCTGACCATTCTGACTTTTCCAAATAGATCTTATCTGTTTTCATAATGCATAACTTTCAATCATATTCAGATAAACATATTTTTTTGGGAAATATGAAACATGTTTCATTTGAGAATTTCAGATTAAAGAAAATATTAATTTTCATACAAGAAAAGAACTGAAAGCGTGTATTACTTTATATTTTGTAGCTTGGCTAAATTAAAGGCAGATTCTAAAGTGCATTTTTTTTCTACTCAAATTCCAGGTTTCAAAAAAGAATGAGAATTGTGTGTGTTTATTATATGTGTGTGCATGTATATTTATGTTTGGTTTGTTATTATTTAATATGTTTTGTTCTGCTTAAGTCAATGTATGAATCAATAATATGTTTTTATAAACATTAGGTTGAGAACATTTTAAATTTTTAAGACTTTTTTTTAAAGCCATTATATATTTACAATTATTTTCATATTCTATCATCCAATGTGTCATATTTTCCAAACTAAAATAGGGTTTTTTTTCGGAATTTGAAAATTGTTTTTTCACACCACTCTCACAGGCCATGTATGTTAGGTTTATATAACAATAATAATTGTTTAGTGTAACTTGCACATTTTTCTCATGATTTTGTGACCTATGATAACTTTCCCTCCTATGTTTCTTTTTCTCTCCAAAACTTATTACTTTCAGAAAAAGTAAAAACATCAATAAAAATGCCCAAATACAAAATAGAAAAAAGAAAAATTTACAAAAGTAAGAACTAGGATTTAATGTTTGGAAAAATGTATGAGAGATAGCAAAGGAAAATCTGTTGTAACTAACATTAAAAGGGAATTATTTTTAAAATTATAATAGATGAAATATTATCCTACATCTAACATTACTCCACTGCTAGATGCATATGCTAGCATAGTCAATTAAAGAAATGGAGTTACTTATGTTTAGAAAAAAAATATCCAACAGTCAAGTAATATTATGCAATAATGAGGAAGCATTTTCTTTTCCTTATGTAACTTCGGAGAATCTCAAAGCACAGTTATGGAGTACAGATATTTCTGTGCTGTAAGTTCACTCAAATTAGCATCCAAGACTTTTACAAAAACTTGACAAAGAGTAAAAGAACTTATGGTCCTTTTTTTCAGACATGTTTCAACACTGGAAAATTCCAGTAAGTTACATTTATGACAATATTAAAAAAACATAAACAAGATGACCTGAATAGACCTCATATACAACAGGGGACAGAGATGTTAGTATAATTAATGAAATTCCAAATGCAGCTAAGCAAGGTGGATCTACTGAAGTAATCTGCTACTCTTTCTTTTTTGCTAAGTTTAGTAATGTTTGCATAATTTATTGAGATGGTTTGGCCCTGGCTAGAGGCCAAATGCCCACCAAAGCCACCCTATCACTCCCCCTTGCAGACGAAAAGGGGAGAAAATATATATCAGGAGGCTTAGGACTTGAGATAAGGACAGAGGGATCACTTTCCAATTAGTTCAATGGGCAAAACAGACTCAGCACAGAATAAAAGAAAGAAAAGTGATTTATTACTACTACAACTACACACCCAGTGAAACCAGAGTCAGGTAATGAGAAGTGAGGCCAGGTCTTAAAGCACCTTCCCCCCGCCCCTCCCTTCTTAGCAGACTTAAACTTCATTCATGATTTTACTCCTTTCTTCCTCCCCCAACATGGCGCAGGGAGGGGCAGGGAATGGGGGAATAAAGTTTCTGTCAGTTCCTTACAAGCTACTGTCTCTCCACATCTTAACACCTCTACTTCCCCCACCCTCCTTCCCCTCTTAGCAGACTTTACTTTAGTTATAATTTTGCTCCCTTCTTCCCCCCATATCGTGGCACGGGAGGGGCAGGGAATGGGGAGTAGTCTTCCTTCTTAGTCGGGGTGGGGGGTCATTCCACACTCACACCCTTCACCTGCTGCACCGTGGGGTCCCACCCACGGGAGACAGTCCTACACGAACTTCTCCAGCATGAGTCCTTTCTATCGGGGAGTCATCTCCTCACCAATTGCCTCAGCACGGCGCCCTTCCATGGGGTGCTGACTTTCGGTCTCAGGCTCCTCCAGCCTGGTCTCCCACAGAATCGCAAGTCCCCCAGCAAACCTGCTGTGTCATGGGTTGGTCTCTCCACAGGCTGTAGATGGGATCTTTGCTCCCTGTCCTTATCCATGGGCTGCGAGGGGACACCTGCTCCAACATGGTCTTCTCCAAGGGCTACAGGGGAATCTCTCTCTCTGGCACCTGGAGCGCCTCATTCTTCCCCCCTCCTTCTTCTTCCCTGGCCTTGGTGTCTGCACAGCTTCTTACATCTTCTCACTCCCTTCTCAGGTGGCAAAATGCACCTGCCTGCAGGTTTTTTTCTCCTAAATGTGAGTCACAGAGGCACTGTGACCATCACCGATTGGCTTGGCCTTAGTCAGCAGCACCTCTGGCCTTGAATCAGCCGATGTTTACTTTCTGGGGCCTGCAGAGAGCTTCTACCTGCTGCTTGCAGAAGGCATCTCGGCAGCCCCCTCTTCTCTACCAACACTCAGCTACACAAAACTGTGACATTTGTTTAGACTACTGTCACACATTCTATTCCACATTATAATATATTTCAATTAAGAGACTTAAATAGTGCAAAATGAAATAGTAAATATTAGATACAATTAAAACCATGAAGCCTGAAAATGCAGCTGATAACAGAACATTGAAATTCATTTAATTATAATTTCAGCTACTCAGGAATTAGTTTTGGCCTCTTGGGAATATTTTTTTGTTTGTTTATTTTCAGACTCTTGAAAGAATATCATTGACGAGGTCTGTAGACAACCAAGTATTAAGGATAGCAATAAATAACAGGAAAAGAATTGGCTAATTTGATATGTATTTTTAAAGCAAACAAAATTATGCCTTCGTAAATGCAGAATATAGGTCACACTTTCCTTATGGAGGCGCTTTATCTTCAGAATCAGTGATATGACTTCTCAGTGTGGTATTATTACCTTAAAGGGAGCATCTTACCAGGCAGCTGTCTATGTGGGTTCATGTATGTTCATAACATTACTTTATGTCCTGTGGTAGTCCTCTTCAATTTCAGGTGTAGCTGCAGAAGAGACTTGTGTATTATCTACTAATCCATCATAGACATCTTGTATTTGTCATGGTGTCAAACAGCATTATATATTTCTGTTGAGGTAACTAGTTCCTTCTCAGCCTAAGGCAACATTATTGTATTGGTTTTCATGGAATATAATGGGTGCTTAAAGACCTGGACAATGCACATAATGCTGTAAGTAAACCAGTGGTTAGCACATTTGTTTGAAGACCTGAACTCAGCCTGAGAAAACATAGAATGACAAGTAGTCCAACAGAACTGAGTGGTTTTACTCAGTGTCATGAGTAAAGTTTCAAGATTTCCTCCTTATAAAAGAAAAATATAGGTATTTATTTTGTTTTTCTCGACAGAACATAAACTGAAAATAAACGTTCTGATAAACTGATAGGGTTATCTCTAGTACTCTTTTGATGAGTCAGAGTTAATCAGAAGTGACTGTCGAAATAGAAGTTAGTTAATGTCAGAAGGACAGAATCTTTAATAAACTTAGGAACACAGTGGCAAAACATTTTCACCCAAGAAAAGGCTAAACTAGATCGTGATCACTGCTGACAAGTGTGAAATTCAAATTACACCTTTTTGAAATGTTAGTTATAAAGGCATGAAATTGCATCCTTGTTTTGCAATCGGCTGGGTGCTGTACAGGAAGAGTCTAATTCATCACAAAATATTTTCCTTGCATAACTGCCCTTTTATAGATTGTTCCAAATTTATCCAGTTGCAACTCGAACAAGCAGCTAGAAACAAAATTGAGAAAATAATGACTAATTTATAATAGGTTCTGATATTATTTTTTTGCCTTTGCTCTTGCAAATTATGGTAGGAGTACATAGACACTGATTTAACCATCTGTCATTGTGCCAGAATAGTACAGTTTCTAGTCAGTGGAGAAAAATATGAATGCTGTTTTAAATTTCTTTTGAAAAGAAAATGCTTATTGTTGCTTGGAAATTAGAAATAGTCAAGTGGATCAGGGAATTATGGGCTCAGCCATAGGTAAATTCCCTTTTGTTCCTTGGTACGAACTAGCCAAAAAAAAATGATAGGAAGATTATGTTCCTTGTCTTGAATATGTTTCTTTTATTGTCTTCAAAAGGGGTTTAGTCTTCCTAGCCAGCTGCTGGAGCCCATCCCAGTGCACCCAGAGATCCTGGATCTTTATTCCAGCCGGAGACAATTGGCTGTTGCTTTCCTCTTTTCATGTTCAATGAGTAGCAAAGTTTTAGTTAATATAAATTGAATAGTTTATTCAATGTAGTTTTAAATATTAAGAATAGTTTTCCCAACAGTATTACTCTTACTTAGAAAATGAGTCAATAACTAAGTACCAGCCATTTGTGGCCCAATTTAATCAAAGGAAGAACAATGAAGTGAAAAGATTAATGTTCTGTTATCTCCTAATAATTTTTGCTATTCATAAAACATTTAAAATAGAAATTTTGGTCTATGTTTAAATAAATAATTAAATAGCACATTTCTGTCAATTAAACTGCAGAAATTAGGACTGTCTCATTTTTTTCAATTTAATGAATATTCACTTAAGAAACTATATCGTTCAAACCTAATAATTATTTAAATTCTGTATTTTAAGCAATTAAGTGTTTAGTAGTTCTCACATATTGTACAGTTTGTACACTTATATATGACAGAGCTTAGTTGCCAATAAAAATATGATTACAAGTGTATCTTTTCAAGGTGTGTTAAAAGAAATATGTTATAGAAAGTATAAACTTTTAAACTAGCTAGGACCTCAAATATAATTGAGGGTTTGTGCAAATTATAGTTGTTTAGATCTATGTGCTATGTGAGATGTTTTAAGATTTTTAACAACATTTTGCCATATCTTCACACAGTAATTGAAACACTACTAGATTTAAAAAAAAAAAAAGAAAAGGTTTTCAAACCTTGCCAAAACTTGTGTACTTTTTCTAGCAATATAGATAAGAAAATTTACTTGCTTTGATCTCTTTTAAGCTGTAGTGTTCTATTTTGCTTTCTGATTTCTTTCCACTTAGGAAACAGTTCAAGAAGTATTTAGCTAGTGGACTTGTTACATTTCAACTGAGTTGACAACTTTGATTTTTTTTTTTCTTTCAGTGAAAAGACTCAACAATAAATGTTCCAAGGAACATTATTGTTCTTCTACATTATTCTTGTTATCAAAAGACTGCTTTTTTCCTCACATTTGTAATAGTTCAAGAAGAACCCATGCAGGAATTATCACATATTTATACACTCTGCATTAGATCACAGTCCTCATATCTATCCTTTTGCTGTGTAGTTCCCCCCAATAAGGCCATTCAAAACTAAACAGTAGTCTAGCTTCATATCAAACTTATTTAAGAAAAAAATGCAAAGTTTATATTAAGTAGGACGTTTTCAACATTTTTTTTAAAGTTGTGCTATGGTAGCAATGATAATCTTTTCCCCAAGAAATGGAATTCACGTACCTCTTTCTTTAACAAGATGTAAAAATTTTGACAAACTACAGTAAAAAATCAGATAACATTTTTTGTAACATAATGGAATTTGGAGGCATGTCAGGTAGAGTTCTAGAGAGCATTATTAGTCTTGGTCAGCCTGTCATTCATATTAATATAAAAGTAAGTTTCAAGTTTCCAACAAGGTCAAATTGACTACATTGATCATCCTTTATAATTTAAATTGCCATATAAGATGTCACATTTGCTATATCTGGGGTTAATGAACTTACCTTGTTAGTTAGGGTAGTCCATGAAATCTGTCAACAACCACTACTTCTCAGTTAAAGAATTTATGATTTCAGCTATCTGTGCTAAAATTTAAGAAAAATCTAAAGGAACTATTTGAGCCAGGTATTTGGAATAATCATTTAGCAGGATAAGGGAGGATAGTCTATAAGAAATTTTAAATTTTTACTTACAGACATGCAAGTTTAGCATGTCTAAAAATCAGGAAAACTCATCCTTTATTTTCTGCATGGCTCAAGTCTTACTTGGACTTCTTTGGTTACTTACATTTAGAAATTAAAGTCAAAGGCCCACAGTATTTCCACTGTTCTACTTGTCTGGTGAGCTAAGTGTTGTCCTTTGTGAGGACACCTTCAGTAAATTGGATGTAAATGTAACCTATAGGTTGAGTAAGACTGAGTCCTTGGGCACCAGGTAAGTTCATAAGGTATGAACCTTGATGACACATATCTTAGTACTGCAGCACTTAGAAATAAATTACAGTTGTAAGGTATTGTTGTGGGAGAATTTGTACCAGTGGAGGTTTAATTTAGGTGCTCTGATCTTTGTGCCAGCTTTTTTCCTTTTATTTCTTTTTGAACAGTGCTGTGAAGGCTAAAACACCTTCTTTTCATTCAGTTCATGAACTTAACCTGAAAAACTATTATCTTTATCTTTCCCTTTTTCCTGTTTTAAGTCCTTGTATGTTTTTAATCCATGATTTTTATCAATAGCACCTTCTAACCTCTTGATCAAAATATATTAAAGAATTTGTTTAAATAAGTTCATATTAAAAAAAAAGGGGAGAAAGGTAATGGATCATTTAATTATAACCACATCACTTGTGAGTTTTGTAGTATTTTCATAGTATGAAAGCATAATAAACAACTATGACATTCACTGATCTTTTATTTTGTTCTTTAATAGATGTATATGTTATGGACAAAGATTTCTATTCAAATGGATCACCAAATTTGAGTGATACATAATAATAATATATCATAATGACACTTAACCCATACCCTCGGCCTAGTACTCCAGGGAGTTCCATTGAAGCTCAGTCCTTGTGTGTTCTATGTTGTAGGTGTAACTGTCTCTCTCCTTGTATAGTTAAATAATATATGACATCAGCTACTATTTTGTCCATAAGTTGAAATTAGGTAGAGGCAAAAGTAACTGGAATGTCTTACAAAACACTAAAACTATTGGGTTTTCTCTGTGCAGTCTACTACATCATTTAACTGGTAATATAAGCTTCTATTTCAGATCTAATTTCTCAGACTTGTTTACGTATGTCGTGAACTGGAGAACTCCTTTCCTTTTCTGTTAATTTGTTTGGTGCTTGATCAAAAATGAAACCATGGGAAAACATACAGCGACATTTAGAAAGGATCAATACTCAGGTCCTTCCCCAACTACTTTCATTCAGTAAGGAATCCACACTGTGCAACCTAATTCTCCATTTTTGTCTCTTCATACTTGAATATCTTACTTTTATTTTTTTCTCTTTTCCCAGAATTCCACGTGAGGGTAACAGCATAAGACAGAAAGAAAACTAGAATCTTTTTTATTATCTCAGAGAGCCTTGTTCAGAGCACCCAAGCAGTACAGCACTGAGTGAACTTGCCTGTATTTTCTTCTAGATTAGCATATCCAGAATTAAATTAGTAGTTGATTGTTCATGCGAAGCTATGTGCACAAACACAGACTAGACACTTGCTCAATGAGATAATTTCTTTCACTCACATAGGCATCAATACTCTTAAGTTAGACCAGTAGCTCA
Source organism: Porphyrio hochstetteri (assembly GCA_020800305.1). Classification (NCBI taxonomy): domain Eukaryota; kingdom Metazoa; phylum Chordata; class Aves; order Gruiformes; family Rallidae; genus Porphyrio; species Porphyrio hochstetteri. Next base: position 171,958,159 of record CM036905.1, on the reverse strand, counting down.
TTCTCTTCTCCACGTAAAGGAAAGGGCCAAAATGTGCATGTAGAATTAATTGCCAATGTGTTTCAATTTTCAGGATTGAATGCTTGCTGGCAAAGAAAGCAAAAAGAATGTTATAGGCAAAGCCAAGCAATGATCACTCATGGGGGATGAGGACAAAAATAATCTTGCCACATATTCCCAGTAGTGTCTAGCAAAAATTACTTTATTAAACAGATAAGCAAACTATATATTTAGAAATCATGGACAGAGAATGTACTCATGGTCTATTTTTAATGTTTACTTCTTTACAAATCAAAATTCCCCTTTCTAATTCCTTGCTGCTGAAGATGAAAATTCACATAAATTTGAACAGAATACTTCAAATTATATTTGTTCTCCTGGTTTTCTTAAGGCAAGTTGAAGTGTTAAACAGATTTCTAGGTCAAAAACAATGGATTTTTTTATTCATTAAGCAATTTAGTCTAATACTTAGTAGAAGTGGATTCAATTCCGAACTCTGTTATAAACTCCTTGTATTACACTGACCTAGACACATAAAGCAAATTTTTCAAAGCTAATTGAGCATGTAAAGACACAGATAGACATGAGTGGTATTTCAATAAATGCCTGATATATTTAGCTGCTTTGTGCCATAAGCTTATTTACTATTTTAGACAGGAAGGTATCTAAAAATCTGACCCCTTACTACCTCATACCCTTCTATGGTCCCAGCTTAACTGCCTGTGAGTGTGTACAATAAGTAGATATTTTACAATTAGGTAGGGAAATAAATGCATTAAGAACTTGAAGGTCCTCAGTATATGGTATTGGGAGATGGATAATTTGCCTTACCAACTAATTTCAGTCATAACTCGCATCAGAACATTACATGCAAATTTTATTGTTTCAATCTGCAGCCACAAAATGCCATCAGTTAGGAGAAGGGAGCATGAGCAATACGATGTATTTTTATTTTCTGATACCAACATGCTTGAATGACTGTAACTTTACTTCTCCCTGTTCTTCCAGAATGTTTAGATATTTTCATTGGACACACTCATAGCCAAATGTATTTATTTTAGTGAAGAAAAACATATCACTAGTGCACAAGAGTGAGAAGTATTAGAATGTGTCTCATACTTTGAAGGACTCTGTCAGTTTCTAGAGCTGACATCACTTGTCCTGCTCACTCCTTTTTAACCTTTTTTTTAACTTTTGTTGCAAGTCAGAGCATGGGAATGAGGATATTGTCCAGATGCTTCTTGTACTCAGTCAAGCTCGGTTCTGTGACTACTTCCCTGGGGAGCCTGTTCCAGTGTCCAATCACCCTCTCAGGAAAGAACCTCTTGCTAAAATCCAACCTAAACCACCCCTGTTTTAGCATCATACTGTTCCCTTCGGCTCTATCACTGGTCACCAAAGAGAGGAGATTCATGCCTGCCCCTTTGGTCCCCCTTGTCAGGAAGCCATAGACCATGATGAGGTCTCTCCTTAGCCTCCTTTTCTCCAGGCTGAACACACCAAGAGAATTCAGCTTCTTCTCATAATATTTCCCCTCCAGACCCTTCACCATCCTTCTTGCCCTCCTCTGGACACTCGCTAATATTTTTGTGTCCCTCTTGTACTGTGGCACCCAAAACTGCATACAGTACTCAAGGTGAGGCCGCCCCAGTACAGTGTAGAGGGGGAATTTATATTATATTATATTATATTATATTATATTATATTATATTATATTATATTATATTATTATATTACATTATATTAACATTGCATTACATTATTATACTATATTATAGTATAATTATATTTTTATTTTCTGCTCTTCAGGTTAAGGAATAATAAAGAATTAATAAAGTTGTATTAAAATGATAGAGCTAGCATATGATTGATTGCTCTTACTGTCAGGGGATTTTATCTGTTGTTGTCAGTGGTTTAGTACATTGTATAAATGGACCATGCAACTATTGTTCCAATCACATTCACCTAGATATTTAGCTTGGTTTCATACTTCATCTCCCATGTAAAGGTGTTTATATCAATGAATCTATACCAGAGACTGTAATTCTTTAGTTTGCATGTACAGACTAGAATACTGCTTCATCATTTTCTTTACCATATTCAGCACAGAGGTGTGGACTTAGTACAATGGTATGTACTAATTATCATCATCTTCCAGAAAGAAACATAACAAAAATTTCTTATATCTCTGAAAGAATTCAGCACAAAGAAAGAATCTGTTTTGAATATATGAGGATGAATATCAAGCTCATAATACATTAAAATGTGACATACAAGCTACCACTTTATGTCAACAGTTTTATAGACACATATCACATGAAATGTATATTATTGTCTCCTTACACTCAAAAACTTGAACAGTACTGATGCCAGATTGAAACTATTCAATTTCTACTTCTGTCTTTTTTCAAACCCTGCTTCAAGTGCAGAGTCCTGGTTTAGCTTTTATTTGATTATCTGAGATGGGATTCAGTTCAACAGAGGGGTGCCTAAATGTAGATGTCTTCTTGCAGGGACAGGATTCAATTACTTCTAAATAGGCATGTAGTGTCATTCAGACTGTGAAATAGCTTTCTGTGGACTCCAGCTGACAAGGTAGAAGAGTACTCTCTTCCCCTAAATACTAAGTCATATCTGCCAAGCACGTATAAATGCTGGGACACCTGAAAACATAGACTGAAATGGATTAAATGTCCTTAAACAACTATATTGTGCTATATGTGAGTAACCGTTTGTGTATGCAAACTAAATCACCCATGGAGTAGTCTTCCTGAACTCTTGTGTTCCTCTCTGGAAAAGTGCAGCTCTATAACTGTTGTTTCTGGCAATCTGTTCATAGTCTATGAACTACATGGTCATGTCTCAGATATCCTAGAGCATTTCATATAACAATGCATGTTTTTGCATGTGCAGTTCTTTGCATTTATTGCTTATACTTGCATTTTATTTCTTATAAATTTTTGAACTGTTTAATCTGACTGTGTATCATATTGTTATGTATAGCTGTAGATTCTTTTTAAATCTGACTGATTTTTACCTGTCTCACTTCAAATAAAGAAGACTGCCTTACTTAATATGGGCAAGGGGGGTGAATTCAACAGCACTGCCATTCTGTGTTCTGGTTCCATTTAAATTAAGTAACATCTTCAATTCATATGGGTTAACAACTCTTTGATTTTACTATAAATTTTAATCAGGAATAAGATTTCCTAGGTTTGATAAAAAAACATATCAACTGAGGACAAAATTACTCTTCTAATCTATCTGTCATCCAGCCACAAAGGAAAGAATACATAAGTCTTCTCCTAAAAAAAACCCCAAATGAACGAAAAAACCCAATGAAACCCAAACAAACAAAACCCCCAAGAAAAGTAAAAGTAAACTACCTGCTCCTCTACCTTGATAAACCACCAGCTATATTGGCAAGCCGGTGTGGAAACTCTGATGGATATTTTTTCATTTATCTTATTAAGGGAAGTGTTTTGTATGACAGCTAGATAGTATAATATTTAAATAATTAATAGCACTTCTTCCTTAAATGTTGTTCAAGATATTATCATGTGTCAAAAGGTTATATTCATGTCCAACACAGTATACTAAATTATGTCACTGTGGCCTTTCTTCAATTCTGCATTCCTCCCTAGAGTATGATATTTCTGATTAATACCTTGTTCAGAATTTCAATAAAATCCATGTATGCATATTTTAAAATGCAGTTACAGATTCTAATGTTTTCCTGAGATTTACTTTTTAATATTTATTCATTTAAAGTATTGTGCGTATTGCATATTATTTTAATTAATCTTTATTGAGTGGTTATGGCTTAGCACACCATGATTGACTTTGTTTTCTTTTTATTTTTTTTTTTTCCCTTTAAGGTAGTTAACTTCCTACTTTAACTATTAAGCAAATTACCCTGAAAGTTATCCATCAGGAACTGCAGATCACATTGATTTGGACTTATTTTAGGCTACATATAATAGTCTATATTTTGATACTCACTTCCAATTCCAACATTTCCATTTGAATTCTTCATGAAATCTTCTACTCTAGACTTTAAGAAAGAATTTTTTTCTTTGGAAGAGTTTATAATACAGGCTGTATTTTATTTTACAAATTCCATAAAGTTAGTGCATGAAATTATAAATTTGAATGGTCACTGCTCTTATGTTGGGTCTAAAGGGATACATTTATCTGAGAAGGTGTACAATCTATCAAAAATCTATCTATATAACTGATTTATTAATATGTATGTGAAGAGATTCTGATGATTCATTGTGTGAAGTAGAAAGATTTAAAATGGAGATACTAACAATATTAAGCAATGGGCATAAGATTCATGAGCCAACCAGATTTCATGAAAATAGGAATTCTTTTCTAAATTACTTGCCCTTAGTAACGTTTATCTAACTGAGAGGCACCTCATTCTTTAGGGTCTCAGTCCACTTATGGGGTTTTTGGAAGAGCAGTAGATAGAAAACTCTTAATCACTGATTAGAGTATCAATAGAGAATCAATATAATCCTTGGAAACCTATCTGTATATGGCATAGCATCACTGAGCAGGTGTATTTTAGAGGCAGGTTGTATCTCATGCTGCTAGACAAAGCCAAAGTGAAGAAAGTCTCTGCTTGCATTCTGAGGTTGCTGAAGCTACTTTTAATGGATAATAAACATCCAAAATCTATTGGTTTGGGCTTTTTTTTTCCAAAGAACTTTTTATAATCACACAGAATAAAACAGAATTACAAGGTTGGAAAATACCTTTAAGATCATCAAGTCCAACCGTTCCCATCCTATGCTAAACCATATCCCTAAGTACCTCATCTACACTTTTTTAAACACATACAGGGAAGACTCAACCCCCTCCCTGGGCAGCCTGTTCCAGGCTCTGACAACTCTTTCAGTAAAAAATTTTTTTCTAACATCTAATCTGAACCTGCCCTGATGCAGCTTTGTGCCATTCCCCCTTGTCCTATCACCTGTTACTCAGCTGAAGAGACCATCACCCACCTCTTTACAACCTCCTTTCAGGTAACTGTAGGTAATGATAATGTCTCCCCTCAGCCTCCTCTTTTCTAGGCTAAACAGCCCCAGCTCCCTCAGACGTTCCTTATATGATTTGCTCTCCAGCCCCTTCACCAGCCTGGTTGCCCTTCTCTGGACTCGCTCCAGGACCTCCATGTCCTTCTTGTGGTGAGGAGCCCAGAACTGGACACAGTACTCAAGGTGTGGCCTCACCAATGCCGAGTACAGGGGCACAATCACTTCCCTAGACCCACTGGCCACACTGTTTTTGATACAAGCCAAGATGCCATTGGCTTTCCTGGCCACATGGGCACATTGCTGACTCATATTCAGTCTGCAGTCAACCAACACCCCCTCGTCCTTCTCTGCCTGACAGCTCTCCAGCCAGTCTCCCCCAAGCCTGTAGCGCTGCATGGGGTTGTTATGTCCCATGTGCAGCACTCTACACTTGGCCTTGTTAAACTTCATCCCATTGGACTCAGCCCATTGGTCCAGTCTGTTCAGATCCCTCTGAAGAGCCTCCCTACCCTCAGGCAGACCAACACTCCCTCCTAGTTTAGTGTCACCTGCAAACTTACTGAGGGAACATTCAATCCCTTCATCAAGGTCATTGATAAAGATGTTGAACAGAACTGGACCCAAGACTGAGCCCTGGGGACCACCACCTTTGGGTCCGGCCATCCAGCCAGTTTTTAACCCAGTTGAGGGTCCACCTGGCCAGGCCAGTGGCAGCCAGTTTCTCAGTCAGAATGCTGTGAGAAACTGTGTCAAAGGCTTTACCAAAGTCCAGGTAGATCACATCCATAGCCTTCCCCTCATCCATTAAGCGGGTTACCTTGTAATAGAAGGCGATCAGGTTCATTTGGCAGGCTCTAACTTTTGTAAACCCATGTTGACTAGGCCTGATCCCCTGGCCATCGTGCATGTGCTGTATGATAGCTCCCTAGATGACCCTCTCCATGATCTTCCCTGGGACTGAGGTCAGACTGACAGGCCTATAGTTCCCTGGATCCTCCTTCCAACCCATCTTGTATATGGGTGTAACATCTGCCAGCCTCCAGTCAACTGGAACTTCCCCAGTCTGCCAGGATTGCTGATAGTTGATGGAAAGGGGTTTGGCTAGCTCATCTGCCAGGTCTCTTATTACCCTCAGGTGGATCCCATCTGGTCCCATTGATTTGTAGGTGTCTAATTGGCCAAGTAGGTCACTAAACACTTCCACCTGAATCATGGGAGCTTTGTTATTCTTCCCCTCCTTGTTAGACAGTTCCGGAGGATGAGTACTCAGGGAATATCCAACTTTACTATTAAAGACTAATAAAGAAGGAATTAAGGACCTCAGCCTTGTCCTCATCCCTTGTCGCTAATGTGCCATCAGCATCCAATAAGGGCTGGAGATTCTCCTTGACCCTCCTTTTACTGTTAATATACCTATAGAAGGACTTTTTATTATCTTTTACAGAACTGGCCAGTCTAAATTCCAGTTCGGCTTTAGCCCTTCTGACTTTCTCCCTACATGATCTCACTAATTTCCTATAATCATCCCAAGACACCTGCCCCTTCTTCCAAAGCTCATATTTTTCCTTCTTTTCCCTTATATCAGCCTGAATCTCTCTACTCAGCCAGGCTGGCTTCCTAGCTCGCCGACCCCTCTTCTGACTGACTGGGACAGCCTGTTCTTGTGCTGCCAAGATTACCTTCTTGAGGAGCAACCAACCCTCTTGGGCTTCTTTGCCCTCAAGGGCTGCCTCCCATGGAATCTTATTGAGCAGCTTTCTCAACAGTCCAAATTCAGCCCTACAGAAGCCTAACGTGGCTGTTTTGCTGTCTCCCTTCCTTACTTCTCCCAGTACTAAGAATTCTATTAGCTCATGATCACTATGCCCCAGGCGTCCTCCAACCTTGACAACCCCCACTAGGCCTTCTGTGTTTACAAACAACAAGTCCAGCAGGGCACTTTCCCTTGTTGGTTCACTCACCATCTGGGTCAGGAAGTTGTCCCTAGGAGTCTGCTAGACTGTTTCCTCCCTTCTGTATTGTACCTCCAGGAGACATCTGGTAAGTTGAAGTCCCCAATAAGGACGAGGGCTGGTGATCGTGAGACTTCACCCAGTTGTTTAGAAAACAACTCATCAGCTTCCTCCTCCTGGTCAGGTGGTCTATAGCAGACTCCCATCACTATATCTCGCTGATTTTGTTCTCCTCTGATTTTCACCCAGAGACACTCGACCCTGTCTTCACCATACTCCAGCTCCAGGCTGTCAAAGCATTCTCTGACATACAGGGCTACCCCACCTCCTCTCCTACCTGGCTTGTCATACCTGTATAGTTCATAACCAGCCATTGCAGCACTCCAGTCATGTGAATTATCCCACCACGTTTCTGTGATGGCAATCACATCATAGTCTCCTTTAGTTACAAGAACTTCTAATTCTTCCTGTTTGTTGCCCATGCTGCATGCATTGGTGTAGAGGTACTTCAGCTGGTCTATTGATCTTGTTACACTCCTAAGGGAAGCCTTGCTTCCCATGTGACAGCTGGATCATTGTGTTTGTGATGACTGATGTAAGAATACCATGTTTTGCCGTTTTGTTGTTGGTGGTTTGTTTGTTTGTGGGTTTTTTTTGTTGTTGTTCTGGTTTGGGGCAGGGTGTGTGGGGCAAATCAGTTTCTTTTTATTTCACCTTTGCTTGTTCTTATAATTATGATCATGTTTGCACGATATGAGCAAACCCTCAAATGCTCAATATGAGTTTGCTTCCACCCCCTAATACTCTGTGTGATTCTGTGTGATTCGCTGCTAATACTGCTTTACTGCAGGACATTCTGCCCATTTGCAGTCCATTATGTTTGCTTTGTCCTTAATTAATCATAAAACTTAAAAGTCAACCATGGCTCTGTATTACAATGGCTTCATAATTAAGGATGATTGTAGATAGTTGCTAGGTGTTTGCTAAGAAACGGATCAAAGGGAACTGTTTACAGGAAGACCTGTATACTAACTGTCCTGGAACACTAAGAACATCTAACGTACACATAGCCAGTTTGGCAGTGAAAACCCAAGTCCAGGAGTCCCTAACTGAACAATCTTCATTATTATATGAAAAACACACACATAAGCAGGTCAAGAAGACCTTTTCCCAGCTGAAGACACAGTGACTGAAGAAGATGAAACAGTAATTATTAGAATTACATATAATTGCTAGCCAACTATTGTAAATTGGAGTATATTACTTTGTAATATTTTTGTGTGAATATAATGAAAGTGCTGTCTTAGTGAGAGATTGATTTGTGGAAATCCACAGAGGACCCAGGACTGAATAAAAGCAGTATCTGCCTTGTGTGTGGGAACTGGATTGTTGCCCACCAGGTGTTGAATCCACTGTTTGGACAATGCTTGCACAACTTTTTTTGCTTGGATCCCTATTATGTGCAGCTACACACAATCTTGTAGCATTGTGCAAATACTTGTGTAACATGCTTAGATGTTGTGACTGCATCAGAGTGTTACGCTGTGCTTATATACTGCTGTTGCTTACACAGGCTTAGTCTATATTTATTTGGATCCAAGGTTAAATTATGCTAATTATTTCCTGATAAATACTCATTAATTTATTGCTGTTGAAAATGTATTTTGGTAACAGAATGAAGGGCTTCTTTTACCCAGATATTTTCCCCCATTCTGACAATGAATTTTTCCTAAACTCTTGAAAACCTGATAAAAACAATATAGATGCTTATTCCTGAAAAAAATATGCTAACTTACTCCACTCTAAGTCTTTTTCCCTGGATTACGTGTGTGGTCATAGTCCAAATTTACTTACGATAAAAATATAGGATAATCATTAAAATACGGTTTGATGTTAAATCATGTGCCAAATAAATAAATAAATAAAAGCAAAAAAAGTAGTTATTTGGGAAAAACTGTGGTCTTTAAGTCCTTATTTTAGCAACAGAAGATTGTATGGTGGAACTATTACCATTATTCTTATATCTCTCTCCCACGTATTTATCTTTTAACACATGTAGGAAGTTGTACCCTTGGGCTGACAAAGCCCCATTAGTAAACTGAGAATGACAGAAAGAACAGGAAGGAGCTAAAGGTTACAGTCAAAGTGTAGCCTTAGAGACCGATTTTTCTCTTTTGCAAACGTGACCATTTAAAAAGAAAATCCAGGTTTCAGCTTCTGTCAAATTCTAAAGCCTTAAGATGCCTTTGATCTGTCTGAATAAATTTTGAAACTAGTTACTACACTTTCAACTTGCTCAAAAACAATGTGATATTGTTTCAAGAGAGATTGTAGACCAGATCCTACAAATATGTTTTACGTATACATTTTTAACTATTTCAATTAAAATTTCAAATATGTAGATTTGGATTATTCCTATCAGTATTAAGTAGAAAAGAACAGCATAGTAGAACTATGAATATACAGAAGTGTAATTGAAATAAAACATACATTTCTTTATGAAACCTATAATTGAGATAATGCTTAATGGCAATTGGAAGCTTTTAAAAGTCATTAGAACCTATCTAATGAGATTGGCTTACTAGTTACTAATTACTAGCTTCATCGAACTAGTTTCTCATGTACCAAATGACAATAAAAACACACCATTTCAGACCATTAAAGACTGAACGTAATTGCCATCGACCTCTTAAAAAGGTGTTAACTGTCTAGAAAAGTTATAGTTGTCAGGCTGGTGCTCTCTTTATATGATTTTTCCATTACCAAATATTTGGGGGTTTTGGTTGGGGTTTTTTTGTTGGTTTGCAGATTTTTTTGTTTGCTTGCTTGTTTTTTTATTTGTTCTGATGTTTTAGTTTAAATTTATAAACATACATTTGGATTTTCAGTATAATTATTGTCTGTCTTTCTTAGACTGTTGACTGCAGAAGTAACATCAAGAGCTTCACAAATAACAAGATTGCTTGGAGGGAAATGAGAGCGAGTACCTTCTTAAGAATGTTCTGGACCAAGTTGAGAAATACTATCCAGATAGTTCGTGACTGCTTGTTTGCTTTGACAGCCTCAGTTACACAGACTGAAGTACCTGGTACAATTCAAGCTGCCATAGAAGGTTTATGTGAGAAGCTTAGCCTCCAGAACAGCATGGGTTATCTAACAGTATGTATACCATGTCATACCTGTATATACCTTGAGGATGTCTCAGATGCCCTAAAGTATGTCAAATAAAACCGAATATTTAGGTATGCACAATTAAATTGAGCCCAGAGTATCTGCGCTCCCACTGGAAGCATGATAGGATTTTATAGACTGACTTTGGCTTTGACAGCATGACCACATCTGCATACATAGCTGAGTAGGGCTATTTTTACTGACTTAGCAATGTCTTGTTCTGTGTTCATCTTACTTGATATCATCCACATAAAAGTTAGGGGTCTATTTTTAATTGGCTGTCTAGGCTTTACAGTTTCTCTGTTGTTGATGGAAAAAGATAGTCAGTTCTTGACTAATTTAGACATATTTATTCAGATGGAATAAATTACTTTGTGAAAGTTCCTATGACTCCTAATATGTGACAAATAAACTATAGATTCAGAAGCTAGTTCACGACTACTTTTTAGGTAAGTAAAGCTGAATGAGATTAATTGAACCACTGATGCATTAAACAAAAAAGAACTATAATAAACATGCAAAGGGATAAGTAAGACCAGAATCATGTTTCCTTCCTTAACATGTTCTAAATCTTCCTAAAAATCTGCCTTCTGAATGCCTATTCATATGTACATATTTCCAAATTTACATTAGAGTTACATTAGAAATTGCTGGATCAACATAACATTAAATTAGTACTGTTCTCTGCAATTTATTATTTTTAGTGCTGATGGGCTTCACAGAATGAAAAAAATCACTGGAGGAAACTTTGGAAGTAAGCTAGTCCAACCCTTCTGCTGAAAGCATGGTGATCCAGGCCAAGTCAAAGAATGAGTATCTTTAGGGTTGGAAACTCCACCACAGCCTCTCTGGCCTTAGTCACCCTTGCAGTAAAAGTTATTTTCTTATATTTATGTGTTATATCCTGTATTTCTATTTGTTTCCAGTTTCTCTTGTCTCATAACTGGACACCACTGAGAAGAGTCTGGCTTGACTTCTGTACTCCTCACCCCCAGATATTTATACACGGTGAACAAACCCAGTTCTCTCACCCTCCTTTCATATGCAGATGGTGTGAGAAGCAGGAAAGACCTTGACTCTGTGTTAGCAATGCTCAGCAGTAACTAAAACATCCCTGTGTTATCAACATTGTTTTCAGCACAAATCCAAAACACAGCCCCATGCTAGCTACTATGGAGAAAATTAACTCTATCCCAACCAAAACCAGGTATACCCAGGTCTCCCTTGTACTGGGGAGCTCAGACGTGCACCAAGGACGGCAGCTGGGGCCTCACCTGTGTTGGGTAGAATGGTAAGACAACCTCTCTCAACCTGCTGCTACTGCTAACAGGATACTGTTAACCACCTTTGCCGCCACTGCTGGTTGCTGCTTTACGGTCAATGTGTTGTCCATAAGGATATCCAGGTTCTTTACTGTCAAGCTGATTTCCACACAGTTGGCCCACAGAGTATTGGTGCCTGGGGTGCCAGCATATTCCAAAAGAGTTTTTTCTACAGTCCCAACAATTGTATGCTGATCCACTTATTGGCAATGGGGGAATCCACTTGCAATGTTTTACTTTGCATGCATAGTAAAATAATGTGTTCTGTGGTTTTAGTTTTTGGGGTGTGTTTTGGGTTTTTTTTTTCTGTTTTACTGAAGTAGATTTTATCACAGGAAAAAATGGAAGAATTTTATTGGAAAGAAAATTTTAAATTATTAGGATAATTTATCCATAAGATTAGCAATTAATTGATTTAAACTAGCTATTAATAATGTTTTACAGAAGATTGCAATGAATACAGAAAATACAAATTATTTATGGTTTCTTTTATTCAGCAGAGGATATAAATTAGCAAAGAACTTCGTTCAGACAACTTACCTCATTTACATAGATTATTGTTTCATTAGCATCAATATCCTTTCTTTGGCAGTGTTACTGAATCATGGTTCACAAAACCACTTCACCCATCTAAGCAGCTGTGCTATGTTTTCTGTGAGCAAAACCCCACTTTACATTCTATATAGAAATGAATTTATGTCATGCCATACAATGTTTGAGCTTACCTTTTAAAGCACATCACCCATAATTGTAATAGTTCATTCAGTTAGTCAAAATATCATAAAGTAAGCTATATTACTGTCTCATGGTACTTGGAGATATTTTAAAATAGATAAAGTAGATTCAGAAAACATCCAAAGCAAAGCTTCGTTGAATAAGATGGTTTTATTGTAAAAGGTTCTATTGTCTTGATTACTTAGTAGACATATTAGAACAGGATGCTCTTAAAATCACTTTTCAGGATAGCTTGAAAATAAAAGTCCTGAAGTTTAAGTTTCTTTTAGGCTAAGGAAAGGAACCTCTTTAATGAGGAAAGCTATAACTCCGAAACACTTCATAATATACTTACTGCTGGATATTAATAGCAAGAAAAGAGCTTCAGGAATGTCTTACTGTCTGTTTTACATTAAACAAACAAACAAACAAACTAACAAAAATCCTCAACAAACCAAACAATAAATAAATAAAAACAATGCCAACAGAACAGAGGACTAAAATAAATTTAAGCTTATTTATTTGTTTGTTTGTTTGTTTATTTCATTAAGAATACAGGGAAACCATCTGAGCAGCTGGGTATCAGGTTAGAAAAGCTAAAGCCCAATTAGAAATAAGTCTGTCCGGGGAAGTAATGGGAAATATGTTTGACTAATAGCCTTTTATGAGGATATAACCAGGTGGATAGATGATGGTAGGGCTGTAGAGACCTACTTTATCCTCAGTAAAGTACTGAGGTCTGCCCTGACCTCAGTAAAGCATTTAACAATGTCTCCCGCAGCATCCTCGTGGCTAAACTGAGGAAGTGCAGTCTGGAAGGTCAAGCAGTGAGGTGGATTGAGAGCTGGTTGAAGAGAAGAAGCCAGCGAGTTTTGGTCAATGGGATAGTCTAGCTGGAGGCCTGTATCTAGTGATTTCCCTCAAGGGGTCGATACTGGGACCTGTACTATTCAATATTTTTATCGATGACCTGGATGAAGGAATTGAGTGTACAGTTGGCAAGTTTGCTGATGACAAAACTGGGAGGGGTGGCTGACACACCAGAGAGGACGACTTAGACAGGCTGGAGGTTTGGAGATTTAATAAGGGCAAGTGTAGGGTCTTACATCTAGGGAAGAACAACCCCAGGTACCAGTATAGGTTTGACTCTGGCCTGTTGGAGAGCAGCATAGGTGAGAGGGACCTGGGGATCCTGTTGGAGAGCAGGATGACCATGAGCCAGCAATGTGCCCTCATGGCTAAGAAGGTCAATTGCATCCTGGGGTGAAGCAGAAGGGATGTAGTTTGTAGGTCAAGAGAGGTCCTTCTCTCCCTCTACTCTGCCGTGGTGAGACCACACCTGGGATATTGTGTCCAATTCTGGACCCCTCAGTTCAAGAAGGACATAGAACTCCTTGAAAGAGTCCAGCACAGGGCCACCAAGATGATTAAGGGAGTGGAACACCTTCCTTATGAGGAAAGACTGAGGGAGTCGGGCCTGTTTAGCTTGGAGAAGAGGAGGCTGACTTTATTAATGTTTAATGTTTAGAATTAACTTTATTAATGTTTATAAATATGTAAAGCGTGAGAGTCAGGAGGATGGAGCCAGGCTTTTCTCAGTGATGACCAGTGATAGGACAAGGGGCAATGGGTGCAAGCTGGAGCATAGGAAGTTCCATATGAGTATAAGGAGAAACTTTTTCACTGTGAGGTGATGGAGCATTGGAACAGACTGCCCGGAGAGGTTGTGGAATCTCCTTCACTGGAGACATTCAAAACCTACCTGGATGCATCCCTGTGTGATCTAGTCTAGGTGATCCTGCTGTGGCAGAGGGGGGTTGGACTAAGTGATCTTTCGAGATCCCTTCCAACTCATAACATTCTGTAACTTTGTGAACTAATTTATTTGTTTAATGCCTCTTCTTACAGACAATCTGACTATCCTACAGACAACAGTGTAGGGTAGTTATTCTACCATGTAATAATGTAAATTTTATTTCTAAACTAGCCTCTATTCTAAAACTTAATTATTTTTATTTTAACAGGTTCATACAGAATTGTTCAGGATTTTGGCCTGGAAAAGAACAGGAAAAGCAGATGAAGAGGAATCAATGGCAACAATAAGCTCTGGATTGCAGTACTATCTGATGCTGAATACCATGGAGTTAAAAGGGGGTTCATTCCTGCAGTCACTGTACACTAGTGTACACTGTACATCTAACCCTTTAACTGTCTACATCCATTCTCTTTTACTATGGCCTTTCAATGGCAAAAAAATATAGCAGTTCTACACATAATATAATGGAAAAATAAATGCATGTCTATACATAGATCATTCAGTGTTTGGTGGGGTTTTTTATCCACTTAAATAGATTACCATTTTGCCATAAATTTTAATTTCTACACTGAATTTTTCAGGTATTATGGTTTGCTTCTTTATTAAGAGTAGGAAAAAGTTATGCCCCAAAAGTAAGACACCTAGGAAACTTTGCACTTTTGAGACTGTGAAGAAGGAGGAGATGTGTGGGCTGGCTATGTCTTAAAAGACTAAATACAATTTGTATAATACAGATATGGAATAAGTAGCAATGAAAATAATCCAACTTTCAAATTATTTTGCATTATATTATCACTAAAATCTTTACAGTGTCAGTCCCACAGAACATATTATAGAATTGTCCACTTTCACTGTTCTTTCAGGTTACTAATCAACTTCCCCCCCCAAAAAAAAACCCCTACATATCTCATATTAGTATGTATAATATTCTAGGAAAGACTCAAACTTACTCAAAACAGGGATGACATCGTCAACTGTAAACAAGTAAAAAGTGTTGTGGTTCTTTTTCTTACACATAAGTGTTACAATTCTCCATTGTTCCTATAATATTTTAATTGGAAATTGCAGAAATAGCCATACATTTATATTTTATTAAGTGAAACTTTTTTTTTTGACTAAGGCATGAGATCTGCATGCCTTTGGAATTTTCTTTACTTGATTCAACATCAGATTGTTCCAAATCAAGAAAAAGTCTCTCAATTTTACCTTGCAAAATGGAAGCCAAAGATATAGTATATACAGAATGAGACAAAACCTAATCCCTGTATTTTTAAAAGAAATAAAAATATCATTACTAAATTCATTAAATCATTAAATTGCGGAGCCGCTTGCTATCATCTTCTTGGAGAACAGGAGAAGTACCTGAGGATTGGAGGATAGCCAATATCACTCCAGTCTTCAAAAAGGGCAAGAAGCAGGACCCTAACAATTATAGGCCAGTCAGCCTCACTTCTGTCCTTGGAAAGGTGATGGAACAGCTTGTTCTGGATGCCATTACCAAGCAACTGGAAGAGAAGAAGGTCATGAGGAGTAGTCAGCATGGATTCACCAAGGGGAGATCGTGCTGGACCAATCTCATAGCCTTCTATGATCTCATCACCTGCTGGGTGGATGGAGGGAGAGCAGTGGATGTCATCTACCTCGACTTCAGCAAGGCTTTCGATACTGTCTCCCATGACATCCTGATAGAAAAGCTGAGAGACCATGGGATAGATGAGTGGACAGTGAGGTGGGCTGAGAACTGGCTGTCGGACCGGGCTCAGAGGGTCGTGATCAGTGGAGCAGAATCTGACTGGAGGCCTGTGACTAGCGGTGTTCCCCAGGGCTCGGTGTTGGGTCCAGTCCTGTTTAATATCTTTATCAACGACCTTGATGAGGGAATAGCATCCACCCTCAGCATGTACCGATGATACAAAGCTGGGAGGGGTGGCTGACACGCAGGAACACTGCGCTGCCATCCAGCCAGACCTGGACAGGCTGGAAAGCTGGGCAGGGAGAAACCAGATGAGGTTTAATAAAAGCAAGTGTAGAGTCTTGCACCTGGGGAGGAATAACTGTCAGTATCAGTACAGGCTGGGGGATGACCTGCTGGAGAAGAGCTCTGTGGAGAAGGACCTGGAGGTCCTGGTTGATGACAGGTTGGCTATGAGCCAGCAGTGTGCCCTGGTGGCTAAGAGGGCCAATGGGATCCTGGGATGCATCAGGAAGAGTGTGGCCAGCAAGTCTAAGGAGGTGATCCTCCCCCTCTACTCTGCCCTGGTCAGGCCCCACCTGGAGTATTGTGTCCAGTTCTGGGCTCCTTGGTATAAAAAAGACAGGGATCTCCCGGAGAGAGTCCAGAGAAGGGCTACGAAGATGATTAAGGGCCTGGAACATCTCCCCTATGAGGAAAGGCTGAGTAAGCTGGGGCTGTTCAGCCTGGAGAAAAGGCTGAGGGGGGACCTAAGTAATGTTTATAAATATCTTAAGTATGGGATGCAGGGGGAATTGGCAAACCCCTTTTCTGTAGTCTGTGGAGACAGGACAAGGGGCAATGGCTGTAAACTGGAGCACAGGAAGTTCCGCACCAACATGCGGAAGAACTTTTTCACAGTGAGGGTGACAGAGCCCTGGCACAGGCTGCCCAGGGAGGTGGTGGAGTCTCCTTCTCTGGAGATATTCAAGACTCGTCTGGATGCCTATCTGTGCAATATGTGCTAGGGAGCTGCTTTGGCAGGGGGGTTGGACCCGATGATCTCTCGAGGTCCCTTCCAACCCCTACAATTCTGTGATTCTGTGATTCTGTGATTCTGTAATAAATTATTTTTCCTCTCCATAGTAAAGGGTAATACTGTGAACATTAAAATCTCCCTTCGACAGAAGTGAAAATTCTTGCTAATTATTTTAGTTTGTCTTGTAAATATTTCTTGTTGTATTTAACTTCAATGATATTTTTATAAAGGTAAAATGCCAACCCTCATAGGCAACTGAATGGGAGCACCATGGACCCTCAGAGGTTCAGAGTCCTGCAAATCCAGCCATGCCTCTGTTGCCTCATCTGTGATACCACATAAGGAAGAGATGGTACAGATAACAGAATCAGATAAAGCAAATATGGATATATATACATGTAGCAAAGCTGAAAACAATGGGTTGTTTATTTGGGAATAGACAAAGGCAAAAAATAGAAGATATGCAGCAAGAGAAGGTAGGGTCAAAAATAGGTAAAAGAATAGTAATGTATGCAAGTCATGTGACTGGCTACAAGCCAGCCCTATCTGCCATTGATTGCCACAACCTAAATTAGAACAAGAACCCAAACATGTGGCTCTGAATGTACAGTATGTGTCAAATCTGCTTCCAGGGCCAGGATAATCCAGGGTGCTTTCCCCACCTAGCAGGAAAACACCAGAGCAGAAGGACTGAGCATCCTGATATCACCTTGTCAGTGTCTCATTTGGGCCAGGTGCCATCAGCATTTGTCCATTGTTTCTGGATATCTTATATGAAAGATGCTGGGAAATAAAGCCAACATGTTTATGCATAGTAGTGTCATAGGAATGGTCTGTGTGACTAGCATAGCTTTAATATTTTAATATCCCAAAGGAAATGGTAATTACAAATCCTATTTCAAACATTCACAGTGAGATCAATTATTGCTTTCATATTATATTATCCTGTTAAATTATTATCTCTGGATTCATGCTATAAAATATACATAATATACAGCAGCACTAACAGGTGCTAAATTGCCCCATGTGTAAACCCTGCAATTCATTCCTTCTGAAAAGCTAAATAGTGAAAGATAGCTTCTTAAAATGAAGAGCTGTTTGTAGAGCCATGTTAAAATGAAATTAAAATTAGAAGGGAGTAGCAGTGCAACTAATAATATGATGTGTGCTAGAATGACTGTATTTTTTTGTATTTCACCTGAAAGAGTTGAAATAGATAAATATGAGTATCCATTTAAAGAATTCTGTGCCACAGCCCTGTCCCAGGTAAGAATGACATTGATTTCAGTATATTGACCCTACTGAAGGTTACATTAGAAATATTGCACTTAATTCCCCTACCCACACCTTAATTTTCATTGAAAAGAGCCATCCTAAGCAAGGATTCCTCCTGGTTTTGGGGTTTTTGGTTTTTTTGTTGGTTGGTTGATTTTTTCTTCAGGAGGATTTGGGAAAAGAATCCTATGAACTGTATTTTTTCTACTCTGAGTACTACCGAGGAATACCTATACCACAGGTGTAAAATTCTGTAGCGCCTGTCCAGGAAACAGCAGAGAAACCTAGATTTTTATTTATTTTGGCCATTGTCTGCATAAAGAAGGCATAGGCCAGGTATGAAGACAAATGCAATTTTATGAGAAAACAAAGAGATAGAGAGATTGTCCAGTGTCTTAACCCTCTGTTAACTTTACCAAACTTTCTCTGAATTTGTTT
The DNA here is from genome assembly GCA_020800305.1 of Porphyrio hochstetteri. Lineage (NCBI taxonomy): Eukaryota > Metazoa > Chordata > Aves > Gruiformes > Rallidae > Porphyrio > Porphyrio hochstetteri. The sequence continues at coordinate 171,939,715 of CM036905.1, read as the reverse complement.
AGAAAAACAGGAATACTCATAAAAAGCCCATTTATCAGAAGTTAACTGTATAGATATGTGATGAATATCTTCACCTGAATAATTAATTTCATTAAAACATACATTTTACTATTTATTATGCTTGGAAAGTACATATTAACCTCATGCATTTATATGATTTTCCATTGTAAGCCAGCAAAACACTCTTGCTCTTTTTATACATAAAATCAAGGAAAACTTGTGAGTTGGTTGGGATGTTGACTTCTGAAATTCAGGGGATGTCAGTGAGGTAAGCTGTCATGCTGAAGTATGTTTTAGTATTGTTTATTTTTATCGCACACTATTTTGACCATAGTTCTCAAGGGTAATAGACTTAAGAAAGGATTTAAGAGCTTGTGTGCACTGCGTAAGGATTGCCTAGAACATAACTCAGTAAGCTTGTAAGTAAGCATTACATATTATTCACTATGTATCATCAAGTACTATCTCAAAAAGGAGATGGGAATGTGCAGATGATGCAAGACCTTCTCCCCCAACATTAGTCAGAAAAAAAAAAATATGTCTGGCTCTATAAGATTGTGTTGTTTTTTCTGAAAGGGTATCATGAAATTTTCTGTGCATCAACCCAACAGCTGGAAACTCTTGCTGGAGCTGCATGTCATTAGCCAAATGCCTCCTCCTATCCCTTTTTTCCCTTAAAGCACAGTATCTCTTGTTTTGTATATATCTGTAGTTTGCCTGTTACCAACAGCTACTGTGATCACAAAATGTTCTTAAAACCCTAAAAAAAAAAAAAAAAATTGATTGGAATGATTATAGGACTTACTGCTCAAAATAAATGATTTAACATTTTGAAAATTAAATATAGAGGTGTTCACTCAGGCAGTGTTTCTTACCCCCCTTAGGCTAACATTTTAGTATAAATGTCAAACTCTCCAGTTATATATATTTGTGAAAGCAAAGTAAAGAGATAGGAGAGAAGCTAACATAAAAAGAGCATGGGAATGAGGAATGGATTCTAGTGGATGGGGGGAGAAATGTGGTATTGAATCAAATATTCTTTTCCAAATAAGACCAAAGTGCAAAAAGATACATCAAATGATGGGGACATCTTGACAGCACATTTATCTGTACCTTCAGTTTCAAGCCACCTTGCAAAAGAGAAGATTGAAATACAGTTTAAATGCAGGTAAGCATATACTTTTAGACTTTAAAGTGTGAGAAAAAAATCAGAAATAAGAGAATTAAATATACTCAATAAAAACAAAGGTTCTGTTAAACAATTAAATGTATTTATAAATTACATATATCTCAATTTCCTTGATTTGCAAATAAGAAAAATAATTACTGATATATGTTTTTCATGTTAATGAGTTGGACCATCTCCACAGGGGTAAGGAAAGTTTTTAGATGAGGAAAATATGTTATATCATGAAAGTAAAAATTATAATTTTGCAAATCCGAGGAACATAAAGACTGAGAGATTGTATGGTCACTGTTATGAATACAATCACAGATTAATAAGGAGAGAGGAAATTATGCTGTATAATACATAGTCATATTTCTAAACAGAATAAATGGGAATAGTACCCCACAACAATCTTGCTGCTGAATTGGAGAGATGTGAGTTTGATGGATAGATGGATAAGGGATTGGCTGGGTGGCCATGTCCAAAGAGTTAGATTCAATGCCTCAATGTCCAAGTGAAAACCAGTGGTGTCACAGAATCACAGAATCACAGAATAACAAGGTTTGAAAAGACCTTTAAGATCATCAAGTCGAACCATTCACATACTAAACTAAACCATATCCCTAAGTACCTCATCTACCCTTTTTTTGAACACATCCAGGGAAGGTGACTCAACCCCCTCCCTGGGCAGCCTGTTCCAGGCCCTGACAACTCTTTCAGTAAAAAATTTTTTCCTAACATCCAATCTAAACCTGCCCTGGCACAGCTTCATGCTATTCCCCCTTGTCCTATCTCCTGTCACCTGGCTGAAGAGACCATCACCTACCTCTCTACAACCTCCCTTCAGGTAACTGTCGGCGGTGATAAGGTCTCCCCTCAGCCTCCTCTTCTCCAGGCTAAACAGCCCCAGCTCCCTCAGCCGCTCCTCAGAGGATTTGCCCTCCAGCCCCTTCACCAGCCTGGTTGCCCTTCTCTGGACTTGCTCCAGGACCTCCATGTCCTTCTTATGGTGAGGAGCCCAGAACTGGACACAGTACTCGAGGTGCAGCCTCACCAATGCTGAGTACAGGGGCACAATCACCTCCCTCAAGTCTTCATACTAGGACCAACACTATTTAACATTTTAATCAATGGCATAGAGATATTTAATGCATCCTCAGCAAGTTTGCAGATGACAACAAGCTGAGTGGTGCAGTTACTGTGCCTCATGGAAGGGATGACATCCAGAGGAACCTTTAAAAGCTTGAGGAGTGGGCCCTTGCAAATCTCATGAAATTCACTAAGGCAGATGCAAAGTCCAGCACATGAGTCGGGACAATCCTAAGTATCAGTGTACAGACCGGAGGATGAGTGGATTGACAGTAGCACTGTGCAGAAGGACTGCAGGGATATTGCTTAATGAAAAACTCAAGCTGGTCATGTGCTCTCAGAGCCCAGAAGGCCGTTCATATCCTGGGCTGTATAAAAAGAAGCATGACTAGCAGGCCAAAGGAGGTGATTCCCCTCCTCTAAAGCCTTCTTGTAAGATCCCACATGAAGTACCGAGTTCAGCTATGGAGGCCTCAGTACAGGAAAGACCTAGACCTCTTAGAGCAGGTCCAGAGATGATGAGAGGGCTGCAACACCTCTGCTATAAAGAAAGGCTGATAGACTTGAGGTGTTTCAACCTGTAGAAGAGAAGGCTCTAGGGACATCTGATTGTCTGATTGATTGCAGCGTTTCAATATGTAGAGAAAGACAGACATTTATCAAGGGCTGTAGTGAGAAGACAATGGGTAATGGTTTTAAGATGAAAGTGCTTAGATTTAGATAGGACACAAGGGAGGATTTTTTTTGGGGTTTTGTTTTGGTTTTTTTTACACAATGAGAGTGGTGGGACACCAGAACAGGTTCTGCAGAAAAGTTGTGTATGGCTCATCACAAGTTTGCCCAAAGCCCCATTCACAGGCCAGGCTGGATTGGGCTTCGGGCAACCTGATATAGTGGAGGGTATCCTTATCCATGTCAGGGGAGTTGGACTGGATGATATTTAAAGTTTTCTTCCAAATCAAACCATTCTATGATTTTAAAGTTCTATGATACTATGAAATAAAGCAAGCATGTATTTGGAGAGGAAATTAGGAGGACCTTTTTAACCATAAATGACTGAATATTTGTAATAGTCTTTAAAGAATTGTCAATATTTTTTTCAAAATACTTATATTTATACTGTGCTTCAGGCTTATGAAGCAAAAGCTATCCAAGGGCCCAAAAGATTTTTGCTTTTTCTGACAGTCCACAGAGAGACATCAAGGAGTGCTGGGCTGTTCATTGTCTGCTGAAGCATGCAAGGTTGGCCTCAGGAAGAAAAACAATGCAGTACAGATTACATTTGTCATCATAACAGCTTTGTGAAACCTCTAGGCTGGCTGGTGTTGCTCACATCTCTTAGATCACTAGAACATCAGTTTTACTACTAGAAAGAATTTTCTATCATGTCATACTTGCACAGAATTTTCTGGCTATTTTCATGTAATAAATTTCTTGCCTGCATATTTTCTTGTTCCCTCTTCTTTTCCAGTGATAGAGATTATTAGGCTTCTGATCATTTATAAAATTCTTAAGTAACATGACATCACAATTTTGTAAAACAGAAGATAGATGAGGACTGTGCCTTGTAGCCCTTGATATCTTTAGAGCCACAGGACACATAGTATATGAATGGTTCTGAGTTATAGAAGGGAAAAAAGTACAGCAGCCATTAAACCTCCTTATAATGAATCATGGATTCATCTCTACGTCTTAAACATACCCAGAAATTATGTGGAAGCATGTTAGCTGGTTCAGGATAAAACTGCAATTTAAAAATTTAGTGATGCATCTGTGTTAATTCCATTTCCAGTAAATGTTTCCTGGGTCCGTTTAGCATCTTAATACTGGCATATTCTTCTATTCTTAGGTTTGCTACACCCTATGGCTGCAAAAGTTTCTTATTTCTTATTAAGATATCTCTTATTCAGCATTTCAAACATCAATTAAATGACTGAAATAAAGTACATGAAAATAAAAATAAGTTCATCTGTTGCAGGAGGAAAAATATTTTCAAAAAATGACATGATATAACAGTATCTACTAGTCCTCAGAGATCTTTAAACAATAGAATTAATTATCTCATCAATTTAAAAATATTGTGGGTATCTGGTGAATACAAATAATGTACTTATAGAGTAAAAAAGAATAATTTAAAAGATAAATTAACTACTGCACCACACATGATGCAGGATTGTAGCTATTTAGATTCTGGAAATTAATTGAAGGTAAGATTATCCTTCAAAACCTGTTCTTACCTGAGTGAAAAACCTATGAAATAAGACAGTATTTAAATATTAACTAGTAAAAAAAGCATGCATGGTGGGACATAGTGTTAAAGAAGCCGACTTCAATTTATGCTGATTGATTTGTTTGTTTGTTGGGGAGTTTGAGTGGGTTTTGGGTTTTTTCTTGTTGGGTTTTTTCCTGTTTGCTTTTTTAAAATTTTTTTAGAGGAGTTCTAGTTTACTGCTTTATGTCAAGTTAATCTATGTGGAAACTACCTGAGTATTAGAAAGCTGATCCAGCACAGATTTCATGTATTAAAGATGTGGCCCAAATAAACATGAGAAATTTATAACAATGGGATGAGTGGATAAGGAGATATTTGCACATTTGTGATGGTTTATTTTCCATAGCGGCCAGACCACTTACATTTATTTGCCCTTTATCATCAGAAGTGTCTGTTCAGAGATTTTTAAAGTATTTTTTCTTTCAAAATACTGTCTTTTCCTATGTGAGGTTTGGGGTTATTTTTTGTTTTCTTTTAATTTTACTGCCTTGTAAGGAATAGGTTGTACAAATCAGGACATGTGGAATTCCAAGCTGATTCTTAATAACCTGGTTTTCATTTATTTTTATGAAATATATCTCTCCATAATCTTGAATGAGTTATTTTCACCACAATGGTTTGTTGATTTTATTTTTTTAATACATATAACTTTTTAAGACCATTAGACATTATCCACCGAGCAAGTTCTCAGAATGTAGCTGGTTTCACACCGACAGTCCCAAGGTTTAGTCCCATACAGAGTGTTCCTGAGAAACAGAAAAATAATTTTTAAAGAAATGTATTGACTAGATCAACTTAGCTGATCATGAACTTCTCACTCCCTTCGCTGGCAACAAAAAGTGTCTGCTTGCATATTTTTTTCCTCCTAGATGTAATTCAAAGAGGCGCTGTGACCGTTGCTGCCGGGCTTGTCCTTGGTCAGCATCCAGCCCAGCTGATGCTTACTTTGTCAGGGCTAGAGAAAGCTTCTAGCTGCTTCTTGCAGAAGCCACACCTGCAGCTCCCCCTTCCTCCACCAGAAAACCACAATATCATTTTGGTGTTTTGTTTTGGTTGGTTGGGGTTTTTTTTCTGCACCTGTTAAACTGTCTCAGCCCATGTGTTTTCTCATTTTTGTCCTTCCAATCCTCTCCTCCATCCCACTGAGGTGGAGTGAGCAAGTGATTGGGTGATGGCTCACCTACCAGCTGGAGTAAACCCACCAGAGTCACAAAAGGGCAACCATCTGATGGACAATTCATAGCAGCTGTTTCAGAAAACTCCAAGTGCTTGCTCTAGAAAAATCCGTTTTGTAGGGGTCACAGAGTGCTGGCATCTGCTCTTTTGGAAAAACCCTCTCCTGTCTCAGTGTTGGTACCACAAACCCTTACAAAGCTCTAGAAATCTAAAATGAATGAGAACTCTGTCACTGATCAGAACTGTGAGATGCTACTTAGCTGTCTATCTGTCTTTCTGCTTCTGACAGAAACAAAATGAGATAAGGAAAGCAAGTGTCTTGGAATACTTCAGAATAGACAGATGATTTTCTCTTTGCATTGACAGTGTCTTGGTTGTTTTGATTCTGCTGCCATTAAAGTCATGTTAGCTAAAATCTGATACTGTCTGAAAATCTTCAGAGCTTTATTTAAACTCGTATAACTGAGTACAACATACTTTACTAGAGATTATCTTTTAATGCAGCAAATGCCTCACAAATGTATTGCCCTTCTAATTACAAAACCACCACCTTCTCCACTGGTATGTGACAAATAAAGAAAAATGCTTTCTGGCAATCGGTGTAACTCATGTGCAGTGGCCATTAAGGTTTCCACATTTTCATTTAAGTACTACATTAGAAAATGGATTCTGATTTCCATTAACCATCAAGCTACAGAAAACAGTTCTAGAACTGTTCACTAAAACCAATGGATTTGTTCTCTTCTTCTAGGATTCAGAATATAAATCCAAGAATAGATCACCTTTTTCTCATGGCTTTTTTCCCCATGCCTTGGTTATATCCTGTTGACAATTTATCCTTCCATCCATTTTCCTTAGCTTGTTCACTTTGGTTTTTTATTGTTATCCACCTTCTTCATGCTTTTCCTTTGCCGTTATTCTTCTGTTTCTACTTTCTTTCCACTCCTTTTTATGTTAATGAAATAAAAATAAATTAATAATGGAAGACAGAAAACAAACTGAATAATCAATTTTGAATTAAAAATATAATTTTACTATAATTATATGAGGCTTTCAAAAATATTCAAAAAGCCCAACATTTCCAAATAAGGAACCAACATATTCATGACTGAGTTTAGGAAGCATCTGGATTATACGCTCAGTCACATGCTCTGAATTATCTGGCTCTGTGTGAAGCCAGGAGTTGGACTTGATGATCCTTAAGGGTCCCTTCCCACACAGGATATTCTATGATTCTATGATTCACATGCAGTATTATCTGTGGTGGTTTAGTCATGGCTGAAGGGCAGATGCCCACCAGAGTTACTCTACTACTCCCCTTTTCAGCTGGACAGAGGAGAAAATAAATATTGAGAGGCTCAGGATTTGAGGTAAGGACTGGGAGAGAGATCATTCAGCAATTAGCATCATGGGCAAAACACACTCAACACGGAATAAAAACCCCTTACCTCATTCATTACCTTTCACTACACACACAGTGAAAACAGAGTAGGATAATGAGAAGTAAAACCAAATTTAAAAAGATCCTTCCCCTACCCCTCCCTTCTTCACAGACTTAACTTTATTCATAATTTCTCTCCATTCTCCCCCTCAGGGTGGCATGGGGGACACACACCAGGGAATGGGGGTTTCAGTCAGTCACCCCTGAGTTTGTTTCCTTCTTAGTGGGGAGGGGGGCATTCCTTACACTCTTCCTCTGCTCCAGTGTGGTGTCCCATCCCGAGAGACAGTCCTCCACAGTCACAGAATCATAGAATGTCTCTCAGTCTCTCAGGCCCAGACTGCTTGAGCCTGTTCCCCCATGGAGTCACAAGTTCCCCCATAAAACCTGTTCTGGCATGGGCCTCAATCTCTCTCTCTCTCCACAGGCTGCAGGTCCTACCAGGAGCTTACTCCTACATGGATCACAGCATCTTCCATATTTCTCCACCCACTTCAACATGAGGCCTCTCCATGTGCTGCAGGTGGAGCTCTCTGCTCCCTGTCATCATCCATGGGCTGCAGGAGGACAGGCTGCTCTAACATGGTCTTCTCCACAGGCTGCAGGAGAATCTTTCTCTTCCATGCCTGTAGCATCTCCTCCCCCTTTCTTCTTCACTGACCTTGGTGCCTGCACAGTTTTTTACATCTTCTCACTCCCTTCTCTGGTGTCAAAAAGCAGCTGCTTGCATTTTTTTTCTCCTAAATGTGATTCCCAGAGGCGCTATAACCATCGCTGATGGGCTCGGCCTTGGTCAACAGCGACTCTCATCTTGAGCTGGCTGGTGTTTGCTCTGTCTGGCCCACAGAGAGCTTCTGGCTGCTTCTTGCTGAAGCCACCCCTGCAGCCCCCCTCCTCCACCAGAACCCAGTCATGCAAAACGACACCAAAATCTTACTGCTGAATTGGTTTGCATTGGATACACACCATATTCATAAGCATACATACAATTTTTAAAATAACTTCTTTTTAAATCATGATCAGAAAAAGCATCAGAAAAGAATGTATATGCTTTGGTATAACCATAACTAAATCAGAAAGTGGAATAATACACTAGATAAAACAGCACTTTAATGAGAAGAAAAAGAACAGAAAAAGTCAACTCTTATCTCTCTTTCCTTAATTAGCAAATTGTTTAAGAGGTGTAACAGACCTGTCAGGATGCAAAATTAGTGAAAGACACTATCTCTAATCTCATAATAACCCGAGAGGCAGCGGAGGGCTATGATACATAGATGAATAAGGAAGGGATAAAAATGTCTGTGCTTCATTATCATTAGCAAGAATCTTCCTGGATCGGTTGGTCTGTCATTAGAAGAAATTTTGCACCTTTTTATTGAAGCAGACAATAACTATCAGATAAAATTATATTCAATACCAGGAGATTGTATTCATTCTAGAAGTGTCCATTTGTAAATTGCTGTTCTAAATTTATATGCTGACTGGGAAATTCAGTAGAATAAGCCTATTCAAGAGCAAATTCTTAGCCTTATCAGAATGACATAGCAAATTTCATTTTAAACTTGTGGCAAAATCTGTCTGTACCTCACCTGCATATTGTGAGAAGTTAGCTCTATGAGAAGTAATCACAGAATATTCTTGGCCTGGATGATTCAGTCTATATACTACTTGGAAAAAAAAAATGAAAAAGCCAAAACTCGAAGTTACTTCTGTTTCTCATTTAGGTACAGCAAATTTTCTATAAATAGAAATGTTGGTAGAATGAGAGACCCTTTTCTTGCTCAGCTATACTATCTGCTCTGCCTTCCTCTTGCAAAATTAGTTCAGCATAGTGTACAGAAATTGGTCTACTCAAAGTCAATGATGTATATATGGGGTTTTTAAAATATAAATTTCCTGTATTTTTTCTAAATATAATGGTTTTTAAAAGTTCTGCATTGATTTTAAAATATCTTGTTGAGTTGCATTAATGAATCCCTGAAAGGTAAAGTTCCAAATGTCTAGGTTTTAAAAGCCATTTAATTTATTTAGGGTGTATCTGAACAAGCAGTAACTAACAGTAACTGAAAGGGAAGAAAAGGGGCAAATTATTTAATGCAAGCTTATATTTTGTATTATCTGCTTGCCAACCATATTAAGTACATTATTCAATACACTCCAAGCATCAGTGTCTGGCTAAGCAGAGTAAAATAATTAGTTTAATATTTAAATTCCTCAAACATAAATTTCTTTAAAAAGTAATAAATAGATGGTTTATAAATTTCCATTGCTCAAGTTCAGCAGTTCAGTGAAGTTGTGGGTCCTAGCCCTGTCTGGAGGACTAGAGGACTCCCTTTCTGATGTCTGTATGAGTGATGTCACTAGAAAAGCAGTATCTTGCTTTCCTTATACTTGTGCCTAGCCCAGGAAAGCAGTGAAGCACGCATCCCTTCAATCTCTGCTCTCGTTCTTGTCACAACAGGAGGTAAAGCTCTGATGTTTACCAGATAAATCAATAATCCAACAGCAATTGTTAGTCTTGTTAATAATCCTTCCATTATACATAAAGAATATCTAATCTAACACACCAGCAACGTGCACAATCTGGCATCACAGTGTCAGCTATTTAGTTGTTCAACTTTCCATGATTTTATTAAATTATCATCAGTCTCAGACAGACTATGTCTTTTTTCTGGGAACCAGTCACCTTAGCATTGCAGTTAGTTTGCTTTTTCGAACAATCACTGCAAGGCTGGACTTTACACATTTGTCTCTGGCAGGCTTTAGTTGTCAAGGGAATGACAAGCAGTTGTGGAAAGCACTATGATCTGACTGAAAATCTCCTTTCTTTTTCCTCCATGATAAACCTTAGCAAGCAGCCCATGACTGTTTATGACTGGCATACCCCAGCTGGGAGAAGCTAGAGAAGGCTACACAGCAAAAAGTTGCACAGGGCTGGAGGGGATCAATGAGTGGGAAAGAATGCTCCAGATGAAGGAGCTGTTACTTGGACTGGCAACATCACAGAGTCTCCTCCTGCAAGTTTAGGAAGGTTTCAAGTTCGACAACCTGCCAACTGTCATCCAGAGTTCTCTTTGGACTCCGTTGGTGAAGTAGGCACATCAGTGTGGATCCTTTCCCAGTGCTCAATCCTCCAGGGACCCTCACAGCACTAGCCTACGCCACAGCTAGGATAACATGGCCATGATGCAGAACTTTTTGCTGGACTATGTGAATCTGCATTACAGGACCCTTCAGTCTTGCTGGGAACTAAAATCCTTGATTACCTTTAAAGTGTCTTTTGGTCAAGCTATATGAAAGCATGCCTTTCAGTGAAGCTTTGTGGCTCTATCTGGGCTAAACCTTTGTGGGTTTGGCCAGATCCCTCATTTCTAGAATATCCTTAATGTTGGTTATTCATTGACTGGTCACTTTCTATCTCTCTTCTTAATTCTGCTCTCAAGAATTGTTGGACTGTGCTCTTTTCACAGAGTGGATGTGATGTAGTGATGTGAAAAGAGTCCAGCGCAGTTCATTAACTTCTGTGTGGGAAAGGATGATGCCAAACTCCCCTCACAACCTACTTTTTCTGACCAATTTTATTTTTTTTTTAGTAATTTTGTGCAGTGACAGGTTTAACAATATTAACATAACAAGAATTATTTATCATATCAAAAGTATTCTAGAGAGTTCTTGGGAAATGTTCAACTGAAAAATCAGTAGGTAGTTAGTGACATCTTATATGGGGCCATTTCCCAGCAGTCAAAGAATACTGGCTGAGATAATGGTCAACAAAGATTTCTCATATAAATAGGTGGGGTTTTGTTTTGTGTTTTTTGTGGATTTTTTTTTGGTTTTGGTTGGTTGGTTGGTTGGTTGGTTTTGCTTATTCACATCAGCTGAAGAGCTGACCAGTATGTTTGATACGGGACAGCAATCATCAAAGCAACTTGGTGAAAAAATTATTAATGTAACAAGATGCCTATTAATGTTTAAATATCCATATCTCCTTGGAAATTTTCAAATATTTAATTTCAATGAAGTTATGAACTTACTTTATTTAACAAATATCTGGTTCCTCTCTGTTTTGTTTTTTGTTTCAACAGTTTCCACTGCATAAAACTTTGTCGTGATTTCTGACCTGTAATTAACTCTGTCATGAACATTGGTCATCATTTAATCCCAGTATCTTTTAAACATTATTTGAATTGGAAAATGGTCAGAACTACTAAAGCAAGAAGGTTTTTTTCCTATCTTTATCATATTATGAAAAAGGAACAGCAATTAGTTTTGTAATACTGAATTATTGTGCATTGTTTCTAACATAAGAGCAGAAAAATACTAGGATGTATCAAGCTGGCTGAAGAGACCTCAAAACAAGGATGAGTAGGAACAAAGCACCAGACCTAGAGACAATCTTACAAGTGTTCAAGTTCTTTTGAAAGTGTTCTAAATTTATTCTTCTTCTAATGTCTCTTTTTAAACTTCTGTTCTCTATTTATCTTCTTTTCTCTAAAATCTCCCTGCAATTTTTCTCCAATTTGTCAACTCAGAAAATATTATTGGTCAAAAATTATTTCATTATACTGAATCATTTTTTTTTCTCAAAAAAACCCTCCCAGAAGTATTCTGCTCCTTAATTCTTTTCATCGACATCTATTCTATGGAACTACTTTCCAAAGAATATAACATTTTTATTAAAGAACATCATCAATTTCTGACTGTCTCATTTCACTTAAAGTGTTTGTATATCATAGAACCATTGAATCATAGAACATTTAGGGTAGGAAGGGACCTTAAAGATCATCAAGTTCCAACCCCCCTGCCATGGGCAGGGACACCTCTCACTAGATCAGGCTGCTCAAGGCCCCATCCAACCATCACCTCCCTGGGCAACATGTTCCTGTGTCTCATCATTCTCATAGTGAAGAATTTCTTCCTAATATCCAATCTAAATCTGCCCCCTTCCAATTTAAAACCATTCCCCCTTGTCCTATCACTACATGTCCCTTCCCAGCTTTCTTGTAGGTACCCATAAAGTACTGGAAGGCCACTATAAGATCTCCCCTGAGCCTTCTCTTTTCCAAGCTGAACAACCCTAAAAAAATCTTTCTGCACATACCTCTCTACAGAAAAATCAGCTACACAGAAATTTCCAAATGTATAGACTTTATAAAGGAATAAATTTGGGGTGTTTGTTTCCCACAAAATGCTAAATTATGAGAATTTTGTTTTGAAAAGGCATGATCTGTGTGTATACATAAATAGATGCATATATACATACATGTGTGTGTGCGAATGAATGAATAGCTTATAGAAAGTCTAGTGTCTGCTCAATATTTGAATCTGTAGAAAATTTGGCAAATTTTTTCTTCAGTAGACATCAAAAAAGAACAGTGGATAATTGGTCTGGAATGTTCTACCAAACTTTAAGAAGAATTTCATCAGTATGGATGTCATTGATAATGAAAGGCAGGAGGATTTGGCAAAGAAGTTGTATGTATAGGATGGGATAGATTTCACTGTCTTTGCAAGGAACCACTGGAAAATCTCCCAAGTCTTTCTGCCTACCTGACTAAACTGGATCTTACTTGTCAGGAAAGAAATGGTGGGCACAAGTGTGGTTTAATTCCTCTGTGAAAATGCATATGGAAATTCTCATCTGGGTTATTGCTCATCAAATTTATTTGATCCCTCTAACAGCTAAGAAAATATCTTATTTTGTACTATCCAAGGCCTGTGAGAGATAACGAAACCCCCTAATTTCTGTATGTCTTAAGGAATGGACCATGCACAGCAAAGCTTATGTATATATGTGATTTATACTGAAGAAACCTTACAAAAGATTTTCAGTAGTCAGCTTTATTTCACAAAAGTTTTTCAACAAAAAGAACAGCTTAGGAGTATGAGCGACTTCATGACCTTTTAAAAGGCCTTCTTGCATTTATGTATTGAGGCCTCTCCACTTATTTTACATTCTGTCTATAATGAGATTTGTTGAGCTATGCACAAAAGTTCCACATTAAGTGCAATTAGATGTTAAGATGTGATTAATTATAGCTTAATGTTTAATGAGTCAATCACAATTTCATTTGTATAACTACAGTCAGTAATATGTCACGTGTATTTTGACAGATATTCATGGAATGTGAAAAAAATTTAGGGAGTTTGTGAAAAATTATGTAGTTTATCAACAGCTTTTTGAAGAATTTGTCTCTGAAAGCTAAATAATAATTCTGAATTAAATAATTTATAAAAAACCTCAGTACTAATAATATATAAATTTTTCATATAAGAAATTCTAATTTAGTATTGAATTTTAATACAATTTAGTCCATTTAATTGATATTTTTTAATCACATATCCGCCATAGTTTTTAGATGTATATAAAGAAAAAATGTAGGGAGGCTCTTCACAGGGATCTCAACAGACTGGACCAATGGGCTGAGACCAATGGGATGAAGTTTAACAAGGCCAAGTGTAGAGTGCTGAACATGGGACATAATAACCCCATGCAGTGCTACAGGCTTGGGGGAGACTGGCTGGAGAGCTGTCAGGTAGAGAAGGACCTGGGGGTGTTGGTTGACTGCAGACTGAATATGAGTCAGGAGTGTGCCCAGTTGGGCAGGAAAGCCAATGGCATCTTGGCTTTTATCAAAAACAGTGTGGCCAGTAGGTCTAGGGAGGTGATTATGCCCCTGTACTCGGCATTGGTGAGGCCACACCTCGAGTACTGTGTCCAGTTCTGGGCTCCTCACCACAAGAAGGACATGGAGGTCCTGGAGCGAGTCCAGAGAAGGGCAACCAGGCTGGTGAAGGGGCTGGAGGGAAAATCCTCTGAGGAGCGGCTGAGGGAGCTGGGGCTGTTTAGCCTGGAGAAGAGGAGGTTGAGGGGAGACCTTATCACCACCTACAACTACCTGAAGGGAGGTTATAGAGAGGTAGGTGATGGTCTCTTCAGCCGAGTAACAGGTGATAGGACACGGGGGAATGGCACAAAGCTGCTCCAAGGCAGGTTCAGATTAGATTTTAGGAAAAAAAATTTTACTGAAAGAGTTGTCAGAGCCTGGAATAGGCTGCCCAGGGAGGTGGTTGAGTCAGCTTCTCTGGATGTGTTTAAAAAAAGGGTTGATGAGGTACTTAGGGATATGGTTTAGCATAGGACAGGAATGGTTGGACTTGATGATCTTAAAGGTATTTTCCAACCTTGTAATTCTGTTTGTATTGTGTTATTTAAAAAAAAAACCAACTAGATTTTCTTTCTATTGATAGGATAATCTCTATTGATTGAGAATATCTATAATTTAATAATGCATTTTCCTTTAAATGCAGTTCAGAGTAACTAAAATTATACACGTGTGGATCAAATGCAATAGCAAAAATGGATAAAGGTAAAAGGAAAAAATATTGAAAAATCAAATGGATAAGAAGACAAGTATTTTACCATTCAAACAAAAAAGAAAACCAAACCACAAAACCTCTGAAAATCCCAGGAAAGTAAGTTTTGCCTAAAACCGATTGTCTTAGACAGATAGATAAAAGATGAGAGGTGACAAAGCAAAGGAAAAAACATGAAAGACTTTGATAGAGAAGTCACTTCCAACATTAATTAATAAAATATATGCCAAAATCAGCATATTTAACTAAAGATTAATTCTTAAATCTGGTACTGCATTATGAATAAAACCTGTTTAAGTTCTTATAAAGTGTATTTGACAGGAACATCCATAACATGTACACTTTTAAATGCCTTCCATAATTGCAACATTAGGGAAAAAAAAAAAAAAAAAGTAAAACAAGAGAGATAAATTTTCATTTGCAAAGAAAACTAGATTTTCTAGGGTCTATGGGATAAAATATGCCACCTATATTTCTGTACATTTCTTTTGAGTTTCAGTATTTGGGTTTAAGCACTAGTGAGATATAGAGTAATACCAGAAAACATCACCTATTTTATAGTTGGCTTCATCTGTGAGAAAGAGTGTAAAAACACATTACTGATCAGCCTACATTGCTCATAAATTTATTGGCTATTTTCCAAATGGTAAGCAGAAATGAAGAATGACAGGAGAAAAAGAAAAAAAAAAAAGAAAGAAAAAATAAAGAAAATCAAAATAGTTGAAATGGCTACTATTAGAGCAAAGAACAATTTTTCTTAACAGTACAATTAAACGCTTTCATCTGGACAAGGGAATGGAGAGGGGCAGTAGAAAAGGAAGGAAGGTTTCAATATAAAGGGAGCATCCTAAGTAAAGATGACTACTTCAACGCCTTATTGCATACCTGCCTAAGCTGCTTTCAAGATTCTCCTTGCATCAGCAGAATTAAATTATTCCACTATGTAGGTTTTTGATTGGATCCAGATATGCAACTTCATTAAGAAAAAATAATCACGAGTAAAACCAAGCTAGGAATAACTTTTTAAGGTTCATTAGTGTTAAAAGAGTATGAGGTAATGCTAGGCAGTTCTTACAGCTACAGTAACTGCTACAGTATCTAACCAACATGGAAAATATATTTGGCTGCACACCTAAATATGTAAGATGTATTCATTAGCTTTAAGGGAAAAATCTTCGACTTATGGTAAAACCTTTTTTAACAAGATTTGGACAAAGATTCTTTAGAATAAGTGCTGAAGCTGTACCTGTGGTGTCTTTTTTTTTTTTTTGTGACTTTAATGGGGCTGGTTTTGCAGCAAAGATAGATTCTGCTCATTACTGTTGCAGCTCAGTAAAGTTAATCTTTCACAATGGACTGCTACAGATTAAGACTTCCCATACAAAAGGTGTCAGGTTTTTTCTCTGACCTGTATATCTCTTTACCAGTATGACATCATGGAAGATAAATCTTGCCGAAGCCCTGTAAACATGGACAGTTACATCAGTATGGTTAAATGCATTTGTTACAGGAAATTGTCCATGAGTCCCAAACAAAAGTAGAGGAGCCCACGTGTGCTGAAATCTGTTTAAACAACAGTAAAGCAGTCTGGCTATGCCCACACTTGGCCTTTAATCTTTGCTGTCAACCATATAATATCTCTGTAAATCTAAGGCAAATAATGTCTCATAACGAGGGCTTTTTGTTCCCTCAATTCAAAGTGTTTAGAATAGTGAGAGGACTCTTGTGCAGTAACAGGAGTGCTGTTTTCCATACCACAAAATTGAGATTACCACCTGTAAGGCTCAAGTGCAGTTCGAGTATATAAAGGATTGTTTGAAGATGCTAAGGTGCCTGAGACAGGCAAAGAATCACATTTGGTGCAGTCCCATCTATAATACCTCTCAGAAGTGATCCCTACAAAGGAGTAACCCCTGAAGCACACTTGGACAGATGATTTTTGGAACAGCACGAGACAGAGGCAGGGAGTAAGCAGGGAGTATGTAGTAAGAAGTCACTCACTAAAACAAGCTTCCCCAGCCTTCTTTTATTTAACACAATAAACATGTTTACTAAAAATCCAGCAAAGTTTTGTGAATAAGAATGTTCCAAAAACATTGCATGGGATATTCTAGTATATACACTAGAATATTTCTCATTTTGTAGAGGAAACCAAACCAAAAGATGTCCAATAGAAAAGTCAAAATATAATAGAATTTGTTTGAGAACCACAAAGTCATTTCTTTCTGCAGTTGTTGAAATATTACAGTACACAAGACTATATTGTGTTATGGAATAAGTCTGGGGTTTTTTGTGTCTTCCTTCTGGCAGCTCCATTTTGGTTACTTTGAAATAAACATCTCTAAATATATACAACAAATTAACATAATTACGTTAATTACAGTTTAAGACTTCAATTTAATTGTAAGAAAAGCAAATGAAAAAGGTAGAATTAAAAATAAAACATTTTGAAAACACTAGAATTAAATCAGATCTACAAAAGAATCCTGCAGACTTAACCTGATGTGAAATATTGAGATCATCGTATCAGCCTACATTTTATACTAATGAGTTGTCAGATCCATTAGCCCAATAGAGAAAAGACTGCTCCAGCTCTACATTCCAACATCCAGACAGGAGGGAGTCTGAGCATGAATTCCCAATGGAAACATGCAGAGAAACACATGTAGAAAAATACCCAGCAAGCCATACCAATCGTGGACAGACACAAGGTGAACTCACATGAACACAGCATGAACTACCTCATCCTGCTGCTGGCTGTGACTGGTGATGATAAAGGCCAGTTAGTGGAAAATATATATATGTGCATCTGTGTGACATGGATCCCTCTAGCTCAGATACTTGGTCTGCCCAGTAGTTGCCCCTGGATCCCAGTCTCTCCAGTTGCTGGTGCTTGCACTAATCACCTGCACTGTAGCCCCACTCTAGTCTTTGGTAGAGACTCCCTTGCACACATGCATTGACACAGACATACAGACACACACACACTCTGGAACCCTCCAGGAACTGGGGTTCCATGCATAGTCCATTCCTCAGCTGGTCCTGAATCTGTGCTCTCCCCCTGCTGCCCCAGGCACTGATGGACCCACACAGGCACACAGATACCCATGTGCATCTCAGCTGACCCCTGGGACAGGGCAGGGATAAGATATGGGGGTTCCCTTGCCTGTCCTGTACCTCTCTGCTCATCCATGTGAGTGGGGAAATGAGCTTTTTACCCCATAACCAAACATTTTTATAGAATCACTTTTTTTCGGACACAAATCTCCCTTTTCTATCTTTCTAAAAACAATTTTAGTTGTAAATGACATGTCAAAAATCTGATGCACTGAAAAAAGCAGACAGTATTATTTATTTATTTTCTAGGACAAAGACTCTGTATTATTGGATTAGTTTGAACTTTACTGATACTTAAATAAATAATGTCATGCTATATTTCAAATGATAAAGGACATTAATTTACACAACATAAAAATAAAAAAATCTGTGTAAGTAGAGTTATTACCAAAAGCATAATAGGGCTTTTAGGGAGGTCCAGGTTAATGCTTAATTCAAATTGCTAAGAACCAATATAAACAATCAGGCAGAAGTTCTTGGGAATTTTATTTTCTTTTGCAATTTTAATTATACCTTATTCCCTGGATCAGACCATCAATGTGCATATCAGACCTGATGTACAAGAAGACTATATTTGCTGGAAAAATTAAACAAAACCCAGTAAAAATCCTGTGCTTTGAAAGGAATTTCTCTATCAGAAGAAAGGTATTTAAAAGAATATACAAATTACTCGGTATGGAACACCAAAGGAAATTTCAGAAAAGAGCAACAATGCTTTTGTTCTTATGAAAAGAACAACCTTCAGCTATCAAATGAGCATATATAAAATGTGAATAAATAAAGGTAATCTCTGAAGAAAGAGGGAATGCACAGGACACTACTGCAAATGAAATGCATGATGCTAGAACAGGTGTTGATGCTGAGAGTGTCAAGCACACAACAGAGATGTCTCTGTCTTTTGCTATAGCAAGAACACTTCGATAATTCTGTGTCTTCTTAAACTGAAACGGTACTGCAATGCAGAGGTGAAATACCTGCTACTACTGTTTTATTATAGAGGGGGAGTAGTGACTCACCTGGCAAAAAGGATGGGGTGTGGAGTACTGAAAAGAGCAAAAGGAACATCTCTAGGATATTGCTCATGCAAGGAGAAGCCAGCCTGATCTTAGGACTTCTGCTCTTCTTGCTATACTCAGACTTAGGAACCAACTTTCACTACACAAAATCTCAATGCAAATTGTCCGATTGAAAAAGGTGTTGTTGGCACTCTCTATGTCTAAAAAATACATTTTTGTGAGTCTAACATTTCCAGCCTATGAGAATAAAAATTTCTAAGTTGCTGCAGGATCACAGCAATTCTTTAAAAAACCTTCAGTCACTGCAAGCATTGATGGGTGTCCTCTTCTGTTTCCCATGAGAAGAGATTGAGATCACAAGTGACTTTGTCCTCAATAAACCACAATTCTGTTTTTGTGCAAGGACTCAGACATGCACACAGAGGAAAGCATAAGGTACTCTACTGGGTCTGGCTGAGGTGGAGTTTATTTTCCGAACGCAGCACTCACAGTGCTGAGCTGTGTCTTGGTAGCAGGCAAGGTGCTGATAACACACCAGCGTTTTGACTATTATTGAGCATTGCTGGCATACATCAAGACTCTCTAGCCAACATTTCTCTCCCTTTCAGCAGTAGACTGGAAGTGGGCATGATCTTGGGCAGGAACATAGCCAGGACAGATGACCCAAACTGAACAAAGGGATATTCCTTACTATATGAAGTTTGCTCAGCAATAAAAAACTGAGAGAAAGGAGGAGGAAGTGCAATGTTTGTCTTCCAGAAAAACAGCTATGTGTACTGAAGCCCTTCTTCTCCTGAAAGTGGCTGGACATCACCTGCTGATGGGAAGTAGAAAATAAACCTTTTTTATTATTATTTTTCTCCCATGCATGGTATTTTGCTTTTACATTATTAAACTGACATTACCTTTATCCTCAAGAGTTGTTTTGGGGTTTTTTTTCCTCCATGTTATTTTTTTTCCTCCCTGTCCTACTTAGTATAAGAGTCATGAAGTGGCTTGGTGGACCCCTGGTCTCCAGACAAGGTTAACATACCATATATGGTTACAGACCTTGCTCCAATTGGCACTGAACAACTGGTTTGCTTCATCGACCTTGTTCTATTTGCTCTGTCTCGCCCTTCAGTCTCCTAACAAGTAATATGAGCATCATCTGAGCTATTGCAGATGTACAGCACCTACAGTATCTTGTACCATGACAAAAATGTGAAAAGAGAAGAGAGAGGATGGTTACAGAGAATATCTGGAAGGTAGCTGGAGGCAGCTTACCAAGGGTTGCATGACAGAAACTTTCTGCAGGACATGCATCATATGACGATAAACCTGAATTAGTGGTTGTGCTTTGAATACTCTACTAGGATACAGAAGAAAAATCTTAATGTTAAGAATTTTATATAAGAATTACTTCTTCAAGGGAGAAATCAAGCTAGCTGGCATATGCTCAGGACATTTTCATAAACTTGCCACTCTGAGCACTAAACAAATCATCCCACAGTCTGTTTCACTGGCTATCATTGTGATTTTCAGTGGCACCAGGAAAAAAAGCCAACATATGACACAGCATGCCTACAAAAGGCAGGCATTGGATGGGATCCACAGAAACAGGCCCACTAAAGCTAGATCTCCTGAACAACTTTTTAGAAAGTGAAGCATCAGCTCAGGGTATAGATAGGCAGATGAGACCAGACCAGGGTTTCAAAACATACTATAAATTTTATTATTCTATTTTAATTATTAATTAATAATTTAGGAATAGATCTACCCTTTTTTGTGGGTTTTTCTTGTTCTTATTTTTCTTAGCACTATGTAAAGATAATTTTAAAAATGATTCAGAATTAAACTGACAATCTTGTGGGCCCAGGGTTATGTAGACCCTTTTTTGTTTGCTTTTCCCTTTTGAATCTTTTTGGACAAGAGAAGAGACAGATCTTTGCTTCTTACTCGTCTTTTCTGGGAACATTGTGCTCTTGTTCCACCTATGTGTTGTCTGAACAGAAGTGCTTTCTGGGGTTTCAAAGTATTATTAATTTGCTCCAGAAAAAGAACCCTCTGGTTTTAAAGTTCTCTGCCTGACAATAGACATCTCTGGGGAAGACAAGGCTTTTAGTGTGGGAGACTGAGTTGGCTTGATGCCTACTAATGGCCATAAGTCAACTGAAGTATCTTGTGAATGCATATACCAGATACACAGAGATGCCTTTTCAAGGTGGCAGCCTATTATATGTGATATGCTCTTTAGTGTTTAGGTACCTGCTGTAAGTTGCACTGAGTGACAGGCAATCCATAATGGATATTAAAAATGAGCATTTTGAAATGTAATGCTGATCTTTTGTAGTGGTTTCATACAAATCCTGTAGCAATGCTGCCTCTTGTTATAATCTTTTGTACTATTACCTTCACAATCGTTACATTTAATTTCTTTTCCCAACTGGTATTTTTTGGGAAGTTCAGGTGCAAGTCTTGTGACCAGTGTTGGTACTGATCCTGCAGGACCTTTCACAAAAAGTTTCCAATATGGTCAACATTCTACATAAATGAGGCAAGACAGTTGTAGCAGAAAGGCTGAAGGGGCATAGGTGGGCTAGTAACAGGTTTTTACATGACTGCTGTCTACTCCACATGTTGTACTTGATGTGATGTCTTACCTTGGGTTTGCTTTCAGGGCACATTACGATTTGACTGTGAGTTTACAGATCCAGCAACCAGCACAGTGTTCAAGGATAGGGGTGGCTGAGGAAAACCCTGCAAGAATAGCCAAGATGCATTCTAATCTTCCTATGCCCGTGATTAAAAACAATATGTAAACAGCTTTTCTTGATTGTAGGCAATCTTTTATTTTTATTTTATGTTTTGCTACTAAACATGAAATCTCATAAAATGAAAACTGGTTTTCAGAACAGTCATTAGTTTGGCAAGTTTTGAAGTCAAGGGTCTCCTCAATTTAAGTGCAGTCATAAATATCTTGAGTTTCCCTGGGGAGAGCCAGGACTAAGAGTTATGACTAGCAAGGCACGCTTCTCTTGAAAAGAAATTAAAAAATCAGTCTATGGAGCTTGGAGAAGACAATGAAATATTGTGGTTATACTCTTCCTGCCAATTTAGTTTTGGAGCTACTAGAGAGAATCCAGCAAAGACCCTGAAGATTGTGGAGGGATTGGTGCATCTTTCCTACAAGGAAAGCCTGAGATTGCTGGGACTGTTCATCCTAGGGAAGAGAAGCCTGAAGGAGTGATCTCATCTGAAGGCAACGTGCAAAAAGATGGAGCCAGGCACATTGCAGTGGTGCTTAGTGTCAGGACATGAGGCAGTAGCACAACCTGAAATGTAAGAGGTTCTGTCTAAATATCACAAACCTTTTTTATTTTAAGTATGACTAAGCACTGGCACAGGTTGCCCAGGGAGGCTGTGGAAACTCCACCTCTGGAGATATTTACAGGCCATCTGAACATGTCCTGGGCAACTACCTATAGGTGGTTCTTCTTGAGAAGGGGTGCTGGACCAGATAACCTCCGGAGGACCATTCCAACATCAGCCTTTCTGTGATTCTTTGATTTCTACTGGGGATGGACTTTATATACTAATAAATGGTCCTTTTGTTCACAGAAGTGAGTAGTCATGTATAAAAATATTGGGAGATCAAAATTCACCTGCTTGTATGCATAGTGCTTTGGTTACTCCTTTCCTCCTCTCCTCTCCTCTCCTCTCCTCTCCTCTCCTCTCCTCTCCTCTCCTCTCCTCTCCTCTCCTCTCCTCTCCTCTCCTCTCCTCTCCTCTCCTCTCCTCTCCTCTCCTCTCCTCTCCTCTCCTCTCCTCTCCTCTCCTCTCCTTTCTTTCCTTTTTTTCTTTCTCATTTCCTTCCCTTACCTTTCTTTTTTTCGTTTGTTTCTTCATGGGACAAACTAATAATGAGCAATACCAACCAACCAACTCTGTTTTTTGATGTAAATATTTCCAGGTTCTATCTAACTTTGTGTGGAACACTTGTTTATAAATAAGGGACAATTCTAATAGTTGTCCAAGAATTTATCTGAAATGGGCTTCTAAAACTTTGGTTTGTTATTTTACTATTTAAATAATATGAGAGAAGTGTTGCTTTAAAACTTTTTTTTTCCTTAAAACTAATAAGCAAGAGGACAGTTGTCATCTATACATTAACATAATATAGAAAGATAAGTTCTATAGGTAGTTTGCGTTGGCTTATTTGCTGTCTTGCAAAAAACAGCTCATTCTCATTTTGTCTAATAGATTACATTTTCCCACAGTAATTCCTATTTTTCTCATTTTTTATGTGTCCTACTTTCAGCTGAGAAAGTGCCTAGCCTTGGGTTATGTTTTGGATTTGTACTGAAAGCAGTGATGATAATATAGACATGTTTTTCTCATATAAAGTTGTTTTGTCATTGATCAGTGCTTACATAAAGTGCATCAAGGCTTTTTCTCCTTCTCACACCACCACACCAGTGGGATTGCTGAGGGTGCAAAACAAGTTGGTTGGGGAGACAGACAGGACAGGGGACCACAACTAACCAAAGGATTTTCCGTGCCATATGGCATTGTGCACAGCATATAAGGGTCTTGGAGAAGAGGAAGAATGGGAAGAGGGGCAGTGGCATTCAGAGTGATACATTTTGTCTTCCCAAGGTGTTGTTACTTCTGATGGAGCACTGCTTTCCTGCTGATGGAAAGTGGTGAATGATTCCTTGTCCTGTTTTGCTTTCACATGTGGCTTTTTCTTTAATTATTAAACTGTCTTTATCTCAACCCACAAATTGTGTCACTTGCACTCCTCCAATTTCCTCCCCCATTCCACCACAGGGGAGTAAGCAAGCAGCTATGTGGTGGTCAGATACTAGCTGGGGTTAAAAAAACCCCACAACATTGTCGAAGAAGGAATTTGTGCAGTATGTTAAATAAAATGCCTTGTATTATTTAATTTAGTTACACCTCTACATTATGCATACAATTAATATTCTTTGATTCTATAAATTAATTACACTCTAGATAAAGTTTTATAAATTCATATTATAAATTCTGATTTACAAATGTCATAATTGTTCTCCATATGAATCAATGTAATCATGTGAAATTTCACTGTAGTTAATCAGCCAGTACTTAGAAATAACCCTCATCTATTTCATCTGGTGTGAAACCTTAAGAACATTTTCCCAGGAATGGACTCCAGGTTTTTGTCACTAGTCTAGGTGAACATGATGATCTTCAAAACACTTGAGATCTCAAAATTGGAAGTAATCTTTTTTCCTACTAAAAATGGAGTTTGTAGGATACAAACTTACATGAGGAAGAATATTATTTTCTGTTTTATTATTTGGTTTCTTCTGCAGAGGCTGCATAATATTTTTTAAATAAGCAAAATAAAAGTAAGGTTTATGATTCTATAAAAATATTCCAGGGATTTTTAACTTACTGTTAAAGCTTTAAATCTGCCAGATTAAATTCTCTCCTGATGATACAAGACCATATATTATTCAGTAGGAATCTAACATTATTAAAGTTAAGTAAAACAATGATCATCTTCATTCAACACTACTTTGCCTGCTTATGGCACCGAAGTAAAGGGTCATGATGGTACTTTCTCAGTCTTTTAAAAAATTCCTTGTATTTTTGGTAAAGCATAATTTATTTTATTATCATTACATGCAGCACAATTTCCTTTTCATGGAATCATAGAATCTTAGGTTGGAAAAGACGGTTAAGATCTTCATGTCCAACCATTAAACTAACACTGCTTCCAACCACTAAACCACATCCCTAAACAACCCATCTATGCATCTTCTAAATACCTCCAGGGATGGTGACTCCACCACTTCCATGTGAAGCCTTTTTCAGTGCTTGATAATCCTTTTGGTTAAGAATTTTTTCCTAACAGCCAATCTAAACCTAACCTGGGCTAACTTGAAGAAATTTCTTCTTGTTATATCATTTGTTACTTGGGAGAATAGACCAACACCCATCTAGCTGCAATCTCCTTTCAGATAGTTGTAGAGAGCAATCAGGTCTCCCCTCAGCCTCCTTTTCTCCAGGCTAAGCAACCCCAGTTTCCTCAGCCACTCCTCATCAGACTTATGCTCCAGACCCTTTGCCAGCCCTTCTTGGCACACACTCCAGCACCTTAATGTCTCTCTTGTGAGAGGGCCCAAAACTGAGCACAGCACTCGAGATGTGGCCTCACAAGTGCCAAGTTCAGAGGACCAATCACTTCTCGACCCTGTGCTGATGAATTGTTCTGAGCTCCTACACCATACATCTAGACCAACATCACTTCCAGTACATAGGCTTTACAGTTTGTAGGACTGTGGATTTAAAAAAAAAATAAACTTTCTCTTCTTTCTCTTTTTAGGTTTTGAATACATAACATAATTTAATTTTTTAAGATTTCAGATTTGACTTTTAAAACCTACTTTTGTTTTATCCTAACATTCCTTACATGTAATGCCATGATTTTTTCAACCTCCATGTTTTTGAACTGGATTGTAAGAACATGCTAATTTTAGACACAGTTCTTTCAGAGCTGCTTCCACATGGAAATCTGTTCTCCCAAGTGACTTCTGCCAACCTTAGTTAACTATGTTGCAATGTTATTTTAATGAAGAGAAAGACCTTTAATTGAGCATCTGTTTCCCCAAATGTGTCTGATTTTCACAAAATGGTGTAATATTTTGACTGGTTTTGAAGACTTTGTTATTGAGTTAGGCATTTGTAAGAGAGGATGTAGAAAATGCAGATTGTTTGAGCAATCTGCATATGTTTTAGGAGACTAATCCTAAGAACATTGAGTTTCTTGTCATTTCATGTTACTTCGACAATCCAAAACCAAATGGATTAACTACTTTCTCTATGCAGGAATCTATCTATGTGTTTGTGATATATTTTAGGGTCTCAAAAAAAACCCCAAATCTGAAACCCAACAAAACACAACCAAAAATACCCAAACCAAAATCAAAACACAAAACACAGCATTGTAACAGACTAGTAGATAATGAAAATATTGGAGTTCTTTGTGTTCCCTTGAGAAGGGAGAAAGCTGCTTCATGGTTCTTAGTTACTGGCTGGGTTTAAGCCATGACATATGTCTATGAATTTTCAGGGCTTCTTAGATATGACTTCTATAGTTTATACTTTTGTCACCTTCATACTGCATGCCTGTAAGTTGCTTTTCATGGCATTATGGATAGCATTGCTGTAGCTTAGATTTAAAGACATAAAGCAGACAAAGTTTGCACAGAGACAATGGCTGTATTAGATCAATTCAACAAACATGAGTTTTCAAGTAGATAAACTTTTTTTTTGTTTTTTAATGCATGAAAGAGAAGCACATTAATTCAGAACTAAATGTATGTACTGCCAATAATAGTTTATGCTTAGCTTGGTTATTTCAGTCTGTAAATATAGATTAGAGAAACAGGGGGAAAAAGGTGTGCAACGGAGTTGGGTACCATGTTCTGAAATTCTTTAAAGGAGTTTGGGGTGGTAACCTTTTCCTGTGAGGCATACAATGGCTAAAGGTTTTGGTGGAAATTTCTGTAGGCCTTGAAAGCAATACATGAGGTTTAGTTTCTTGGATCATCTATTCGGAAACTGGTCTGTAAGATTTGCATTGAATACCAGTACTGAGATGTCAGAGACAGAACTAATGTGATACATGAAAAACATTCTTATCTGTCTTAAGGCATCCAGTTTTTTAATAAAATGTGTACAAATAAGTTCTTAATGCTCTTGGAGATGCTTTGTGATATTGAAGACATCAAATTGGGATTCATAGATTGGGAAAGCTTTTGGAAGAGCAGCTATAGGCCACATAGGGTATTTTATAGCTGTAAAATACATAGGTATAATAGAACAGCTACGGATGAGCTACATAGGTAATGGGTAATTGTATGGTCTCATCTACAGAGTGTGTTTGGCATTTGACACCCTATATGAAGAACATCTGAATTAGATAATTCTAGGATTTTGATACATTGACCATGTAGACATTTACTGTGATGTTAGGAAGATTACTCTGTTATGTACATTTTAATCTCTGGGGAGTTCCTTTCTACTAAGGCTGTTGAAAGCTAGAACAGCTGGGAAAGAAGAGCTCAGAGGAGAAAAAATAATAGAGGTATGGTCATCTTCCACTATGGATTGTCTTTATTTAATGACTGTCTTTTTATGTTTCAAGTTAAGGAGATATGAAACAAAAGTTGTTACAGAATCACAGGAAGTGATACATTTTTTTCTGAGTATCTTTTCCAGGAGGTTTTCATGTAGTTAAATGATAGATTAGGTGTTTTGAATTGTTCCCACAAATTTCTTTCTTTGTTTTCATGAGGCTTTCCTCTGACTACACAATGCTTATTTTTCAACATGATCTGCTAATACCTAAATAGATGTACTTGGTTAGGATTTGAAGAAGCAAAGTTTAAGACTGAAAAAATCACTCTTGAATGTAGATTAAAATATTTCAAAAAACCTTTAACTAATCTTCATGGAATTACACGAAACATGAAATGATGTGATAACTGCCCAAGGATTTTTTAAAACAGATGAAAATGAGAGTTCTGTCATTGTCTATAAAACAACGGTAAAGCAGATTTAAGAATGCATAAGTGAACAAATCTGAAAAATAATATTAAACCATTTTAAATATGACTTGTACCCAATTAAATTCCTTTCAGAGAATTTAAAATAGGTACAGTTGTTTGGGTTTTTTTGTTGTTGTTGGGTTTATATATATATATATATATATATATATATGTCTGATTTTTATTTGAATACTCAATACATACATAGAAATTTGGGATATGTAAGACATATCAACATGAAAATCTGTTTACATTGTCATGTGTCCAAAAGGTATGTTCTGTAGTGCATCCATATGTACATTTTCTTCAACAAATAATGCATTATACATAATATAAATCAGACATATAAAACAAAATTTCTGTACATGTGTTGGAGATCAAAGCAAGATAATATTCCATTATAGAAACAGAATTAAAACAGTGGATTATTAATGAGCAAGTTTTTGACATATATATGGTATGAATAACTCTTCTGATAGATGTTACTGGCTTCACAGACCAATATATCTTCTGTGCAAACGTCCAAATGGAGTGATTATGAATAATCTTAAACTTGAGGGATTCTTACAAACTCTCAATAAAATGTTTTATTTCTGAGTTTGTACATACTACAACAAAAGTACTTTAATTAGAAAAAAATAGAAAAAGCCCAAGCCTCATGAATTCTAAAGCCATAAAACATTGCTGTAATATCTTACACATTCACAGGAAGATTAAAGAATGAACTCATGTGGAGAATAGAAACAGGTGCAAATATATTTCAAACATAGCAGTTAAATGATAGGCATCCGTTTAACTGCAGATGACGTGCAGTAGAAGATAATTCATTATAACAACTTCCAGTGCTAATTGTTTATCGCTTTTTTGTATATGCTATAGCAAATGAAATTTCTAGGTATGTAATTTCTTAGGAACCATTAAGGAAAAACTCTAGGACGTGACTTCATTAAATTTTAATGAGTTGCAAAACCAGAAACCCTACTGTAACTCATTTGTAGTTAAGACTCCTTTAAAGAAAAATATCTGTTCCTTCATTTAAAATGTAACTTCTGTTGCAAAATCATTAATAACAGAATTTCACAACTGCTTAGTGACAGACTTTAACACTGTACAGACTACAGTTTTCAATGAAATGTTTTGTCATTGTTATACTTTATCTCATAAAAAAGAAACCATATATATATATACACACTAGTAGATATGTATAGACAAATCAGCACTGTTTTTTCAGAATAAATCAAAACAAAAAAAAATGGGAACAATTCAAAACTAGAATACAGTTAAATTAATTCAATTTTTTAAAAAAACTCTGGTCTTTTCATGTGACAGTTAATACGATAGACCTGAAGAATTTAATGTCAGCATGTGAGCAATTTTACAATATATTAGATTAACTGTTTACACTAAAGCCTCCATTTAAAATGAGTGTGCATTAATGCAAAGAAAATTTAAGACTGGGTCCTAAGACACTCTCTTAACTTTGACCTTTCACATTGATTTTTAAGGTGCTTATTTTACTGCAAAGAAAATGAAAGTAGTTACTTTTGAAGCAACATCTTATGTTTTATGATGTAAGTTCATCTACACACCCACAGAGGAGCTGAGAGAGACAATGGCATGAGGAGAAAAACAAATAATACTCTGCCAGGGCATTCCCAGCTCCATCACTGTGGATTGCCAGCCAGTTCTGTGTGAGTGTGCCTGTGTGCCTCTGAGTGTGAGCACAAAGTGGAGTTTGGCTATTTGGACTAATAAATCAGAGAAGGGAGTAAGATGAGGCTGTTGGTGTTCTGTTCATTTGTGTCTGCCTGTGGGCTGTGAACATGTCCTGGTTTCAGTCTTGTGGCTTGATGGACGTGGAGACACGGAACCGTGGCAGCATCACCTCTCTTTGGGCATGATATATATTCCTCTGAAAATGTCCACCTGCTGTTTGCATAAGATGCTTTCTAACTTGCAGGTAATCCCTTAAATATGATGTATCAATTTAAAATTTCCTTTAAAATATTTTCAGTACTTTTGAGGAATGTCAGAAATTAATTTTAAGATTACTTTCCAATAATTGAACATACTTACTAAGTAACTGAGGATTGAAACTATTACAAACAGCACCACATAGTTGTGTTTTGATTTAAAGAACTTTTATACAACTCCCTCTCCCCAGTTTTAGTTCATCTTGATCTTGTACTCCATGACTTTTTCTTTGAGTGTCAGGTTCAAATGAACTTCTCACTTCAAAGCAAGATTCAATCAATCCAGCAGAGTTCTTAAGCTTTCGTGTCAACACCAGGTGAAACTACAAGCAGCTATTTGATACAATTCCATAATAGACTCATTTTGTTTCTTGAAAGCTTTGTGTGCATTAGGAAGTCTGCCGAAGAGTTTCAAGTGTACAGAAAAAACACAAGTCCCAGAAAATTAGCCAAGTTATATTGTTTGTACAAAATACCACTGGATGCTGAAGCATGGTTAATGTCTAAACTGCTGTTCAAAAATACAATAAGAGGAGCTTGGCATTGCAAATAGGTCAATGAATGTAATTTACTTTTCATAGGAGCTGTTTTCTATTTGTACAAGTATTTTTGTATGTTTTATTAGCCACTTTTGAAACTCATCTTTCTTTCTGCTGCCATGCTTAATCCAATTTTTACTCCATAACATATATCCTCCTCGCTTGCACTCCACAGCCCCCTATTTTTTCAAATATTTTGAATCAAGTATCAAGTGAAAATTTACAAGGGAATATTTACATTTTCATCATATGTAAAATTGTTTCAGTAAAATCTTTTGCATTTTTTTATAAGTAATATTTCTGAGTGTGCACAGTTCAGTTGTTACAAAATAATGCCAGTAATGAAATAATGCTAGTTACTTTTCCAATATGAATGTACATGATGAATGTAAGTGATGACATGTTTGCTTTACTTATTGCTAGCTTTATGTTATTTTATGTTACATTCTGGTTTTTTTAAACGACATGGCTTGAGCAGCCAGGAATAATCATGTCTGTTTTACTCATCTTGACTCATGTCTGTTGAATCAGATAGAATTTGTTGAAGAAGAGGGAAATCAGCCTTTGTGTGGGATCAGCTGTGATTGTTGAATAGGGGGAACCTTCTGGAGCGCACGGAAGGACATTCAAGTATGCAGAGGGAGTAATACAAATGCAGAAGGAAGCCTTCAGCAAATGCAGAATGGGAAATTGTGAAGAATGGGGACAGGCTGACCTGACGTATGATGAAAAGAAACCTTGTGGGATCCAGAAAGACTGAAGATTTGGTTTCCAAAAAACACTCAGCTGAACAAGTATGTAAGAACAGCGTAGGGAAGAGGGGGATGTTTTTGTAAAATATTCACAATTCTTCCCAAAATTTGACCATAGTCATATATTAGTGCTATTGCAGTAAGTACATTTATCAACAGCAATAATGAAATTTTGTATCTGTGTTTTTCCCCTGAGGTTAACATGCTTGTTTAAATTCTGTGTTTTCTTAATATGCTGCAAAATTAGATTATTAACTTGGAATTCACACATCCTAATGTTTGTTTTAATTAGTGGAATCTCCGAAAATATGGATAAAATTCAGCTTCAGACTACAGACATTTAAATTCAAGTCTACAAGCAGGTGACCAAATGTTAAATACCAGCATGTGAGTTGGTATTGTCTCATTATAGAGCAAATTAATTTAGTCAGTATAGCAGAGGCCAGTCAGCTATTCAGCTCACATTAAAGTTGGCACATAAAGCAGACACACAGAATGGGATACATTTACCTAACTATAGTAATTTAGCATCATTAGAGATGTTCAAAGATAGCTGCCATGTACAGCACAGGTACATAATCTGTACAGGCTTGGCAGATATGAAACACGACTTATGGAACCCCTTACCTGGAGGCCCAACAAGACTGGTGAATTACCTCTACATTAACTAGAAAGATCTGAGTGCTTCAGAAAAAAAATTCACTCCATATGAATGTGAATGTCCAAGAGAGCTAGCTACCAGGAATCATCCTCGGAAATGCCACATTTGACAAACAAGAATTTTGTGAAAGCTGAGTGATCTTGTTCAGTGATATTAACTTACTAGTCACATATTTGCCCAGGTACATCTAGGTATCAATGACAAACAAACTAACAAATTAATTTAAAAAAAAAAAAGGTCAGATTTGAAATAGAACCATGAGATACCCTTGCAGGTGTGTACAGCAAGCCCTTCCCTAATAAAAGGGTAACAATAGCTACTTGGTATATGTTAGAAAGGTGGGGTTTTTTTTTATCTCCAACCTTATTGTTTTACATAAGTCTGTTTCAAAATAACCTCTAAGCACTATCAATGTTTTGTATTCATGTTTATTATGAAAGTTGCATGAGTTTATTAAAAAACAGCTTTCACGCTTAAAAAATAAAATGCAATCTAAATATTACCCAGTATAATATACTAGGTAGAAAATTACAAATGTAAAATTTTGCCTCTGTGGAAATGAATGCAAAAATATACCGTACTGCAAAACAAAGTCCATCCTGCTTTCATATGTATAAAAATTGAGAAATACTCAGCATTCGTATTCCTTCTTGTTTAAATGGTGGGGGCTTTAAAATTGTGTTGTTCTGAACATTTTTTATGTCTTTGCAATGCAGATGGTAATTCAGTCATCCAATCTTACATATGCACACTTTAAAATATCACACCAGATTTTGTTCCAAACATACAGCCATAGCAATCATCAAATAATATCAATTACTATGTGTATTTAGGTTATAAATAATATTTTGTTAGCATTGACTAATACTGTAGAATCAAAATTTTCAGACTTTATGAGGACTGACTGCATCCCAGTAGCATGCAGGTACGTATGTGCAAAATTCATTGATATATGTTCATAAGAGGAAGATCAAAGAAAATGTGCTTGCTTTTACCTGTCTCTATATAACATGCACATTTTCTCATATGCCTTTTTTTAAGAAGCAAAAAGAGGAAAAAAACCAACAAAACAAAACAAACCCAACTTTTCAATGTTAAGAATGTTGTATATTAGTAAAAATATTAACAAATATGTTGATCACAAGTCTATTTTGTTTATATTGTAGTTGACAAAGCAGCACTCTGGCTGCTTCGTCACCTTCTTGACACTGTCTATATATAAACAGGGAAAGAGTTTCAGAATTTTCTTTTTAATATATCATGCTTTTAAATGTCTCAATAAATTATGCCTGTTCTTTTTAGAATTAATATTCTACTAGAAAAGTAAAATTTTATCTATCACTTGTAAAGTAGCTATTTTAGCTGTTACAACCACATATCTACCCTTAAAAGGTATTGCTCTCTATGTAGACAGACATTTAGACTTATCTATAACAGAGAAATAAATATCTTAATTAACTTTCCCTTACCAGAAATTTTCCTTTTCTTTTTCTTTTTTTTTTTCTTTTAAGTTGTGATTTTTTTTTTCTCATTTTAATATCTATGGCATGCATGGGAAAAAAAAAAGATATATTTTAGTCCAGTTTATTTTTGGGATTACTTATAATATTAAGCATATTAATCAATTTGGTATAGGACTTTCCATTTACTTTTCTTGAAATTCATGACGTTTCTGACAGTCCATTTCTTCAGGTTGTCCATGTCCCTTTGAATGTCAGACCTGTCCTCCAGTGACTGAACCATTTCATCTAACTTAGTACTTTCACACACATCTGCCTGAAGTTATGTGAAAGAGAAAGCCAAATTATATGTAAGATTCATAAAAAATGTCATATCCAACTTAAAATTGGATACAATACAATATTATGCAACAAAGAAGACATGTAAAGTACAATGACAGCAGAGAATTTTGTTTGTCCAAAGTAGGTTTTCCCTGTGCTTATCACACACAGGATTGTTCAATAGGAAACTTAAACTTCATATTGACATATTTTAGTACTATTGAGGACGTTTATAATATATTCTTGGACACTTTACTTCCTTTTCTCTCCCTTCCCTACAATTTTTTATATTCTTTAGAATGACTTGGCCTTGTGAACAGCTTTTACTATTCCAAATGGATACATATCAGTCAAAACTGTTTACCTTTTGCTGCTCAACAAGCATATCAGAATGTTAAACTCCATGAGTTATATAAAATGAGAAATAAACAAAAAAAAAGCCCTCACAAAACCAGCACACAAGTCAGTAAGGACTTCAAACCTTTAGCAGTTAAAGACTTTGAGATGTTTTCTTTATTCAAATTGAGAATATTAGCATCCATCTACTAATGTTACTTTTCATTTCAGAACTTGAACAGGTACTATTCTTCCATTACTTCGTACATGATTAGGTTATTATTAATAAAATTGGAGAATCTAATGTTACAACTGGAAAAAATACATATTATCAGCTGGGGAATTACAATTTCTTGTATTGAGAGTGTTTAGGAAAATACAGAATAAGGCTGGCTTTGAACTGTAAAAAGAAATATTAAATTTCAAACTGTACATGACAATCACATCCTATATCATCTCTGAGTAATTAATGCTATATAATTCATGCTGTATAATTAGTACTGTTCATTATGGTCTTCAGTGTTTCTTAGGCATGGTGGTTAAGGTGATCAGGCTTGAAAGCTTTAATTTTCCAGTAAAGGTATATAGGGGGAAAACTAAACAAATAAACAAAAAAAAATCCACCCTAAATCCAAACCAGAACAAAAACTAGTAGAAGTTCCAATAGGATCATGGACCAAAGCATAGAAATTTCTTTCACCTATGGTAGCCTTATTGTGAATTATTTCTGGA
Source organism: Porphyrio hochstetteri (assembly GCA_020800305.1). Taxonomy (NCBI): domain Eukaryota; kingdom Metazoa; phylum Chordata; class Aves; order Gruiformes; family Rallidae; genus Porphyrio; species Porphyrio hochstetteri. Next base: position 171,905,703 of record CM036905.1, on the reverse strand, counting down.
CTAAATATTTGTCTTACATTTTCTCTTTTTACTCATTAATCTTATTTCATTTTTCCCAGTTTTCACCCAAATGCTTAGAAGGAAATCTACTCAAGCAGTTGACATTTTGCAGGGGACTTATTGTTTGTTTTGTAAAGGTATTGGTATTTACATGCTGTCTTAAAAACGTTATGCCTTGATGCCAGTGTAAGCTTTAACATTACTATTCTTCAGAGAATATAGCTCAAAACCATTAATCATACTTTTGATAAAAAGATTCCATTTTTCCAAATAACAATGTTAATAACTGCATAACTTACTGCTCTTAGTAAAGATTAGTTAAATACTAAATGTTTATTTAAAATTAAGTTTCACTCCAAATCCAGTATATATTCTACATCATTGTACTTAATGAAAAAATTGCTACTGACTTCACTAAGGTTTGTCTCAAGCCTCATTAAACACAGTAGGTAATGTTGTAGTGGTTAATAACATTGCTTTAAATTAGTAAAAATGAATAGCCTCTCTTTGTTAAGCGTGTGTACAGTTACATGCAGAAGAATGATGAGGAGATAGGCGACAGAGGTCAGTACAGCTATTTCCCAGACTCTTTATAATAAATCCTTTATGCTTTGTTAAGGTAGCAAAGCTTTCTATTCCACACTGTAGCATGCTGTTGCCTATGCTGTCCTTGGCTAACTTCCTCTGTCATTTGCCTTCTCTGTAGCTGGCCATGCACTCTTTGCATGCCTGCTTGCAAGTCAGTCAGTTAGCCATCACATCACACAGATTTATTGCACATGTGCATCCTCAAGTAAAATCTTCATACACTCACCACCACAATCTATTGCTCTGCAGTGCCAGGGACCTCCATGTTTCCTGCTTGCCTTGCTCGGGAAACCACTGGGGAACACCTACTAGAACACAGAGATCAGTTGTTGATAATAGAAGCCTTTATTGATCATCTGTGTGTATATTGTGTTTTTGTATCTGACCCTGCTTGGGTTTGGTTCACTGTCATCACTGGTGGAGGCCAGTCCAGCACTGCTCTCTGGATCTGACAGCATGAACAGTTGCTTTGTATAGAACACAAATTGAGGTAAAATAAATAATAATAATAAAAAAAAAACAAACCCAAAAACAGCCTTAAAAAAAGAGTGGTAAAGCCCTGAGAAGTAAAAAAAAAAAACCCAGAAAATCCATTACTACCTTGGTCCATCCAGCTATATTTTCACACTGATGCTAGATAGACAAAAGACATAGAGTTCCTGCGATTAACCATTCTGTTGAAATAGCTAGGTGAATATTATGACTTATAGAGAATGATTCACCTGAGCAGTGAACAGACAAGATGAAGAAAAGTTATGCTAAACTGTGTAATGGAAAATACCGTATTGTGCTTATCCAAATGTGTAAGAAGAAAACCACCATTTGTTGTGATGAAAACAGAAAAACAACCAGATACAATTTTGACAAGAGGGGAAAAAAAAAAAAAAGTAATCTGTAAAGGAAAAATCATTTTGAGGAAATTCATGTATGGGTTTGTCTTGATTCTGGCCAGGCCAGAATTAACCTCCCCAAGCGGCCAGCCCAGGTGAGCTGAGTTAGCACAGGTGATCTGAGTTAGCCTGGACTGTTTTCCACACCACCCTACATCACTTCCCCAAAAAGGGGCTGTTTGGGGATGGGTGCCTCCAGAGTGAGCTAAGTGTGGCTGCGGCATGCAGCGCTCTGTAACTGTCGGGTCGGTAAAGTACTCTGCCTTACCACCCGGTGTGAGTGTAATTGGCTGTTATTGTTCTATTTTCACGGTGCTTTTGGCAGTAAACTCTTTATCCCAACCCATGGAAGCTCCTTCTTTATCCTCTAGGAGTGAGTGGCCTGTGGTCGGGGTGCGGTGCTCAGCCATTGTTTGGGGCTAAACCACCACAGGGTTTCAGCATGAAAGACACAAACATCAAAGCATGATTTACAATTTGTGACTGCTAGAATTTGGTAAAAACCAAAAAGCTTATCCAAGTGAGTATAACAGCTAAAATATTTTTTTTTTTAAAGGTTGCATTCAAATTAAAAATACAGTCTTGCTAAAATTAGCAATAATGTCTTTTACTGATTTTTACTTCTGTGCCCCACAGCTTTTAGCCTTCATTTGAGGTTTTGTTATTTACCAGTGCAGGCATTATTAGAAATTGTAATGGTTAATTTGCAGAATGTATAGAGAAAAAGTAAAAGAACAACAAATCTTAAGTGTATTTCATAAGTTAATGTTTAGCTATGGAAGATTTCCTAGCAACAGACTCAAGTAAATCAGATACATTCCAGAAAAAAATCCAAGGACACATTCTAACAGTCTTAATCATCACACTTAAAGCTTTTGTACAACCATCAGTTTTCAGGAGAATCCACTTTCTTCTACTGTTTTTATGTTGTTTAAAAAAAAATTACTAAATTAAGTAATTTACAACACACTTTGTGAAAATAGCTAGCTCTTACAAATTATTAATCAGCATTACTACATATACAAAACTGACATAAGTCTAACCATAATAGCCTAAATTACTGGTGAGTATATGCCATAAAATCAACAATGAGGGCTACTGTCTGTGACATTCCTCAGTTGCAGAGGTTTCAATGATCAGGTTTGAGAGCTCTTTAGTGAGAGAACTCAGTATTGAAGTAAGTTTATGTTGTTCCCTCTCCATATTTGCTCAGTCACCACTGATCAGTTTCTTGCCTCTTTCCCAGAGATGGTGTGCCATCTGCTTCCAATGAAGTTTGTCTTGGCTTTGGTAGGTATGCTGCTTCTGTGTTAAACAGAAATTATATCTATTCCAAGTCCCAATCTCAAAGCAAGCTGTGTGCTGTTCTTCTTTGCTCTTGAAATTTCTTCTACTTCAGTCCTTGTGTATGTTTTCTCAGACTACTTAAATGCAACTACGTTGGGGTTTTTTTTTCTTGGTCACATTGATCACATATTTATGTTGAAATGCTTTTGCATTGTGTCTGGCTATACCATCACAGTATTACAAAATGTTTAAGCACAGTTGTTCCTTGAATCTGTTTAGCATGCATGGGTTTGATTTCAAAGCAAACTAATTTAAATTATATGTTGCTTAATGGACTTTTAATTTATATGTGTGCTTTGGCTACATATTGAATGATTTTCATTTAGAACTTGTTAGAATTAGGCTGTCTTAATGAGTTATAGTCTTACAAGCCTGTAGTTCTTTCTTAAAACTTTGTCGTTCTTTCCTAGAATTTCAGCAATTCAGTAGTTTTACAAGGTTTTCTGGAGCAGCTGTTTGACTAGTCGTGCATATGCATATAGGATGATCGTGTTTTCCTTATATTAATGAAAAGAACATAGTCAAAAGTGACATCAGAGGTTACTGCAACTTGTCAATTTCCTATCCTTTGTTTGTGCTTGTATGTCTTCTAACAGAGTGCATATACATAATACACAAATTTTCAAGGCCACACATCTCATAGAAGCAAAACTTGCATCCCAACACTGCTTTCTAGACCTCCTTGCTCATCCTTGACAGAAAGGCCAAGCGTAACACATGATTCCCTCTTCTCTGTCTTCTTCCACATGTCTGAGTCCCAGAGGATTTATAATCCGCACTCTGCTATTCCCTCCTAAGCGTTCATAGGCATGCCTGAATTTGCAGTTTGGTATTCCTCGGTAGAGTACTGTAGTCCTGGAATGTATTATTTAAATTCCACTCAAGCACTGACACCTAGAACAATGTTTTTTACATCTGTCATAATATTTCTCATTAAAACATATTCCAATATATCTGCCCTGGCCTTATACACTTCCATAGCTATCCATTAATCAGGTTAAATGTATAAATATAGATACTTAAGTATTGGTAAAATATAAAGTATGAAGTTATTTTCTTCTTCCCTATATCACAGCAAATGATGCAATATAAAGCCTTTAAAACATACTGAACAAGGAGCAGAGAAACAAGAGTGCCAGTTTGAAGCACCATAGAACTTGTTTAGGTTGGAATTAATAAGAGTAGGCAATGATGAGAGCCCTTTGAATCATCTGGAAGGAACCTAATTAATGCTTGACTTTAATTAAAAAATCCCTACCTAACAAGGGTGTACTCAATTATATCCTTAAATCCCATGCTTACGCATTTTGCTAAACTGCACAGTGCTAGTGTATATGTGTTTGGCAGAGTAGGCAAGGATATTTTTAACTAAACAGATTTACATCAGAAAATGCCAATTTATCTGAATCATTCTTCTCCCTACCAAGAGCAAAACAGTTTTGATGAAACAGTAATAGGAGGGGGGAAAAAAAAAGACACTGAAACAGAAAGTGACACGGAAAGCAGCCTAGCATATATAAAATGAGCATAAGTAAAAACATCTTGGGGTGCGTTTTTCCACCTCCAGCCCCTTCCCTGCATAACACCTGGGGTCCCAGCAGGGGGGAGCAGCATATGCCCCCCTCCCCCAGAAAAAAAAAAAAAAAAGTGACACAAAGAGCTGTTGTGTCTTCAACTTCTCCATCTCTCTGGACATTGCCACCAGCATCACTCAAGTCAGCCAGTAGGGAGTGGGGAGCCAAGGATACCGTGGACCCTGAAGGAGATGGGCTGCACTGCCACCACCCGGGCTGTAGCAGGAAGGGATGGGGAGTGGTAGTGGTTTTAAGAATTGTCCAAAACAGCATTCTAAAATCCTTCCTATCATCCGTGGTCCTTTGATGTTTTCTTAGGCTTCCATTTTCCAAACAGAGTTCCTGAAGCCACTCAGTGCACGCAGCTGACATGGCTCTTAAGACTGTTGATCAATACTGCATATTCAAAAATAATAATTAAAAACCCCACAACAAGCTGAAGTGTAGGGAGGAAAGAAAGGATATTTCCTGATACACACTATTCTGAAAACAGGGTTAATCTGCAGTACCTTTCAGTGTATGCAAAATAACTGTAAGACTTTAAACTGATGACATTGGTCTGAGTTGGAGATGTTAATTTGATGACTCTAAACTGAGTGGTAAGGTTTGTATGTCAGAGGAATGAGATGCCAGCCAGAGGGACTGGGACAGGCTGGAGAAGTGGGCCCAGGCGAACTTCATGAAGTTCAACAAAGCCCAGTACAGGGTCCTGCACCTGGGTTGGGACAACCTCTATTATCCATACAGGTTAGGAGATGATGCACTAGAAAGCAGCCCTAAGTAAAAGGAATTGGTAGTACTCATGAATGAAAAGCTGGAAAGGAGCCACCAAAGTGCATTGGCAGCTCAGAAGGCCAACCACATCCTGGGCTGCATCCGAAGAACTGTGATTCAGAGAGAGGTGATTCTGCCCCTCTACTCTCATCTGGTGAGAATATTGAGTTCAGTTTTGGAGGCCTCAACACAAGAAGGACAATGACCTGTTAGAGCGTGACCAGAGGAGGGACACAAAAATGATCAGGGGGCTGGAGCACCTCTCCTGTGAAGACAGGCTGAGAGAGTTGGGCTTGTTCAGCCTGGAGAAGAGAAGGCTCTGGGGGGACCTTATAGCTGCCTTCCAATACCTGAAATGTGCCTATCAGAAAGCTGGGGAAGAACTGTTCATGAGGGTATGTAGCCCTAGGACAGGGGTAAAGGTTTTAAACTAGGAAAGGGGAGATGTAGGCTGTATATTAGGAAATTAAGAAATTGGAATTAGGAAATTAGAAAAATTGGAATTAGGAAAAAAAATTCAATATGAGGGATGGTGATCACTGGAACAGGTTGCCAGGAGATATGGTGGAGGCTCCATCCCTGGAGATATTCAAGGTCAGTCTTGATGGGGCTCTGAGCAACCTGATGTAGTGAAGATGTCTCTACTTACTGCAAAGGGTTGGACTAGATGACCTATAAAGGTCCCTTCCAGAGGTGGTTTTCTTCAATAAAAACACAAAAACCTTTAACAAATGTTCTGTCTCTCAAATTTGTATTCTTTGAGGCTCTTCATATATCATTTTATTGGTGAAGAAAATTAATATTTCCCTCTCTGAAGTCTAGAAGATGAATTAGTGGTCTCATTACTGAAGTAAAACAGATTAGAGAAGCACAAAGACCAAATACTAGTATCCACTAGTGATGAATCTTGCTTGTCCTGGAGATGAGAAAAGAGGATGAGATGAGATGAGATGAGATGAGATGAGATGAGATGAGGAAAGGCTGAGTGAGCTGGGGCTGTTCAGCCTGGAGAAAAGAAGACTGAGGGGGGACCTAATTAATGTTTGTAAATATCTTAAGTATGGGATGCAGGGGGAATTGGCCAACCCCTTTTCAGTGGTCTGTGGAGATAGGACAAGGGGCAATGGCTGTAAACTGGAGCACAGGAAGTTCCGCACCAACATGTGGAAGAACTTTTACACAGTGAGGGTGACAGAGCCCTGGGACAGGCTGCCCAGGGAGGTGGTGGAGTCTCCTTCTCTGGAGATATTCAAGACTCATCTGGACACCTATCTGTGCAATATGTGCTAGGGAGCTGCTTTGGCAGAGAGGTTGGACCCGATGATCTCTCGAGGTCCCTTCCAGCCCCTACAATTCTGTGATTCTGTGATCCTTCTGATAACTTTGTAATTTAGATGACTAGAAGTGCCAAAATGCTTTGTGTGTATTTTATTTTGTTGTAAAATCCTCTTTCTAAACCACGTAACTGGAGTCCTTGCAAATGTTCTTGTGAAGTTAATTGGCAACCATACTGATTATTAAGAGATTTTAGGTTTAGACTTGGATAAAGTTTCCTTATTTTCAAGTAGATATATTCAAAGATTAGCAAACTCCTTCAGTCCCTGAAGTGTCCAATTACAGTCTTTATAAGGATGCAGACCCCCCCTCCCAAAAACAAAAATGAAAAACCACCATTCATATTTGTCTGTTAAAAAAGTTAAAAATGTCTGTAGACATTTATAGAATATTAGACATTATAGAACAAGCATTTAGAAGATTCTGTGTCCCTCCCAGATTTTAAACTCAGAGCATTATTTTCTGCTAAATTAAAATTCTGTGTCAGTATTTTTGTTAAAAGCTTCATAACAATGTTATTAAAATGCTGAAGAAATATTATGCTTGGTTACAATGGTAATTGGTACTTGATAAATAGAGGTTGTAGGTTTTTAAATACTTAAGTTGATAAGACTGTAATGAAAGCTCTTCATCTCTGCCAGAATTAACACAAAATTGAATCACAGGATCCCGGAATGGCTGAAGTTGAAAGGGACCTCCAAGGAGGGAGACTCCACAGCCTCTCTGGGAAGTCTGTGCCTGGGCTCAGTCCCACTCACAGTAGAAGAGTGTTTCCAGGTGTTCACAGAGAACATCCAGTTTTTCAGTTTGTGCCCATTGTCCCTGGTCCTCACTGAGCACCACTGACATGGGCCTGGCTTCCTATTAATTTCTGCACCCCCAACCCCCTTCTTAGTTATTTTCATTGAAGGATGTTACCAAAATATAAGTAAGGTTTCATTAATATTTATTGACACGATTAAAATATTTGTTTCTCTATTTGCTTGGATTAGCTAAGACCATTTCTGATTATAGACACATATGCAAACAAGTTCACATACAGGCACACATACAATTATTTTTCTTTTAATGTCTTTTTTTTTTTTAATTAGAAAATCTAGTTTTGTAAGATGATGTGAGTCAGTTTGATTTTTCCAATTAAAGATCTTCATGAGTAGCCACCCCTCAGGGTGTGCTTCTGGAAGCTTCTAGCAGACCCTGCTGCTAAAAGCTTCTGTTAGATGTTTCTTGACTGGCATGTTCATGATTGTAAGCTGTTTCCTCATATGCTATCTCTTAATTAAAAAGGTCCCTCCTCTTCTTACATCTTTCTTCTGATCTGAGGCTGTTGGAGACTGTCCTGATGGGAGTGGCAGTGCCTCTCAGCTGATAAGCAGGAGCCCAGCAAACATGACTGCCAATGAGAGGTTTGGTAGTTGTGGGGTGGGGGTATGAAAGAAATCCAAAAACTTTTCCAGACAGGGTAGGAAAGTATGAAAACAGTGGTAATGAGCCCCTGGGCTCTGTTCCTGGAACAGATTGAAGGAGGCACCCCAGCATAATCAGAGGCTTTGACTCAGAACTGTAAAGGTGAATGTGCCCTTGCTGTAAAGAAGCTGAAAGTGTCCTGGGCTTCATTAGCAGGAGTGTTGCAAACATGTCCAAAGAATCACAGAATTGTAGGTGTTGGAAGGGACCTCGAGAGATCATTGAGTCTATTCCCCTGACAAAGCAGGTTCCTTAGGACAGAGAAGAAGGTGATCCTTCCCTTCTATTCAGCACTGGTGAGGTCACACCTGGAGTGCTCTGCCTACTTCTGGGGTCCCCAGTAAAAGAGAGAGGAGATACCGGAGGGAGTCCAGCAAAGGGCCACAAAAGGTACTTAAGACACTGATGCATCTCTCTTATGAGGAAAGGCTGAGAGATCTGGGATTACATGGACCATAAAAGAAGAGGCTCAGTGGGACCTTATCAATGTGTACAAATATGTGAAGTGAGTGCGTAAAAAGGAAAGAGTCAGGCTATTTTCAGCGGTGCTCTGTGAGAGGACCAGAGACAATGAGCAAAAACTGAAACACTGGAGGTTTCTTCTGAACACTAGGAAACACTATGAGGGTGACTGAGCACTGGCACAAGTTGCCTAGAGAGGCAGTGGAGTCTCCATCCTTGGAGATACTCAAAATCCATCTGGTCATGGTCTGGTGATGGTGGTCAAACAAGTGTGTTAAACTGGATGACCTCCAGAGATCCTTTCCAATCTCAAGCATTCTGTGATTGTGGGATACCATTATTCAGACCATGGAATGCAAGGAGGGCAGTGGCCTCTCCCTGGTACTGGGGACCAGAGTGTTATCACCTATAGGAGGCATACACTGTTCAATACATTGAATCATCATGTGTTGGATGAAATAAGCATGTCCTGTTTTCAGCTAGGACAGTTAATTTATTTTCTAGTAGTGGATGGAATGCCATGTTTGGGAGTTAGGATGAGAGCAGTGCTGATAACACACTGATGTTCCTAGTTGTTGCCAAGCAATCAAGGACTTTTCAATGATTCATATTTCCCTACTAACGAGAAAGGAGGGGACGCAGCCAGGACAGGTGACCCAAACTGGCCAAAGGGGATATTCCATGCCAATTACGTCATGCTCAGCATAAAAGGGGGCGTTGTGGGTGAGAGGAGCAGGCAGCTCCAGGACGTGTGGCTTTGGGGACAGTCCATTTTTTGGGACAGCTTTGAGCTGTGTGGCCTGAGTTGTGCGGTTCGGTGAGAAACTGCATTGTGTATCACCAGTTTCAGATATTTTGCTACAAAGTCCTGTTATTATTGTTATATCTATCTTTCTGCTATCCCAGTAAACTATCCTTATCCCAACCCATGACGTTCTGGTTCCTTGGGTTTTCTTATTCCTTGTCCCTATCCCCCAACTCCTCCCCCTACTCCCTTTTAAAGAATAAGCAGCTGCATGGTGCTCAGCTCTCAGCTGTGGCAAAACTACAACAAGCATCAGAAGGTTAAACAGGAGATCAAGAATATCCACAGAGACTCTGCAGAGGTGAGAGCATGAGTCACAGAGTTCAGTGGAAGTAGGACAGCTAGAGCCTACAACTGAATGAACAGTGGACAGGGACACACACTTGCTTCAGCAGCTGACAACACAGGCTGAGCACATGTACACATATGGCTCGGATCCAGTAGCTAGAATCACATCCATTCACACCAGTTGTACCAATACCTGGCATTCTGGGCACAAATTCTGTAGGACCTTCCCTTCATCCAAAGATCTATTGACCTTCCAACTACTTATGCTAGGAACCCCTCTCACTCCAGTACCGCAGGCCAGCAACAAGTTCCACTCATACACTCACAGGTCTCACCAGCAATTGGCCCTTAGTTCTTCCAACACATGTATACATGGGGTAGAGAGTGAGATTACACAGAGAGAGTAAAAAGATTTAATAAGAAAATCTAAGAAGGCAGGATAAACTGTGGTGATCATGTGCAGGGCTTGGCCAGACAACTTTGTCCCTGTTTAGGCGCAACCAGACCCTTTTATACCCTTTTCTGTTAACCAACTGTCTTTTTTAGTTCCCTGCTTCCCTTTTGCCTGCACATTGTCTTCTGGGTTTGTGTAGCTCTACCAGTTTCCAAACCTCTACCAGTTTGGGGTATTACCTCTGGTTTGGGGTACCCTCCTTTTTTATCAGTTGCAAAGTCCAAGTTGATCTTCCTGGAAGTGGTACCTGTAGTTTCTTGATAGCCCATCAACCTGTGCCAGTGGTGAGGTTTTTTACTTCTTGTTGTCACCATATTTCTTTCGTTTTTCAGATGTACACGTCTGTAAGTTTTGTTTCTGGTTTACCCTTCTTTTATTTTTTCCTGATTGATGAGGTCCCCAATCAGATCACCTTGCTGGAATAAAAACATTCTCACACCACTGTATGCTTTCATCAATTAGTGTGACTGGCCAGGTTTGGTTTTCATCACCGTCTATCTTTTTATTTGTTAGTCAGGCTTCTGTTCCTGTATATTCTTGCTTATGGCTTCCACATATACCTTCACATAATCCTAATGATAACTGATTTATGGGACAAAACATTTGTGGAAAGATAATTAATAAGATTAACTAAGAACATAAAGCAATACCTGTTATTACAGGGTTTATTTATTCTCACAAAACTTCAGTCAAAGCCATGTATATGTATGAAGAAAACAGGAAGAAGGAAGATATAAAACACAACCCCCCAGCAAAACTTTGTTAGGGAAATAACTCTGTCCTTATTTGCCATAGTGATGGAAACCTTGATGCAGTTACCTGGCAAAGCATTCTCTGACCATATTAATTCTAGAAATACGGTGCTTTAAAACAATTAACTACAACATTTATCAATGTTAAGGTTTCATTAAGAAAGAGATTAAAAAAAGAAAATTTAATTTAAATTCGACTAACTACTGAGACTGACAGCAACAGGCTGATCCTAATGTAAATTATTTCTAAAAGGTAGTAAAAAAATAATATCAGCTTAATTCTGTTATTACAAATCAAATAGAATTTCAACTAGGTAAAGCACAGCAAATTTATTATAGTATGATGAAAATACATGGAAGAGATAAATTAAAACTACAGTGAGTCTGCACTGTCCAGAGTATTTTACTTAGAAATAGTAATCTCTAGCTGAGGACTCTAGCATTTCCCACTTTCCCTCCACCAGGAAACCACAGTCCCCTCACAACAAAAGCACAGAAAAACCTCTTATGGTATCAGAAAACCCAGAATTGGAGAACCACTTTCTCCAACTTGAATCACATTTTACTTTACTTTTAAAACTAAATGCATTTTACATCCATGTTTCAAGCACTTTGAGTCTTGTCATTACAAGAGGCAACCAGTCATTGACACAAATTCTTATGAAATTCAGGTATATGCTAAATGAACAATATTGTCAGTAATTTGCCCAGAGAGGTTGTAAATTCTCCATGTCTGGAGACGTTCAAAAGCCTCCTGGACACCGTCCTGTGCAACATGCTCTAGGTGATCCTGCTGTTATACTAAAGTTGGACTAGATGATCTCCAGAAGTTCCACTCCAATCCCGGTCATTCTATAATTCTGTGTGATTTGCAACAATTTATCTTCCCTTTTTCCTGCTGTCCATATATGTACAAGATGTTCTTGAAGAATCTGGTTGCTACTGGACATTTTGTCAGAAATGAAACAGTTGATAAGCAAGTTGATAGTTGCTGTCTTTTTTATTACACATAGTTGTTATGATCATTTATGAGCTGAGGTTGAAATACACATATTCTTCCTGGGTTGATGTAATGTTTTTTATCTTTGTGAAAGTGAACAGCTTAATTATGAATGTACAGTTACTGGTGTGATCAAATATTTATCACTTCTTCCTCACTATAGTCTAAGTTCCCACCTTTTCCTTGTCACCTTATTTTTATATTTTATTTTGTTTATGTAAATATAACACTATCGTCATACCATTAAAATCAGGTAAGATTTTATAGGGTTTTTTTCTGAGGGAGAAAAAATAAGTAGATCTAATCTATACTTTTTAATTTGAATTTATGCAATTTAGTAATTTAGGTTAAAGCATCGTTTTCAGGGGGAAAACATCAGCAGCAGAATATAATTCAGTCCCTCTACTCCAAATCAAAAGACTAAGTTTAACTCCATAAGTGAAGTCAATTGTTGGGTCATACATGAATCTACATCTTGTTACCATGACCATCTGGCATTTTAAATTTAGGAAGTACAGACTTTTGAGAGCTATTTGTGATCTACAGCTATTTCTAAAAATAGAAAGTGGTTCTAACAACATTAAAGTTTTACAGACTTGGAATTTTTAAGTAAGATATATAAAATATGTTTAGATTTCTGGGATAAATATGAGCAGATCTAATTATAACAAAACAAAACAAATGTCGAACAACAACAAAATCCCCCAAAAGACTGAAAAGGAAAAAAAAAAGAGTATATTTTGCTTTGTTTTATTTTAAGAAATGCAAATTATGTTTTAATCCAAAACACACAGTAGTTAAATCAGCAGGAGGTCTCCAAATCCATAAGACTTAGAAAAAATAAAAGTATTTTAATGAATAATTATTGCACATTTGCATTGTATAAAAATTGGACTTAAAAATAACCCAAATCACAATATGGGTTTGTGTATATGAAATGGACCGGAAATATTCATTGTTTATTTACTTACTTGCTTCTGGTTTGAAGAAACAATTTCAGAACAGGGAAAAAAATAAAATCCACTCCTCCTGTAGTGGTGTGGTAATTTCCATACAGCATAGTAATTAAACTTACAGAAGTATGAATAGCAGCATTAGCTGAGCACAGTTCAAAGAACACTTAAGGATTTCACTGCTCCTTAAATTGTTAGTCCAAGAGAATTACATCTTGACTCCACTGCAGTGAATGAAAATTTACATGTACCTCTAATAAAGGTCAAACATCATTCTGAAAACCTAACTCATATGGTGGATACATAACATTTTCTAAATGTCTGCATTTAATACTTCTTGTGAGTGGGAACCCAATATGGCTAACTTCAGTGCAGTTATGTGAGAGGCACTCTTCTAAAAAAAAAAAACCCTATGAATATTGAGGGCTAAGTTCAGTTGCTTTTTCCAGCTAGTGCCCTTTGGGATGTGCTGAGTAGACTGTCTGTGTGAGGATGGAAGATACAATGAAGGTCTCAGAGAAGAACTTACCTTTCTGAAACTGCAGATGTAGTTCAACTGGGATATACTAGATCAGCTAAAGGAACTCAGGAACCCTGTGTATGTTCAACATAAAGCAAGCCTCGTATCTTGCTGAAGCAAGCCAGTCAAATGCTTCTCGAAATATTCAGGCTCTACTAGCAAATAATACACTACATGATTAATTTTTATGTTAATTTAAAGGGTTTTTTTTTTTTATTTCTGCTGTTTATTCCTTCCAGAAAATCTAAAAAAATTCTAGTCACTTTAAATATAATTCTTCCAGCTACCAAAGATGCTTTGAAAAGCCCAATTTGAGTCAGCCTTGTTACAGGAAATACTAGATCTTTATGAACACTTTAAAAGGAAACAAACACACACACCCCACACCATTCCATGATCTGAAATCTTAAATCTTTCAGCTTCAAGTAAATAATGAATTCTATTTCCTGTATATAAAATCTGGTTTAGTATAACAGCTAAATAGATTATTTAATATTATTTATTGCATTGAATGGAGTAGTAGACATTTGGTTTAAAACTCATAGCTATTATCCTGTCTGAATGATTCTATATGTATTTGTTGTTATTTACATTAAGCTGGTGAAATAAACTTGGAATAGGACTGTAATTAATGACAAAGGAGAATAAAACTACTGGTGTGATCTCCAAGTCCATCACAGCCAATGAAATCTAAAAGTTAATATTGGCCTGAGACCACTGTGGCCATCAATCAAACGGTTTTTGAAAACAAATATAATTTAAATTCTGCCATGAGCTGTCAATTTCCTCATAAGATTTCCATAATTGCAGGTGAAGTTATACTAGGACAAAAGCTGACAAGGTTACAGGATATATTTCATTAACAAAGTCCAAAGTGATGGCAGTGTGGTTCTGTCAAGGCTGGATAGCAATCAGTGTTTTACAGTAAGGATAATAGGAGGAGTCAGGTTCGTATGTCTCTTAAATGGAAGTGTGCATCCTATTGAAGTGGGCTGAATAACCAAAGGAATCTTAGAATTAAGGCAGCTGTCATACATGAATATCACTCATTATATTGCCAAAGTAGTGCAGTCAGCATGAAAAGAAAATTAAAATGGGGTAACAAAAGCCTAGATGACTCTTCAGAATGACAAGGATGAAAACAAGATAAATGAAAAGGAGAAGCATGTGACAACTACAGACTTAATAATAAACACGTATTTAAGAAATAGTATGTATACAGAAAGCTTAGTCTGAACCAGAAATTGCAGAGCACTCTGAATCCCTAAGTGTGAGTTTGTTCCGTAAGCAATAAAATTGACAGTCTCTTCAGAGTAAGCAAATAACGGAAAATAAATGTTTTCCTGAAGTTCATTTGAAGCCTGAAGGGATACAATGTTAAAACAAGCTGCTTTCGTTTCTTTTCAGCTCTGACTTGTATTCCACAGAGAATTTTTGCTCAGTTGTGAGTACAAAATGAAATACGAAGAGAACCCAGCTTCTTCTCTACAGATTCTATTTATTATCAGCAAATAGAGGCTTCCATTCTTAATGTGGAACATGTCACCTGAAATGAGTATTGTCCTTAGAGTGAAAGGGTTTCAAGAAAGATATTTTGGGGCATCTGAAAAAAAAAAAAAAAAGAAATGAAAACTTTTTTTTTTTTTTAATAAATACTATTCTCTCAATAACACCATTGGCTTTCTTCTTTAAAGAAACATCCAAGCTTCCCAGTCTCTTTCAGCAATGAGACTTGCCAGCTTTGTCTCCAGTAGAGATAGGTATGATTGTTATGTTAATTCAGTAGTAACTTTGAAGGAAAATATTGTTTGGAAAACACTAGAAATGAGCTCAGATCAGAAAGAACATTTGTTACTTTACATTATAGTCAATGAAAATATGCACTGTTGCCAGTTAATAATAAATATAAAACAGTGCTCCCAAGGAGGCATCTTGACATCTATAAGGAATGTTAAGTATGTTTGGAATAGTAGAATAGGACCCTACTGACAAAATATAAATCTGTCTTGTATTGTTAGTGTATCTTCTTATTAAAAAATAAATAAATAATTAGCATAATAAAAGAATGCATTAACATGTGAAAAGCCCTGTATTTCAGCAGGTAAAATGGGCTGGAAGTGGTAATCAATGTGTTTTGTTAAATGTTTTTCTCTATTTCTGTCTGCTAATCCAGAAAATGGTTTAGTTAGCAATTTTTAATTACTGGAAATAAACCTCCTAGAAGGCTAAATTTCATTCACAAAAAGTATTTGAAGAATACAGGCAGCTTAGAAAGAAACAAAAAAAGAAAAATACCATTCTGAAAAAATATCAACTTTTTAAATGTAATCATGTGGATGTAGCATATCCTTAATTAATTGAACCTGTTAACCATATTTTATAATTTGGTTGTTTATAAATTAATTTTCCAGTGTATTTAACTTAGAGATATAAAAAATAGCACCTACCATTTAAATACATTCAATTATGTATTTAAAACAAGACAAGACAAAACAAACAGGATGAAGAAATGCAACACCTGTTGATCATGCCAGATGTTCAGCAGACATTTCAGCTGAAAAAAAAAAACCAAAACCAACAACCCTCTATTTGCAACTGCTTTTTGTTTTATAGAGTGTAATTCTAAAAGTTTATTCAAGTATGTGACTATAACCTTATGTTCTCCTTTTTCTGCATTGTGTAGTGCCAGGTAAACTACTTCTTTTCTACCATCCTTGTCTCCTCATTACCAATATAAATTAGGTGGTATTTAAATTGCTTGCAGAAAAAAAAAAAAACACAACCAAAACCACAAAACCCCCCCAATCATTAGGCTTGCAGTGTGCTGCACATTTTTTCCTTTCTTTTTCTCAGTGAGTCCACTTCAGCCGGTGAATTGAGGCACTGAACATTTCCCCTTTTTCTATTCCTTCCTACTGTTAGCTCAGTGCCCAGTGCACTCACCTGGGAAATGGGAGCTACAGCTTCTATTCCTCCAGTTGCAAAAGGACACGAATCCACGTCTCGTACTCTCTTAGTGCTGCAAATCTACTGTTCATAAGAGGTTGGTAGAAACACCATTACTATAATTTGTTGATGAAGTTGTGTGTTGCAGCTCTGTTTAACTTGCTACTTTTAAAAAATGCACTTTTTTTTATCATGTCAGCTTAGAGTTAGGCATGCTAATATGTTTATTGAATCGCATCTTTCTGTGACTTTGGTATTTTCTTCCTGAACTCCAATTATCATTGACATTTTGTTTCAACTTCATTTCTAAATACTTGAACTAAGCACTTTAGAGTGCTCAGACTGAACTTCTATGTTTATGTGCCAAGGAAACTTTCAGACTAACCAGAAAAGTATTTGTTAATTGCACTCTTCTGTAACTGGATGATACTGGACTGCTATTTCTGCTGCATCAGATCTAAGGACATAAATTCTGCCTGAACTCCTTTTTGCATGTATTCAATTCAAGAACACATAGCATGTATTCAATTCAGGAAAATTCTGACAGTCTAAGTCTTCGTGTATTTCTGCAAAGGCAGATTAAAGGCTTCTAATTTCAACAAGATGCAATTAAGCACAAATGCCAATAACAGTAGTAACAATGAAAGAAACAATATAATAATATAATAGCTATTATTTTATTTCTGCTACTGTTTTGCTATTAATAAGCAGTAGTATCCATAATAGGTATAAATGGCTGTGTAATAAGAAGTAGATTTTTCTCACTAAGGCATTAATTTTTTCAAGGAAAAATAGTCTTACATCTGTTTGTTTGTTGAGCTGTCTTAGTAACAAGGACACATTTATTTTAAATATGTATCATTCACTTTTCTGGGAGAATATGTACTTTATTTATCTGAAAATAATATATATACAAACACCTAGTTCCACATGGCTTGAAGATGCAATAAACTGGACATAGTGATAAAAAGGAATATTTTTACATCATTTGTGAATATAAAAATAAAATCTTGATTCTGATCACAAGCTTATAGGAAAAAGTTGTGATGACTTTATTTCAATTTTTGGTCATGATTTTTTCAGTGCTATACATTGGTCGTTATCCTATTACTTGGAAAGTGAATTGTTATAAGCCTATAAGCAATAGAATAGCAGATTTGTTATATTTCATTAAAGACTCTATGCATATGAATATGTCTGTGTGTTTTTATAGATGTTAGCAAACTTTATGTCCAACTTAATAGTTATGGTCAGGAGTGTTTTGGTTTTTGGTTTTGTTTTTTTTTCCTTTTTTTTTTAATTGCTGGATTAAAGGATTAACAGTGCAGTGCACCTGCCTTCTAAAGCTATTTTGAGTTGGGGAAGGGGAGAGAAATAATGGAAAAAAATATATTCTATTGTCTTCTGCTTTGGAAACCATGCATAGAACAGCACACACAAAATCTCTGCCCTGTTTGTCTGTCCAGTTTTTAATGATAATGTCAGGATATAGAGATTTCATTGCAGGTGAGAAAAATAACCATATGTTCAGTAACTGATTCATTATATGTGAGAAGGTAAAATGCAAGATCTTTCTTGTTAGATAGAAGTAAAAAAGCTGGTCTGTGTAGGTGGGAATATATGTGTGTGAACAATGAGAATGCAGTCCTCTTTCTTACTTAGATCATTTTCTATGGTGAAAAAAGTGTTTTTGTTATCTGCCTTCAGCATGAAGTATTATATAGCTTAAAGAATAGCAAAAGTTTATTATAAAAGTATGTCTTCCTTGAATTGATTGAGTTACTCTTTTTTTTTTTTTTTCCCCTGGCAACTTTGACATAGTTATATACAGAGATTATTTCAGATCCTGAAATAATTATGAAAGCTAAAAAGGAAAAAAATGCCCAGATTCTGGTTTTCCTCAGCAGAATGACCTCAAAGCCTGCTATAGCAAGTAAACCCTGTGGGGATCAGTGCTATGAAAAATGTGAGTACATGAAGGAGGTTAGGAGCAAGACTGATCAGTGTCAGATTTAAATACCTAGTTTAACTGCCAATAATAGCATCTGTGTGTGATTGTTGTGATTAAGCTTTGGTTATAGTCAATGGTGATTTAGCTAAAACAGTCAGAGAGCTGTAGCATGTGACTTACTAGATCAAAGGTACAGATTTAATTCCT
The DNA here is from genome assembly GCA_020800305.1 of Porphyrio hochstetteri. Taxonomy (NCBI): domain Eukaryota; kingdom Metazoa; phylum Chordata; class Aves; order Gruiformes; family Rallidae; genus Porphyrio; species Porphyrio hochstetteri. The sequence continues at coordinate 171,887,390 of CM036905.1, read as the reverse complement.
TTAACTACACATAGACATCAAGAGATGCCCTGGAGTACCCTTCCAGGCATTCAGCTATCTTTACAAAGTACAACAGGTCTCCTATATCTGACATCTAGAGCATTGGAAAAGGTGACTGAAGAGAGACATAGTCTGCTTTGGGGTGAGTTGAATAGCTCTTCAGTCTTGATAGTGAGGTTACTGACTGTGTACATCCATTGCAACTGTAATGAGGTGTCCGGCACCTAGATCCCTTGGAGATAACTAAATTTGGCTGGCTGAACTAATCCTAATCATCCAAAGCATCCAACAGTGACAAATGAGGTAACTTTGTGTATCATCTTCACTAATTCCACTGGGGGCACGTCTGTGTAAGCTCCACTGTACCCTACAAAAAACCCCCAAACAACAAAACAAACAAACAAACATAAAAACCCAAACCAAACCAAAAGCAAACAAAACAAAACAAACAAACAAGCAAAAAAACTCGCAAGTGAACTGCCTGATGATGTCATTGTTGCAGACTCTGGTTGACTACTTTTAAGACTGAATCATACGGAGTTCCCATTCATATCTCTGGTTAAAGGTGAAGTTTCAGTATCTACATTTCTTCCCATGTCATACTGTTGATAATGATGAAAGCTCTGTGCTTTGGATTTGTGTGGTAAAGTAACATGGGGGGCTGCAGGGGTGGCCTCTGCGAGACATGGCTAGAAGCTTCTCCTAGGCCTGACAGAGCCAATGCCAGCTAGCTCTGAGAGAAACCTGACATTGGCCAAGGCCAAGAAAATCAGCTGTGATGGCAGTGCCTTTATGTGTGCCTTATTTAAGAAGGGGGGAAAAATAAACTTAGTTGAAGTTTTGCTTTGGGAAAAAGGGAGGGGTGGGGTGAAGTTCTTTTAAAAATTTGGTCTTAATTCTTATTTCTCTATTCTATTTTGCTTAGGCGGTAAATTAGATATTTTTTTGTTGTTGAGTCCATTTTTCCCGTGACAGTAATTGCTGAACAATCTCTCCCTGTCTTTATCTGAATCCACAAGACTTTCTCCATATCTTCTCTCCTCAGCCCAGGTAAGGAGGGGAAGTGAAAGAGTGGCTTAGTGGACACATGGCATGCAGCCAAGGTTAAATCCCCACACTCTTTGAAAACAGTAGATAAACAATCAAAAAGGTAGTGAAAATGCTATTTATGGAAATGTAGGATAATTAGGTTGTATCTTAATATTTTTTGATTTACTATGCCTTATCAAGAAATTCTAGATTTCATTCCAAATACTTAAACTGAATACAGATTGGAACTGTAACAATGGTTGAAGCTGTTCCCTTCTAATCCACTCTAATCCTTATTTCAGTCTCACTATATCTCTCACAGAGAGGGAAGTTATCATCTGAACATTTCCTTGTTATTATACTGCATGAAATTTCTCCGTTCCATACAGTTTTAAAACCTGCCTTCATTTTGATTTACTTTCTTCATTTTTTTTTTTCAATTATAGTATTTGCAAAGCTCTTTAAAAACTGAGGGGTTTTTTTTTTTTCTTGATCTCTTTTCTAGGTACATTTTTATCCAATAATTTTTCTTACCTTTATGCCTTTTACTTACATTTTTGCTTTTAACTTTATTATATCTTCTATGCAATTTATATTTTGATATCTAAGGAGACAATTACTCTTACCTTTACTTGCATTTCCTGAGTTTTTTTATTCATTATCATGGTTCAGCACCTGCTGGCAGCTCATGTGCTACTCACACTCCCCTCCTCTGGCAGGACGGTGTATTGCTCCAAATACCATTTTGCAGGAACAGGAATGAACGGTTTATCTCAAACACTCCGTCTTGCAAGATAACAGAGCCTGCAGAGGCAGGGTAACGTTTTGTGGACTGGCTCTCGCCTCACAAGGGGCTCGATCCTGCAAGCATCTGCGGGGTCTCGGACTAGGGCCTCCATCCACCAAAGGTTGAAAGGGCCTGTAGAGTCTTGATCTCCAAGCAGCTGGTCTAACAGAATCACATCACAGAATCACAGAATCGTAGGGGTTGGAATGGACCTCGAGAGATCATCAGGTCCAAACCCCCTGCCAAAGCAGGTTCCTCAGGATGTATCGCACAGATAGGCGTCCAGACAGGTCTTGAATATCTCCAGAGATGGAGACTGCACAACCACCCTGGGCAGCCTATTCCAGTGCTGTGTCACCCTCACTGTGAAAAAGTTCTGCATATTGGTGTGGAACTTCCTATGCTCCAACTTGAAGCCATTGCCCCTTGTTCTGTCTCCACTGACCATTGAAAAGAGGCTGACTATTTCCCCTTGTGTCCCACACTTGAGATATTTATAAACATTAATAAGATCCCCTCTTAGTCTTCTTTTCTCAAGGCTGACGAACTGGAGATTAGGCTTAGGTGGGATCCTAATTCAAGAAACCATCTGAACAGTTTCCCTGCAAGGGCAGCCCCTCAGTCAGAAGCCACCTTGGTAACCAGGATCCTGTCCTCATCTGATAAGGAAAAGTGGTGGGCAAATGGGGCCCTACAGAGGCAGAGCACCTTCTTGCTAAAGTCCTGTGTGAGGCCACTGAATGGGATCATTACTCCATCAGCCCAGTTGGGGGGTCAAATGACCACTTGGGACCCCCATTCCCCACTGACTCATTTCCAGAACACTGCAACTCAACACTGAATCTGAGCAAGATATGCTCTGCCTCCCTGAAGGGTGGGGCAAGGGAACAGAAACATTTTTTACGTTCCCTGGCCCCACCCTTCATATTCAGGACACCTTTCATGCATCTTCCATCCAAGGACTACAACTGTATGATGATCTACACTGGATCCCTGGTGGTGATATCTTCTAATTTTTTCTGTTTCTCTCTCTCAACTTCTAATCTTATTCTTAACACATAATAATAATGGCATTTCCAGTTTTGCTAAATTCTACTGATTGTAATCTGTTGCTCTGTTTTGTTAGCAAACTTTATAATTCTACTGGCTTTTAAGTAAAGTTGTGCTTTGCTTGGACCTCCTGGGTAATTGTTGTTACTCCTGAGTACCACAGAGAGGATTACAGGAGTTAATCTCGAAGGTGGTGTTGTTAAAAGAGACTAGCTACAAGAGGGTTAACCTAGTCCCTGGGGCTGGTAGAAAAGGTTACCATCTTCTGGGACACGACAGACAGATCCCAATCTCTCTGGTTTGCCTGCTTGGGGGGATGTGACAGACAGGGAGGAGAAATGAACAGACTAAGGCAAACCACAGAGCTGGGATAAGGACAGTTTTCTAGAGCAGCAAAGAAAGAAGGAAACAACAACAGGACTTATGACAAAATATACGCAACAATGATAACACAAGGTAATTGACTGATGGCACACTCAGCCCATCTGGGAGTTATGTGGATCCATGTCTCCCAAACTATCCCCCTTTTATGGGGAGTATGATGTCACATGGTATGGAAAACACCCTTGACCTGCTTAGCTCACCTGTGCTGGCTTCATGTGAAAACTAACTCTCTGTCCTAGCCAAAATCAGGACATTCATTTTGCCTTTTATAGTTCACAGTATTATGTTAAATACATTTTTAAAATCCTTATAAAATTAGGCACAAAGGTAGTTTGATTTAAAAATACAAATAATCTAATTGAATACTGTTATGGGTTTTTCACTAGATAGAAAAAAATTTCCATTTCATGTCAGAGGACACATTACAGAGGATACAACAATCTTAAAGAAAAGTGTTTTTTTATAGCATCACCTCCATTTGAAGGAGAAAACTTTGATATCTTCCCTGGTCTGTTCAAGGGTTGTGTCTTATATATAGGAAAAGGGGTATGTGTCTGAAAAAAACGTGTTTCCCCCAAAGTACATGAATTTAATTTTGAAGAGCTCCACCTCTCTCTATAAATTTTGCCTTGCTTAGGATTTTTATGAGAAGTGATCAGGTAGAGAAGTATCACTTACCCTTTTCATTTTATTAAAAATCATTCATACAAATATACAGTTTTTTGAAAGCCTGGAATAACTTTTTTCCTCTCTCATAGCTCTAAATAATAATATATTTACTTACATTGTGGCTTTAGCTGATGTTTTCCTGGAAAGTTTCATGTCTGAATGTTAGATAAGCTGTATATGAAATAAATACAAATTTAAAGTGGGGGAAAAAAATAAACTATGTTAAACATACTTTTTATTTCAGAAATGAAATATTATATAACTTTACCTTCTAGTTAATACATGGGATGGGGTCATAGAATTATAGAATGTTTAGGGTTGGAAGGGACTGTAAAGATCATCAAGTTCCAACCCCCCTGCCACGGCAGGACAGAAACACCTCTCACTAGACCAGGTTGCTCAAGACCCCATCCAGCCTGTCCTTGAGCGCTTGAACACCAGGAAGGGGGCATCCATCACCTCCCTGGTCAACCTGTTCCAGTGCCTCATCACCCATGTAGTGAAGAATCTCTTCCTAATATGCAATCTAAATCTATGCCCTTTAAATTTAAAACCATTCCCCCTCTTCCAATCATGACATGACCTTCGATAAAGTCCTTCCCCCACCCTCTTGTAGGCCCCCTTCTGGTACTGGAACACTGATATATGATCTCCCCAGAGCCTTCTCTCTCCAAGCTGAACAACCCCAACTCACTCAGCCTGTTTTCATAGTAGAGGAGATCCAGCCTCATCTTTGTGGTCCTCCTCTGGACCCATTCCAACAGTTCCATGTTCTTCTTATGTCAGGGACTCCAGAACTGGACACAGTACTTGAGACGGGGTCTCATGAGAGCAGAGTAGAGGGGCAAAATCATCTCCCTTGACCTGCTGGCCATGCTCCTTTTGATATAGCCCAGGTTGATGCACTCAACCTCATCATCAATGTAATTCATGAATATATTAAATAACACCGGTCCCAGTATGGACCCCTGAGGCACACCACTTGACACAGATCTCCATCTGGACATCGACACATTGATAACTAATTTCTGGATGCAATCATCCAACCAATTCCTTATCCACCGAACAGTCCACTCATCAAATCCCTGTTTCTCCAGTTTAGAGAGAAGGATGTTGTGGGGGATAGTTACTGAAAATTGTATTTATCGTAATTTTTTGAAAATATATACAATGTCTATAGAGTGATAAGCTTCATTAGAATAAATATATCCATGACAAATATTTAGTCTATGAAAATATATCCTAGTACAGTATTAATGATATTTTAATTATATTCCAAATATATTACATTTAGATATAATGTTTGCATATAGTTACATTTATAAATAATGTGATTGTGTCATATCCTGATATGAAATTCAATTATAGCATTATTTCATCTGTACAAGTTTTTCAGGTGGTAAGAGTCCATTGTTGGCCTGGAAAAAAGCAGGATAATAAGAAACATAGGAAGTGTAAAATATATGCAGAAAATGAATATTATAAGGATCTGTAAGTATTATTCAGATTATTTTTTTTCCTAACGCTTTTTCTCATATTCTCAGTCTATAAAAAGTCCTGAAAAGAAACCAAAAGGTTTTCATTATGTATTCCTAGTAGCAATTTATAAGACAATATATCTGCCTTTGACAAATTCATATACTAGAAATAAAAATTATGACTTCCATTAAAGGCAGTGAGGTCTCTTGGGAGAGGGGAGATGAGGGCAGATGTTCCACCCCACCTCCACCCCCCCACCAACCTCCCCCGCAAAAAAAACCCGAACCCAAACATAACACAAAACCCTAATTTTGCCTGCTTGCCCCACGATTTAAGTGTTCATATATTTGTACTCTATGTGTATCATATTTACATTTGAGTGTAATACTCTTCCAATATCCTTCAGATTTCTGCAAAGCCTGAGATTCTGCCTTAGTAACAAGTTGATGATTTAATAACATGATTTGTTTTGCAAATTTTTCAGTTCTCAATTAAGCACATCAAATATCTCTGAAACATAAATCAAACCACAGCTTTACATATTTCACATGATAAGGGTCATAACATGCATCTGTCTTGTATTTCAAAACAGAGGTTAAAATATTGATCATTTTTATCCTTAAAACACAGAAAATACATTAACTTATAGGAATATCGGTATTATCTCAGACATAATGCTATCACTCTGGTGATAGTGAATGGGGTAACATTGGACTGGTGGCCAGTCACTAGTGGGGCTCCCCAGGGTTCAATTTTAGGTCTAGTGCTTGTTAACATTTTCATAAAAGACCTAGACTCAGGCCTAGAAAGTGTCTTATGTAAATTTTCAGATGACACCAAATTGGGAAGAGCTGTTGATTCTGTGGATGGTAGAAAAGCCTTACAGAGAGACCTGGACAGATTAGAGAGCTGGGCAATCACCAACCACAGGAAGTGCAACAAGGGCAGTGCTGGATTCTGCAGTTGGGAAGGGGCAGCTCTAGATGCACATACAGACTGGGGGATCATACACTGGAGCCCAGCCATGCTGAGATGGATTTGGGGGTCTTGGTCAACAGCAAGTTAAACATGAGCCAGCAGTGTGCCCAGGCAGACAGGAGGGCCAAGCCTATCCTGGGCTGCATCACGCATGGCATTGCCAGCCGGTCCAGAGGAATCATTGTCACACTCTACAATGTGCTATTTTGGCCTCACATTGAGTCCTGTGTGCAGTTTTGGGTGTCACAGTAAAATAGTGACATGAAAGTCTTGGAGAGTGTCCAGAGGAAAGCAACAAGGATGGTGAAGTCTCTGGAGGGGAAGTCTTATGAGGAGAGGCTCTAGTCCCTTTCTTTGTTCAGCCTGGAAAAGAGAAGGCTGAGGGGAGACCTCATCACAGTCTACTTCTTCCTGATGAGGGGGAGTGAAAGGGCAGGCACTGATCTCTCTTTGGTGACCAGTGATAGAACCTGAGGGAACAATATGAAGCTGCAAGAAGGGAAGTTAAGGTTGGATATTGGGAAGAGGTTCTTTACCGAGGGGGTGGTTCCAGGCTCCCCAGGGTAGTGGTCACAGCACCAAGCTTGTCTGAGTTCAAGAAACATCTGGACAATGCACTCAGTCCCATGCTCTGACTTTTCTGGCTCTGTGTGGAGCCAGGAGCTGGACTTAATGATCCTTCTAACTTGAGATGTTCTATGATTCTATGATAAAAATGAAATGAATGAGTAAAAGAATGTAATTTACAGATTAAGGTCCTCAGAGTATAACAAAAGACAAAAAAATATTCCTGTTACTCATGAAGTTTGATCAACACACTAGGGACATGAGGATTGGAATGTAATTTTCTTTAATTTTCTTTGTGATTTCAAGTTACCCACCTCAAGCCATAGAATAATTACAGTTGGAAAGGACCTCTTGAACATACTCTAGTCTCTACTCCCAGCTGTTCCACTCCATTGACAAGACTGAAGATATGCCATCTTGGATGCTATATACTACCTGCTGGCATCTGGAACCATGTAGGACATTCTCGATATGTTCAGGGTTTCACCCTGGAAGAACTTGTGCATGCCCACACAGATTCTCCAGCATAGGGAAGTATTCTGAGAGCTGGACAAACATAAAAGACTCTCCACAGCATCCATGATCTGAATCCTCAGGAAGCAATAAATATCCCCAGACAGCAAATCACTCAGGCAGATGTGGGTCTCTACCATTGGCAGTCTCCCATATCAATCACCCACCACTTTCTTGGTGCAGATGCACACCTGGTTCAGGTTTATCCTACTCATTTTGTGGTGGGACTGTGTGCCTCTTCAGACAGAGATTTATCCCCTCTGTGGGATGCCAGGCCACTAAAGTATTCAGCAGTTGCAGGTCTCTGGGTGGAGAAGTAGCCATCGTCTTGCTGTCAGGAGCCACACACTCCCAGCTGTCACCACTGTGGGAGTCTCCATTTGCCATTTGATCAGGCACAGCCCCTGGCTGCTCCTCTTCCTGTGTAACTGGGGGATCCGGCTGTCATCTCTGCAGAGCTTCTCTGAAGAGACTGTTAGTCCCTGTTTTTTTTCTCCTTGGTGCTGCAGCTGCTGTACTTAAGGGACTCCCAACTGGTGTGCACCTCCTGCAGGCAAGGTCACCATCTCTGCCTGCCCTTGCCTCAGCAAGAGGAGAAAACTATCAGTAAATGTCATATCAGAATTATACACTTATCACATTCAACTCTTCACATTTTCATAAACTTATTCCTAGAAATGGCAGAGTTCTTGTCACAGGAAGAGTAGGTATTATTATGTAATTTATTTATGTTTTAAATAATTCTCTGCTTCTTTATAAACCTCAGTGGGATGCATGGTTTTTTTGTTTTTTGCTTTTTTGTTTGGATTGGTTTGTTGGTTGTTTTTATTGTTGTTTGTTTATTTTTTTAAAAAATTTCCTACACCTAAGTGATAACAGGATAGAAAATTGTTCCACTGATTCTATCTCTTTAAGAAATTATTTGTTGAGGTTCAACCCCAGCTGGTCACTAAGCATGACAGAGCCGGCTGCTCACCTTTCTCTCCTAAGTGGGATGGGGAGGAGAATGAGGAAAAAAAAAACCTCAGAACAACCAAACAACTCATGCATTGAGATAAAGACAGTTTAGTAAGATAACAAAGGAAGAAAATAATAATGAAAAATAAAACAAATGATGCACAAGTACAACTGCTCACCATCTGCAGAGAAAAAAAACCCAAACCCTGATGTGCAATCTATTTCCAAGCAGTAATCCCATCTCCTGGCAAAAAGAATTTCCTGATGTGCAGGTCCTTTTGTGCCCATTATGTTTTGCTCTGTCATTGGGCATCTCTGAAAGGAGCCTGGCTCAATCTTATTTTCATAGCTTCTTCAGGTATATTTTTATATATATTTACACACACAAATATATATATATAAAAGATCCCCCTGAGCCTTTCTGACCTCCATGCTGAAAAGTCTCAGTTCTCACAGCCTTTCCTCATAAAAGAAATGCTCCTGTCACTTAGTAATCCTCATGGTCCTTTGTTTGACTCTCTCCAGTACATTCATATCTGTCTTGCACTAAGGAGCCCAGAACTGGACACAGTACTCCAGGTGTGGCCTCATCAGTGCTGAGTAGAGGGGAAGGATCACCTTCTTCCTTCTGGCCACACACCTCTTAATTCATCCCAGGATACCACTAGTTTGCTGGCTTGTGTTCAACCTGACTACCACCAGGACTCCCAGGCTTTTCTGCAAAGGTGCTGTCCAGCTTGTTACAGCGTATACCAGTGCACAGGGCTATTCCTTTTCAGGTGCAGGACTTTGTACATCCCTGTTTTGAACTGCATGATGTTCCTGTCATCCCATTTCTTCAGCCTGTTGCAATGTCACTGAATAGCAACACAGCCCTCTGGGTGTATCATCCACTCCTCGCTGTTTTGTGTCATATAATAACATTTTTAAAATCTGTTGCTGTTATAAATTAGAATTTATTCCACCAAGAAAATGGAAACGGGTGATTTTGAATGAGATGTGCATAAGAATCTGTCAAACAAACCACACTGTACTTAATGTTGGGTTAGAAACAAAAAATGTGTATTGGTGGTCTAATATGCAACTAAAGATCAGAACTCTATAGAATAGCACAATAGGTTTTGATAAAAACTAGATTTATAGCCTTAGTTCTTGTTTTTCCTGAAAGGTATTAGGAAAAAGATAGAAAAACACTAAAGAAAAAAAGGATTAATAAAATAATTTTAAGAGGTATAAGTTTAAAAGTTGCACAAATTATACAGATGTCAGGAATACTTGTTCTCTAATTTACCTTTAGGCCAAAGAAAAGGTCAGCACTTACCTAGTTACTTATCTATTTATCTGTAAAAAATAGTTTTGCCATAAAATGCATTAATATAAATTAAACAAAACCAAACTACCCCATTTATCTTCAGAAGTAAAAAGATAATAATTACACTTAATTGTAGAAAACTACTACACCAATATTATAATACCCTTGAGGAGATATTTGTATTAGATACTTATTTTTTCTTTAAATATTTACCTTAATTCTTGAAGTTGTTTATCTTCTGTTGTAGCTTCATCTTACTCTGATTTCTGTACTAAAAAAAACACATTGCAAGAAAACATTCAGTGGTGCAACAAATTATAAATAGATATTGGCAAGTACTACAGAATTACAGAAAAGTTGATGCTCAAAACTATCTCTGGAGATGGTTTTGTCCAAGCACCCTACTTAAAGCAGGGAGACCTAGAACAGGCTACTTGGGGCTTTGTCCAGTTGGGTTTGAAGCCTCTTGAAGGATAAGGACATCATGGACTCTCTGGGCAACCCTGTCCAGTGTTTCATCTCTGTCATAGAAAAAAAAAAAACCTTTTCTTATGTTTAGACAGTACATCTTAAATTTCAGTTTCTGTCATTGCCTCCACTGGAAAGAGTCTGGGAGTATGGCTCTATCTTTTTTACTTCCCCTTCTCAGGTATTTACCCACACTGGTAAACATAATCCTGAGCTTTCTCATATCCAGGTTAAAAAATCCCATCTCTCTCAACCTCTCTTTTTTATAATTGATGCTTCAATCCTATAATGATTCTCATGGTCCTTTCCTGGATTCTCTCCACTATTTCCATAGCTCTCTTGCACTGTGAGGCCAGAACTGAATTCAGCACTTCAAGTGTGGCTTTACCAGAGCTAAGGGGAAGGCCGAATTCCCTAGACATCCTGGTAGCACTCTTCTCTATACAGTCCAAGATACTGCTGATGACCTTTGCTGTGAGAGTACATTGCTCACTTTACGGTCATTGTGCTGTCCTGTAGTATCCCCAGTCCTTTCTGCAAAGCTGCCTTCTTACATCCATTTATGACCTAGTCTATAATGGTGCATTGGGCTATTCCTCACCAGAATCAGGGCTTGGTATTTCACTTTGTTGAACTTCATAGCATTCATGTTGGTCCAGTCCCCAGTCCTCTAATATTGGAGTCTAGTTTGTGTCCAATAAACCCACTGTAATCAAAAAAGTGCAGTATTTTGAAATTTGAGTATACCAGAAACATTCTTAAATTATTCTGATTGTATACAGAAAATATTAAGTAGGTGAAAGTCAGAGAAAAAAAATTGAATAAAATAGGAAATATAAGAACCTTACTTTGCAGACCACGTGTGAATAGAGATTAGATTTATGAGGCCTCTTATTGAGGAGAAATATTAATCTAGTAACACATAAATAAATACTCTCCCTTTTTTCATGTTTTTTAAATTAGTAGATCTATTTTTAGGATAGTAAGAAAGTTTCATTTAGTTAATATAAATTTCCTTGTAAACCTGCAACTTGCTGGTAAACACAGTTGGAATACTAGACATGCTGTGCTACTAATTCAAACTATTAAGGAAAATGCTACTATTGTGTTTTTTTCTTCCATTTTCACTGTTTCACATGTCTTTAGAACTCTGGAGCTTCCAAAAGTATTTTTATATTTGAAAGAAATATAAATCAGCTAATCTATCATTGGATTTTAAGAGATGAATTCATACTCTCTTCAGTATAAGTTAGGAAGAAAATATATAATATTTGTTTATTTAAGGTATCAAAGAAAAAAAAAGTCCACAGATTTACTCATTTGATCCATATTGAATGCCTCTCTTGAAATGAATCAATCCCTTTAATTTTAAAATAAACGGCATGACTAGATGAGGCTTTATTTGACTAAATTAGAAGTAAATCCCATCCTTATTGTGTCATCGATTTATCTTCTAAAATTGAAGGAAAAAACCCGAAAAAAGTAGCATGTTCACTTAATTTTGTTTAGATGGAGTAAACTCAGGTCATGCTGATAATTTTTTTTACAAAAAATATTTTTTTATGAAACATGCATTCAAAATATACGATATACTGCTAGTGTCAAATGTCTAGCTACCTGCTGGAAAATAAATCTATTAGAACAGGAAATCTAAATGTTCCTGAAAAATGTATTAAGTAAAAAAAATGGAAGAATTTTCAGGGAAGAATCTACATTAGATTACTTTTTTCTTATATATTTTTTATTATTATTATCATTAGAAGCAAATTATTGAATGTATGAATTTAGAATCTAAGATGAGTAAGAGTAATCACCAAATAAAAGTATTACCTTGCAGGAAAGGACAGGGTGGGGGCAGCAAAATAAGATGAATGAACTAGTGGCAAAATATCCTATTACTGAGGAAAGCTAGGAGGCATACTGAAATAACCTAATGACTATATAATGAGCTCTTTAATGACTTTAAAATGTATTAAAAGAGGGATCATACAAAACTGAAAATAAGGACATCACTTAAGATTACTATAAAGGAATAGGTCAAGCATGCAGAGATGTAAAAAATGAAAAAGTTGCATAAGTACACTTCAGACTAAAAATATGAACACAGAACAACAGTTCCATTTACAGAAAGACAAAGGATAGAAGAGGAAAAGAGCTTGTGTGCTGTGTAAGAGACCAGTTTGAGTGTATGTAGGTTATCTAGGAGATTCCTGGACTTTGTCAGACAGCTTCTTACTGCAGTTGTTGAATATGGCAACAAGGATTGGTGTCCTTCTGGAGTTACTGCCTGCAAACAGGCAAGAACTCTTTGGAGAAGTGGTTGTCAGCAGAAGCTTTGGCTTCAGTGACCCTAAACTTTTAGAGGTTATGTTCGAAAAAGGCATGAGAAAGACAAGTAAAGGAATAAGTCTTCAGAAGAGCAGACTTCAGCTAGGTCAGCAAACTATTAGGAACGATCCAAAGGGAGTCCATCCCAAGCATAAAAAGAACTTCAAAAGTACTGGGAGATTTTTCAGGAACAACTTTCTCAAAGCACAAGTATGAACCATCTCCCTAAATGGAAAAAAAGAAACAAAAAGAAAAAAAAAAAAAGGAGCAAGCATACTCAGAAACCAGCCTTGTTACACAGCAAGCTACTAGGAGATTTCAAATGCAGGGAAAAAAAAAAAAACAACAAGCAAATCAAACATATGAGTCAAGGAAAGATCAACAGATATCCACAGACAAATGCAAAAATACTGAGCAGCTAGAGCTGCAGTTGGAAAAGAAATGCTCAGCTGCGGCTCAAGCTGGCAAGTGACGCTTCTGTCTGTGTTAGTAGCAAATAAAAGTATGAGATTTAAGTGCTACTGAATGGGGCTGGCAAGTTAATTACAAATAACAAGGTACTCAGTGTTGTTTTCACCTTGGTCTTTAAGGGTAAGCTCCTAAGTTTCAAGAAGAAATGACATAGCAAATGGTGGACCACTAATAGAGGAGTGTTGGCCATCTGTACAAGCTGGAGATGTACAGGTCTATGGGACCTGATGAGATGTATCTGAGAACAGTTGGGATGTATCATTGCAAAGCCATTCTCTTTTATTTTTGGAAGATCATAGAGATCAAAGGAAGTTCAAGATGACTGAAAAAGGGTCGACTTTACATCCATCTATGGGAAAAAGGAAAATCCAGAAAAGTATAGACCAGGTAGCCTCACTTCAATCCCTGGAAAAATTACAGAACTAATCTTCATGGAAACTATTTCCACACATGAAAGACAAGAAAGAGATTGGGAAAAGTGTGAATTTACCAAGGGCAAATTGTACTTAACTAGCCTGATTGCTTTCTCTGATAAAATACCTTCCTCTCTAAATATAGGAGAGCAGTGGACATTCATCCACCTCAATTTTTACAGCATGTTTGATATGATGTCTTATAACTTTTTTCTTGAAGCTGGTAAAACATGGACTGGAAAAATGGACATAAGATGAATTAAAATTGACTAAACTGCCTTGGTGGCCATTGATTATTTAGATTCAAACTGTCAAATGGTCATAATAGAAGTACCTCAAGAGTTTGTACTAGGTCCAACACGATTCATTATCTTTTTTAACAATCTGAATCATGGGATCAAATGTACCCTCACCACAGGTGATACCAAACAGAGGAGAGGTCAATACACTGAAAAGAGGGAATAGAGAGATACTTCAACAAGCTGGAAGGTTTAGACGGGAAGAATTGCATTAGAATTTACAAAGATAAATGTGTCATTTTGAGTTAGAATAATCCTGCCAGCAGTACAGGCTGGGGTGTGACTGGCTAGGGTTGCTGGTTAAGAGTGAAATGACTATGACCTCTCTGAGCAATGAAGGCAAACCAAGCCCTGGAATATATCAGCAACTATATAGCCAGCAAACCAAGTGATGTGACTATTCCACTCTGCTCAACATGTTAAGCCACACCAGGAGCTCCAGTTGGAGTATCCAAGGATATTGTAAAAGTCAGTTACTGCTTCTGTGTGGCAATTGAAGCAAGCCCTCCACACTCTACATAGCCAACAGAGAGAAAAAAAGAGAACATATTCACAGTAATTGGCCCATGACATCTTCTTCAGATTGAACAGACTCACCTACTGCTCTCCTTCCTCCATACTGACTTTTAGTCCATATATCTTTAATACTAGATATTACACATTTAAATGGGTGCAATTAGAGGACATAAAGCCCATCTTTGAACATAGTTAACTTTAATATTTAGTGGAGTTAATAGATGAATATTGCAGGCTAGTATCAAGAATTAGATGAAAGAACAGTATGTAAAAGTTATGCATATCTAAGTTGATAGAGCCTGACTCTGTTTGCTCTGGAGTATTTAAGGAATTAACTGAAGCAGTCCCTGAATCTTTAGTGCTTATCAAGGACAAAGGAGTCACAAAGGAATGAAAAACAGTAGTGTTTAAGGGGGTGGGGGTGCAGATGGTGTTAAATATAGAAACTTTAAACATAAAAAAATGGCCAATATAGTATAGCCAAGAAGAAGTTGTGTTAAGTAAATATTTTTTTTTTCCTCTGGTAGTAGACAGTGTCACTGAAAGTTATAAAACTGCTTGAGTGCTAGATGAAAAAAGGGAGAAGTCAGAGTATCTACCTAGAAACAAGCAAGTGGCAGCCTGCAAACAAAGCCTGTATATTAGCCAGAGGAATTTCGGTTCAGTAGTACAGTCCAGAAGGGCCAGAGCAGCGCAGAGAGTGATTCGAAGAAACCAGTCACAGGGTGCCTGGACAGTGTAAGAAAGTGGCACCTGGGATTGTGCAGCTCCTGCCTTGAAGCCCAACCTCTGCAGGGCTCTACAAGTCACCTTCTTCTTGGGATCCAAACCGTGAAAACCAGTACAAGAATAAGGGAGTCCATGGGAGCATGTGGGATATACATGCACATGCATAAGTGGTTTTGTATGTGTATGTGTAAAACGTTGCCTGTGAAATTCAGGGGTAGGGTTGTGCTAATAGTGTAAGAGAACCCTGCAACTCTTCTGCAGTTCTTTCATGTTTCTGATGCATTACTCATTTTTCTTGCAAATGAAATGAAAAGCTATGAACATTAAAATTCTGAAGGCATGTGCAGAGTTTGTTTCACATAGTGTTATGCACTCAAATAGTTCACTGTATAATTAGGATATATATGACTACTCAGTATTTTCATTAATTAATTGAGTGATGGGACAATGAATTTAATTGCACATTTCATAAAGAAGACAAAACTAGAAATGCTTAGGTAATTATTAACATGGTGAATAACATGTTTAGCAGTTGATCTCAGTATCAAATGTGACTCAAAAACATGAAAATGAAAATAAAAAATTGAAGCATAACAAGAAGGTAGTAAAATACAAATGTAGGGAAAAACTAATGAAGCAAAAACTAAATAAAAATATCTCAAACTTGTAACATACCACAAGATGAACTGAAGTCGACAGTACCGTTATGACTAAAAAAACCCAAATTACTAATTGTAGACTACTTTAATGTCTGTAAAATACTAGAGATAATAGTTAAGTGCTGGTGTAGAAAGTGTCAGAAATGGAACAGCAAACAAAAACTTTAGGGGATTTGTCTTTTATCTAAAAATATCTCACATAGGGTTATCATCAATTAAAATGCATAAAATATGATAGGCTACATTGTAACAGTTCTTGACTGCAAACTGTCACTTCATTTTCACTGCTGATTATAACTGACCTAACTACTTATTTTAACACATATTTTCTGTTTCCAAAAATAATATTACAGCTTCTGTATTTATCTTAATATGTCAAATATTCATTGAACACATTCCAATGACATTTATAACCCAATGGGTAGCAATTCAGTAGATTATTTATTTAATATGGAAAAGCTCATGAATTCTCTATGAAGAACTGAATATGGAGGCACTTAAATGAATCACAAGCAGCTAGAAAGCTCACAGAAATCAATGAGAAGGAATTTTTACATCTGAGAAATTATGTAGCCAAGAATTGAATAAAATAACTTGGTTTCTTTTGATTAGTAATCTTACTTGTTAAAAAGAATAAGCTCTACAAGACTCGAGTTTTTTTGAAAATGTTGCCTTCCATGACAAGTGTGCAGACAATTTTTAAAGTGTCAAAGCAAAGAATGATGAGCACTGGTACAAAGAGGTACAGTGAGAAATGTTCATAATGAAAAAAGGAATAATTATATCCTAAAACAGAGACTATGTACAAAGAGATATTCTCATTATTTTGCTGGAGTAGCATTGGAATACTTCAAGTTATATCAATCTAAAAATAAGTGCTATATATTTGATGAAAAGGTCTAGTATGAACAAAAATATTATTATTTTTTAATTCTAAAACCTAAAAATTAGGTTTATTTCTAATTTTTCACAATTCTTTACTACCTTGCTCTCAGTATTTACTTAAATAACACTATAATAGTGATGGCAGTGTAATTTAACAGTGGTAAATCTGAAGAAAACTGTGGACTGTAATCCACAGACTTTTGTCTGAAGCTTGCAGTCTTTTCAGTTCAGTGATTACAATTTAGCTCATTTTTCTAATCAAAATAAGTTATTGCATCAGGAGAAAAAGTATGCAGGATTTTTCTCTTTAAAGAACAACCTCTTACCATCGCTAGAACTAGTACCAGCATATAATGTCAGCAGACCAAATTTTTGTATGTACATAGTCTTTCATGACACATCAGTATGTGAAAGACACGTACCACTATTTACTACTAGAGCTATACTTTATGAAAGCAAAAGCACCGGTCTCAACATCATTGTGTATTGAATCTGTTTGCTTGCTTAGTATGTGTGTTGTCTGAAAAAAAACCTTATTGGATCTCCACAGAGCTCTCTGTCAGGCAACAAAAATCCAAACAAACTATGCTACCACCTAAACACCTGACAGATAATAATAATAATAATAATAATAAAAAACAAAACCACAAAAGCAAAACCAAAAAAATCTCCACCATGATCTGTGTCAAATAAAATTAGCAAAAAATATACAGGTTGAATGTCCAAATAAAATTTAAAAAAAAATTATCTGAACAAGAAAAGAAAATTGGTCAGATGGTGTAATACACAAGCTTTAAAGCCCAACAAGTTCTGTGCCGTCCTCCAGATCAAAGGAGACCCTTATCAAGCTCCTCTCTTCAGAAGCCCTCAAAAGCTATCAACTTCATATATAACTGAAATCTCTGAGAACGCTCACCGTTGTGAGTGAACCATTGCTACCAAAACCAAACCTACTGTCACACAAGTCAAACACCACTTCAGGGACCCCCTTTTCCTATTACTCTAACACAGCAAAGCTTTTTGCAAACTGCTCTGTGTCCCCTATCACTACTACAGGACATAAAACCAATAAGAATTTACACAATATGTTGTTTATCCTACAATATATGTTGTACTGATTAGTATTACAGTTCACCATTTTGTTGGTGCTCTCTATATTTCTTAACATACATAAAAAATTACAAGATTAATAATATTACTCATGATTTCTTTGTAATTAGCAAAAAGTGAGAAGTATACGACTTATTTGAACAGCTTGAGGTAAAAAAGAAACAGAGTATCTAGTTCAGTTGCCTGTCCTTAAGTCTTATTTTTTTCCACACTCTACATGACTCCACATGTTTCAGATATTCTGTGGCATCTTATAGAGCACTAGAGGTCTACATGAAGGCTACTGAACTGATTCTTTAATTTCCCTATCCTGAAGCAGACACTACATTTGGTCAGCTGAAAAGATCTCTAGACTCTATTAACTGTATTGAACCCACATTTGCAATAGTCATCTGAGTTTCCTTTAGGATGAGATATTGGTATTTTAAAGCAATTTAAGTAAATCTGACAGCACATATCTAAATTTGGTCCAGTGAATGGTACTTGGGAAATTCCTATTGTAAGATCTGGGATACAGTTGCTTTTAACATGGGCATCTATTCACATTTCACACACTATAGGGCACTTTATAGATATGATACTGGACCAATGGGATGCTCACTTGCTTCTTGAATAGTAGTTAGAGACTGTATAGAACATGAGAGACTATCCGCTAATCACACAAGTTGTGTATTGTTTGGCAAGTGGAATATATCCATAAAACTAAATGGATCTCTCCCAAGCTGCTTTTAACTAATAGCTCAAAATTAATCAAATCCATACTTAATGTTTCCCAAAGTTTTATGCTAAATAATAAGCCTTTTTTGGTTAATATTTGATATATTTGAAGATTATATAATAACACTCTGACACTTGTACATCAGAAATGTTGTAGCTTTCTAAGCCACTGTGGACTGTGACAAGATGTATGTTCTTCAGTACCTTTATGGAGTTGGTTATGAAGAGGATAATTTAAACTCACTCTTTTGACTTTTACCTGAAAGAGAGAATCAGCACTCACATTCTTGTCATCTGGCCTTTGCTGGTAGCTGGTAACAAAGATGTAAGAATAGAAATGACCTCTTCCCAAACTACCTGTAACTGTCTGCTTAAACCTGTACTGTGAGTAGGGTATCTGGAGAGTGAAACTTACCTTGTGAAGCAGTAAGAAGAGATACCACAACCTGCTCTGATACAGAAAGTGATTTCAGGGATGTAGCAGATTTTGAAGACCAGAATACCTTATTCTTAAATGAAGTATGAGTTATGGTGACTTGAAGACAGTAGGGTGAATTGAAAAATATTCTAGAGGCATGTGTGTCTCTGTGTAGAACAAGGGAATGCAAATGAAATCATAAATCATTAATGCAGACAGCACATTATTCCCTTTCCCAGTTAATATGACTCCTTTCACACCAAGTTCAAGAAGCATATAGAACATGTAGGAACTCGTGCTGTTGAGAGGAGACCCTGGACTTCATTCCTGTTTACCCTTTCTTTTTTAAAAATAGCAATACAGTGGTCAATATCTGTGATCAATTTTTGATGTATGAAAAAAGAAAACAAACCATAAAAATTCCACATACATTTCTTACCAGTTAAACAAGAGATCTGTCTTGTTACTGTTGTTGAGCCTTACTACAAAAAAACCCTTTTTTTCAAACTTTTCCCCCCAGATTTTTAGTGTTCTTATTTTTTTAGACTTCTTATATTAAAGAGAAACAGGGAGTATTGACAGATGGTCATGTTAATAGTGTATTCATAGCATTGTTTCTGCTATGCATTCTTGAGCTAAGATCCCCCCTGACACATCAGGATTTTTCATTATTAATTATGCCTTGAAAACCTAAAATAGTATCACACATGTATGTATCCATGTAAGTTCAACATACTTATTTAATACATACACTTTATTTAAGAATGATTACATGTTTCATGCAAGTATGATTGTATTCTACTTGCTCTAAAATGTTCAGTAGTTAAAAAAAGCTGATTTTTTTGGACTTTCTAGTTCCGCTATTAGAACTAATATTTTTAATAGCATTTTAAATATAAATATATTCAAAAATATATGTTTAGAATTTATAATAATTTCCATAATAAATCTTTTTTTTTCTTAGCTTTCTGATAGCCACAGAGAAATGTTGGTTTTGCTGATGCCAGTAGAGATTCGTATTACAATTGTCAATCTTTATGATGCCTACTTTTAAGAGAGAAGCTATATGAACCTTCTGTTAGTAAAGTAGAACGCAAGATGGACTTTTTATTTTTTTAATAAAGTAAGCAAATTCCAGTGAAATAAAGCAAATTCTTAAAGTAATGTATATTCCTTTTTACAGATGGAGACTATTTAGGATATAAGACAAGGACTGAACTTCAATCTTGAGCTATCTATGTGACAAAATCCTTTTTTGTTTAGGGGGAAGGCAGAGGGTGTCTTTATTTTTAAACTGGTATTACACGTAGGTGCATGAAGTATCACAAAACATCTTTATCTGCCTTGTAGACTTCATGCCTATTTCATCCTTACACTAGTTACTTACACCTAGTTGAACTTGCCTGCTCTGTCGTGTGGTGTGTGGGTGAGTGAGTGCCCAAGGCCTCTGAAAGAGGTATTTATTCTGTAGGATGTGGGTTGTATATGTAGATCCACTCTATCAGGTGGTGGATGGTCTCCCACAGCTATGCATGGGACCAAGGTGCAGCTGAAGTTGTTCTGTGCTCTCCCTCTCCTTTTAGCTCAAGACAGCATCAGAAAATGATGTCTAGTGGGAGGTGTCCTTCCCCATGGCAGAGGGCTTGGAGCAAGATGATCTCTGAGGTCCCTTCACACCCAACCCATTCTATGATTCTATTGAAACACAAATCACACATTGGTAGAAACTAACACCAACCAAAATATCACAAATGTTGTTAATTATCTAATTGATCAGACTACTACCTACCACAACAAGAAACAACATGGGCAATGCATTTTGAGTTAATCTATCAAGGTCTTCGCCCTCTATGAATTTCTTTTGGTGAGAGTTTTAAATCTTTTCCAGCTTAAATTAATGATTGCCAGTTATCTTAAGCTAAATAATAAACTGTAAATGATGGTCTAGATATTTACAAATGATTCTACATAGTATGTCTTTCCTAACTGCATTATTTTTTTCAAAAAGAATATTCTTGAGACCAAAATACATACATAATATTAACCTGTATGGTTGGAGTTATGATTTTACATGAGTAACTTTGGACTTTGTTCTGAGGAATGTTTAACTAGAGGAAATCTGACTGAGTCAGCAATTTTAAGTGGTTTATTTGCTCCAGTTCTAAGAGTTAGATATTTTATTAATTGGAAATGTGATGAGTAGTTTTGAATGAGTTGTGACTCAGGTGATAAATTTAAGAAGCGGAGTTACCTACTTACTATATAGTCTTCATTAAGAGATAGGTCCCTCAGAGTGTATAGAAATTGAATAGTAATTATAACCTGAAACAGGGGTTTTTCTTGATTTGAGGGTTTGGGGGTTTTTTTTGTGGGTTTGGTGCTTTTATGTTGGTGTCATATGGTTTTTTTGGTTATTTGGGTTCAAGGTCTTTGTGTTTGTTGGTTGATTTAGGTTGTGGTTTTTTGGGGTTTTTTTGTGCTGGGATATTTTTTATCCCAAATAGTGTGAAAAGAATGTGCCTTCCAGCAAGGTTTTTTAAGACACTGTAAGGCTCTCACACTTTAAGAAATCTCACAAATTCAGCAGCAAGTCAGGGTGCACATAACAAATATCTGAGGTGTGGGAAACACAATATGGGACCAGAAGGTGAGGTCTGTAATGAGCTTTCAATATAAAGACAAACAAATAATTCATATGGGAGGATTGGATTGGAACAGGATTCTAGTTGTTATTCTTTAAAAGCAAAATAACAAATGGCAATTCAATAGTTCAGGTGTAGAGGGGGAGTGAACAAGCTAAGAAGTATGTATTTGCTACCTGCTGAGCAAGAAACACCCTCATTAATTTTATGTAATTACGTGCTGGGTGGTATTGGGTTGCATGGTGGTGTTGGGTTGATGGTTGGACTTAATGATTTTAGAGGTCTTTTCAACCTTAATGATTCTATGATTCTGTGCAATGCATAATTAGATAGCTTTTAGAATGATTCAGCTGGCAAAACTTAATTGCTGTGGTTTGTGATATGAAATTGGGCAGCATTTTGAACCTCCTTATGATGAAGCTGAGATTCTGTAACAGGCTGTTGCTTACTACTAGGAACTTACTTATTTAAGAAGTTTTGGGTTTATAACAGATATAATATTACAGGCAGTAAGTAGCATTACTGCACTTTCATTCAGAACCATTCCATTTTGTCTGGTAATTAATTTTATTATTAAGGTGTCAACAGCAGGAAATCCATAATAAACACAATATGGAGGATAGAAAATATATTCAATAATTGAAAATTAACGTGTAAAATTGCTAAATGTATTTAGTACAAATGGTATGTATTTGAGTTCAAATGAAGATTTGTATAATAATAGTGGGATTTAAAACAAAAATTATGCTCCTCAGATAGTAAAATACTATAAAAACACTCATTTATTATTCAGTCATAGTAATGCTTGTGAATGCATAACTTACTTTGAATAGATCTTTGGGTAGATCTCCATTTCTTTTCAAGGGCATACATAAAGGTGTGGTCTCTGTCTCCATCAGAG
This sequence comes from Porphyrio hochstetteri, assembly GCA_020800305.1. Lineage (NCBI taxonomy): Eukaryota > Metazoa > Chordata > Aves > Gruiformes > Rallidae > Porphyrio > Porphyrio hochstetteri. The sequence continues at coordinate 171,865,109 of CM036905.1, read as the reverse complement.
TCCTCAGATCTATTTGGTGCACTCTCTCTTCAATAAATGTGAGAAAAATAACATCTAAAATTATCAAGATTAATCCCATAGGGTCTTACTCTTCCTGCACATTTTTTAACGCTTTCTCCTAACTTTAGTACCAACTTTCAGTAAATTTTCATATCAACATTACATTTCTCTTTGAAAATTATTTTATTTTGTTTTATTAAATTGGCATCTAACTTCAAGAATGTTAAAAGACTCAATCATTTGATATAGTTTAGGTTGTGTGTTAGAATTATTGACATGATTTGTTTTTATATTCTGGAAGGTAGAATTTATTTTTCTCATCTTGGTAATAACATGGAAGCTTATGTTAAACAGATATTTGTTTTTAACTCTGTTCAAAAAACAGGGCAAAAAAGAAAAGTATTTGTTGGAAGTTTTTTTTACTTGCAGTTTATGAACAAAGAAGACAAATGCATAAGGTATTATATACTCCATGTAGCTCTAGGCCAACCAAACCCAATTGTTATAAACATCAGATAACCCACTTAAGTGAAAAATGGAAGCAAATACAGCTTTTTCTTTTAATATAAGGCTATAGAAGTACAAAGCTGTTTATTATATAGCAGCTTCTAAATGGCTTTGTCGTTTACAAAAAATATTCACACAGCACTTCTTTTCTGAAATAATGTTATTTTCAAAAGCATATAGATAGGGAAGTTACTCTTTTCAAGCCCTTGTGCAGTGACATCTGAGTGTTTTAAATACATTAAATTAAGCCTATGCATATTAATTAATTTTTTGCGAACATTCTGACAGAAATCAGTAATGTCAATGCATTATGGATGAATAATTACAAACACCTTTGCTATGTGACTTTTATCATACTGTTTAGGAAAAAAACCCACCTCTTTAATGTGTGACATTTTTTCTCTGTATGAGAGTGCTAGCACAAGTCTGATGACCTTGAGAGGGGTAACTGCTTTAAAATAATTATTATGCTATATTCGTGATGCAGTCCATGAATTTCATGGCCTTCCACTTAAATAGCCAAGAGTGCTAATATTCTCACAGAAGCAGATAACAGAATTTTTGTCTTCTAACTTTCGGGCTTTATCCAAAAGAAACACTAGGACTTGCCATAATTATAGTTGCTGCCTAATTTATCTTCTACACAAATATTATCTGTGAGTTCTGCTGCCTGCTGTTAAAACCCATTTTCTTTTATTTTTCCTATTCTTTTAGCAACACAGGACAAGCAATGGTGAGTATTATAAATAAGACTAGAGTCTGTAATGCCCCTGCCAGCCTTAAAAGCTCACCTAGATTTCTCACAGCTTGATCATAATTTGGAAGGAAATATCTGATGTTTGTAAAATTGACATTTTTTTGTTTAATATTAACATGCTTTCATTTGGAATGTTACAATCTACTGTTCATGATGCATTTTTAAAACATGTTATGTTCCCTAATGCATTCTTTGTTTGTAACACGGGGAGCACATTGAAATTTTCTACTTTTAGTGGATGACACTATTGAACAGGAAATATTTTCTATAAGAATAACTTCTTATAATAGCCTAATTAGCCAGAAATAATTTTTAGTTCACAAATTTCAATAACATAACCAATTCTTTACTTGTTTTTTTTTTATTATTATTAATTCTGTTTATTTTCTTTACTTAAAAAGTAATTTTTATTTTATATATTCATGATTGTAATAAATATAATTATTATTAACTCATTTTACTTTAAAATTTACACCATTTGTTAAAAAAAAATCGACAAAGATTGAGTATCTATATAGTAACCATAGCACGAATAAGAAAACATGAAATTTACTTGGAATTTAAAAATCCATCAAGTAAGAGAAACTAGATATATTGAATTCTGAAGAATGTAGACTCAAAACTGATGAAGAAAATTGTCCATTTACAACATTAGATTCTTCCTGCTCAAAATTCTTCCTGCCCATTGCACTCAAAATCTTATTCTAACAAAAGGGAAAATGCGCTTTCATGTTAGTCTATTTAATATTTAACAAGATGCTTATCAGTGCACAAAATTCTCATTAGTATTACAGTTAGAATTGTTGTATATAATTTCATTATCATCTCCCCCTTTCAACGGTCTTCTGAGCCCTAATGTTGACACCCTCCTCCTCCCCTATCAGTTTCCCTCAAGAAGAGAGACTGTTACAACAAGCCATCAGTACCCCATCATCCTTGCCAAAGGCTCCTGGGGCCCAAGGGTCCTTGAAGGGCAGTAAGATGCTTCCCAACCCATCTGTCCCCAGTTTATAATACTGCAGGAGGGTCTTCCTTCTCAGAGGAAAATCTTTGCAGCAATTACATGAGGTTTCTATTGGTTCGTTCCTCCAACCTGTCTTGATCCGAGTGGTCATCCATGCCACTCAGTATATCAGCTACTTTTCCCACAGTTAGTTGTCATCTTCAAAATTAATGGAGGTCCCCTCTGTCTTTCTCCAGTCATCAATAAAGGTGTTAAACAGGATGGGTTCCAGAACAGACTCATGCAGTATTCCTCATTTTATTGTCCTCTATGTAGAGTACTACTCATTAACCACTATTTTTTGAGCCATATCATTGAAGCCATTTTTTACCTGTCTAGTTGTAAACCCATGCAGACCATAATGTCATAACTAGGATAACAGACTTTTGTGGGAGAGACAGGAAGCACCGTAAGCATGGAGTTGTGCAGACAATTAGGATCAAATACTTTAATATTCTTCTTTCTTTCATTTAACCATGCAGATATATCCATAGATACCTAAATCTTGGTTTAGTGTATGTGTAGGTAGTTTTGCATATATCCTGAAGGCCTGTTTATTCACTTCCTTGAGTAACTTATAAGACATGAGCTTTACCACAGATTTAGATCTACAGCATTCCCAGCAGAGCTTGATTGCTTGGTTAACAGTGCTGGGGCTTGTTCTTTCAGCTTTAAAACCATTTTGCTCTGGTCTTGGTATTCTGGGGACAGTTACATGAAGCACAGTTTCTTGAGGCTACACAGTCACACAGTCAAGAAAACAAATTTCATTTGATTTAGACTAAGGGAAGGGGGGGATATGTAATTATTTAATATCATATCTTTGGTATATTAGGGATGTTAATCAGCAGGTTCTTTTCATACTGACTTATAATTCTGTAAAAAACTGGGATAAAGAGCAACCTTTCTCATTGATTAAAACTTTTACAGCCTTAAGTGTCTATGTAGGCTAAAATTCCACTGAATTTTAGCCCCAGATGTCTAAAACCCAAAAAAAAAAAAAGCCTGTTTAGTGAGTAGTTTTCCTTCCTTATGTTCCTTTTTAGTGATTCATATGCCCTCTAATGCTTGAAGTACAAATATTTTGCAGTTAGTGTTTTTCCTGTCAGAGTCACAGTTAGTGTAGCTCTCTTTCCTTAAAGAACACACACAAAGTGTACCACTAAATTTACAAGTAATTCCTAGAGTCTGTTCATAGTTGCACAGATTACACTTTTTTTTTTTTCTCTTTTTAAACGGTGAGGCTGGTCAGGCACTGGAACAGCTTGCCTAAAAGATTGTATGGTCACCATCCTTAGAGACAGTCAAAAGCCATCTGGCCATTTCTGTAGATGGCCCTACTTGAGCCATGGGGTTGGACCAGATGATCTCAAGACATCGCTTCAAACTTCATCCATTCTGGGCTTCTGAAAAATTAGGATGAATCAGATATGTGCGTGTTCAGTTAAGTGGCCTCACATGTATTTATTGATACTTGCTTGATTTGAATTATTTTCACCACAAGATTAGTCTTAGGTTTTCACAGGTTCCTGCTTCTGGTATCTTCCATGCAATGGTATCTTCCATGTATTCATATTGGCTACTATATTTAACATCTGAACTAACTTCATATATTTTCATACTAAGACTTCTTAAGAAGCTTTTGGGTTTTTTATATCTCCAGATTGTTGTTTCTTGTGTGGTTTGGGGTTTTGTTTTGGTTTGTTTTTTTCCTGGAAACACTGTGGGGCTTTCTCCTCTCAACACTTCATTCCCTAAAATAAAACCTAGTGGTGGTGGATTTCTGGTTTTCTTTCTTTTTTTTTTATCTCTTCTTTTTTTTTTTTTTTTTTTTTTTTTTTTTTTTTTTTTTTTTTTCCTACTTTGGAAAATTTGTATGGGAAGGGGCAGCCTGGGCTGCAGATACAGACTGGGGGATCATACACTGGAGCCCAGCCATGCTGAGATGGATTTGGGGGTCTTGGTCAACAGCAAGTTAAACATGAGCCAGCAGTGTGCCCAGGCAGACAGGAAGGCCAAGCCTATCCTGGGCTGCATCACATATGGCATTGCCAGCCGGTCCAGAGGAATCATTGTCACACTCTACAATGTGCTACTGTGGCCTTACCTTGAGTCCTGTGTGCAGTTTTGGGTGTCACAGTAAAAGAGTGACATGAAAGTCTTGGAGAGTGTCCAGAGGAAAGCAACAAGGATGGTGAAGGTTCTGGAGGGGAAGTCTTACAAGGAGAGGCTCTAGTCCCTTTCTTTGTTCAGCCTGGAAAAGAAGAGGCTGAGGGGAGACATCATCGTGGTCTTCCTGATAATGGGGAGCGAATGGGCAGGCACTGATCTCCTCTCTTTGGTGACCAGTGATAGAACCTGAGGGAACAATATGAAGCTGCAACGGGGAGGTTTAGGTTGGGTGTTAGGAAGAGGTTCTTTACTGAGACGGGTGTCAGGCACTGGCACGGGCTCCCCAGGGAAGTGGTCACAACATTGAGCTTGACTGAGTTCAAGAAGCATTTGGACAATGCACTTAGTCCCATGTTCTGATTCATCTGGTCCTGTGTGGAGCCAGAATTTGCACTCAGTGATCCATATGGGTCCCTTCTAACTTCGGATATTCTATGATAAAATAAAATGAATGAGTAAAATAATGTAATTTACTGATAAAGGTCCTCAGAGTATAACAAAAGAGAAAAAGAAAATACTTTATTCCTGTTACTCATAAGGTTTGATCAATACACCAGCCTGTCTTAATAGGAGAGGTATTCCAGCCCTCTGAGCATATTCATGGCCGTCTTCTGGACTTCATTCAACAGCTCAATATCTTTCTTGTACTGAGGACTCAGTCCGGAGCTGGACACCATACTCTAGGTGGGGTCTCAAAAGGGCAGAGAAGAGGGTTAGGATCACCTACCTTGATCTGCTGGTCACACTTCTTTCGATGCAGCCCAGGACATGGTTGGCTTTCTGGGCTGCAAGTGTGTATTGGCAGCTCATGTCATACTTTTCATCAGTAAATACCCCCAAGTCCTTCCCCTTAGGGCTTGTCTCAATCTAATCTCCACCAAGCCTCTAGCTGTGCTTGGGATTACACTGATCCAGGTGTAGGGCCTTGTACTTGGCCTTGGTGAACTTCATGAGGTTCAGATAGGCCCATTTTTCAAAGCCTGTCAAGATCCCTCTGGATGGCATTCCTTCACTCCATCGTGTTGACTATGCAGCACGGTGTCATTGGCAAACTTGTTGACAGTGCACTCCATCCCGCTGTACACATTGCTAAGAAATATTTTAAACAGCACTGGACCAGATAATGGCTGCTCCTGAATGACATTCATCACTGATCTCCACATGGACATTTAGCAGTTGACCCAACTCTTTGACAGTGACCATTCAACCAACTCCTTATGCACCTAATTATTATTATCAAATATTGCCTATTACCTGCATTCTGGTTTTGGCTGGGATAGAAGAGGTAGGCCAGGAGAACTGTGCTGGCTAAGGGTGTTTTCTATACCATCCAATATCATGCTTCCTATACTGGGGTGGGTCGAGGAAAGTCTGAGTGTGGGCTGAGCATCTGGTCCATTGTCAGGTCCATAAACTGTCTTGTGTCATCACCATTGTGTATATTCTAAATCCTGTTGTAATTTTCTCTTCCTTTGCTGTCCCAGTAAACTGTCTCTACCCCAACCCATGAGGTTTGCCTTTGTCTCCCCATTTTACTTCCAGTCCCATGAGGTTAGGAGTGAGCAAGTAGCATATGGTGCTCAGAGACTGGCTGGGGCTAAACTATGACAACCTGTGAGATTTTCTTGACTCCCTAAGTTATGCACAAAAGACTCATGTATATGACACAAGAACCACAGGCAACCAATGTCTGAAGCAGAAAATCCCATAAAGCAGTAGATGGCTATAAGCTGAGAAGTGAAACAGCCATTTCTAATATTGCTCTTTATCATTGTGAAAATGCTTGGGGTTTTTTAATGCTTTTGAAAAAGGACCAAGATTGTACTACTGCATTTCTAATACTTTTAATTGACAGTTAACTTCATAAACAGTCCAGAAGTAAAAAAGAACTTTGGAAAAAATGCAGTAAGTCTTTTGTTGTTCTAGGAAGAATTTCATTATATTCATAGTTTTCACAAGCTGTAATTTATGTCAATAACTATAGAGCAAAACTTCACTAGGTTGAAAGTTTCACAACTTTTGGTGGTTCCAGCAAAGCATACTCCTTACAGATAAGGAATGTTACTTTCTTAAAAACAGTAATTATAAAAAAATGCATTAAAAATAGGCAATATTGAAATGGATGGATCTATTTAAGATATATGTTTATATGTGTACCTTGCTGTTGCAGCTTGGAAAACATTATAAATGTATAATTTAGCATTTTATAAAGTCATTTGGTCTTTTAATGATAGTGATAGAATTTCCAAAGGTAGTCAAGAAACTAGAGAATATTTCAGTCTGTACTGGACTCATATAAATAGATATACAGAGTAAAAATCCACCAAATTTTGACAATTACTTCAGGTGTGACAGTTTCCTACCACAAAATTCCAGGTTTTATTTCTGATTTACTTTCTGTGACTCACTGTTTTGAACAAAAATGTTTCCAGAGAAAGAAATGGCAATTAAGCTACCTAACTCCCTCAAAAAAATCTATCACCTGCAAACTTTCTCTGATCTACTATTAATGTGGAACGAAGATTGATGGGTTTCAGATAAATACTTCCCAACTTGCTCAATTAGAACTCTGGGCACAGAGCAACAAACAAAATTTAAATCAAATGTTAGAAAGAGACTAGGAATTGTGATGTTTGGTAATGTATTCATTGACAAAAAGAAAATTAATTACAAGGACAAAAATCATAGTGCTGAATTAAGTTGGGGGTTTTTTTTGTTTGGTTGGTTGGGGTTTTTTTATAAATTGCATGGGAAAATTACATGCCAAAGAATAAGGTAAGAATAAGGTTGCTACCTAATGAGGGATGCTGGAGGGGGCTATGTCTGAAAGTGTATCACTTGGATTTAGGAACCACACTTCTGTTTGCAGTTAGCTGGCTGTGTGAAGTTAGGACGCATGCTACTCATAGTTCATATATTTTCTATAGGGTAAAAAAACCACACAATGACAGTTATAGTCTGGGAGGCTGTAAATTCTCTCACATTTGACAGGACAGTTCTCCTCCAGTTTAGTAGCTAGGTGCCCACCAAGCCTTGCTATCATTCCCTTTCTTCAGGAAGACAGGAAGAAAATATGATGAAAATAAGGACAGGGAGATCACTCACCAATTAACATAATGGGTACAACAGGTTCAATTTGGGGAATATTAATTTAATTTATCACCAATTTATAACAGAGTAGAATAGTGAGAAATAATATTTTTTAAAACAGACCACCAAAACAAACTGTAACACCTTCTCCCCAGCCTTCCTTTCTTTCGTGCTAAACTTCACTCCTGACTCTGCAATCTCCCAAAACTACAAGTGGCACAGAGCAATGGGGAATGGCGGTTGCAGTCATGTCATAACATTGTCTCTGCTGGTCCTTCCTCTTCACACAGTTCCTTTTTTCCAGCATGGGGTCCCTCCAATGGGACACAGCCCTTCACAAACTTCTCCAAAGGGGGTCCTTCCTACGAATCATAGAATCTTTAAGCTGTGAAAAAACTTCTAAGGTTATCAAGTCTAGCCATCAAATAAACATCACCATGTCTATTAAACCATGTCCCGTGCTACATCTACACAGCTTTTTAACACTTCCAGGGATGGTGACTCCACCACCTCTCAGGGCAGCCTATTCCAAAGCCTGACCACTCTTTCAGTGAAGACATTTTTCCCAATATCCATTCTAAACCTCCCCTGAAGCATGTTGAGGCCATTTCCTCTTGTCCTTTTACTAGTTAATTGGGAGAAGAGACCAACACCCATATGGCTACGACCTTTCAGGTAGCTGTAGAGAGTGATAAAGTCTCTCTCCAGCCTCTTCTTCTCCAGACTGAACAAACCTGCTTCCCTCAGCCGCTTCTCATAAGACTTGTGCTCCAGGCCCTTTACCAGCTTCATTGCCTTTCTCTGGATATGCTACAGCAGCTAAATGTCTTTCTTGTAGTGATGGGCCCAAAACTGAAAACAGTATTTGAGATGTGGCCTCACCAGAGCTGAGTACAGAGGTAGGATCACTTCCTTACCTCTGCTTGCAAAACTGTCAGTTATTCAAGAACTGCCCCATCATGAGTCCTTTCTACAGGGTAGAATAATTCCTTTCTGGTAATCTTTGCATATCCTGAAGTGTTTCTAGCAGAAAGCAAAGATTAGAGAATGCAAGTTTCCATTAGATTAGATTCCTTCAGATTTGGGAAAGAAACCCCTTATTAAAATTGGTATTTACTTTTTTTAAACTTTTTTGATTTTTTTCAGTCATTAATGCATTTTCATTGGGCTATTTATTCATATAATTAAGAAAACTCAATAAAATAACAACACGTCTGTGTGTAAAGCAGGAAAACAATGCAATTATACAAGGCTCTAGTTGTCTCATGGCTTATCAAGAAGATTGAATTTAACAAGATGAATAATTCAAAAACAAATTTACATATAAATTACGCTTGAAAACATCCCTAACAGCATAAATATAATTAATTGCTTCAACTATGGAAGACATATATGTTTCAGTAAAATAAAGACTACCCCTTTAAAACACATCTTAATAATTTCACATGAAAGAATAAGCAAGACAAATTACTTAAAAAAACCTGGCAATTAAGCAAGCGTACATTTCTGTCTCATATCTTGCTAAATATTATGCAAGATATTGTTATACAACTTTTTTGAAATATATCAACAAAATAGATTAACTGTTCAATAGTTGGTCTACTATTTACATATGTACTATTAGACAATGACATCTAAGTATTCAATTTTTTTTTCTTTATGCATATTTTAATTCAAAAATGCATAGCCCTAAAAATTTTTAGTAGTTTGGTATTAATTTCTAAAAAATGAAGTATGATTTCTTTTTGTGCCTTTATGAATGCCTTTTTTCCATGATATAATATAGAAATTATGCTAGTATATATCTCTATATAATTTTATATGTATTTACAATATGTATGTAAATTCTAACCAAGCAGTGTGGTGAGGTTGACACACTGATGGGAATGAATACCATCCAGGAGGAGCTTGACAGGCTGGAGAGATGGGCCCATGTGAACTGCATGAAGTTCACCAAGGCGAAGTGCAAGGTCCTGCATGTGGGCTGGCACAATCCCAAGCACAACTGCAGGCTGGGCAAAGAATGAATTGAGAGCAGCCTTGAAGAGAAGGACCTGGGGGTGCTGATCAATGACGAGCTCAACATGAGCCAGCAGTGCACACTAGCAGCTCAGAAGGCTGTCTGTGTCCTCGGCCTAGCAGCTCAGAAGGCCATCAAGAACAGTGTGGCCAGCAGGTCAAGGGAGGTGAATCTGCCCCTCTATTCTGCTCCCATAAGACTCCATCTGCAGTACTGCATCCAGCTCTGGGGTTGGCAGTATAGGAAAGACATAGAACTGTTGGAGTGAGTCTGGAGGAGGGCCACAAAGATGATTAGAGGGCTGGAGCACCTCTCCTATGAAGACAGGCTGAGAGAGTTGGGCTTGTTCAGCCTGGAGAAGAGATGGCTCTTGGGAGACCTAATTGTGGTGTACCAAAACTTAAAGGGGTCTTACAGTAAAGTGGGTGAGGGACTGTTCCTGGGGGAGTATAGTGATAGGACAAGAGGGAATTTCTTCAAACTGAAAGACGGCAGGTTTAGGTTAGACATTACTTTACTATGAGGGTGGTGAGGCACCAGCACAGGTTGTCCAGAGAGGTTGTGGAAGCCTAATCCCTGGAATTGTTTAAGGCCAGGTTGGATAAGGCTTTGGGTATCCTGATCTAGTGGAGGGTGTCCCTGCCCATGGCAGGGGGGTTGGAACTAGATGATCTTAGAGATTCTTTCCAACCCAAAGCACTGTATGATTCTATGATTAATAGTATCACTACCTATTGTGAGAATTTCATGAATATGCTTTTAATATATAATGGATTAACTCTAATCACTTTTTAAAAGAAACTATCCATGCTATCTGTTCTGCAGACCAGAGATTGTTCCCACTCCCTTCTTTAGCCATGCAGAGGTCAAAGATCACCAAGTACATATCTGGTCAGCTTAAAATTTTCAGATCACCTCAAGGCTGCATACTGACAGCTTGTAGGAAAGAAACTCTTCGGTGTGAAGTACCTATCTGCTCATTTCTTCTGTAAGGACAGATTGGTATGCAGTCAGTGAGTGAGGTATGATGCATTTGAAGAGATCTCAGTGAACAGTTGAAGAACTGGACTGCCAGAGCATCATGACTGTACCTGCCTTGAGGTAACATGCAACTTACAATTCCAAACAGGCTCTAAGTAGTCAGCCACATTGCATGCTACACAGGCATTACTGCAGAAACTAAACAAGAACAGCACAAAGGCACTGACAGCGTGACTTAGACAAAACTTCCATCTTAATAGCAAATGTTGAATGTGTGAACAGAATGAATGTTCAGTCACTGAAGTGAACTTCATTTTGGTTAAGTTTACAAATTTTGAAAAAAAACCAAAAATAGCAGGATTTTAATAGAAAAGGAGTAATATAAGTTTCCCCTTTTCTGTTCAAGGAGTGTCTGGATTACTCTTTGTTGTGGTTTAGCCTCAGCCAGAAGCTGAGCACCATGTAGCCGCTTGCTCACAACCCACCAACACACCCTACCACCACCTACCCCCACGGTAGGATAGGGAGAAGAATGGGGAGACAAAGGCAAACCTCGAAGGTTAGCATAAAGGACAGTTTGCTGAGACAGCAGAGGGAGGGAGAAATAACAACAGGAATTATAACAGAACATACAAAACTGGTGATAGACGGTTTCAAACTGCATTGTAAAACTCAGACCATACAGCTCAGAGCTGTCCAAAGCCAGACCTTCCCTGAGCCACATGTCCTGGAGCTGCTTATTCCTCACCCACTAGCCCCCTTTTATATCAAGCATGACATCATTGGTATGGAATATCTCTTTGGTCAGTTTGGACCACCTGTCCTGGCCGTGTCCCCTCCCAGCTTCCTGTGCGCCCCTGCCTTCTTGTTAGCAGGGCAATATGAGAAGCTGAGAAGTCCTTGACTGCTTGGCAACAACTAAAAACATCAGTGTGTTATCAGCACTGATCTCATCCTAACTCCCAAACCCAGCACTGCATCAGCTGCTAGGAAGAAAATTAACTCTATCCTAGCCAGAACCAGGACACCGTCTTCATCATATGATATAGTTTTAGGCAGTCCTACAAGAGTAGTGTGTTGGACTTGATTATCCTCTTGATTATCCTTATGGGTCTCTTCCAACTTTAGATGTTCTATATTTTTGTTTCTTGATAGTATGCAATGTTATCAAGCTTGATATTATACAATATTGTCAGAGCTTTTAGAACTGACTGTAAAATATTCAGTTCCTTTCTTCAGTGATGGGATAACGCTCACTGACACAATAAGAACATGTATTGCAATCATGCATAATGACAGAGATAATACCTCCCATAGAGTAGATGAAAATATTTAATAGTGCATCCTCTTGGGGTTTTATGTTTGTTGGTTTTTTGTTGGGATTTTTTGTGGGGGTTTTTTCTGCCCATATTTGAATGGCAGTGATTTCAGATACATCTGCTGCATAAGAACAGCTTTCTTTTCAGTAGGCCCAGGTCCAGGTTCACAAACAACTACATTTAATATCTGCAGTGTAGGTGTCAAAGTTCCCGTTATTGTCAGCAGAGACAGAGAACTTTACTGTTGATCTGAGCAGTCATAAAGGTGGCCTGGTTAGAAGGGGAAAATTACTGAACAGAAGAAAACATCTGCTGAAAAATACTGACAGAGAAATTGTTTCTCACCCTGGGAGCTGTGAGCCTTGAACTAGGACTGAGAACATGAAACATCTTTGAAAAGCACAGCTGGGATCTTTGAAGTGCAGCTGGGTACCTAGAAACAAGAGACATCCTGAGATACCACTGATAAGTGCAAAACCCATGAAACTGTAATGGCAATTTATAATCCAAAAAAGTGGAAACAGATTGGGGAAATAAAATTGGTCTGAAGGAACAGAAATTAGCTGTTACAGGTGAAAAATATAAATTAATAGCATCTGTTGCCTGTTCAAAGTGGCAACGTCCTAAGACCTTTTATGTCACTATGATATAAAAAGGACTTAATATTTATCCAAAATTGAGCCTCTCTCTCAGAGAATTTCCCATGTAGCACATATTTTTTAGCCTTTCCTAAAAAGGCTGAATTCTCTGCATGAACTTTTTGTGAGATCATGGACTCTTACTGGGGACACCTGTCTAGCTACAGACTTCATGATGTGGATCACCTTTGAAGTCAGACTCTGACTGTTATCATATTGGTCCTACTTCTGGGGTTAGTTTGGTCTGTCTACCCATGTCTGCCCTACAAGCAGATGAGTGTCAGGAAAGGTAGAGGGCTTCTCACAGAAACATATAGAACTGCATGGATTTGGTGGTGGGCTGTTAAATAGAAAGCTAAAGACCTTTTACAGTGAGTTAGAGCAGTTCGAGCATCTCCCCTTGAATCTCACACTCCTGATAAAAACCAACTGCTTCAGGATCCGAATGAGGCCAAACAAGTACTTCTAGGAGGAGTAGCCTTCAGAGCCCTGATGTAGGGGCTGGTCACTATACCTCTATTATCTTTGGTGATACAAGCTCTTAGACAATTGCCAGGACCATGGCAATGTAACCCCTCCCCTCCCTGAAATACTCACGACAGGTTTTCTGAACAGAAAATGAGACCGACTGCCTGTGCTCTCCTTAAGGGACAAGGTGCTGTACCTCTAGACATAACTGTGTTAGCAACTGCAGCAGGAAAAGCAAAACTATAGCAAAATGCATTGCCTGGGTGGGGGTGTGTGAATGTTTTAGCCCTAATATTACACAGTAGGAACACTGATTGTAATGGCTCACAGTCTGCAGAACTGGATAGCCTCTGTAGGAGGACAACAAGGACAGCGAATTACCCCCAAAACACTAGTCTGTAATACGAAAGGTTGGGTCAAGATTGTCCAAACACTGAAGGTAAATCATAAGGGACAAAATACTTAAAAATGCCCCATTAAAACTAATCTATCTGACACCATAAAACCCTCTCACAAACAGAAGGGAGTTTTAGAATGGAGATACTCATGGGATCTACTGCAAGGATTAAGTTTTTATGCCAGGTGAGTTACAGAAACTATGGGATTAATTATGAAAGAGGTTATAGTGACAACCTGGATGTGGGGAGTGTGCCAGGTGGTATTTTCCCATCTGCTGCCCCAATCCTGTTACTAGAAAATGAACAAATGTACTTGCAATAACCCCTTCCAAGTAGTCTTTTTTGTTTTGTTTCCATTCATATTATGAAAACCCTTGTATAGTAAATTAAAAATATTTTATCTCTTTTCTCACTACTTGCTGCTGTCTCTCCCAATAAAAAATATTATTTTTAATTACTCTCCCTGAAGCTAAACATGAAGAACTTTGTCAAATACATAAACTGGCAAGGTGGCATACAGTGTGTCCCCTCCAATACCTTATATTAAATACTGGAATTAAATTTACCCTTTAGTAAGAAGTTCTAACACACCTTAGGTACCTTTGGATTTTGGCAAGCACATATTCCAGCACTCAGTGTAACTGATTGACCCTTAAGCATGCTACCTGGAAATAAACAGATATTCATGAAGAATTATTTTTTTTTGTTAATACAAAATGTTTCAGAATAGCAGGCTATGGGACCTGTAGTACTGGGAGCCCCTTTAAGCCTGTTGACTCTGTCAACAAGTTTCTGACAAAGCCCATTTGACTCATACAATTTGGATTAAAGCAGTGGCAAGGTTCCTGACAATTTTGCACTACGGTTGTCTTATACAGCCCTGTTAGATACAGAAGCCATCACACTAGATGCACCTTGAGAAACAGAAGCCCTGTTCCTTATTTTTAAAGGAATTAGAAAACACACTCCTATTCCAAAAGGGAACTGTACACCTCACTGCGATATCCACATTGGGCTGCCTGACATACACAGACTGAAGACTTACAAGAAACTGATATATTTCTAGTGTAAAATGTGGAGGCCAGAGGATATACCCTAGAGTGTCAAGTAGAAGAACACTGAATACCTACCAAGAAAAGCAATACTGAAGTCCATCCTGTATTTTTCAAGATTTGTATACTGAAAGGGAACATAGACTCCGTTACATAGTGAGTATGTGTTAGCATTAATGAACATGTTTACAGTAATAACACCTAATTTGGACAGTCTCTTAAGATTTAAAGTTCTTCTGTGAGAGTTGCTTTGTTGCGTTTTCTTGCTTCAGACCAAGTGAAAAAAAAAAAAAAAAGAAAAAGCAATATTTAAAACCTGAATCATAATTGTTTAATCTAGCTTTTTAAATCCTAAAAATGAATTTAACCTGAAGTGATATATTTTCTGTAGTTTTCACAACATGCTAGTCCATTTTTAATCTTCTTTTATCTCATAATAGTCTGTTTTTCAAAACTTTTAGTAGAAGTAATTGTAAATGGATTCACTGTCTTTTTTAATAAATATATTTATATTAATTTTTGACCCAAAAGTGCTGGTAATTATAGCAAAACCATATTTTTTGTTCATTAAGAGGTTGATTCAAATGGACTTTATAGTATCCTATTTAAATGCACTTTATTTATGTAACATGCTACATTGATTAGAAGCTGCTTGATGCCTTTGGTTACAATTGTTCCTTATTAATTATTGTGTAAAGAGAGATTTGGTATGTATTCTATAAAACCTGGTGATTTGCTTATGAAAATGTAGTTCAGGAAAAAAAAAAAATGTTGATCATTTTGCATTGAGGACATATTATGAACTGTCCAAATGGTATTGTTTGAGACAATTACATGTGTGACAGCTAAAAATCACAGATTTAATGAAGATTTCAGTTCTTAGAGAATTCACATACAATTTAAAAGACTGATTCAGTTTATTTTGCTGCCTCTGGAGACTTAAGCCTGCAATTTTGCTAGAAGATTTTCTTAAATACCAAGCTGTGGAGTATCTGGGAAAAAGAAAACCTTTTCTTTGTGCCTTTTTATTGTCTGTCTTGAGGCATCCTTTGATATATGGAAGAAAGGGTTTGAACCTTAACCCTCTGTTTTCAAGTGACTGGTATAGAACACAAACTTTTGCAACTAGTTTTGTTATCTTCTCCAACACTCAGCACTTTATTATTTGTAAATGCTATGCAAAGTTCAGCAACAAAAAAAGTAAACATTAAAACTTTCTAAATCTCCTCATTCCTCTAGGAAGTTTTTGGGCAGTTAGCTCAAACTGTTGGGGGAAATGGGTTCATTCAGTGTCAGATGATTTAATTGATTTTGTTACCCATGAACATAGTCTTCAATTTGAGAGCATTGTACAAGTTTAGTCTTATATTTTCCTTAGTTTCGTTAATAATCTCCAACATGAAATATAACATTTCACTTGGTTAAAATATTGTAACTTGGGTATTTAGATTAAGGTAGGATAAGAAAAAAGCAATATATTTTTGAGTTAGATAAATTACTGGAGTTTTGTAGAAGCAGCTTGAAGTTACGTTAAAAATAATTTACTCACCTAGCTCTCATTTGTTCCTATAACAAATGTCCATTTATTAAGCTTGATTTATTTTTGATAGCAGGTTTGAAGAGGATGGTGCCACATTCCTGCTTCACCATTCACTTCCTATCTGCTAGAACCCTAAAGGGAGAGGCAAATTCAATATTGGGGTATGTGTGACTTGTTGGACTGCAGAGAAATTAGCTGTGGGAAAGGGAACAATATTTTAATGAGATTAACAGCTTGAAAATACAAACACTTTCTTTCTTCTGTTTTCAGAACATTAATCTTCATCATAACTATGACAAGTTTTATATAGTCCTGATATGAGCATACTTTCTGATCAAGATCCAAGTACAATAATCGGTATTAGTATTATTACTTTTTCTCTTGAACTCTGTAGTATCTTAAATGTGTAAAAATCATACATAGATATCATGCATATTTTACAGATTAAGAGACTGAGATGAAGCTTATTGGGTTCCTAAAATAATAACAATTGCATATTAGGAATAAAATTTAAGAATATAGTTAGTCTTCCTTACTGAGATGTAGTACGATTCTTTGGAATTCTGTAACTGGTACTCTAATTGTTCAGATCAGGGACCTGTTAACATGCATGATAACCTCCTTCTAAGTGAAAAACAAGCTCTTCCCTGAGCCCTTGGTTGCAGTCTGTTTGTCTCTGTTATAGGCACATACAGCACTGAGATGTGTTTAGTGAATGAAAAATACTAATAATAACAATTTCAGTATTTTGTTGAGGTATTCGAAAATTTTTCACATATTCCTGACACTTTTAGTCAGTAAAAATATAAAACTGTCACATCTCCAATGAATGCACACCTATTTTTAATCAGGTCCTTGAATGATTTATTTTTAATCTGATCTAACACAAGTGAAATATATTTGCTAAATTCTCGTATATTCATATTTAAATCTTATTGACCACTTTGAACTTCTCAGCATATCTGCAAAAATTATTACAGGTAACTATATTTTCTATGACTAGGTATTACCTTGCTACAATATACCAAGCCAGGAGTAGATAAAATAGGTCAACTGTGATAATAGTCCTGTCTGTTAAATGAAATACATAAAAAATTGTTCTCATTGTTATCAGAGTTTGTCAAGTAATTTTTGAAATAATTTGATATGAAGCAAGCTAAAAAGTAGTGCTACAGGAAACTTCTGTATATCTATTTAAAAAATTTTAGTTCCATATTCCATGATCAGAATCTGCTTTACTCTCTATGCATGTTGTGTATACTTTTTCAAAACTTAGATGTTGTTTTAGATCATGCATTTCTCTCAACACGTGATTCAATAAAGCTGTAGAATATTTTTTGTAAAGACAAATGTAAATAATCAAGATGCAAAGAAACAATTTTCTATAATCAGTGCTGAAGTTATCTCCTAGATAATTTCTCTTTCATATATATCTTCCTTTATTTAACACATTTTCTTCAGTAGTTACATTTTACAAGGACTGTTATGAGCAACATAAATAAAAATTTAATGAAAAACCCCAAACAAAACAGGCATACATGTTGATACAAAAGGTTTTGCTTATTTTTTTGTATTCTTTGATTTGAAGTTTGGTTGGATGATATATTCTATATACTGTACAAGGTTAATTGAGTATATAGTCTATGGCTTTTCTCCATGAGATAAAATTGTCCATTTTGCATGGAAAATCATGTTTCACAAGGAATCACTGAGTTTTGTTTCCAGCCTTGTTCAAGCATCACTGTTACAAGACTTATGCCCTAATGTTGTAGGGTCTTTCATCCACAAATGAATACAGAAACACATGTTGCTTTAATTCCTGACCTTTACAGTGAGGATCAAGGGGAAAAGGAGGTAGTCTGCTGAAAAAAACAGCTAAAAAGATCTTTCTAAAGATTACTAAAAGTACACTAGAGTCTTATTTCCCCCTCAAAAAAGTAAACTGAAATTTCCCCTGTCCCCCAATTGTCAGACCAAGATTTTACAACATGGCAATACACGAATACAGAACTTCAAAAAAGTACATCTTCACATTTAATAAATCGAATAATCAAAGTATGCAGGTACAACCATTAGAATAAAAACACAACCCATTCCCCCCGAGAAATAGTATTTAGAGGTGCATGCTTTTCTGTTCTCTTCATGTGCTATGCAGCCCTCTAGATATTTGGGACCTAATATCACCAAACAATCTGAATACTTAGAAATGATTTCTTAACAGCTTATTTTTGTATGCTAGTAGCTTCTTGGTGCACAGAAGATATGGGGTTCATCCTGGCTGTTATTGTTCTACTTTCACAGTGATTTTGTCAGTAAACTGTCCTTATCCCAACCCAGAGAGGCTCTGTCTATTTCTCCTCCAGGAGTGTCTGGTTGGGGCTGAACTACCACAGGGTGTTTATGTTTAATATTGATCTCCTCCCTGAAGAATCACAGAATCACAGAATCGTAGGGGTTGGAAGGGACCTCGAGAGATCATCGGGTCCAACCCCCCTGCCAAAGCAGCTCCCTAGCACATATTGCACAGATAGGCGTCCAGACAAGTCTTGAATATCTCCAGAGAAGGAGACTCCACCACCTCCCTGGGCAGCCTGTCCCAGTGCTCTGTCACCCTCACTGTGTAAAAGTTCTTCCGCATGTTGGTGCGGAACTTCCTGTGCTCCAATTTACAGCCATTGCCCCTTGTCCTGTCCCCACAGACCACTGAAAAGGGGTTGGCCAATTCTCCCTGCATCCCATACTTAAGATATTTATAAACATTAATTATGTCCCACCTCAGTCTTCTTTTCTCCAGGCTGAACAGCCCCAGCTCACTCAGCCTTTCCTCATAGGGGAGATGTTCCAGGCCCTTAATCATCTTCGTAGCCCTTCTCTGGACTCTCTCAAGGAGATCCCTGTCTTAATCTTTGGAGAGAGGTTCTCGTTTTTTTTTGTTTTTTTTTTTTTCTTTCCCATCCACTCTCTGTGATTATGTAGAAAGTTTCTGAACTCTAAAGAAAGTGTCATTCTTTTCCATAACCTCTAAAGAGCATCGGCTGATAGAAGCCTCTAAAACAATTTAGCACCCATATAGGAATTTTGGTTCTGAAAATGACAAAAGTTGTTTATATTAATCAGTTCTTTCTATATATTGTGGTGAAGGTAGTTAATTAATTAGGAGGAAGCAGAATAACTTTGTAATTATTGCCACTGCTACTAGCATTTGCTTTGATGACTGGTATTAAAAGAGGCAGCTAAACAACAGTAGCAAAACCATTATTTTGTCTCCTTTGTGGAACTTAATCCATCTGTGAATATTAACTTCACCTATATGTTGAGTAGTCTCTGAGATAATATCTCACTCATGGCACTGCAAATCTTTTCTAACAACAACAAAACAACAAAAATAAACAAACAAACAAAAACCACCAGGAGAATTTTAAGTTTATATTTGGGGGGGGGGGGGCAGGGGGGAGGAAGCCGTCTCTATGGAGCAAATGCCTGAGATTAAAAATACAGGCACTTTTTTCACGAATGAAGATAATTTATTCTGCAGAGCAAAATGCTTTTTCAAAACTTTCACTGTATTAAGTAAACATTTTAAAATTTTCAAGGTTAAAGCTTCTTGCATTATTTTTATTCTAGAAAGGTTTCAGTTTGCTGATGTGATTTGTGAAAGGTATAGCTCAGGATAAAAAACAAGCAATTAGCTAGCAATTATGTTCACCGTTAACAGCCAATGGGAGCCACAGATGCGCGTCATAAAAGTAGTGATTTTTGCAGACACTGTATTTAAACAAATTGTTTTTGCATGTTATGCATGCACAATACTGAGAACTACTTTGAAAAGTAACATCAAGGCACAGGACACCGTATTCAGTACTTTTCAAAGAAAATTTGAAAATTATTCGTGTTTATGATAATTCTTCTGTTCTTATGTAAAAATAATTTAAAACATTTTGTAGGATACTGATTATGTAAAACTGAAATGGATAAAGTTCTAAGCAGGTGGTTTATATACAATATATCTTTGATTCTGTCTTTGATAACAGTAGACCTAATTTAGTAGCTGTGCCATTTTTGTCATAAAACTGAGATTGGCAATTAATTTAGAATCTTTATTGTTTTGAAAAATTTATTCACCAGTGTCACGCAGTGTTTTATAGAGATTCTTTACCCATATCTCAGAGAGCTTGCTTGAGTCCATTAAAATGACATAGATAAGGAGAAAAGGGAAACAGATGGAGGACTAGAGAAATAAAGATGATAAAATGTTACATTATTCTATCAGAAGAATGTCCTGATACCTTTCTTTGGGGAACAATGTGTAAGAAAATGAGGAAGCAATAACAGAAGAACTAGTATTGAAGAAGGTCACTACAGTGCAGACAATTTAGGAAGCAGAGAGGGGAGGAAACACAGAGAGCTTGACAGTAACAGTGGGAGAAGACAAATGGACTAAAAGTATGTGCAGAGTATTCAAGACACAAAGGGATACGTGTTAAAAGTTCACATACAAGGAGGGAATTTTGAATTACCCATTCCACTGAGAAAAGTTAGAATTAAAAGAAGAGACACTGAAATAAAAATCGAGGAGTGCATGTGGAGAGTGGCCTGATCATAGACATGGGAAGAGAAGAATTCTGTGGCTGTAAATATTGCTGTCTTACATAGGGATGGCAGACAATTATTTTGGGGCTAGAATTGGAAGAGACAGGCTTTGAAAAACAATGTTAGAATATGTCCTGGTTTTGACTGAGATAGAGTTAATTTTCTATTTAGTAGCTGGTATAGTTCTGTGCTTTGGATTTAGTATCATTTTGATAACACACTGATGTTTTCAGTTGTGGCTAGGTATTTGTAGTGCCTACATTAAATCAAGGACATTTCAGCTTCTCACATACTGCCAGGTGCACAAAGTACTTGGAAAGCACAGCCAGGACCCAGACTGGCCAAAGGAATATTGACTACCATGTAGTGTCATGCTCTGGACATAACTGGGGAGGCTATCTGGGGGGCAGGATCACTGCTTGGAAATAGACTGGCAATGTGGAGTTTATGAAAATATTCTATTACTTTGGAGTTTTATGAAAATATCTTACCATTTTGTTAACCTTACAACTCTGGTGCCAAGTTCTTTGTAGCATTTATTCATACTCATTATCCTTTACTCATTCATTTAGCTTCAGTAAACTACACAGAAGGAATTTGTCTTTTTAGTATTTAATATTACAACCAAATTATGCTAGAGAAAAAAATACTTAATCTTTTTTGCTAGTTTTTATTCTTAAAGTTCCTTTTGTTTCCACAGTTATCAGTCAGTTTGGCATTCACATTAAGCATCAACTGACAGCTCAGACCAGCCTAAAATACTGGTCTTATTGGAGTAGAGGACAAAACACCTGGGGAAGCCTGTTAGTGTCTAAGGTGGTGCTGTAAGCTGCAGGTCAAACAGGGTCTGCCATCTCATATTTGACAACATCTTATTCATGTAATTCATCAATCAAACTCAATGTAAACAATTGTGAAGTCCACCAGAGGAAGTCAGTAATCTGCAGTTTAAGTAGAAAATTAATCTTGCTGTGGATCTACAAGAGATAAATTTCTGGTTTAAAATGTGTGGTAAAAAGATATATAATTCTGAGCATCAGGGAAGAAAGAAAACTGTTCACCTTGTCTGTTTGTCAGCTCCATGCTGAGACAATTAGAGTCTTCCAGAAAAAGTGTGCTTCCTCAGTGAGCACCAAGCAGGGGGCAGGTTGAGGCAGGTGGGGGGGAGCAGGGGAGAAGGAGAGTGGCACAAGTTGGAGAAAACATGAAGAAAGTGAGAGAATACTGATAAAAGCAGGGTGAAAACATACCCAGGACTTGGAGATGTTAGACAGAAAATCTGAATTAACCCCTCAGAAAACCAATTAAAAGCTCCTTGACTTAGAGAAACTAACATCACCTTTATCATAATAGTCTTCTTGAAAAAGCTGAATCTCAGCTCTCTGAAGAAAAATAAACACACAAATGAAAAACTTAATTTATGTCACTCAAAATACGTTTTTTGTCTTTGTCTTGTTTTTACCTTTTTTTTTCTTTTTTTACCCAAGGGCATAAAATCTGCAATCTACAAACTTAGGCACTTAAATTTTGGTGTTGTATTCAAATGATCACATAACCATAGCAGTGGAAAAGAGCTCTTGTAAAAAACACATAATAGCTGTATACTACTTCAAAGCTTAATTGCTGGAAGGGTAATAAAACAAAGATGTGTCAATATCTACTTTTTACTTAACTGTCCACTAAGAAGTCACTAACAAAACCAGTTACCTGACTAGATATATCTCTGATTTGACTACTATATCTGTTCTTATGGTAAAAAACTTCCATAAAATTTTTGAGTTTTTGCTTTTACTAATGTCTTCTGAAACAATACAGTAAATATATGCCTTCCTCACTGATTAACAGTTCAGTTAATCGATCAAAGAATGAAAATAATTTTTAGACACTAGTGATTAAAACAGTAAAGAAAGAGAGCAGTCAATTTTTAAAACTATTGGCTTGTTTTCCTACCTATGCAAAGGGATTGAAGGTTTTTTTAATGATGTTGATCTTACTTTCAAGAAAAAAGGAAAAAGGATTAAAAGTAAATGCTCTCCCCTTTTGACTCTGTTACTGTCTTTACTAGGCCAAGGCCATGTCCCATCTTGTTATGTGTTGAAAAGTTAAATCCATGTAATTCGATTGTGTGCCCAATTAGATAAACAGCTGTCAGTGGTGGCTGTGCAGTCTCATCTTTTTGAAAATGAAGTGTTAAGAATCAATATAAGACAAGAGCAAAGAAATATGATTTAGCTATATATTTTTCTTTCCTACAAGTTCAATCCTAGTTTATACCCTTACAAAGCAGTATTTTGAAATGGCATTAACTACATGGTGTGAGAAGATATTTTTAAAAATGACTCAAAACTACGTCTAACATACAGGACATTTTCCTTGAGAACTCTCCCGATAAATGCATTGCAACCAAGTGGAAAACATATTCCTTTTCCTGCTGTGATTGCACATTTGTACTCTTGAGTGCAAGCACATGTATTTGCAATTTCTTCCTGACAGCTTGATTAACCTTGAAAACTTGCAAAATAAAAAAGAAAGAACTTTTATAGTTAACTTTCAAAATACACATGGGAACAACACACACTCTCCCCACCCCCCAAAAACCTAATAGTCTAAAATAGTCTAGGTTTATTATTTCTTATGTTCTTCCTGTTAATGTATACAACTTAATATTGTAAAAATAATGTAAAAATGAGAGTTAGAGGTTCATCTGCTTTACTGCATGTAGGTGTCAAGTTGCTGGTGGGAAGGACTTCAGGAGTAGATTCTGTGAGAAAAGGCCAATGGCTTTCTGTGCCAGGGAGACAAGCAGAAAAGAAAGTTTGAGAAATAATCTTGCAAGCTCCGACGTAAGAAAAGGAGGGCAAAGAAGGTACTTCAGGTGATGGAGAAGAGATTCCCCTGCAGCCAATAGGGAAGACCATGGTGGAGCGGGTAGCTGTTTCCTGAAGGAACTGCAGCCCATGGGGGACCAATCTTGGAGCATGAGCAAAGTGTGAGGAGAAAGGACTATCAGAAAGGAACTGTTCGGACTGACCACAACCTCTTGTGCCACTCAGCAGGGCAGGGAGGAAGTAGAAAGGTAAAGACTGAAGGAATGAAGTTCAGCCTAGGAAGAAGGGCTGAGGTTGGGGAAAGGTGTTTTAATTTGTCTTTATTTCTCAGTACCCAAATCTTCTATAATTGGTGAAAAAAAAAAAAAAAAATCCCAAGTTTAGTCTGTTTTAACAGTGATGTTTATTAGCAGATGATTTCCCACAAACTTTTTCATCTTATTTTGTCTTCCTGTCCTTTTGAGAACAGAAATTAGAGATCATTTTCCAGTGGAGGGCTACGAAGATGATTTATGGGCCTAGAGCATCTTCCCCATGAAGAAAGGCTGAATGAACTGGGGCTGTTCAGCCCCAGAAGACTGAGAGGGGATCTGATTAATATTTATAAATATCTCAATGTGGGAAACAGAGGGAAATGACCAGCCTCTTTTCAGTTGTCTGTGGGGACAGGACAAGGGGCAATGGCTTCAAGTTCAAGCACAGGAAGTTCCACACCAATATGCAGAAGAAGTTTTTCACTGTAAGGCTGACAGAGCACTGGCACAGGCTGCCCAGGGGGGTTGTGGAGTCTCCTTCTCTGGAAATATCCGAGACGCATCTGTATGCCTTCCAGTGGAACCTGTCTTAGGGAACCTGCTTTGACAGGGGGTTTGGACTCGATGATCTCTCAAGGTCCCTTCCAATCCCCTATAATTCTGTGATTCTGTGAATCATCTGGACTAGTGCCTGGCAGCTGACTAAGGTCAGCCCACCATAGCCGTGAACCAAAAAAGCTTTGTTAGTACTGGAGGAGTACTACAGGAGAAAAATAGATTAAATAAAAGCTTTAGTTATTTTTAATTCTTAGTACTTATTCTTACCATGTTAAATGATATACAGTGATAGAATGCATAGACAAAGCTATAAAGTATGTCATTAACCACCTAAAATAGTATTAAAAAATGCAAATCTTAAACTCATATGTCTAGGAATTTTTACGTTGATAACATATTAATAGGATGTATTGTTGTGCCAGGATTGAAAAGACTGTATCAAAGCACACCATAATCTAAATATGAAAGGAAGATGAGGGGAAAAAGGTTAAGTGACATCAAATAAACAATATACTGCAATGAAGTGTTCAAATCCATGTAAATAATAATAATAACTGTGTTCCTTCTATGGTCAATTGGCTGATTAGCTGAATGAAATGCATGCATATGATATGAAAAGGACTATGTAGACTCCTATGAAAGAGAGTATAAATATGTATTGAAATGTAAACAGAATGAATAGGAGAAAGATGTAAAATCTTAGTGTTCACACCAGAAGATGAAGATTTAAGATACTTTTTCACTCCCATTAGAAAGCAAATACGTTATTGTAAAGTTACAGAATAATATTTGATAAAAATCTGTGAATAGATGTAATTTAAAGAATTTTCAGATGAGTTTACCCAATGCAGGCAAGTTCATTCCATCACTAATTCAGTTTCTTCTCTCTGAACTGTAATGTTCTCCATTATTAGATTGTCCTATTTAAGATACTTAATAGAGTGCTTTGATCTTTATTTTTTTTTTTTCCGTATGACCAGCTTAAAAGAGTTGATACTTTTCTTACATTGGAAGTGCCACATGTAAAGTAGGATTTCACTATAATCAAGGGCATAATCCTAAGTAAATTAGACCCTAAGTGATAGAAACATCTCTTTGCTTATCCACCCCAATTCCCTACCCCAGTCTTGTAGATATACATAAAGTCATTTTCTATTTACTGAGAAAATGAACTCTGTTATTGAATTATGCCTGTTCAGTTCTATCCTTTGGAAAACAATGGCACTACACCTAAACAAAAATCACTCAGGCTCCTGTGTCCTGTCTAGATAAACTGTTTTTAGAGAAAACATTAAGACAAGTGCAATGTTACTGCATGCAATGGCATGGGATAAATTGTTACAAGAGCAGTAGAAAGAACTACTTCAGCCAATCTCCTTTTTCATATGGCTATGGCAGTTATATATTTGTCCACAGATACTGATGGTATTATCACCTAACAAGTCTGTGTAATATATGTTCTCTATGTTTTCTGACAACAAAATAGTATTCTGGTATTTATGGACAGAATGGACATTAGTTCAATGTTACTAAATGTATACTTGAGGAATGAAACGTGTAATTACCTAAATAGAGATGCTTAAAGGCATTTAAGGACTTTATTGCTGTTCTAATCTCAGTGAAATTAGCAAGTGATAAAAGAATTAATTGCCAAAAAGACAGTTTCTCTTGTAGTTAAATCTGATTAGCTGTACAGAAAAAAAAAAAAAAAAAAAAAAAAGAATTATGAGA
Source organism: Porphyrio hochstetteri (assembly GCA_020800305.1). Lineage (NCBI taxonomy): Eukaryota > Metazoa > Chordata > Aves > Gruiformes > Rallidae > Porphyrio > Porphyrio hochstetteri. The sequence continues at coordinate 171,839,203 of CM036905.1, read as the reverse complement.
AATAATGCCAACTATACAAGTATTGTAATAAATACATGTATGTGTCCAAAACCCTAGAGGGGGAAAAAAAGCACCATTTTTCAATATTTAGGACACAGACATAAAAAATACAATCATCTGGACTTGTAAAAGTCTGAGGCTCTAGCTCAGTTGACAAAAAAACCCAGTTGTTATCATCATGTTGAAACTCATCTATTTATGAAATTGATTTTCAACTGAGGACAATATGAAATAAGAGTTGAACATACTTTCTCATTCTCAATATTGAGTCACAAATCTTTGTGGGGGAATATTGAAAATTTTGACAAGAAATAAGATTATTATTCCAAGATTAACATTAGTGAAGGGTCAGGGCAATTTCTTTAAAATAAAAGGATGATGAAAAGAACAAACCAAACCAAACAAAACAAGTTAAAAAAAAAACCCACAATTTTTTATCTTAACATTTAACTAAAAAAAACCCCAAACATACACTTTTTTATCAATCTGATAGAAAATCTTTCTTCAGACAACTCAAATGAAAGAAATTCTGACAATATCTCTCAGTTTCTTTGGACCTTAGCTCCAATTTCAGACCATGCTCTATTCCAAAACAGTATAACTAGAAATAACTGTTTCTATTTATCTAGCAATTTTCTGTGCCCTCCTTTAGTTTTGAACTCTGTCTGCTTGTGTACTGATAGTTCCTTATTTTCAAATTGCCTTCATTTTTTCTAAATTCTTGGGGGGCATGGTAGCTTTAGTCTTGATTATAGTATGCATGCAATAAACAAGGCATTATTATGACAAAATTGATGAGTTCTGTAGAGCAAAAGGTTTTGTTGTTTATTGTTTTGGGGTTTTTTTCTCTCTCTTTTAAATTGAGCATAATGCCTATTGTGCTAAAGTAATAGTATGTACTATCTGTCCACTTTTCTGATGCATGCTTAATAACTTTGTTGATGATCTTAACATCCTCATGAGGACCAAGTTCTGAGAATTTTAGCCTTCTTGCAGTTGCCTGAAGAAGGCCTTTTCTAATTCTTTCTCATCAGATGTTCTGTAGCAGACGTACAACAAGACCAATATTGGTCTGCCCTCTCTAATGCTCACCCATTCATTCTCTGCTGACTCATCACATCACTGCATGCATTTTCATAAAGGACAACTCTTCCACCATTGTCCTGGCTCTCCTTACCAAAAAGCCTGTATGTTTCCTTGGCAGCATATCACTTCAGCAAGCTATCCCACCACATCTTTCATATTTGTGGGTTTGTTGCTCTGCAACTGTACGCAGATTTCTATTATTCCAGTTTATTGCCCATTCTCTGCCTGTTGGTGTATAGAAACTTCAGGGAGGCACCCAGTCACATAAATTCCACCCACCCACACCCACCCCTTCGCCAAAAAAAACCCCAGTTGTTTTAGTTGTTAATTTGATGTCTCTTCGACATTATCATTCACCCTTTGCTTACCAAAGCATCAGACTGAACAGCCCGTTGACCAAGATGGTTTTGCCCCACTGTATCAGGTGGCTAGGACATCAACCCTTACTAAGAATTCCTCAGTTCTCTAAGGTGGTCCCACAGACCTCTGAAGAAGTCACCTTCAGAAGAGGGCACTGAACCTCTTCTGCAGTTGCAGAACTGCAGATGCACACAGATCCAAGAGAGTACATCTCCTGAATACAAGGATACCAATAGCCCTGGCCTCAGCAAAAGATCCCCAGGCACTCTGCAGATTCAGACATGAAGATTTGCATCCTTTCCCACGGACTTCCATCTGAGTCCAGGCTCTGGCATGCCAGGATTGTTGCTGCAGTGGCAGCTGGAGACTACTCTGTGGCAGATCACTACCAACACATGTTTGGCGGCATGTGAAGCTGGCACTTATCACAGCATCAGCTGAAGGGGTACTTGACCCACCCCTTATTGGTCAGGATCCCATGGGAAAGTGCCTTTGAGGGTAGTCTTCAAGGACAACCTCCTCAAATTGGTATAATGGTCCACTGTAACATGCAGATAGTCATGCAGGGCTGATAGAAGTCTTCCCTGGTGGAGTAGGTGGAGCTGAGCTCAAAAAGAAAGAGAGCACACAGGAAATAGTAGTAGGGATGAACTACCCAGAATGAGTCCCCATGCAGGAATAGAGTATACGAATACCCAAGTTCAAGTCAAGTTAAAATTAGTAACAGATGCAAAGGACAAGGAAAAGAACTTCTGTAGATAGATTGGGAACTGAGTGCTATTTAACTTGACTTTTAGAAGGCTTTTGATGAAGTCTCCCACAGCATCATTGTAACCAAACTGGAGAGATGGTTTCAATTTGTAGGAGGTAGAACTAGATGACATTCAGAAATTCTGTCTAATTAATTCTATGACTTTATAATTTTTACATAAAATTAAAACCAGCTCATATTCCAAATGTTATTGCTAATCATCTTTACTTTTAGTGTTTGAAGGGGCAAAGTAAAAGAGGGTAAAAAGAGGGTTGAAAGTAAAAGAGACATCAGATACTAATACTTAGCCTTAGCTGCTTCTGTATGTCTTCCACTAATCCAAATGTAAAAAAAAAAAAATCCTAGGTAGTTTTTATCAATCGGAATTAAATCATCTGGCTATTACATCAATTACTGTGAATTTCATAGTATTGAATTAAGAATAATCTTTTTTTTTCAGTTATTTTTAACCATGTTATATGATAAGAAATAAATAATTTGAAAGTTCGCTTCCTGGATATTTAAGAATATTATACCTGAGTTACTCTAAATTAATTTTTCATTGCAGACTATTTTTAAGGAATAAACAAATAATGTGAAAGAAAATAACCTATTCTAGATATTTTACGTAAGACCTGCTATTAAACAATTATGTTGGATAATGAATTGTATAGTCACAATCTTTGTTTCCTTGTTTTAATAAAAAAGCTCCCTGAAGTGTGTTACAAAGCTACACCTTATTCATGTTTTCATGTCAAACTTTAGAAATAAATGCAGTTAGCAAGATGTGCCAATTGCAACTAACTATACAGTCAAATTGCAGATAATGGAGAGATGAAATAAAGATTTAACTTTTACATTTTTCTGAAAAAAACACCAACCAGGAAGTACCAACATTATATTCCAGTATAGCTCTTTCCATTACAAATTAAATACATATCCAGAAAATCACTTCATCCCTTGTTGTGCTCTGACTAGCTGTGGAGCAAGTCTGAATACAGGAAACAGAATGAGTCACACCTGCTGGAATTAATTTATTAAACCCTCTTTTCACTTTCTGTTTCAGTCATGATTTTGCTGCTGCCAGTACTTCTCCTGATGTGATGCTTAACAGTGACAATGCTAATTGGCACATACGCACATATAAATGTGTACTTAAGAGACAAAGAGGAAATGAATCCAGCAAGGAGATGGCATTTGTGTGAAGCCAGGTTTATTGAGACCTTTTTATGAGTGGAAAAGCCTAAAGACTGAAGTGTTGTGAAAAGGATCATATAAGTTTAGTGGGTTTATTAAATTCCAATGAAAAACTCGTTTTCATCTTAATTCACTTATACTTTGACGCTTCTTATAGCCTTATAACCATCAAAGTCCCTGAGCATGACTGACTGATTTTTTTTTCTAATATATCTATTGAAATGGTCACTGGTTTACAACAAATGAAAATGAAGTAACTACACACATCCTTCAATAGTTAATGCCCAAATATTTTTTTCCTTACACTTTCCACTATTCCTTTCATCATAAAAGAAGGAATAAGGCTATCATTCTGTTCTGAAGAAAAAACTGTGTACATATGTTTTCTTTCCAATGCAGTGAGGCTGGCTACACTGGACATCACTTTGTACTATCTACATTTTACCATACCAGTTATTTAGATCTGAGATTTCACATTTCAGTAGAGCTATAAGATTTCAAGATAGTGGAGAAATAAATATCCTGGGTAATATAAGGAGGGAATTTAGAAGCATTTAGGAATTGCTAGTTTAGCCTGTCTATTATATTAGTTTAAATGAATGTAGACTAAAAAGGATTAAAATTAATGTAAAAAGAAGAAAAAAGAGAAAACAATTACAAAAAGAATAAGAATGTGCAGTAGTGGTATTAAAATGGATATGTAAAATTAGCAAAATTTAAGGACGCCAAAGAAGGATAATGAAGAATTTTTCTTTGCCTTTTATACAGGTTTTTGTTTTGTTTTTAATTTTAGCATAAACTAAAATAATTCTAAGAAAATATCCTGCAAAAATGTTATCATTTTAAATTAAATAAAATTAATTCATGTCATAAACTAGAGAATAATACTTACTCCATAGGTCTTAAAATCAGTCCTTAAGACCTCCTAATTATTTTATTGAGAATGACTTCTGAAAACTGAATAAATATAAATATCCTTAATTGTTTCCAAAATATTCTAAGAACTGCGCCACCTCAAAAAAATTTTTTCTTATAAATGTGAAGTATGATACTATAGTAAAAAAAAAAAGATGTAGCTAGGGCACCACTTTTTCTTATAATGTGTAACAGTCATGCTTAGTGAAGTGGAAAAGGGAGGCAAATATGCAGAGTTGAAAAGTTGGGTTTCTTTTGGTTTTGTTTGTTTGCTAGTTTGTTGTTGCTATTATGGGGGAAAAAAAACCCCAACCAACCAACCAAAAAAACCACACCAACAGCTGTACTTCCTACCAATAAAATAGTATATTCCTGGTTTCACATCTTTTCTTCAAACCCTTCTTTCTTTTTTAGTACTTTAAATGGTAATTCCATGATGATTGAGTCAGTATTTCAGAAACAATCTAAACAAATATATTCTGATTTTTTTTGGGGTATTTTTAAATTTCAAATAAAATTATTAAAATATACAATAAGACAAGGATTTTTTTGAGTCTTTATTTGTCAAACAAGGCAATGTTAGGTCAATAAAATATTCCCAAGTAGCCATTCTATCAAAAATGGCAGTGGAGGCATTTGTTGTTGGTTTTTTTCCCCCGAAGTCTGAACTATGAAGTCCTTTATTCACTGTATTTTTCATTTTTTATTTCATGCCTTTCATAAGTACATCACTTCAAATTGTCAGGCATAAAAATCTTGTTTTACTCCATTCTAATTAGAAAATTCATATTTTAATATGTGTGACAAAGAAGATTTTTACTCGTTATACAGACATCTTAAGGAGCAGATGGACTTGTAGTGTGAGTGTTCATGCATAAAATTGCCCTTCCTTAATTCTAAAGAAAAACAGTAGACTTGCACTTAAAAGAGCAGAAGAAAGAGAAAACATGATATACTTATTCAATAAAAAAAAAAAAGGAGAGGGAACTATGTTATGCTTTATTCTTATACTGGATATTTGTATGAGAGGAAATTAAGAAGGCTTAATTGCATGTAGTCTACATTCAATGTTGATTATATAGACACTTGCTAAGCAAATTCAGCTGTCTGGCAAACAATTTTCAGCCAAAGGGAGGAAGAAAGGTAGGTATCATGAGACTTATCTTTAAAGCTTCTCTTTAGATGATGGATGTCTAATACCCTAATGTTGAAATGAAGGAGCAAAAATCGGTAGAGATATCTTTTCAGAAGTAGTCAACATTGCTGTATGTCTTCTAGCGTGCTAATATGCTTTTATGTTATTCCACACACATTTTACTTTCATGATGATGAAACTTTTTAATCAAGAGGTATCTCTGATGCATCAAAGTGAATCTTGATTATTGGTAAGAAGTTCAGCATTATGTATGTGGTGTTGTTTCTTAATACTGGGTTGTTTTTTTTTTTTCTGTTCAGCATCTGTCCAATGCAGCTACTGGTAAGTGTTTCATGTTTAATTCAGTCATTATGCTCCTAAATAATTCATGAGTTAAAAAAATGAGGAAGCTGCTCACATAAGCTTGATCATATTTAAGTGTGTATATTTTGATTTATTTGTTTTTACACCATCATTGTAACAAACTCATGTTCTGGTCTCTTTTGCTTAAATACTTTATAATAATACTAGGTTGTCCCTGAGGGACATTGCAACTGCATTTCAAACATAAAATACTGAAAAAAACCACTGTGGCTGAAAATTCACTGTTCAATGTTATCCAGTTTCCACAGAAGCATCTTCCCCATTGTTACCAACTATCACACAGCTATTCATGGTCAGTGATTTATAAAAACAAGTAGCAAGGGAAAAGTTCCTTTCAGGAAACAAGATAGATTATGCAAAGGAGTATCATACAGAAAACTTAATTTGTTTGTTAGCATGTAGAGCTGACCATTAAGAGCATTTCCATTTGTTACATGAAGCATGAACAAAATTATAAAACATTGAAAAAGAATGTGTTTATATAGCATATATATTTTAATATTTTTATTCAGGCAAGAATGTAAACTGGGAGAATGATACCTGTACATTAGGGAATTATTATTTAGTAAATTTATCTTGAAAACAATTGTCCTGGGAAGATGAGTCGTAGAATCATCAAACAGTTTAGGTTGAAAGAGACCTCTGGAGCTCAGCTTGGTCAAACACTCTCCTTAACCAGGGTCAACTCTGAAGTTAGATAGGGGACCCAGTTAATCTTCAGTTTTAGTTGTAAATACCTTCAAGGGTGGAGATTCTATCAACCTTTCTGGGAAACCTGTTCCTACGCTTGACCATCATCCTGTGAAAAATCTCCTGTGTAACAGTATAACTGTTGTCTATTGACTCTTGTCCTATAACTTCAAGGAAAGTCATGCTTTACCTTCTCTAGGGTCTTCCATTATGTACCTGAAGACTGCAAAAGATACCTCCCTCTACCTTTTTTATTTATTTTGTTTTTAATGAACAAACATAATGTTCTCCACCTTTCCTTACCCACAACAACTTCTAGTCATGACCACCTGGGAGATCCACCTCTGGATCTACTACAGTATGTCAGTATCTTATTTTTGTACCAAAACTGTCCTGAAGGTGTGGTCTCAAAAATGCTAAGTACAGGGGACATTCTTTGACATGCTGGCTGTATTTTCACTAAAACAGGATGGCATATGGTGCCTGGGCATGCATCTGACTTTAAGTCAACTAGCTGTTAACCAAGATCCCTAGCTCCTTTTCTGAAGAACTGCTACCTAGCCAGTTTGTCCCAGATTGTAATATAAACAGGATGTTCTGACAGACACATAGGATTTTGCATTTGTCTTTGTTGAATTTCACGAAGTTGTTGCTAGCTACAGGGCACTGTATCAAAAGCCTTGCTTTTATCAATGTAACCGTTATGTGAAAAGTAAAATAAAAAATAAATAAATTGTGTAAAAGTGAAAGTGAATGATATCTAACTGTTCTACCCTTAGCCAAGACATCAGTCATAGAATCATACAGAACCATTTGGTTGGTCATACACAGTTCATCCTTTGTAAATACATGCCAGTGTTCCCAGTTGTTCTTCATCTGCCTCAATATAGCCTTCAGGGTTATTTGCTCTGTGATCTTCCTAAAGACTGCAAGGAGACTGCAGTGGCCTGTAATAGTTTGCTTCCCTTTTTTAAAATGTAGAAATGGCATTTTCTTTTCCTTGGTCATCAGGGCCTTTCTGCAGGTACTTTTGCAGGATGGGAGAGGGCTGCCTCATAGTGATATTAAGCAGCTTCTTCGGGAGTCTTGGATATGCTCTGTTAGGCCTGTGAACTTGTATGATTCCAGCTGTCTCGTGGTCATAGCAGCCAAGGCTGCCATTGACTATCACATCCTTAGCCAGTTCTTTCTCCTTTGTGATTAGTAAACCTAGTGAAGCACCTTGTCTTGTTCCTCCATCAAGTACCTGTATGACATATTTGTCTTTTAATATATCCTTTAAATGTATGAAAAGTAAAGATACATTGAAAAACATATATCATAATGTAATATCTGAGTAGCATTGACTCCTAAAAAATAAGTAAGCTTCAGTGTCATTAACAACAGAAGTTATCATTTAACATGAAAACCTTCAAACTCTCAGTACTCTAATAATATATTTTAATGCCAAGACTAAAGTGGTTATTCGGGTTTTTGGATTTTTTCTTGTTTGCTTGTTTGTTTGTTTGTTTGTTTGTGGGGGAAGTGTTTGGTTGGTTGATTGGTTTCTTGGGTTTATTTAATCTTTTTTCTTCTAAATTTGTACATAATCATATCAGGCTATCCTTACACTTTCCAGAAATCAGGACTTTTTTATGGTACCTAATCAAAAGTACAATAAATATATTACTATATTCATGGACATACACACACATGCATGCATAGAAATCACATGCATATCTTTTATCAACATCCTGAATAACTGTATAATAATGGTTTACTTATTCAGAGAGATCTAGATAAGAGGAAATTGGCTGTTTGTTCTTCACATACTGTTAATAGGTCTTTCATTTTACACAATTTACAGTTAAATTGTATTCCATAGGAATTCTTACTGAAGTACACATAGATGCACTCATTCTGACACGCATGCAGGTTTTTAATTACATGTAACTGTATATATGTTGCATTTTGTGGAAGTAAGTTCAATTTGATTTTACATTCAGAGAAAGAAATGTCAATTCCCTTTATATTTAAGAAAAAAGAGAAAGGGAATTAAAGCAAATCACAAAAAAAATAAAAAAGAGAAAATTTAAAAGTTTCATTTTGGAATAATACTGCTTGTAAGCAAAGAGATCAGCAGTAACGCATTCTATTCATATTAATCATTAAAAACTTAAAAAATAATTTCAAAATTTTAGATGACAGGATATAGTCTATAAAAGGGCAATTTTTTTTCCCATTTTAGAAAGAAATTTAAATTTTTTAGTTGGTAAATATTTGAGAGTTTTGAGACAGTATAGCTTTCTAGTGAAAATAAGGTTTTTTGAAACTCTAAAGGTGTTTGAACAGTATTTTATTACTGAATAATAATCTTTTGGTCTGCCTAATGGAAAAGAACGACATAGTTACGTCTGATGGACTCTCTGAAACTAGTTCTTTTCCAAAACATTAGTAACTAAGTGGAGTGTAGGCTTTATAGTCACTTGGCTCTTATTATATTTGGATATAGACTATAGGAGTTTCATATTTGTAGCTGACAGCATTTTACTTTTTTTTCTTTTTTAAATTATTATTCTTTAAAAAAAAGGAGTAAGTGTTGTTTTGTTATATCATTAGTGGTAAAATTTACTTCACTTAGAAAAGACTGATAAGAGGAAAACAGAGAACAAAGGTGTATTTTTTTATAAAAATCTCAATATCAATTGGATTATTGTAAACTTTTTTTTTAACACTTCTGGTGTACGTACTTAAAAAGAGGCATTTTTTAAAATTGTGCATTGGTGTGGCTTGTGTAGTTTTTTGTATATATTTCTTCTACATCTTTATATTGATGCCTTCTACTTCCATAATTTAAATTTATATAATCTCTACATCTATAATATACATACATTAAAACCTCTGTATTTGGCATGTTCCAGTGTTCAATCACCCTCAGAGTAAAAAACAGTTCTTTCTTGTGAGGGTGGCTGATCTCTGGAAGAGATTGCCATGGGAAGTTGTTGCATCTGTCCTTACAAACGTTAAACAGCCATTTGGACATCCTTGGCAACGGGCTCTTGCTTGAGGAGTGGGGCGTCAACCTCCAGAGGTTCCTTCCAAACTCTATCCTGTGATTCTGTAACCCATGGTATAAATACAAAGATTTGACACAAGTAGATGATGCAGAAACAACAGATTATTTTCATGCATGAAACATTACTTTTAAAATTTGACCTTCCTGTAAATATTTGAGCCCTCTTTAATGGGAATGTTAAAACAATTGTTGTCTGAACTGAGGAGACCTGAAAGGAAATTATAATGCAGTTGATGTTGACAGAAACTGTACTTAACTCCAGTATTAGTAGTACTTCATTGAGTCTTTATTAATGGAAAAAGTTCATATATGTTTAGGTCAAAATGTGTTTTTCTTACTCAACAAAAAGGATTTAGCCACTGGAAAACATTTCAGTCCCTGCAACTTGTGTATTTATTTTATAGAGTAAGAAAACATTCAGAATTTAGACTCAGAAATTTATTTTCCCAATAAAAAATCCTAGGATGGCATAGGGAAATATTTGGGTTTTGTTAAACTGTACATAATTTTTTCTTCCCCATCTTTTTTCTCACATTCCATTGCGTGATCTTTATTCTGAGTACATGATGATCACCAGCTTAAAATTCCCCTGCACAGAGCAGCACATTCCCCAATATCAGGTACCCAGATGCCATGTCCTGCTTACTAACTGGTCCAAAGTGATGTTCACACACAAAAGCTTAAAATGGGGAGGGCATCCATATCGACGACAGTTAGAAATAGGTTTTAGTAAGAATGTAGGACACTGTGATGATTAAACTGTCACTGTGTGACAGTTATAATGAACAGTGTCTGCTAATATGTGATCTATTCATTTTACCCTCCTTTTCCCAAGCTTGTTCTTTCCTGTTTGGCCTGTTTCTAAGTTTGCTTGGATTTACCTGGTAACAAAAATTTTGCATATAATGCAGTAATTAGAAACTGTGCAGTTACAGAGAAATGAAAGGCAAAATTTAGTTGCTGGAATGAAAACATAATGTTGTGACATTAATGTTCTATGGCAGTACTTAAAAATTTTTTTTTAAAAAAAATTGACTTTAGAATGTGTATTTCAAAGTTACAAGCCAAGGTAAAGTATGGTTACTACTATTTAGACCAGGTATTACTTTCTCAGGAGCGTATTTAGTGAAAGCAGAGGCCTATAACATCCATAAAATAGGAATGCACTAATCAAGACTTAATGTTGGCTCAGCCAAAAATGAAACATACTAGAATTGTGTTAGACACACTATATAATATATGCACTATAAAACAACAATATATAAGTGGTTTATAACACTGTGAAGTCAAAATCAGAAACAATATGTATTTTCCTGAAGGTTGTGAACACCAAAAGGACAAAGAAAAATACTGGGGGGGGATGTGGGGGGATGGAAGGGGAATGTATTTAAAACCATCCAATCAACTAACAACAAAAAAAAATTCTTGATATTTGTGGCAAAATACTTGTTATATGTTTGGTTAAAGGATTTTAACCATAATAACTAAATTTGGGACTAAAGAGACATTAGGATGGGGATGCACAAAAGTTTTAAATATGTCTGCAGTAGTATAATGTTTCTTTGTAGACTGTTGAAACACTACACAGAAAAATTGAGAGCTGAATACTTTTAAAAATTCATTAATAAATATATAAGTTCCACTTTTTGCTCGTTTATTTTCCAAGTATTGCTTATTAAAACTGAAGAAGAAGATTTCTATTTATGTTTTAAATGAGAAAAATTGCAATTTTTTATCTTTTTTGCAGCTCTTTCACATGGTTATTTAAGGAATGTAAAGGTATAGAAAATTACTGAGCATGTTGATTTTGTAGGTTGCACTATGCTTTTATGACAAGAGCCCAATTGTTTTCTCGTCAAAATAAATTACCTGGGCTCTCGTTTTCTCAAGTAAGTATAAACATTGAAAATACTTAAAATTGCATTGAAAGGAAGTCTGACTATCTATCAGTAATCCAGAACAAAACAGACTATCAAAAATTAAAGAAAGTAGGGTATTGCAAGCAGAAAATTAAAAAGAGGAATGTAAGCCAAAATGAACTGAGAATTAATCAAAACTGTGTCAAATTTTGTCTCAACTGTCTGTCTCAAAGTGGTTTTTTGAGCTGACTGGTCATATAGTTACTTGTCCTAGTTACTTGTATGCATAGAAACCTATCAATTAAGAGGAAAATAAAGAATCTGGGATTTGAGACTTCATTTTGTTGCCTATATCAGAAGGATTCAGCAGAACAAACCATAAGCTGGAGAGTAGGTAGGCATGCTTCTAGAAGTATCCATAATTAATGAGCAATGTGTCACCCAATCAAGTTACCACACCCTGAATTTTGGCCTAAAGCTACAGTTGAGTCTAACTGTCATAAAAAAGGCCACTTTATTTTTTTGTTTGCTTTTTTTTTTCTTTTTATGCAAGGCCTAGAGAAACTGAGATTTGCTACTATTTCTGAAGGCTGTATGGGCTTAACCATGATTGAAACTGACAACCAACATTCTCTCTTAGACATGTGCCGAGTTGACCTTACTGCAGCATTAGTGTATACTCGTATATTTGCACTGGCAATAAAGCTTTGCAGGGATTATTAGTGGTAATTACTGTCTGTAGCCTTTCATACCAAAAATACAGCTTAATATGCTGTGCTCCTCAATGTTTAATATTGTTTCTGTGAAACGTAAGGGATCTTGAGGAAAAAAAAGTGATAGTTCTTTTTCTTAGTGCTATTTCCCTTTGTCCCTGAAAAAGTATGACTTTGGTAAAAGAAAAACAGTATTAAACAGAAATAAAGACAATACTTTGTAATGACAGTCATTCTAAGAATACTGAATGGTGAAAGAGCATGAAGTTTTGCTATGCTGCAATTATACACTCTTTTTTATTATTATTTTTTCCAAATCTGAAGTAATGTATATTTTTTCTTCTTTTATATGGGGAAAAAAATCCACACAAAATAAAGCATGCTATCAAACCGCTTAGCAATGGAGTGAGGTAGTTCATGAGGATGTAATGAGATGAAACAGAAATCTCTCATGATTTACTTCTTAAGTATTTTCATTTTTCATCTCTATAAAACTATGTTATAGCCCTTTGTAAAATCATATTAATAATAAAGTACAGCTTTGTAAGAATGCATATGTCAGAGCTGAGTCCCCTAGTAGTTAATTTCAGTCTTTTGTAATTGTGCTTGCAAATTTAAATACTGGGTTGTTTTTTGGTTTTGTTTTTTGGGTTTTTTTTTGTTGTTTTTTTTCCCCAGCCATTATTCTGCAGTTATTTTTCAGCCAGACCAATTACTGAGAGCTTAAAGTTATATACAGAGGCATGCACATGTAAGCACAGTACAGCGATATTCAGATGACTGGGCAAGGGCACAAATCTATTAACACTGACAAAATTTTGGACATGAAGATCCTACAGACTGTAGCTATCACGTCTCTGTTTTTTTACCATTTTGACACAATGAATGTTGTAAAATCTTCATAAATATCGTGGGACAAAAATCTAGATTTGCAGCTTCAAACCCTTGGAGGAAAAAAGAAAAAAACCAGTTACATTTCTGAATTATAAGGATTTCAGTGTTTTATTCAACCATCTATCTTTCAGTCTCTCATTACCACACTATCACACTACTACTCACTACCACACAGATAGACCAGTTTGGGCAGAGGTTAAACCCCTCTGCATTACAACCGACCTCAGATTCTCTGGGTGGCTGGAGGCGGCTGGGCTTAACCCCTGAGTGATGTTCAATCGGGTGTTTTATCATGACCAGGTTTTTGTAATTCTCAGGAACAGAATTAAGACTCAAAATGGAGTCAAGGTTCAAGTCACATTATTTGGCATATAACAAGCATGGAAGAGAACGGAGGAAGAAAGAGACAAGAGTGGAAAAGAGCAAGAAAGAGGGAGAGAGGGAGAGATTCCAATAGATACCACCACAGATCTGTGGCATCCTGTCAGTCCAATGTCTTCAGGTCTGGTGGGGAAACATTTCTTCACATATTGCTTGAGCTGCTACCACAGATCTGTGGTGTCCTGTCAGTCCAAGGTCTCCTGGTCCAGTAAGGGGGAACATCTCCCCTCATGTACATTTGGCATTGCCTTTTTACACTGTTGTCTCATTGCTTAACCATTAAGTCCTTAGCATAGCCAGACCTTCCACCTGGTGGTGGGACGCATGCCCATTATGGCCTCCAGAGGGTCCTTGAAAATTTGAGAGGGACCAAGGCCCCTCACACTTTTCCTCTGGGCCTGGGCAGATGCGAAGAGGACTTGAGCTACACTCTTTGAGATATTGATCCTGACATGTGGAATTCCTTAAATTTACTTTGTTTCATGGTGGTGGTGATGAAGAAATTATTTAGGGTGATTGAGAGAGATTGCTAGAGATTGAGAGAGGAGATTACAGTTCTGTCAGCAATCCTTAAAACATATAGAGATGAAAGAAAGGGGGCTGCAGTTCTGCAGTCCCTTACAACAATATACAGCCAACATTTTACTTATTGGTCTAGCATTCATTAATTAATTTGTTTTGGAGATGCAGGGCTGGTGATAGGAATGAAATTCAATTTAATATTACAAACTGAAATTATATTCTTTTAGAAAATATTTTTTTCTTGGTAAACCAGGAAATCATTGTTTGAAAGGTCAGAGAAAGAGAAAAATACATTTTATCTCATTAATGAATGACTATGCTATTGGCATGAAATGATGTATAAGGAATTTTAAGATATATTAGTCGAAGTATTTCCAGTACAAACAGGGAAACATTTGCACCATTGTTCAAGTCAACAAGAAAGGATTCTGTAGCACAGTACTGCTCAAGAAACAATAAAATTGAACATTACAGTGTGGTTTCTAGATTAGTCAGAGGATGAAGATCTAGAAGTGAAGGTTTGTAAGTGAAGGTTAAAAGCAGATACAACAGTTTATATAATGAAAAGAATGTAGATTGTCCCGTTGTGGATCACAATGCTGCCCAGAAATATGTTTGGTATTTTTTCAGAACTAGGCCATGATCCCAATTTAAAAGATATTAGTACAAAATTCTTCTGCCTTATGGTTGAAAAGGCATAAAATCATTTCAGCATAAGTATTTAGGAAGGGTCCAGAGCATTACTTTTGTTATTGGTGAGATACAAAGAGAACAGGACAACAAAATCAAACTAAAACAAACAAGAAAACAGGAAAAGTTAGATAACTAGTTCTAACTATACAGTCTTAGATATACAAATCATATTTGCCTGTATATAGATAGAGAAGTAAACTTAGCAGAATTGAAATTGAGGATTCAATTTCAGTACCCTACTTTCCACTATTTTAGGGTCCAAATGAAAGATCCTTGAAGCACCTGAGTTCTTCTGTCAAGGCAAATAAAGTTGTCAGAGGAAGGTCATCACCTCTTATCTATGCCATTTATCCATGTGCCTAAATTTAGTTGAACTGGATATAAGCTTTATGTTATAACTCAGATTAAGAAAGGGCAGAAGTACTCAGGTCAGATCAGCACAAAGGAAATGAACAAGAAAAAGGACAGAATTCACTGTAAGTTGAACTCTCATTAGAATATGTTGTTCCTCTTTTTTCAATGTGATTATATTTTCCAGAAGAAAAAGTTGACTTTTACTTCCACTGTTGCTACTCTAAGCATATAAACTCAGAGATTGAAATGAATGCTCTGATGTCAGTGTGTTCTAAGAGACACATGCCATAAAGTCTCAGAGCTTTGCCTGTGAAGAAGTGAATTGTTTACTTTTGTATCTGGGACAGTAGTGCTGATATTTTTCATATTTAGAAAGTTGAGAGATAATTTTAAGTAATGAAGTATTTAAAAACTTGCAGGAATACTTTTGTAAAGGAAAATTTCATAGAGGTTGCTTATGCATTTTGCAGAATCTCACATACTAAATGTTTTGATATATGCTAATTATGCAAGAAAACAGAATTTACTGTAGGACTTGAAGTATTTGTTAATGTTTACAAGGGTCTGTTCAAAACAAATTTCCTGTTTATCTATGAAAAATTAATCCTTCCAGGAGGAATACCTCTCTACTAGTTTAGAACAATAACATTGGATATCTACCTTGTTCCTGTCCCTGTCAGGGAGGTTGGAACCAGATGATCTCTAAGGTCCCTTCCAACACAAGCCATTCTATGATTCTATGATTTGTTACTGTTAAGTGCTCATAAAGAGAGACATAGCTGCTGGGGAGTGATTCCTGTCATCCTGCTCTGGTTCTGGAGCAGATCATTGGAACAAGCAGTGCCTGATTGGATGCAAAGACCTCTTAAGACATGCTTAGATGAATTCCAACTTTTGTGATATCCTGGAACTGAATAATAATAATAATAATAATAATAATAATAATAATAATAATAATAATAATAATAATAATAATAACAACATCTCCCAAGCTCTTAAAATTGTTGAAGTTTATATTTTTGTTATTGATATGAATTTTCATACAATCTTTGTTAATGATTCTCATCATTGTTTCTTGACAATGCTAGTACTAATTTGAATGGTTTACAAAGACAAAGGTTTGTGGTTTTGTTTTGAATATAAATCCTCCAAATTGCAGTAACTTCTTGACAATCTGAGGGCCAGTTGATCAGTTTTCAGTTGGGACTTATTAATGTCACTGACTTAGGATTTCATTGTTACTTATTGTTTACATTTACTTCATGGTAGGAGGCAAGTTCTTTAGGAGTTTTGTGTGTTTATTTTTTCTTGTCATCTAGTGAGCTTCCTCATTCTGACAGATAATAAAGGGTTAACTGTTAAAAATTATATCAATAAAGAATAAAGGAAAAAAGAGAAAAAAAGAATCTGTTTATGTACCAACAGGATGAACAAAATTTTTAGCATATACATAGGACACACTTTTTCAAGCTAGTCTGCAGATACGCTGTTGTGATCTAATTAGCTACTCATACTAGCCATTGCAATGTAGGAACTGAAATAAGTAATTCCACAAGGGATTAATTTCAACCTTCCCTTAAAATGTGTGTGTCTCTGAGGTAACTACAACCACTGCAGTTAGTATTGAGTTATCCTTTGTTCTTGATAAGTCAGTTTCTCACCAGAAGATTTAGCCAATACTTAATGAAATTTAAAAAATCCTTATTCTGAAACCAATGGACTTAAAACCAAGATTCGTGGGTGTACTCCCACGCAGTACTTAAGGGAGTACACATATATATACATACAAAGATGACACTGTAATGTATTTTTAACTGTAATGAACAGAAAAATATTATATTTTTAACTTTTTTTTTCCCCAGAAAATAACTTCTAATTTTGTGTATAAAAATATCCCTCCAATTCTGTGGCCCTGTGCTTACTTCATGTTAGTATGGGAAAATACTTGTTCAAAGCAACGAAAATTAAAATTATAATTAGTCTGTATTCAGCAAGCAGTTTGCATCAATGTTTTCTCCTTTTTCACAAAAAGGAATGTAGAGTAGTTACAGAAAATAATAGTGTGAGATAGATAGCATTCATATATCACATCAAAGCGAGAATATAAATAATGATCCACAAAAGCATCGATAGAGAACACTTAGGTACCAGTATCTATTATGTGAATTGCTGATTTGTCTAACATTATGACAGTATGTGTCCTGTGAAGACTAAGCATTGTTTCTTATCTTTGTTTTACGATAACAACTTTCTTTATGGTTTTGGTGGTGGGTTTTTTGGGTGTTTTTCCGAGTAGCATTTCACAGTCAGATGCTAAATAAAGTGTAAGGCAGCTTCAATGTTCAACCATAATGGAGACAAATGACAGTTTCATTCTCAGTACAACTGGATGGAGATAATTATTGCTACTGTCACAGGCCTGGCACAGATCACTGCTTATAGAATATCCTCATCCTTACTTAAAAAATATGCTTGTCAGAATGAAGGGGCTTTTTCCTTCTCTAGCTGTCCAATATGATTAAAAGGTTTCATATTCTAAGCCCCTTTTTCATAATATTATTAACACAGAAAAGAGTTAATGAGCCATTACTAAATTGGATGTCCCATTTGTGCATCCTGTTAATGGGATAATAAACTAATAGAAAACTCTTTTCTGAAGCTTTGATAATGTATAGCTCATTGTTGTCACTATATTTTAGATTGCATTATGTGCCAACCATGCTAAATACAGATTATTAATTATAAATGATGTTGAATAATCCTATTTCATCTTATTTGGTATTATACTTTTTCCTTTTTTTTAATATAAGTGAAATTCAGTCATAAGGCAGCACAAAAGCTAGCAGCAGATCATCAAGAATCTAAGCTAATGTGCAGATGACTTTACATGTCTAAAAATAGCACATCTTTTTATTAGAAGAATGAAATTCAGAAAGGAATCAAGTAGGAAACAAGACCACTGTTTATTTAGCCTCTATTCGCCATTTATGAATTCACTAATATGCATTTTGGAAGCAAAACTCATGAAGCTCTTAAGGTTAGTAATTGCCTTTTGTTCAGATTAATTGAAAGAAATAATATGTGGCTCCCAAACCAGAAGGGAAGCATATCATTACTAAAAACAAATATGAAAGTCAATTCATTAATTAAAGCCATGTAGCTTATGGGTTTTTTTCCCTATTAGACATTGCTGAGTAGCAATGTATGGGTATGTTTGTGCATGTTGTGAGTGAAAGTGGTAGTGAAAAATAGAGTAAGACAGTCTGAACACAGCTGGGGGAAGGAGAAGAAACATTGTCCTGAAAGGAACCCAGAGAGGAGGTTTTAGGTCAGCTTCTGCCTGAAAACCCCTTGAGGATGTGAGAAAGGAACTTGTCTCCTATAATTTGTTTACTTCTGTTCCTAAAGAAATAGCACTTTATTTATTTTTAGTGAATGAAAATAACTGTGTCACATAAATGCATGACCCCATCATTAACAACGTCTCCTAATTGCCACAGTCCAAAAAGAATCCAAAGTCTGGCTCTTTTCCAGGTTAAAAGTGGTAATGCTTTCAAATTCTCAAGCAATATTTTATATTATTAATTAGTACATAATACTGGTAGGTTTAAAGAAATGGAAGAGTTCAATTCAGTAACATACATGAATGCCTAACAGTTCAACTCTCAAATGTTTTTGTTCTGCCCTCTAGAAATGTCAAAAAACCTCCCAACAAAACAAAACAACAATTTATAACTGAAATTAGATCCATCAGAAACATATTCTCAGGAAGCCCATATGCTCAGTAGGAAAGCACCAGAAGGTATGTAACAAAAGTGTCGAGATACTGAGATTTGTCTTTTCTTCTCCTTTTCCTTTTTCATTTCATAGAGAAAGAAGTGATTCAAAGGTAAAGACAGCTGTTTCCTAGTTTTTGGGGTACAGTGTGGAGTTTTCTTCTGACACTAGGTAACCAGAGGCACCTTCCAAAGAATTTAGCAAGCTAGTTTATAGCAAAGCTGATCAATTTCTATATGTGAGGATCTATTCTTTCTTCTGGGCACCTGTTCATGGGACAGATCAGTACAAGGAGATGATTACTATGCAGCCACCTCTACATGTACTGAGTCAGTGAGGGGCTGGAATGATCTAGAAAGTGAGTGTGTTTGTGTATGTGAGTGTGTGTGTTTAAAGTAAACACCTGACAGCAAATGAATCAAAAATACACATATACTATCCACACATACTCAGCTGGATCTCTCAGAGCTTCCTTCTGATCCAGCAGCAGTGGTACACCTGACCTAGAAAGAGCAGCGTAATTTCTAAATATCTGGTCCATACTCCTCAGGCCTCCAGCTATTGGTGAATTAATACTGGCCAGTCAGCTCCATATAGTCCCTAAAAGCTTGCACCAGCTGTTAAATGAAGGTAAACAATAAAATCTTTTTTTAAGAAAATATATTAATGGTTGGGTTTCAACTGAGAATCATAGAGTCATTTTGGCAGAAAAGTTTAACAAGTTTGTTAACCTAACATTTTCAAGTCCACCACTAAACCATGTGCTTAAGCACAACATCTACATGCATTTCAAATACCCCCAGGCATGGTGACTCAAACATTTCCCTGGGCAGCCTGTTATGATGATTGACAACCCTTTCAGTGAAGAAATTGTTCCTAATATCCAATCTAAACCTCCCCAGGTTCAACTTGAGGCCAGAGTTAATTTTCCTCACAGTAGCTAGTATGGGGCTATGTTTCAGATTTGTGATGAAAATATGGACAGTACAGAGATGACTTTGTTATTGCTGAGCAGTACTTACACAGAGTCAAGGACTTTTCTGCTTCTCAAATCACACTGCCAGCCAGTAGGATGGGGGTGCACAAGAGGTATGGGAGGGGGCATAGCTAGGAAAGCTGACCCCCACTGACCAAAAGGGTATTTCATATTATATGATGTCATGCTCAGCACTGGGGTAGAAGAAGGAGGAGGAGGGACATTCAGAGTGATAACATTTGTCTTCCCAAGTAATTATTATGCATGATAGGGCCCTGCTTTTCTGGAGATGGCTAAAGACTTGCCTGCTGATGGGAAATGGTGAATAAATTTTCTGTCTTGCTTGGCTTGCATGTGTGGCTTTTCCTTTACTTATTAAACTGTCTTTATCTCAACCCACGATTTTTCTCACTTTCACTCTTCCAATTCTCTCCCCCATCCCACCGGGGGAGGGGACACAGGAAGAGAGTTTGCAAGCCTCTGCATGGTCCTTATCTGCCAGCTGGGATTACAACATGACAATTTATTAATTTCATTATATGAAAGTGTGTGCATACACAAAAACATATCTACTATTTAATATCCAGTATTATAAACATTATTTCATAATACACTGATACCTTCCAGCTCGTCTTAGCATTCCATATTTGAGAATATAGGGAGCATAACTACAAAATTAATCAACTAATTAAATCAGAATATTTTATTTAGTTGTGGACAGAAACTCTAAAATACATCTGAAAATTTAGTTCAAGATTTCAGGACACATCATTTAGAGATTCTTGATATCTTTGCTTTAGTCTGATTATTAATAGATACATAAAATGAGGAACATGTTTCTACACTTTACAGTTTGTGTTTTCTATTGGTTTCAAAATAAATTGTAAATCCACAAGAAACAAAAGAAATTTACAGTTGTACTCACTAGAGGGTTGTGGGGTTTGGTTTTATTTTTTGTTGTTGTTGTTGACTTTTTTGCTTTAATCTCATTATTTACATATTTTTGTTAAATGGAGTAACAAAAAAATCCCCCATCATCTCTAAGATGAAAAATGCTTATCTTTCTGGATTATAAGCACATGGGGGTCAGCCTCTTCTTGCAGATAGGTAGCAATAGGACAAGAGGGAATGGCTGCAAATTGCACCAGGCGAGGATCAGGTTAGAAATGATGACAAAATTGTTCTCAGAAAGAGTGGTCGGGCATTGGAATGGGTTGCCCAGGGAGGTGGTGGAGTCACTGTCCCTCAGGGTGATCAAGGAAAGGTTGGATGAGATTTTGTAAGTAATATAGGCAGTAGGGGGACAGTTGGACTAGGGGGTATTTTCCAATCTTTATGATTCTATGTGGTTTTCATTTTTGATAGCTTCACTTTAGAATTTCAATATTCCTTTTTAAAAGATACCAAATTACTTGCTTTCAGCTTGTTTGAAATTTTGATCAAAAAGAAGTTCATACATTTCTGTAGAGATGGGACTTTTTTGTATTGTCTTGATACTTCAATGCACTCAGGTACTTAACTAGTTTATTCATTACTTACCTAAATCACTGGAAATAGAACAGTGCTAATAATAAAAAAGACCTTCAGAAGGAATAATGTAGCTTAGAGACAAATGAGTACCATTTATTTCTAGCCATAGCTCATTTGATCAGAGGTATGCTTGCATCGTTAGGAAACATCGTCCAGATTGTTGGGTGGCTTATGCAAAAATGAGCTGCCCATTTCATTCCGGATTCTGATGGAGAAGTGTGTACAATAAAAACCCACCCTCAAGAGTAACATAAGCCAATCTGTGTAATCACAGCACAGAAACAAATTTCCACAGGATGAAAGCACAAATTGACTTCTCACCTCCTGCAGTGTTTCCTCAGATCCTATTTTAAACTCATTGGAAGCAGGAAAGGCTGAAACTAGGACAGTCTCATTTTTGTGTAGCCTTTGTTAATGACTTCCATTGTTAAGACTGTCAATCAAGGGTTTTGTTTTTTTTTTTTTTTCCCAGCAGATTAAATTACACAAAATTAATAATTGGAGAAAACTAGATATGAAAATAAATGTTTTATTTAATAATCAGAGAAACTAATGAAAGCATGGAGCTTTATTCCATTATTTTCTGCCATAGTTCCTGGAATCCATAACTTTGTCAGTTTGTAACATTCTTAACATTATTTGAAATCCCTCTAATTGGTCCCTCCCTTTTAATTTTCTTTGCAGATTTTCCCTCAGCATAATACTTCTCTGACATCTCTGAGCACTAGCCAGACAAGAAGCAACAGGTCCTAGGTCGATTCTTAGCTATATGAGGTCTGATTAACTCCAAATGCTGACATGATGCTGCATTTACCATGCAGGCTTTCACAATCTTTGCCCTTTCTCCCAACCTAGATGCTAATTTTCAGGAAGCTTGTTGGAAATCCCTGTCTTAGACATCTCCCGTTCTTTCAGCTTTGACTGAAATTAGATAAAAGTGTTCAAGAGTTATCTAGAGAACTGTCAGTGTGATTCTTTAAATCTTTTTTCTTTGTAAATTGAGGCCAAAACATATAAAGGGGATTTTTTTTTTTTCCCTAGGGATTTTGGCTGGAGATTTTGCCTGAGGAGTTTCTAGTTTATGATTAAAAAGACGACAGGCAAAGGTGACATTTTAGTGGGTGTTTGCTATAGGACACCCAACCAGGAAGAACAAGTGGCTGAGGACCTTTACAGATGGATAGGAACGGCCTCACATTTTAAAACCCTGGTCTTCACGTGAGAATGATATCTGTTGGAGGGATGACAGAGTTAGGCAAAATC
This sequence comes from Porphyrio hochstetteri, assembly GCA_020800305.1. Classification (NCBI taxonomy): domain Eukaryota; kingdom Metazoa; phylum Chordata; class Aves; order Gruiformes; family Rallidae; genus Porphyrio; species Porphyrio hochstetteri. The sequence continues at coordinate 171,816,668 of CM036905.1, read as the reverse complement.
AATCCAGGGGGTTGCTGGAATGCTTGGTGATAAATTCTTCCTACATGTGACAGAGGAGCTACAGAGGAGAGGTGCATTTATGGACCTCATAATCACCAACAAGGGTCTTGTTGGAAGTGTGAAGATCAAAGGCAGCCTTCACTGCAGTGACCATAAGTCAGATGAAGTTCAGGATCCTGAGGTCAGGAAGTAAGCTAAAAAGCAAGCCCACCACCCTGTATTTCAGGAGAGCAGACTCTGGCCTCTTCAAAGATCTCTTCTAAAGAGTCTTGTGGGGTAAGTCCCTAGAGGAAAGATGGACCTAAGAAAGATGGTTCATATGCATGGATAAGCTCCTCCAAGCTGAACAGATCTTGATGCCGATGAATATGATATCTGGCAAAAATGCCAGGAGGCTTGTGTAGACTAACAAGGGCATCCTGGCAAAACTCAAACACAGGAAGGAAGCATACACAGTGTGGAAGTAAAGGTGGCTAATCTGGGAGGAATACAGAAACATTGTCTACAAATCCAGGGAGGGAGCTAAAGCTCATTTGGGATTCAAACTGGCAGGGATGTCAAAGACAACACGAAGGGCTTCTACAAGTGCAGAGGCAACAAAAGCAAGACTAGGGAAAATATGGGATCATTGTTTCATGAGATGAGGGACTCAACTGAGGAACTGAATGCCCTCTTTGCTTCAGTCTTTACTAGCAAGGCCTCATATATGGGTGTCCTGGATCTGGCTAGGACAGAGTTAAGGAGCCAACACAGGGGATCTGAGCTGGCCAATGTTGTTTTACACACCATTTGACCTCATGCTCCTGATAAAAGGTGGCTGGTCAGGGAGAGGTGGGTCCTGCAGCTCCAGAACACTCTGAGTGAGGGCAGAGTTACTGATTAGTCTTCAGTTTAGTAAAGCTTTCTGTGTTATCACCGTTTGTGTATTCTATCATGGGTTCTGTTGTTGTTCCCCTCTCACTGTGCTGTGTCAGTAAACTGTTCTTATCCCAGCCCATGAGGGCTTTGACCTATTTTTCCTCTCTGAGGGGTAAGCAATCCACAGGCGGTGCTCAGCTGCTGCCTGGGGCTGAACCATGACAATGGGAAAGGCTGAAAGCACTTTCATTGCAGCCTGGAGAAGGCTCAAAGGATTGTTATTAATGTGTATAAACACCTGAAGGGAGGCTGCAAAGAAGACAGACCCAGGCCCTTTCAGTGGTGCCCAGTGACAGGACCAGAGGCAATGGGTGCAAACTAAGACACTGGAAGTTCTCTCTGAACAAGAGGAAACTTTTTTTTCTGTGAAGGGGACTGAGAACTATAATAGGTGGTGGTTGTGGAGTCTTTGTTCTTGGAGATATTCAATAGGCATCTAGGCACTATCCTGGACAACTGGCTTTTAGTGGTGGTTATCTTGCCCAACCACACTTGTGCAGTGTGTGGTTAAACAAGATTAGCTCCAGAAATCCCTTCTAACCTCAACACTTCTACGATTCCGTGTTTTTTAAAGCAAGCTATTTATCCAGAATAAAAGCAAGGGTGTCGAGAGAGAGAAAAGCTTCACAAGGATTGGGAATAGAAGACTTATGATAGTTTGCTTGTCTGAGAAATGACTTTGAAGTATTCCAATCTGCAGTAGCATTATCTTGAAACTTACATGATTTTTAAAGAAAAGTCATCTCATTTTTAAAAATGCTACTCCCTCTTCAAGCATAAAACCTACTTAAAAATCATTTGAGATTATCTTTATAAGTAGATTAAACTTTCAAAATCAGGCAATCTTCTGTTCTACTGAGATTTCTTCCTCTTTTTTTTTCTTATTGATTTGCAGTACCTTAAAAGAACAATAAAGGAATTTGAAGCATTTAAAATGGGTAAATATCACCAAAAATTATGTAATAATATGCCAAACATTTGAATTCTATGAATATTCTCATTGTGTGAGAACTCTTATGCCACCTTCACATCTTCCTTTTTGGAACAGTATTGTCTATATTTTCACTTATTTTTGTCTTTTATATATAGTTCACTATCCATATTTCAGCACATTAATATTTTTGACCCTTGCAATGTAGAAAACCATACAGAATTATTAAAATGAGAAGTTTTATCAAAAAATGCTGAGAAATACACTGCTCCCATGAAAATGAGCTGGAAAAAAGTTAATTACTGTTTGGGGTGTTTGCACATTCCAAAATAAGTAGCATATCTTGAGCTCTATCTTCCAGTTTAGCCAATAACAAGTTCCCCCTGGTGGCATTTATTTGTATTTCTCCTAGACTAAGCAATTTTGTTATAAAATTGATATAAAGAAAAAAAAAAAAGCATAAGAATGACAATGTATTAAAAATAATAATGGAACTATACTCTTATGAAGAAGGTAACAATTAAAAATGCATTTTCGGTCATGTCCATAGCAGCAAATGTATGCACTTTAAAATAAGATAAATAAAAGTTAAGTTCAAGGTACAGTGACAAAGTTCAATTTTCTGTAACTTTAGAGTCATACAGATAATGTAGACATCCATGTCAACCTGACACCTTTTATTGTAACAGACAACACTTCTGGGGTGTGGTTAATTTATTTAGTAATAAATTTAGTAATAAAAAATACAAAATTTAGTAATAAATGGACATTTATTACTTGGTGTCTCTCAAAGTGCCTTTTTATCCCAATTTAATTGAAGTTTAAAGTGAGTATCAGTTGTATGTGTCTACATTACACAGGTGATCATGTTAGACAAGTGAGACTAATCCACTAAAACCACTTTGATTCTATTCTTCAGTACGAAGTTTGGACTTCAAGCTCTAGTAAGGTCACAGAAATGACCTTCAATAGGCCTCTGGTAAATGACCCTTTAAAGATAAATAGGTTGGATATTCAGAGGCTCTCCATGTAAGCCTATACAGCTGATGAGTTAAAATTGCTAAGTGCGAGAGCAAGTCTTGTCTCTTGTTTGAGAGGAACTCTCAACCTCTGAGTTTAATCAGACATACGTTTTAGGCAGTTCTACCAACATTCTCAAGCAGAACTGGTTTTAAATATATCAAGAAAAGAGGTGTAGAAATAGAAAATAATAGTAGCCGCTCTTTGTGTTGTAACCTAACCATTAGGGATTTTGAAAAGATAAAAGCAGATACCAAACCCTCATAAATCTCCTGAGTCTCAAACACACATTCTAGGTGACAGGATGGTATTGTAATGGTAAATTAAGATAAAATTTGGCATGTAGGTGACTCAACAGCTTGTTTGCAGATTTGGTATTAGCCTATATTTGTATAGAAAGAAAAAATCCATAGAGACTGTGATCCCCTATTTTCTTCTCCTTTGTAGTTGAGCTTGATAGTCACTACCTAGAGCAATAATTATTTTCATCTGATTTTCTGATCCCCATGACTTATTTTGTGTTCTTCATTGCACAGCAGCCCATCTTAACTGGGGAATACATAAATTTCCTCATCCTCTTCTTCCCACATCCCAGAATGACCATGCAATATAATAGAAGGCTTCCATTTTTCTAGAAGATATTACTGGTGATTGTATTTCAGCAATATTTAACACCTTGTCTTTGATATCATAGAATCACAAAAAATAGTTTTGGTTGGAAAAGACCTTTAAGATCACCAAGTCTGACCATAAACCTAACACTGCCAAGTCCGACCACTAAACTGTGTCCTTAAGCACCACATCTACCCTTATCTAGGGTAAGTTTAGAGTAACACAAAGGGTTAGAAAATATTGGCGAGGAGGCAATCTGATCTGCTGTAGATGTTAGGTGTTAAGAGAGTAAGTCAGCTATTCTACTTGGAGTACCCAGAGTCTCTGAACGTTTCAAAATACAGCTATAGTCCCATAAATGCAAGTGCCAATAACCTCTGTGCCAGACAGTCTGGAACAGATCATACGCTTGCCTAAGCACTGAAGCATGGTCTTACTAGGACAAAGAGAACTAAAGAAGCTTGAATTTCCTTTCTGATTTTTCATTATTGCATTATGAACTTCAGGCACTGGAGCCAATACCAGTGACATGACTATGATTTTGACTTTGAATCAGACATGGCCTGATAAGAACTCTAAAGTTCTTGTTTATTGATTGTTGGGGTCAAAACACAACCAAAAGATAATGACTGTTTTAGAATTCAGAGCATTTTAAGAATAATCACATTTACTGTAATACACAATTCACCCAGAAGATTACATTTATGTAAATAAACTCTATCAAGCTTTTAATTTCATAATTATAATTTTTAATTACAAGTTAATTGTCTATTTAAAGCTGTTGTGAGTCTTTTTATTTATTATCAGATAACTATCTCAAATAAAATGAAAATTACACTGCAAACTCACACTTGACAAGACTCTAGAAATATGTATTTAAAAATATAGTAATTTATTTAATCAGTTGTGCCATTTAACCCATTAATTGTGTATTCAAATGTAGCCATATTTGTAGAAATGTGCTTATGTCTCAAAAGACTGAAGGCAAGATGACTAAAAAAAGGTGTCCTGCCCAATTAAGTCTTTGTTAGAATTATGACTGAGGAAAGTCCTCAGCATGGTGATTGTTCAATTGTCACTCTCTGTAATGTCTATTTTTCAGCAAGCTCTGTATGTACATACCTGTAAAAACTTCAGTTTTTGCCTAGTCCCACTCATTTAAACAATCATTTTAAAAGCACTTACAGTCTTGAGATTACATGAGTCTACCAGATTGTTAGAGCAAACGAGAAGCATAAATTTGACATTAAATTTTAATTTAATAGCTTCTATAATTTATTAAATATTTCTCTGCATGTGTATGGCATGATATTCTATTTTTAGCACTGTGTTAATAAGCTTGGTAAATGCCCCATACAACCTTATGAAGCACAGTAAAAAATAGGAATTTTCATGGTAGTCAAACATAGTATGCTAAGACCAACCACATTTTTACAGAAAGTACTTGTCTTTAGGTGAAGAATAATAATTTTTAAAAAGAATACTCCTGATTCTTTATTAAGAACACTTTTCTTCATTTATTCCTTAGGTTTTTTGCATGTTATCTTTGATGGTGAGGTGTTGGAACAGGCTGCCCAGAGAGGTGGTGGATGCCCCGTCCCTGGAAGTGTTCAAGGCCAGGTTGGATGGGGCCCTGGGCAACCTTGTGTAGATCCAGGCCTGAGGTCGGTGGCCCTGCCTGTGCCAGGGAGGTTGGAGCTCTATGATCCTTGGGGTCCCTTCCAACGCATGCCATTCTATGATTCTATGATTTAAGTATGGTCATGAGCTTATGAGTCATTATTTCCTCCTGCCTTCTCATCAGCTTTCAGAAAAAAAGGTTATAAACAAACAGCTTCTGACCTTGATATGACCTGTTTGATCAATGTTTTTCTTGCAGAGAATTTCAGTTCAGCAGAACCCAGGCTTCTTACCCCTGACTTTGGTTTTTAGATAACTCTTTAAATAGTCATAAGGGGAAACATTGCTGTTTTGCTTTTCTGATACTATAGGAGTTGAGGCTTAAGCTGAGAGTATCTTATGGTATGTCTGTTTCAGAACTAAATGTTTTCAGACTCTTCAGTGTTAGAAGAATATCTGTAAGATTTTGTATTCCAATGTCAACTGAAGACAACTTCATGTCTTCAATCGCAGCCTCTGCAGAATTGTGACAACACATAATATTGCAAAGTACTCAGAAATTATAACATTTAAAACCTAAGGATTCCTGTACAAAGTAAATTGGCTCATCTGTTCACAGATGTCCTAATGCAGTCTTTAATACAACACTTTATTATTCTTCCCAGAAGTAAATTCCACTGTCCTTACCCCAAAGTAAAGAACTAATACTTCAGAAGCGAAGGTATTGTTAAATGTATATTAAAAAACCAAAAAAACCAAACCCCCCCATACGTTGTTTTAGCTTCATTCCCTAGAATTAATGATTTTTTTTTGCATAATATTTTCAGACTTGATAGTCTAGACCTAATACATTATAAGCAAACCCTGAACCTAAATATTAAATATTAATAAAGTAATAAGAAATAAGGCCTTGAGTAATACATAAATAAATAAATAAAATTAGAATCATTAGAGAAGGATTTTGATGTATATGGACCTTCACCTATTAATAGTTATGATTGAAAAAAAAATCTTCTCATTTTTATTACTTCTGGAGTTTTAAATTTCATTCTAATAAATGCTTAAAAATATTAATATACTTGTCATACTGAAACTACAGAGTTTCTAAACACATGATGGAAATTATGATCTAAGAAACAGGAAAATGTACACAAGACCAAATCTTAATTAACACACCTGTCCACTCATCCCTGATTAGACCTGGTATACAGTGCATTTTCATATAAATTAAAGGGGGGGGGGTTATTTTTAAATTAATGTCTCTTCAACATATTCCTTCCTCTCAAAACAAATGAATTGTTTAATATCAGAAAAACCTATGGTCTGGCAGTGAAAAAATTACAAACCAGGACACAGTGAAGCAGTCAAAAAGAAAAGCCGTATGTCTGCCCAGATGATCAATCACATGTTACAGTTTTGTCTCAGGAAATGTGAATAGTAACAGAGGTCTGAAAACTGAGTTCCATTAAGGAACTGCTTTCAAACACTCATACGAACAAAAAGTACCTGATTCTTAGTCAGTATACATCTTTATTTCTCCTCCTAAGTCAGTAGCCAAATATCTCGACTTTGATACAATAAAGAAAGTATGATTAAACTCAGAACACTCTCAATTTCAGGACTATATAATCAAACTTTATAAGCTGGAAGAGAGCAGCCAGGACAGCTGACCCAGATTGGCCAAAGGGAGATTCTCTACCACATAGCGTCGTGCTCAGATGTAAGAGGGGAAGCCAGCCAGGCTTCCCCATGTGCATCACATTAATATTAGTAGTAGTAGTATTGGTGTTATTCTTTTCTATTGTTATCCTATTAAACTGTGTTTATCTCAACCTATGAAGAGTTTTTCCCATTCTTCTCCCCATCCCCTTCGTCAGGAGGAGCATCTGCAACAGTGTTTAGTTACTGGCTGGGAATAAATGACAACAAATACATCATGTGGTGACAGGTCCTGAAACCATTTTTCTTTGAAAGGTACAATGTTTATTTGTAAGCTAATAACCTAATTATACAAAAATCAGAATTTCACATGAACAATTTTAAAATTTTGAGAAAACTGATTAGATTTCTGTATACATCAGTTAATACTGATTTTAAGGTATTTTTCACACTTTAAAGGCATCACTTGATAAGATAGGACAGGGGAGAAATATTGAAAACACTGCTTAAATTTTAGATTGTTTAGTCTTCTGGGTTTGGCTCACTCTAGTTAGCGTCTTTCCAAGACAATGTCCAATTTGCACAATTCTGGAAATATTTTATTCTATGAACTGTTCCAAGGTGGCAGCGTTTTTACCTTCTTTCCATAGTCCTCCAGCATTATTTCAGGAGACCTTTCACCATCCTGCCCACATGACATATCCAAGACATGAGCCACATACCCTCAATGTAACTTCATTACATCAGCACTCATTTGGGCTGTGACAATTTCACATTATTTAAATACTCCTAAATGAAAAAGTCACAAAAGCAATAATTAAGACACAGAAGGTCAGGAAGTCAGGAGCTCGGTATGGGACACAGGAACAACTTCTGTGTGATAGTCTACTCTAGGACATGTGTCCACATGAGGAATATGGACATGTTTCAGTCTCCACAACTTAACAAGCAGACCACCAACTCTCTGAAACAAATATATTTAGCACTACCTGTAGCATATAAAGCATATTCTGGACCCAAGCTAAATGTGGTTACACACATGGTCAACATTGAAGTTAAGCAAATCCTTTCCATATACCAGCTTTATTTATCAGAATATGAATGACAGATGGACAAAGTTTTGGTCTTCTTTACTGCACATATCTAAATATTTCCTTGAGCTATTTTTCAATCTGTAAATAGAAAACAACTGTAAAGATTACCTAAATCATAGCAAGGTATTACTGAAAACTACTATCAAGGCTGTGCCAGAGCCACGCTTAATTTATTGCTAGAACTGCAAAGTGGGTTCCTGTTTTTGAAAGGAGTCACAGTTCATATCATTACTTTAGGGGATTATCAGTCATTGTGGGCAGAGATATAATTCTTATTTGCAATCTGTAATACAATATAAATAAATTATGGTACCATCATATAAAACTCTTGCATTACAAGCTAACCTAATGCAGTACAGCTTTCCCTGAACCACATTTTTACTTAGCTTTATTACCAGAAGACAAGAGCTGAAAACTGCCCTGTTTCTCTTTATTGACTTAAAATCTAGATTATAAGTACACACATATATAACAGGGATGGAATGTACATGCATATTTGGTTAGCATTTATATTTCTTCTAATGTATCACTGCAGGTAAATATTTGTGACCAGAAATCTTAATTATTTCAATTATTCAAAAACAGTATCATTAAATTTACATAGAAAATTCACAGAAAATAGAGAATATAAATTAACCTTTTTACTTTGATTAATCTTTAACATTCACCTGGTGTTTTGTCTTCACTGCAAACAGCTTTTTTTTGAGATAGTCAGCCTGGGTCCTTTATGTCATTTAATAAAAATAGGCACTTTCTAGACATAGTTCACCTGACCCATTACAGACCTTTACCTTAGGCTAAAATGAGTCATGTAATACCTGAAAAAATAAGTGTCCTGGCTTCTAAGGAATTTAGGACCAGTGTCTACATTCAGGGTTTTTCTATTGAGATACGTTCCTCTCCCTTAGTGAAGTCAGTCGTGTTGAGCTTAAACCGAATTAATAAATTCATTGAAAGTCAGAGTATGTTAGTTTGGGATAGGTAAGAATTTTTCAGGAAATCACCAATTTTTGTCCAGATTGAAACAGGTTGAGTGTATCTGACTTGGAATGAAGACAGATGAATTATCTGAACTTCATTACATGAACATCTCTTCTAGTGTCCCCAGGTGTCAGAATGATGAGGTGAAAGCCACAGACACAATTATTGTGGAGGGAATAATAATTTTAGTCATCAATACTAGGAGTTACATCTTTCTACTCAAATAATTTTGTTAATCAAAATTTTCTTTTACTCCTTACCCGTCGCCCACAGCTTTTCAGAATGAGGAAAGAGGGCTCATGGTGTAATACACTGAAGTAAGACTTAAAAAGATACTTATCCAGGGAATGCACCTGAATATAAGAAGTTCTTCCAGGTACCCAAATCTACAGAAAACCTCAGTGCACTGGTTTGTACCTGAACTGATTATTTCTGCTTAGAAATACAATTAATTGGTTTGGGTGAAATGCTTTTATGTCCTGGTTATATAACCTCTAGCTCCTGCATTATAATTATTTTGGAAGATTCATTTTGTTTATGTACTCATTCAAATCCACTTATGCTATCTCTAGCTAAGATCTGCAGTGCACTGGACAGGTCTCAGAGGATAACTCTAAAGAAGCCACAGAAACTGCTGTAAGAAAGTGAAACAGGGAAACACATCATATTATTTAACATTATGTACCTCTTTTGACCGAAGACAAATTAAATGTCTAAGTAGAATACATCTTTGCTTCTTATTGCTCCACTACCTGGAATTGTAAGGAACAGAATTGTTAATTTATGACAGTGGAATAGGATTAAGTTATTATGGTATCCCATGAATCATCTTGGTCCCGGAAGGAAGATTGAAAAATGGGAAAAGAGGTTCCGAGATGAGAAGTTAATTACAGCAGTACAGAGAAAAAGATTTTCAAGGCCTATAGATTATCCACTGAAGGATTAGCACTAAATCGTCTTCAGCAGCAATGCAAACACACCTTCAAGCACTGATTGAAGCATAGAAACGGTGTACCCTAAAGAGCATGTAGGATCATACAGACCTGGGAAGTCCCATGGACCACATCTAGTGACAGTCTCTTCAAAGTAAGATACGACACCATGACTTACTTCAACTCTATATCCAAAATACTTCAACACCTTCAGTCCTACTGTTTCAATACTTATATTAAGAAAAATATTATTTTCCTCTGTTTTCCTAGTCTCTAGGCTTTTTTACACCGAGAAAGGTAAAGAATGGATTCCTATGATTTTTTCCATAGAGTCACAGTATAAAACTATAGAGTTACAATAGAAAACTGTAAAAGGCACATAAATACAGATCAACTCACAGGTAATTGTTGGTTTTATCTCAGTACTCCCCTGCTCCAGTCCATGGTTTCCTCTTCCTCACTTCAAGGCCCAAAGTAGCCTGCTTGGGCAGAAATGCTGGTGCTGGAACACCTGGGCCTGTATGTAGTCAGTGACTTCTGTGAAAAGACATTTATTCAAGTGAGTAAGGCTTCTTACATTGATATTTCATACTGACTGGCTTCTAGGAAAGGGATAAAAAACATAATGAGAAATAAGGAAAAGGTTTTGAATGCTAATGGGTGAAGGTGAGAAGAGTAGGCAAGAATCATTGCTGACTGATACACTCCTGACTGACACTGCTCACCTGCTGCTTGGTGGGTAGAGTACAAAGGTGGCCATTGCTCTCTTCATCTCCCCATGCCTCTTAGATACATGCAAGCTGCATGGAATGGACCTCTGGTGGAGCTTATATCTATACGATATGTTTCAAATAAAAAGAAATCCTTGAAGCTTACAGATAAAATTCACTCAATTTAGTATAGGTGAAGTTCAAAAATTCAGTATGGGTAGCTCTCCTGGTCTCTAGAGGACACAGACTTTAAAAAAAAAAAAAAGAAAAAGAAATCCCCCAAAACTCTAGAGAAAGTAAAAGAAAGAAAGAAAATCGACCCGAACAGGAGACAGTAAGAGCAGAGGGAATGAAGGTCCTTGAAGCTACTAACTACTTCCAGGCTTAAGAAGATAAAAGGAAAGGCTGACTTTAGAGCAGACTCACTGCAGAAAGTGTTACTATAAACATGAATAGGAATGAGGTACCATGAGAGTACTGACTTCTATAATGTGTAAGCTAGAGAAAAGGGGTTCGACTCCTTCAAGTAAGTTTTGTCAGGTCAAAAAAAAACAATCTAAAAAAACCTCACTAGCTTGGGGGGAAGAAATGGTAAGTAACTGACCATGAAATCAATATCTACAGGGAATATCTTAATAAAGTCCCTGACTAGAAGGCTAATAGGAGGAAAAGACCCTCTGATATCAGATCCTAACAAGTAACTCTTAGTTTGAATATAATCAATACATTAGTATTAATGTCATGTTTCTGTTGGGCTTTGATTATCACTGTCAAGTTCCAGATTTAGCTTTTTCAGGGGTATGATTGACTGATCGCTGGCAGTGTTCCTTAGGGCTCTATCCTAGGACTGGTTCTGTATATTTATCCATGATCTGGATGCAGTACTAATGCATCATTAGCAAGTTTGCTGATGATACCAAACTAGGAAGCTCTGTTGACTCTCTTGAGGAACAAACGGCCATGAAGAAGGATCTAGATTGGAGTATTAGGAAATCATTAATTGGATGAAATTTAGTAAGTCAAAGTGCTGTATTCTGTACCTGGGATGGAGTAATGCTGGGCACAAGTATTAATTGTGAGAAGAGTGACTGGAGCACTGCCCTGCAGAAAGGGGTCTGGAGGTGCCAGTCAGCATCAGGCTCAATATGAGTCAGCAGTGTACCCTGGCAGCCAAGAGGGCAAATTGCATCCTGAAGTTTATCAAACACAGCATAACAAGCCAGTCAAAATAGGTGATTATCCCTTTGTATTCAGTGTTGGTACAACCTTACTTGGAGTACCGTGTGCAGTTCTGAGCCCCACAATTTAAAAAGACTGTGAAAGTCCTTCAATGCATTTAGAGGAGGTTAACAAAGGTGGTGACAGGGTTGGAAGAAATGTCCCATGATGGGCAGCTGAGAACTCTATGTTTGTCTAGTTTGGAGAAAAGGAGGCTGAGGGGCAAGGAAGAGGAAGGTGCTGACCTCTTTTCTCCCTGGTATCCAGAGACAGAATGCATGGGAATGGTTCAAAGCTCTGTCAGGGGAGGTTCAGACATGACATTAGGAACCATTTTTTTTTTTTGCTGAGAGGGTGGTTAAACACTGGAACAGGCTTCCTAGACAGGTGTTTGATGCTCCATGCTTTTCAGTTTTGAGGTATTTGGATAGTGCCCTGCCCCTTCCCTTTTGATGTTGAAAGATTAATCCATTTTTCTCTACTAGCTTCTTTCTATACAAATTGTTTCTCTTCCCTAACCAACTCATCCATCACCCTTCCTTGTGTGCAATCTTTTCTTAGTGGGGAGAAAAGAAACTTCCGGGACATATGTCATCTCTTCATGAAGTATGTAGCCATGAAGACTCAAAAGAACTGACTTGAAAAGAGCCTGTTTAGCTCATAGACAATGAAAGGAGTGCAGGATTACTAGATTTTTCTATACTTTGCATCAATTAAGCATTGTCACTTATGTGCTATGGTGTGGCAAATTGGCATCTAGATCAGGTTTTCCAGCAGTGATACTGTTTGGAATTACAGAGATAAAAGGCTGAAAGTAAGTGGCTTTCTGAGGTTTGCAATTTTTTATGAAAGCACTCAAAACTTTTTTGTATAATAGCTCTGGCTGCTTACATCCTGTAAGAACCCTTAAATGCATCAGCATCTGCTTCCATTAGGTTGCTGTATATCTCAAGTAAACGCAAGAAATTGCCTTCAGCTGAAACAAGGACTTCTGAATCCAATAATAGAAAAGAAAATCTAAATGAAACCCTCAAATCTCAAACCAAGCCCAAACCACAACAACAAAAAATCAACTAGAAAACTAAGCTAGACCACTTCTTACCTCAGTAAATGCAATCAGTAAAAAAAAAAAGTGATTAATTACAGCACTGACAGTCATGTGATCCTTCCTTTGTATTACATTTCATGGAGTAAATTAATAACAAGCCAAACACCACTTAAATAGGTGGGATTGTTTCATTCAAAAGTAAGGATTACAATGAAAAAAACCCCACAAACAAAACACCCACATTCTTGGTAGTGATTTCACCAGATCAGTATTTAAAGAACTGGTTTTCATTAAGAGAGTATGTTGCTTTTGTTTCCCTTCCCTCCTCACCCCCTTCCCCCCCCCAACAGAGTACTTGTGAAAACACATTGTATGGTAAATAATATGTGATTTTGCTATACATTTTCCCCTGAATCAAGCTATAACAACACAATTTAAGACTGCATATGTCACCATCTTCAGAATATACTGGTACAGCCTCTGAAGAACTGTCAATCAAGTACACAAATAACTATGCATCAACTCTGATAACGGTGAAAGTCCTTTCACCTTGACAAGGATCCTCAGTGCTCTGATGATCTACTATTGCCATGAGACTTTAATAAACATCAGGGTGAGCTTGTTTGGTTTCTTTCTTCTTCCCTCCTACCTCCATTTCTGTTAAGTGGTAAAATTCTCTAGAGTTTCTATCACAATGTTAAGCAAATGGATTCCATTGAGCCAATATGGTCAGGAGCTTTTCTCTTTTGACTAGATACCACAATCAGAGGTGGATAGAAACTAAATGCAAAGTGGTTTCCTGTGTTGCTATTTACATTGAAGTCACACTCACAAGTCCCAATTGAAAGAAGGGTCTTTTGTTGTACATTTCCCTGTATGAGAAAATAAAATTTTTCATGTCCTAATGTGGGATATGGTCATGGTCAAGTACTGTTTAAATTAGTCTGTTTAAAGGTCTCTATTACATAGACAGAAACAGAGAAATGTTCTGAAATGTTTTAAGTAGTTAAAATGAGATGAGATGATCAAGGTAATCTGACAGGAAGTCAGTCAGTATTGGGAATTAAGATCAGAATCAGCAATCTTAATTGAAATGTGATTTTTGCTTTTCTAAAAGTTCTGCATTTATAGGCTATAATTTCATTAAACATTCCCTAGAAGTTTCAATTCATAGTCAAGTTCAAGCAGTTCATATATGCATTACTGAAATACTCAGAATGAGCAGCATAATTCCTTGGGGGTTTTTTTTGGAATAATTAATTATTTGTAATTAAGTATTTGTAGGTAAAAAAAAAAAAAAACCAAAACATTTCTCACTTTTTTATTTCATTTTAAAGGGTTTTTTTTCTTTTTTTTAAGACATATTATTCTTTTTCTTACCTTTAAATGTTGGGGATTTTTTTCCTGTATGCTCACTTATTTCTTATTATAGAAAGCAACCTAAGTTTTGCCATTGACTTAAATGAATGAACTACTGTATCCACATTCTTGACCCAACTGTTGGCCCTGTTATTTGGTGATGTAAAAAAGGTCAATTAACAGTCGAAACAGCAAAAAGTTACTTGTAAATGATACTGTGAATGGGACAAAGAAATCACTGTACATTTTAAAATCTTCATTGAATTATTCCCTTTAAAAAAAAAAGTTTTGACAGCTCTAAGGAGTCTAGTAGAATAAAAATGAATATTTTTGTTCTTTCTTGAATTATTTTTATCTTGAATTCCTTATCATGAAAGCTTTGGTGGTCCTGAGTACATCAAATTGCAGTTTGGAGGCACAGCTGCAGTTACTGAAGAAGAGGAAATTATAACTCAAAGGAGTTTCTGGGATCATTGAGGACAGTTTACTAACACACATATTCATTTTTAGAGATTTAGAAAACTTCTGTTGAAAAGCAGGTCTTTTGTTTTTATCCTTATTTATTTAACAAGAAAATTTTCTCGGTATCTCATTTTTCTGCTGATTGAAATCCTTTCTAAGTATTCAGCCAAAATTTATTAACAGATATTTTACACCTGTTTATTTTTTTGCTAGCATTTTACTTGAGCTTAATGATTAATTTTACCTTTTGCAAGTGGTTTTCTTTCGTTTAGATTAAATTGTCTTTATTTAATCTGCAGCTTCCCTTTACATCTGCTCAAATTTAAATCTATTCTGTTTAAAAAATGGTAATCAACTTAAAGCATGTGTAAGTTTATATCAGGGCTTTATAGACTGAAATTTATGCTTTTACTATATACACTTTCAGTGACATATCATAAAGTCACCCTTGACTTTCACATTCTTCACATTCTTCCTGTATCTGATCAGACATCTTTGAAACCTCCTCTTCCTCTGTTACTTTCTCTTAGTCTGTTACTGATGAGTGAGATTCTAGATCATGGATGATATTCTTGCTGTTAGCCTTTAGTTGCATAATATTATTCTTGTCATTGAATTATTTGGCTTCTGTTAATCAGATCATCATCCAGAAACAAAATATGTGTGAAAACACATAGATGTTTTTGTAGATTGTTCAGATACCACATTCAGTCAAACTCAAAGACTTTTATTGCTGTTCAAGTCAGAGAGTGACACTATAACAAACCATACAAATCTTTTATCATGGCACAAAACATTTTCATAGCTATTAGATCATTTGTTTCATCATGCTTATCTTTGCATTGAGAAGTATGATTTCAAAGCTGTATTAGACTGAGTATAAATATTTGAGCAATATAATTACACAATTTGATTGAATACAGGGCATTCTAGATACACAAGTTATAAACTGACAGTGTTAAATTTTGTTTATTAACCTGTTCTTGATCAAATGTTGTACTTTATATGGCATCACTTTTAACTGCAGGAAGACATTTTTGTGTTTCTACCCTTAGATATTAGCCAAGAGCACATTTGGAGTTCATGAGTTCTTTGAACGTATTTTCATTTCTACTAATGCTGCTATTATTCTAATGTAGACAAAAGGGAGGTACAAGAAATGACAAGTACAGTAGAATGATCATAGTCATCATATACTCTTTCCAATACAATGCAATTCAGTAATGCATAGCTTGATCAATTGTTAGCACTTATTAACATGGATTAAATGTTCTGTTAAAATACAGCATTTCAATGAAGGTATTGCAGTTTTAACTGACCTAAGGTATTACATGTTTAGAGAATCCCAGTAAAGTCTCATTTTCAGTATTGAATTGTTACCAAATGATGTATATATTCATATACATATGTAGATTTTCCCTTACCTCCCTTATCACTCAATCCTATCATAGAACACATATGGAAAGTAATTGTTCTCTGAAAAGGACAGACTTACTTTGGTTCTTTAGGGAATTTAAGGATCAGTTTAAGCACATTCTTTCCAAGATTATGGAAGTTAAATGGCAGAAGAAATTTCTTCTTGATGCTATAAACTATGCTGCTGTTCAAAGGGAAAGTTGGTAACACCAGAATTCAATCCAAACTCCAAGTTAAAATATCATCTCAAGATACTTTACATCCTGATAAAACCAATAAGAAAAAAATTAGCTTTTGGTGCAGGCCAGGAGCCAGATTCTACTGAGTTTTTGTGCATTTACATAAGGTCAAACATAGACCTGACTCGACCAGCTGAACAGAGTGGTCTGCTGTAGGACTAGAGAAACACTTTTGATTATGGTATGGCTTCAGTTCATTTGCTGCCCTGGCATCATACATTGTGCCATCATTGAAATAATTCCTCTAAGAAAGTAAAACATTTCTTGAAATGCAGCAAAACTGGAGTGTTCTATCAGTCCGAGATCTATAACTCCTGAATACCTCAGCAGCCAAACCTCTCCTGTTTTTCTTTATCCAGTAAGATGATAAAGCACATGGATAAAGTGCAGTGTCTATACACTAAATATGTAGCTAACTTTAATTTTCATTGGGCTGAGTCCAATGGGATGAAGTTTAACAAGGCCAAGTGTAGAGTGCTGCACATGGGACATAATAACCCCATGCAGCGCTACAGGCTTGGGGGGACTGGCTGGAGAGCTGTCAGGCAGAGAAGGAGCTGGGGGTGTTGGTTGACTGCAGACTGAATATGAGCCAGCAGCGTGCCCAGGCGGCCAAGAAGGCCAATGGCATCTTGGCTTGTATCAAAAACAGTGTGGCCAGTAGGTCTAGGGAGGTGATTGTGCCCCTGGACTCGGCATTGGTGAGGCCACACCTCGAGTACTGTGTCCAGTTCTGGGCTCCTCACCACAAGAAGGACATGGAGGTCCTGGAGCGAGTCCAGAGAAGAGCAACCAGGCTGGTGAAGGGGCTGGAGGGCAAATCCTATGAGGAGCGGCTGAGGGAGCTGGGGCTGTTTAGCCTGGAGAAGAGGAGGCTGAGGGGAGACCTTATCACTGCCTACAATTACCTGAAGGGACGTTATAGAGAGGTAGGTGATGGTCTCTTCAGCCAGGTGACAGGAGATAGGACAAGGGGGAATGGCATGAAGCTGGGCCAGGGCAGGTTTAGATTGGATGTCAGGAAAAAATTTTTTACTGAAAGAGTTGTCAGGGCCTGGAACAGGCTGCCCAGGTAGGTGGTTGAGTCACCTTCCCTGAATGTGTTCAAAAAAAAGGGTAGATGAAGTACTTAGGGATATGATTTAGTTTAGGATGTGAATGGTTGGACTCGATGATCTTAAAGGTCTTTTCCAATCTTGTTATTCTGTGATTCTGTGATCTTTCTCATAATGGAGTTGGCCATAATTACAGACATGTAGTACTACCAGCTCTCACCAGATGACACAGAATTACCTTCATTTGAAATGTCTTTGACCTGATAAAGAAAGGGTTTTGGCTGTTGACTCTAAAATTCCACAGCTCTTCTTTCTCAGCATACATTCAACTTTCTTCCAGTTTAATTTTATGGCTGATGATATGAAAAAACAGCCTACTACTTTATTATACAGTCTCAAAATCACAACAAATGAATTTTAAGTTAGTTGAGTTAGAATTCATTGAAAAGAGCATAAAGGGGTTTTTGGTTTTCGTTTGGTTTGGGTTTTTTGGGGGGGCTGGGGGGTTTTGGGAGTTTTTTTACCATGTTCTTATTCAGAATAATTTTTCAGGCTCATTTTAGAAAATTACAGTATATGTAAAGGGTATTTTAGTAAAGGACCTTCTAGTCAATTCTCAGACACTATTCAGCATCATTCAAATCAAATTTACTGCCTTGCAGTACGTTTAATGAATTAGCTATACTAAACAGTGTCTAACCGCTTATTCATCTACGGATAGGAAAAGCCCAGATTGTTTCATCTGTGAACATTAAATCTGTTTAAAACAAGCCTATGGTTTCAAAACAGGACATAAAATTCATTGAAGTTGATTAGCTTCTTCAATAAATACAGATGTCTTAACTTGTCAAAGAATTGTCCCAAGTACATAGTTTTGAACTGTAATCCTACTTGGAAATGCTTCATGAACTTGCGGTATTGATGCTCACATAGCTAGGATCTGTATGATTTAACTTAGGTTCTTCATTTTGCCCTTTAGCTGCATAACTGTGGGCATAAGACAGGATCCTAAAAGTTTCGTTCAACTGTAAAGCATTACAGCTTTCAGGGTGTTGCATGGGGAAGGAACTAGCATCAAGAGCTCTGTTTCATGGCATTTGAGTGAATTTTTATTTCAGTGGCTTTCTGCCTGCTTTGTACACAGTCAGTGTAGGAACTCTGACCACTTTTTTCATCTGTACCTTCACTGGTACACTCAGCCATGTTCACAGCCCTATTTACTTTCCTGTTTATCAGTCTTAACTCATTATGTTATCAAGTTATATTAACATCATAACTCTTTACATCTTTCTCAAATATTGACCTCCAAGGCTTTTCAGTACTTTAACTGCTCAGTGAGAGACAAAAAAATAGATTAAAAGAGAGTAGACACAAACATTTACCAAGTCAAAGTTTCCCCAGAGCTTTGTATTCCCCCTAAAGCTTTCTATTTCTTTCACTGGTTATCAGGAATTTAGATCCTTAATTTAGGAAGACTATTTCCTAATTACCAGAAATATATGTGCTCATATATCCCAGATTTATATCCCAACTGGAATAAATTTAACATATACAATAAAGACTTGTTTTGAGATGTTTTCCTGAAATTATGATCATAGGATCATAGTCATAGTATGGCTTGGGATGGAAGGTATCTTTGAAGATCATTTGTCCAACCCTCTGCCATGGGCATGGACATCTTTCACTAGATCAGGTTGCTCATAGCCCTGTCCAACTGGACCTTGAATACATCTAA
This sequence comes from Porphyrio hochstetteri, assembly GCA_020800305.1. Lineage (NCBI taxonomy): Eukaryota > Metazoa > Chordata > Aves > Gruiformes > Rallidae > Porphyrio > Porphyrio hochstetteri. The sequence continues at coordinate 171,797,659 of CM036905.1, read as the reverse complement.
TGGTGGGGCCTCCACCTCTGAGAAACCAGTTCCAGTGTTTCAGCACTAGCACTGTAAAAACATTTCTTCCTTATGTCCAATCTAAATCTGCCCTCTTTTGGCTCAAAACCATTGACTCTCATCCTGTCACCACAGACCCTACTAAAAAGTCTGTCCCCATCTTTATGTTAAACCTCTTAAAGGAATTGAAAGGCCAGCATTAGGTCTACATACAGCCTTCTCTTCTCCAGGATTAAAAACACCAACTCTCTCAGGCTTTCCTAGTATGAGAGGTGTTACAGCCATCCAATCATTTCTGTGGCCCTCTTTTGGACCAAGACAAACAGGTCCATGTCTTTCTTTTACTCTGAACTCCAGAGCTGGATGCAGTAAAGTAGGTCTCACCAGAGTGGTGTACAGTGGGAGAATCATTTCACTAGACCTGTTGGCTGTGTTGCTTCTTAAGCAGCTAGAGATACAATTGGCTTTCTGGGCTGCAAACATACATTTCAGGCTCATGCACAGCTTTTTATCCACTGGTATTCCCATTTCATTCTTCACAAGCCTCCTTTCAATCCATGAATTTGAACAAAGACAAGTGTAGGGTCTCGCACCCGGGAAAAACAAAACAGAAATGCAAAACAGACTGGGATACACATGACTGGAGAGCAGCTCTGTGGAAGGGGACCTGGGGGTCCTCCTGGTAGACAACAAGCTCAATATGCATAAACTGTGCCACAGTGGCAAAGGAAGGCAACAGGATACTGGGTTATATCAAGAAGTCATCCCACTCTATTCAGCGTTTGTCAGGCTACTCCTGTTACACTGTGTTCAGTTTCAGTCCCTACTATACAAAAAAGACATGAGCAGGCTGGTAAAGGTCCAGAAAAGGGGCCACAGAGAAGACCAAATAACTGGGGAGCCTGACACATGAGGAAAGGATGCGAGAACTGTGTGCTCAACCTTGAGAAAAGAAAGCTTATGGAAGACCTGATCAACATGTTCCAGTGCTTAAAGGGTGGATACGAAGAGGATGGAGACTCCCTTTTTACAAGGAGACACATGGAAAAAATGAGGAATAATGGGTATAATTTACTCTAGGGAAGATTCCTATTTAGCACAAAAGGAAAGCTTTTCACAATGAGAACACTCAGCCATTGGAATAATCTCCCCACGGAAGCTGTGGATTCCCCAACACTGGACATCTTCAAGATTTGTTTGCACAGGTTGCTGGAGAGTGCTTTTGTCTAGATGGAGTTTTTGCCAGAACAATTGGACCAGGTGATCCTTGAGGTCCCTTCCTACCTGGTATTCTATGATTCTATGGTTCTATGATTTATTAATCCCCAAGTCTGTATCGATATTGGGAACTGTCCTGACCCATGTGTAGAATCTTACACCACTGGCAGTAAGCCCCATCTCTGTACATCCTGGTATGATTTATTAATTTACATAGGAGCACAGAGAAGTTGGACCTGAAATACATAACACCTATGAAATAGAAAGAAAAATTCAAAGTGGTGATCCCTGGTCATGGTGATATAAACGTAGATGAACCACAGTAATTAAAATGTCTAAGGCAGCAAAACAGACATGCAAGTACAAGCCCTGAACAAGTCACTCACCAGCAATTTAAATAAAAACTTGGAGATGTTTACACATGGATATTTAAGACTAAAACATTTCTCTGTTACTCCCACTGTCAGCACTGAAGAGAACTGTTTAAGTATGTTGAAGAAAAATAGATCTTTAAAGGAGTCCATTTATTTTTAAAGGATCACTTAAATCTAAATTACTAATAAAAGGAAAGGCATGCTGAAGTGGTATTGCATTAAAATTACATTAATTCTATCTCCCGAACTGCTGCCATGAAAATATCAATAATGTATTGAAGGGAAGGGAAAGAGAAGAGGGAAAGGAAAAAAGAGAAACTCTTTGCATTCTGAAATAAAGTTTTACTTAAAGATTTCAATACCTCCAAAACAAAACTCTTTTTCTCCTACTGTTTTGGTAATGTGTATGTAAAACATATTGTTTTCTGATGTTTGATTGTTTTAATCAAGTTTATTTTAAATACATGCATTTTTTTTTATTTAGAAATACTTATTGATATTTCCCTGTAATTTAAATATACACTATCTGTTGTGAATAGGGTTTCTTTCATAGTAGAGCATAACTTTGTTTAAAGTTTATATAAAATACTTTAAATATCATATATTTTTAATTTACTTTGTATAACTACTTTTGTAAAGTTGTAGTGGGTTGGCCTTGGCTGGTTGCCAGATACTGACCCAGTCATTCTCTCAATCTCTCTCTCCAACAGGACAGGGGAAGAAAATATTCTACAGTACATATTTAAATATTACATAGTGTGTGTATATATATATATACACACTGTGCTACATTCACACACTGTAATAATATAATTATTTAAACTATATAATTTGTATACTATATAATTATTATAGTACTATACTCACTATATAATTAATAGTATATATAGTCATATATGCATTATATAATAATATAAATAATGTCCTTTTCCAGGAATTCCAAAATAATATTTTTTCTAAGGCCTACAGCTCAGAATTTCTATTGTATACAGTGAGGTTCTGACTACCTACTGTATTCCTAAGTATTATGTATTTTGTGAAACGGTATAATGAAAACCAAATACTTAAATTCCAAAAAAGTCAAGGGTAAAAAAACAGATCTCATATTCCAGTTCCCCAAAGAATTTCAGAAAAATATTTTTCAAATCAGGTAAAAACTTCTACTTGCAATGTTAAAAATCTTGTCCAAATTTCTTCATATTTACTTAGCAGGAGAACATTTGTAACATTAAAGATTTAAATATTCACACCGTGGATCAGATTTGCAGCTGGTAGAGCTAGAATGATTTATACAAGCTGAAAGATAGGACCTCATGTTTTTGAAAAATGTGTAACTAAAATTGGTATTGTACAATATGGTTTCTTACATGACAGCATGTCTCAAATGTCAGTTTATGATTTATATGGGAAAAATTTAAAATGCCATGTAAAGCAAGAAAATAGAGTGAAATAGGCATGTGTGGAAAATTCTACATAAAACCTGGTATAGCAGCTATTTGTAACTTGAAATAATAATGAATGCTGATTTCTTTTTAGTACTAAAAGGCATACTAGAAGTGATAAGACTATATGTGTTCTGCCATCAAAAAGACAGTCTATTGACATTCCTGAACACTTAGCTACACAATTCCCTGTCAGTTATCTTTTACCCGAAAAACCTGTCTGTTTTCAGGAGTTCAGGTTCCAAGTTGTGGTATGAAGTGGGGGAATAAGGGATAGAAAAAGGACTTTTTAAATGGTTCATAACATTTTTCTTCTAATACTTTTTCACAATGTCTTTCAATTTAAAATTCTGCTGAAGCTTTTTCTCATGCAGTAACATCCAGTTGGATTTCAACCAATTGTAAAGAATCATTTATCAAAACAAATTATCCAAAATTATATGATTACTGACAGTTTCTGTATACCAGTCCCTAGCTGTGATTTTTTACTTGTCCTTTCTGTAGCCAGCTTTTTGGTTGCTCTCATTTACATAAATGGGTTACGTCTGATAAGAACTACTGCAGTGACTATGAGCATAAACATAAGTTTTATGAACTTCTCGTTACCATTACTATGCACTCTAATGACAACATCTCAAAGACCTCTATCCAAATAACTTACCCAAGTTTTTCTGGTCACTATACAAGTAGTTCCTTACTGAGCACAGATAGTTATCAATACTAGTCAGCCAGTATTGTTTCTTTTTACAGCACTCAGCATCTACAGTCAAATGTCTTTATGCTAAGTATCCCTTAAAAACACATTGATGACATCAACATCTCTTTCATTAAACTTTCTCTATCATATTCAAATAAGTAATCAAAATCTAAGTGTTGCACATCATAGATTATTGTTATTATTGTATAGGGCAAAATAAAAATAATTTGAAACCTATTAAGATGCAGTATTCATTGTGGTACTAGTCCTTATATTTATTCAGGATTACATCAACTTTGTACACAAAATCTTTCTGTAACCTCATATTCCTGGAGAAATGGAGTATGTCCAATCATATTACTTGATACATAGGGCAGCAACTCATAAACCATAATCTGAGTATTTCAAGGTTATGCTGGAAGAGGGGGAAGTTGATTATTTCTTTAGTTCATAGAAATTATAGGAAAAATTAAATTCTTCCACTTGTTTTTAATTTTCACTGCCAAGCATTCTTTCTGAACTGGAGTCTTATGAGGCAGAAGATCATTTGCATGGTCATTTTGTAGTCAACCACTCATTTGGGAAAAGAAAAACCTGACTGCTGGGCTGTACTTCATCTGAGAGTAGAAACTGCAACTATGGTAGTACATAGACATGAGACTTTTCTTCAGACATCAAAGTAAGTTTCATGTCAAGGCTGGCATCCATATAGAACCTATGGGTTCCCCTCCAGAACAGGGTGACCGCCTTCTTACTGGGAAAGTGTCCAGGTTATGGTATTCTCTGGACAGTGCTCAGGTTTTGTCTTTGAGTTAACTGGTATGTATGAACAGTAAAATAGAAGGTGTTATAATTAAACACTTTGCATGATAGCAGACAAATCCTTGAATGCATGCCTTGGTCTTGTGCATCTTATTAGTTTGGATGTAACCTAAGAATTCAAATACATAGTTCTATCAGCCAGGAGAGCAGAAAATATGAGAAAAATCAGTTGTGTCATAATTTATATTGTAGACATTTGCAAGACAAATAATAAAATAGGTATGGACAGAGAAAGGCAGACTGTATGGATGTGAAGGCAACAAAAAGAACTGCAAAGGAAAGAAGATAAAATGACATGTGATGGTGGCATTGAAGTTGTCAGGCCATCAATATCACAATATACTCACAGCTTTTAAAGACATCTGTCCTGGTTTCAGCTATGATGGAGTTAATTATTTTTAGCAGTGGATGGAATGCCATGTTTGGGTGTTAGGATGAGAACAGTGCTGATAGCACCCTGATGTCTCCGATTTGTTGCCGGGCAATCAAGTACCTTTCTCAGTTCTTCATACTTCCTTACTAGTGAGAAAGGAGGGGACGCAGCCAGGACAGGTGACTCGAATTGGCCAAAGAGGATATTCCATGCCAGTTACGTCATGCTCAGTTTAAGGGGGGACTGGGGGGAAGAGGAGGAGACAACGCCAGGACGGGCAGTTTCTGGGTTCGGGGACGGCTCTAAGCTGTGCGGCCTGGGTTCTGTGGTTTGGTGAGAAATTGCATTGTGTATCACCAGTTTCATCTATTTTGTGCTTTAAACTTCTGTTATTGTTATATCTAGTTTTCTGTTATTGTTTAGTAAACTATCCTTATCCCAACCTGCGTGGTTCTGGTTTCTAGGTTGTGGTTTCTTTTCCTGCTTTCTTCCTTCCCTTTTCCCCCTCCCCCAACTTTCCCTCCCCCTTCCTTTTAAACGTACAAGCGACTGTGTGGGGTGCGGCCCTCGGCCGGGGCAAAACAACGACAACATCTTTTATCAGGAAAACAATGGATAGCTTATACTCTAGTTGTCAGTAAAAGAAAGTAAATAAAAATCATAGCCATGGAGACTCCTTTATCTACCAGTCACAATCCCTGACCTAGGAAAGAAAACAGCAGTAATACACAGCTTTCCCCTGTCCTTTAAACAAGTCTTTTAAAATGTTCCTGTTCCATCAATGTACAACTGGACAACCTCTTATAATGTGTTTTTTATATACACAAATGTGCTATTCATGGAACTGGGAAAAAAAAAAAGGGAAAAAAAAAAAGCTGCACCATCTATCCTGTGATCTTGCATTCTTACAATTCCAGATTAATAGATTCAGCTGTAAAGTCTTTCAAAAATGCTGAGTTAAGGAGGTCTTTGAATTTCTTGCCTTTGATTAATGTTGATTCATATCCATAATCTTTTAATAAGACATTTCAGTATGCCATCAAAAATCCAAACACATGATAACAAAGTTAAGCTAGAATCCATTAATATATTATGGGACTGTTGTTAATAATTATACTTTGTACTGAGATGAAATATCTGGTATTTTAAAATTATAGCCAGTTAGACAGATAATCTACAGAGATAGGTTGCATTTTTATAAGTAGTTTTTCCCCTACTGTTTTTCCTCTTGCTGAATCTTTTAGCTAATGCACTGCAAATAGATTGTTTGCTGAGGATGAACCACCCTTATTCATGACCCGCTTTACTTGCTTTGTGCCTGCAGAAGTACTGGAGATAGTACTAGCAAGGTCAGTACACGACTTCCAGAGGTGACTCCGAGCTCCTGAAGGTGTGCACCACATTTGCACAGACAGTTCACAAGCAAGCTCTAAACATGCTGTGGATGGGGAGATATCAGGACAGATAAGGTACAGTATATTTATAGCTTCTATTTCATTATCAACACTGATATTGAAAACAATATGTTAGCTTTTTGTGTGTGTGCATATGTGTTTTCCTCCCTTTTGGAATACTGAGAGACGAAAAGAAAGCAAACAAAAAGTACAAAACCCAAAATTTCTCAGGTGAGGAAAGATTTCCTCCATTTCTCCTTTTTCTTATTTATCTGTATTCTTTCAATCAAAATTCTCAATTGCTGAGTTCTCTTTCTTACTTAAGGACACAGAGCAAAGACAGAAAGCTTTCTCAAGAGTGCCTGGAATTAAACACACCAAAGTTAATCACATCATGGCACTTAATTAATTGTGAGAAAAGCTAACACCTCATTCTTGACTTTCCAATCCATTATGTCACCCCCATATTTAAAGCATAGACTGAATACAAGGATAGTCTCAAAGACTTCAGTTTGATTACTGGATTAAAAAAAAAAAAAAGAAAATTACGGGGTAAGTTTTACGTGTCTGCATGGAGAGCTGAACTGTAATAACAGAAGTTTTTTGAGCCTACCAGGTAAAGGTATTACAAGTTCTGATAGAACTGTACCTAAACCTAAACACATTCAGATTAATAGTATTCATAGAATATCCTGAGTTGGAATGGACCCATGATGATCATGGAGTCCAACTCCTGACTCCACACAGGAAAACCTAAGAGATAAACCTTTGTACACATTCTAATATTGTTATATCCTTCTTTTACTTGGGAACCTAAAACGGCACACAATACCCAAGGTGAGGCTGCACCAATGTTAAGTATAGTGGGACAGTTAGTTCTTTAGTCTAATTAGCTACATAGTGCTTAATGCATCCCAGGATATGGGTGGCTGCTAGAGCACATTGTTTATTCATACTGAGCTTAAAATACACCAAATCCCTCAGATCCCTTTCTGCAGGGTTACACTCCAGCTCCTTGTTCCCCAGTCTAGAAGTTTATCCAGGATTACATTGACCCAGGTACAGAATCCAGCATTTGTCCTTAAGTTTCATACGGTTAGTGATTTCCAGAGACATAAAGATCTCTCTGGAAGGCCTCTCTACCCTTGAGAGAATCAACATCTCATAATCTAGTATTTGTTGGAAAACTTATTTTTTGTGCACCCATCAATTTTGTCCTTGTCATTGATAAAAACATTGCAGTGAACTGAGCCTAAAATTGGGCCAGCCTGATCCTTCAGCTAATTTTTCACCCATCATATTGTGGGTGAAAAACTTTAGAACATTAACAATTAATTAGCAAATAAAATTCTTCAGGAATAGTTCTTTCCTTTGATAAACCTATTAATTTACACAGGTCTTAATTGCAAGGACCGTTATGTTATGTTATATATAACTCAGACAAAATATATCCCGTTGGTCATTTGAACTTTACAATCTGTTCACTTACGAGTATCTTGTACTTAGAGTACTGTATTACTGTATAGAACCACATTCTTTTCATCATTATTATAATATATACATACAAAGAATTCCCTGCAAATATATATAGATTTACCAATTAAAAAGAGGTGGAAATGAGACCATAACCATTGCACTCATGTATGCATTATAACCCCTGTTTACAAAAATGAGCACTAGATTATTTATCATGATACAAGACATTCCATATGCTATGAACAAAAATTCTGATAATGGATGAATATTAGGAGAATTAGATTGAACTGGAATATAATTAAACTTTAAAGCTCATTCTTTAAAACCACTGTCTTGTTATTTTTTTCAATGCTATCTTTAATGTTCTATATGTAGACAGCACAAGTTTGTATCATATGTGGTTGTAATGATCTTATAATCAGACTATAGGCCAGACTATGAACATTGAAGCTTTATCAAAATGTTCTGAAATCCCAACTCTCAATTTCTTAGATTTATGGGCATATTTTGAAACATGTTTTTATTAAGGGTTGTGGAAAAACTAGAACTATATTATAAAATGCTTCTGAACAGTTTGTAATAGTTTACCAAGGGGATGAGGAAATAGAATTAAAGAAGAATGTTAATTATTTACTGCTAAATACTTCCTGAGATATTCCTACAGGGAACAGAAATATAGGCATTTAAGAAGTAAACGTGCTTGCTTTGTCTGTGTGGTGATGAGTTCAGTATTCTTCTTCAGGACAGATGCTATTGGAGTAATTGCTAAAAAATGCCTAGAAGTAGAACATGCAGTTCTTAGAAAAGAATGATAGCAAGAAGTTGATGCTTTTGTAGGTGAAATTGATTTATTGCTTTTCTAGAAAATTTGTCTCTGAAACTAAACATATTGAAGTAAAGCATTAAAGTTTTATAGATATAAAAAACAGACCAAGAAGTAAATCAGTCTATTATTTAACATATAACAATTTTCTTCCATCATGAAACAAAAGAATGCAAGAGAACAGAACTAGTTCAAGATTCTTAACACTTTTTTAACACTGCCTACAGGAATAGAGAAGACAGAAGTCTGTGAAAGAAACTCTTCAAGAACAAGTTGCTCAGATTTCTTTATACACTTTTTTTTATAATCTTATTTTCCACAATGTTTGTACTCTATCTCTATGTGTCTATCTGATATCATTAAGACATCAAATATATTTTTACAAGCTTCCTTAAATTCCATTGGAACATTTTATCTTATAGCTATTACTTTGTTGTTATTTAATCTTTATTTACAAACATTCCAGCAAGCAACTCCTAACCAGAAAGAAAAATAAAGAAGAGAAGGAAAATAAAATAGAAAAAGAAAAAGGGTAAGACTCTGATCTTGATTCTTCTTCTCTAGTTAACAAGCTAGTACCATAACCTCTTCTGGGTGAAAGGCTAGTGCTGTGTTTTAACACCAGCCAGCAGGTCAGCACCATGCAGCCACTTGCTCTCTCCCTTCCACAGCAGGGTGGGGAAGAGAATCCAAAGGGTAAAGGTGAGAAATGTCATGGATTGAGATAAATAGAGTTTAATAGGTAAAGCAGAAACAACACAAACTAGCAAAGCAAGACAAGAAATTCATTCACCACTTCCTATCAGCAGGCAGATTTTCAACCACCTCCAAGAAAACAAGGCATAAGATTAATTTAGGAAGGCAAACACCATATCCCCCCACTTCCCCCTTTCTTCTTCTTCCCTCTAGATTTTTTTTCTGAGCACAATGTCAGATGGTATGGAACATCCCTTTGGTCAGTTGGGGTCAAGTTTCCCTGCTGTGTCCACCTTCAACTTCTTGTGGTCCCCCAGCCTACCCTTTGGTGGGGTGGTGTCAGGAGCAGAAAAGATTTGATGTTTTGTGAGCGCTGGTCAGCAAAAACTAAAACATCCCTGAGTTATCAACACTGTTTTCATCACTAATCCAAAATAACATCATAAAAGCAACTACGAAGACTTGTAACGCTGTCCCAGCTAAAACCAGCACAGCTAGCCACCCGTGCTGTTACTACTACAAATCATTCTCTTATGCCAAGTTACTCCCAAAAAGTACATTTATGGGATCCGATAACTACATTTGCTGTTTTCCTCCTTGCATTTCTACCTATTTATTTTTGCCCTATTTCCTAGGCTATCTCAGCTAAGGAAGATTCCAGAAGACACACTGATAACTATTTTATGAGCCCATCAATGGTGCTTTATTGAGTAAGGCACATCCAAGACCCTTCAACACCAGCTGATATAAGTTGCTGTCATTTCCTCCTGATGCAGCTGGGGTGGGATAAGTGCTGATGCTGTTGTGAAAACAGCTGCACAAGCTATTCAGCCAACTGGAACTGGCTGGCAGAAGGCTGCTGAATACAAGCTGCTGCTTACTTGGAACAAAAGCATCCTAGCAGGGAGCATTGATATTTGTTCCTATAGTAGCTTGAAAGTGGTGCCAGGTAGGAACTTCTGAGAGTTTAATCCTAGGTCCTATTTCCAGCTGGTATTGTGTTACATCCTCCAGATTAATACAGGCCAAAAGACTAAGGAGTTTGGGATATGATCCCACAACGGTGAACTCAAAATGAAGAAGCTTTTCTTCTCTCTGTCTCATGGTAAGAGCCAGCTGGCTGCGTAGACATAGCGACTAATATGCAATAGTTAATGCCTTCGGCTTTTTTGAGTAGGGTATTCCATGCAGATAAATTCAAACTTTTGTGAGATTCAACATCCATAAATCATAGAGGGTTGAAACAGAAAATTTTGTTCTGGAGACATTTCCTAGGCTGAAAATGTGCCATCACGGTTCACTTGTTTGGCTAGTGCAACAGAATAAACTCTGAAATATTAACAGAAGCTCTTCACATAATCAGTAAAAATAAAAAATAGAGTCTCATACATGGGTAGGATCCTAGGCACAAGTCCTTCCTGAAGCAAGGACATTTATTTTATATTAAAAATACATTTATTTCATAAGATAAATATTTTATAAAATAAAATATGAAGTGTTTTCTGCTTTTGCTCTAAAACACCTCCTTACCTTCAGGACTCAGACAATTGACCAAATTTCTTAGCAATTTAATGGATCTGTATTCTTCAAATGAGCCTTTATGCTTAGCATGTTGATAGCCCATGGCAAATGTGAGACAACTCAATTTAGCACTGATCTTTTTTTTGTGTGTGAATTAAGCTAATTTTCATTCAGCTCATACATCTATTAAAGCAAAATAAACAGACTTACAGAAATACTGAAACTTACCTGAAGTATGAAAGATGCTTTTGAAGCAATTATACACCTTTGTAAAAAAATGAATTTTACCCACCAACTCAATGATAGATATTCTGAAAGGAATTTGATAAATGGGACTTTATCAAGGTGTTCTCTCTCTTCTTGTGCATTTATTCTATCCCGTGCAATAATTAATGTCAGTAGGCAAAGTCGAAACTAAGGTTTTGTGGTTCTTTTGCCATTTCAAAGCTTGGATTTGAATAAGAAATTCTAATTCAGACCAGTGCTCTTCCACACCAGAAATCACATGAAATGGAATGCCTGTATGGTTGAAAATATTGATACATATTATTTCTGCAATGAAAGACACTGTTTGTCTTGTAATATAAGTTTTAGTACTTCTGTTCACTGGCACAGAACAGGGAAAATCATAAATTCACACAGTAGTTGTGGGGTTTTCAAAGCCTTGTTGGTACTGATATTTGTTAGATAGGGATACCTCGAGGATTTCACCTCCTGATTTTACTGATTGTCCTACATTGAAGTAGATTATCTTCTGAAACTGGGTTCATAGTTCCCCAGCTATACTGAAGCTATGAGTTTTGAGTTTCGTCACAAAAGAAACATCAGATGTCTTATGATATCCACATACTGTGAAGTTGTATAACTGGAGAGGCTGGCAGGGACAAGTTATCTTTCAATAAAAAAATGTCTGAATTTTGAAATTACAGTGATATCTCAATAAATGTCTTCTTTCAACAAACTGGCATACGCTGGCAAAATATTTTATTAAAATTTGAGGAGCTTTCTCACTCTAATTTTTCCTCCAGATATAGAAAGAATACTGTTATAGGTTACAAGTAAAGAAACTGTGAGCTGTTGTTTGTAACTGTGATGACTCTTTATTCTGACAAAGAGAAAAATCAATATAACAAGAAAATCTAGTGAAGGAGACGAATAGCAGATTCATATTAAATATCAGATTTCTTGTAAAACTGCTCATCAGTTCATTTTAACAGCTAGACTTCACCTAAGTATTCCACAGGAAGTTAAATTTAAAGTTTTTAAGGAGAAAGTTTCCCTTATAAAATAAATTTCAGAAGGTTGAAACTTAGCACATTGACATATGATGTTCTAATATGCATTTAGGCACATATTACCCTCTGTTAATTTTCCTTATTTTGTTATAGCTGGAAGAGAAAATGATTTTTCTCTGCTCCACCTTTCTTTTAAATTCAAAATAAAATAAATAGAAGATCAGTTTTGGTTTACCTTTTTTTTTTTTTTTAAGAGAAGTTTGCAAAGGGACTAGGTTTCTTATGTTTTGAAATCATTATGTCCTGGGTTTACAAACAGCAATGGATGATAGTACCAACAGTCCTTTGCAGAATAAAAATCAGTTCCTCATGAGGTTTGTTTTTTATTGATATGACAGCTTAATGACAACAAATGGAGAAACATAAAATGATTCTTTATGCCATGTCCTATTTCACCTGTATGAAGCAAAAATATCTTTAAAAGCATGGGCATTTTAAAGGAAATGTTTAGAATGACTTGGAAATTTGCACATGAAACTATTCAGTGGATGAGTAGATCCAGCATGTTGCCTCTGGAAGTAATTTTCAAAGGACAGAAAAGGGAGATCCTGCATTATGCTTGTGAGGCTACTGCAGAATACAGCCTAAACTTTACTGGAAAAATTGAATTTTTTTTTATAACTCTATCCATTTCCTTCTCAAAACTTAAAAAAAAGGTGCTTTGCAGGACTGATGGAGACTTTAAGAAGGAAAAGAAAATTTTTCTAATCTAAATCTCTCTAATCAAACTTACAACTGTGGTGTTTTGGGGAATTTTTTGGTTGTGTTTTTGGTTTTGGTTTTTTTTTTTTTCTTCTCTAGGGAAATAGGTGTGTGGTGATCTTGAATAGGGGAACAAGTTTTTAAAGCTCTGACTTCTGAGCAAAATTCAGATACTGGAAGAACAGGAGATCTGAGGAAGTTAGAAAAAGGATACAACAATATGATTGCAGTTTGGATTTACTTTTGTGGAACTATGTGCAAAGAACCATAGGTCACAATTTCCACAATCCACAAGAATTTCAAATTATTTTTTTTTTCTCTCTACTTTCAAGTGTTTTGCTTTGCAAAATGAATGATATGTTTTGGATCTATTAGAGAGTGTAGTGGTAGAATAAGGGGTAATAGGTTTAAACTAAAAGAGGGTAGAGTTAAATTAGACATTAGGAGGAAATTCTTCACTGTGAGAATGATAAAGCACTGGAACATGTGTCCCGGAGAAGCTGTGATTGGAAGTGTTGAATGTCAGGTTGGATGGGGCAACTTGGCCTAAAGGCAGGTATCCCTGCCAATGCCAGAGAGGTTGATACTAGATGATCTTTGAGGTCCCTTCCAACCCGAGTGTCCTGGTTTCAGCTAGGATAGAGTTAGTTATTTTTATAGTAGCAGATGGAATGCTGTGTTTGGGAGTTAGGATGGGAGCAGTGCTGATAACACATGGATGCTTCTAGTTGTTGCCAAGCAATCAAGGACTTTTCAGTTGTTCATATTTCCCTGCTAACGAGAAGGGAGGGGACACAGCAAGGGCAGGTGACCCAAACTGGCCAAAGGGGGTATTCCATGACAGTTATGTCATGCACAGCATAAAAGGGGGGCTGGTTGGAGGATAAGCAGGCAGCTCCAGGGTGCTTGGTTTTGGGGATAGTCTGGTTTGTGGGATGGCTCTGAGCTGTATGTCCTGAGTATGTGTCGTTTGGTGAGAAACTGCATTGTGTATCACCAGTTTCATATATTTTGCTATTAAGTCCTGTTATTATTATTATATTTATTTTTCTGCTATCCCAGTAAACTATCCTTATCCCAACCCACAAGGTTTTGGTTCCTTGGGTTTTCTTCTTCCCTCTCTCCCTCCCTCAATTCACCCCCCACTCCTTTTTAAAGAACAAGTGGCTGCGTGGTGCTTGGCTGTCAGCTGGGGCAAAACCATGACACTAAGCCAATCTATGATTTTTTTTTAATATATATTCTTTTTAAAATGAAATATTAAAAGACACACTGGGTGTTCTAAGGAAAATTGAAAGAACTCTTAGTACATAATGGACTATGTCAAGCACTCTGACCAGACTTATGCCAGTTGTATAGAAGAAACATTATAGTAACATTAATAAAGTCTCTATGAAAGTGACAAAAAATATAGCTTTTGAATATTATTGTATAACTGCTGAGATTTTTTTTCCAAAATACTTTTGCTTTGAGAATTATTTGCTCTTTACTACTTCATACCACTTTTTCTATCCCTGCATACTTCATACAAGAAAGCTAAGATTAAATGAGAATGTTTATTTTTTTGCAAAACAGAGTGCTTCTAGGGAGAATATTGAAAGAATATAACATCAGATTATGGTGACCCCTTTTTGTTTTATTTATTACTATTTTTAAATTAAATGTTTTCTGATTTCCAGGTGAAGCTTCCTAAAAGCAGATACTTAGATTTGTAACTATTTCACCTGCTTGACTTTATATGTTGCTGTTTAATTGGAGCAATTTCACTTTACATATGAATTCCTTGCAAATAAGTATCTTCTCAGAACATCTACTCATAAGAGATGTAAATGTAGGCATTTCAATTTCCCATTCACTTAATTACTTGCTTTTTACATGTACAATAATATGAGTCTGGATGAATTCTATTAAGGTAAATATATTTATAAAGAAAAAAGTCAGAGAGGCACTGAGGTCAGTTATTTATGCCGAAGTATTAAAGTTGAAATCTCTTCAGAAATATCTGATAGTCTCTCACTTGCTTCGTTTTTGTTCTCAGGAACAAAAGCCTTTGATAGTTCTCAGTGTTTGTTCAAAAAAAGATAGAAATTGTTTGCTAAATTGCCTTCTGGAAGCTGAAGGCAGACTTCAGACCTATTCTGTTTCATGAGGTGGAAAAAACTGGCAGCACTTTAAAAAGTCAAATTGAAATGAAAGTGAAATTGAAAATTCAGAAGAACTTGTTTGATTATCTGGGTAAGTTGTCACAGGATGATGGGGCTCTAAAACACTGTCCACGTCCTTTCGCTTTTGAAAAAGAGATTCTCTGCAAAACGAGTTAACAGGTGCAGGAATTTAAAGTCCTTTTGCTAAAGATCATCTTTGAAACACCAGGAAGTAACTGGTAAGTCATCTTTGGTGCCCAACCTATATGTTGTTATCAGAATGCCCATACAGGATATACGATTTTCAGCTTCTGAGAAAAAAACCTGATTGATAAAAGCTCACCTTATACACAAGGTGCACACAAATTATTATTACTTGCTTTGAAAATGTCCATGTGGGGCCCTACAGAGATTTAAAAATCCCTTAAAGGTCAAGGCTCAAAAACATTTAAAAAAAAACCCAAAAAACTTAACAATAAAGGAACGACAAGGACATTTATTAGCATTGAAAGCTTCCAAAATTCTTAGTTAATTAATAAAGGAAAGCTTTTTCTCACCAATTTTTTATTCTCTCTTTTTTTCATAGTTCTACATAGTTCTCCAATTAATCATCTCCCTGACTTTTAGACAGTGCTGAATTTCATATATGTATGTTTTCTGTTATTGTGTAACTTAATTATTCAGAATTAATAGCATCTGATTTTTTATAAACTTTTACCTCCACATACATTTACATATATACCAGTTATGCCTACATTGTCCCCAGTATTATTCAAAACACATAAAAACATATTTATCTTTGTGATCCACTGTAAGGTATCATTGAAATTGGCATTCAAAATATATGGGACAGAATGTAGAAAATAAAAATCAAACAGTCAGACTAAGCCTAGGAAATCAGACTTTGGGTTTTTTTTGTAATTTTGCAAGTGTTTTTTGTAGTTTTGCCAGTTTTTTGGTCCAACTTTAGTTCTTATAAATTGCCCTATTTTGTGTACCAAAATATAGTGTTTGTTGCTTACCCTCCCACAAAAGATTTTTATGTGCTGTAGGTATCACACCACTAGCAAGATATTCTTATTTATAGTACAGTAAACAGAATTCGAAAGCATAATGAAATTAAGTGGTAGGTTGGTGTCATGCCAATTCAATCTGCCTGCTTTAAAATCAACTTCATTATTATGTGCATTTTTTCATTCAAGAATCTCAATTATAGATTGAAAAACTGAAATATTGCATAGTAAGTCTATAATTAGGGCAGTTTTGACCAGGTTTACTCTCAAACACCTTTATATACAACAGATCTGAGTTCTGAAACTTTGGCCATCAAATACAGACATATCTGTTTATTCCACCTGAAATCAACAAGAATCCTCAACGAACACTAACTTCAGGCTTTGGAGTTTGTTTCCTGTGGCCATGGGCTCACAGGATGCTGGTTTGGACCTAAGAATCTCTTTCTTGGCCTACTGTTTTGATACCTTGTTCTTTACTTGTGTTCTCTACAATCTCAGTAATGCTGCTGAAAAGGTTTTCAAAACAGTGCTTTAAATCCAGACCACTAAGCATTGGGTCTCTCTTGGCAATAAAGTGTGTTTAGTGGTTGTTGAGTCACTTTCACTTTCCCTTCCCTCCCTCCTTGACTCTTGAATCCTGCTCCCTGTCCTGTGCCAGTGCTAACATTTTGACACAACATGGGCAAATCTCCCTCCAAATCCACTGTTTCCTAGTCAGAGTTTCAGATGGTTATCAGCAGAAAAAGGAATGAGACTGGAGGTGACCTTGTGAAGACCCTTCTTGTAATTACAAGAAGTGATAGCTTTGGTTTATCTATAATGCCTAAGTGCATCTCAAAAGAAAATGAGCTGAATAAAACTACAAACATAGGACTATTTTTAGCCCATCCCTTCAAAAATCAAATCTATATTACACAGCAGCAAAGAGTTATACTAAGATAATGATGAGCAAAGTGTGAGGACAGAAACGATAAGCAGCGGTAGGGATAAAGTGAGTGAGGAGGGTCAGGAACTACTTTGCAAGACTGAAAGTCGTTAATCTGTATGAAATTACAGCAGTGGTCACTAAGATATTATGGTTGTTATTTTGACTCAATCTGACTCACACAAATAACCCAAAACAAGACAAAAAAAAAATCCCATCAAACTTGAATCCTTTTTGAAGATAGACATGACCTTTTTTTCTACGCTATGTCCTTGTTTGAATCACTTCATTTAGGTATCTTTGTGCACAAAGACTCAAAAACCTATACAATCTAAAAAAAAAATCCCAAGTAGATAATTATGTCTTTTCCAACACATGTCAACATAACTAGAATTTAATGAGATTCTAGGATAAGCATTGATGCTCCAAGCATTGCTAAAACACTATTACCAATCAAATATGTCGACAGTGGTGACACCAGAAACAGTTACTGAAGATTGATCAACTAATGGCTTGAATAACAATGGAATGATGACTTTTAATTTTTTCATTTCAGAATTTTTATACATTTCCAAACTGATATTTTTCCTCTTGAATCGTTAAGCTACTAAGATTTCCCCCAAAATCCTACATTCATCTGTACTTTTACATTTGCTATGCCTCTAGAGATATTTTTCACAGCTCTTTCTCACAATTTACCAATTTTATTGGAGATGAGGGCCATGATTACAGAGCTGTGCCGTATCGGTGCAATATTTTGGATCTCGATAACAGAAACAAAAAAATTTCTAAAGGCCAAAGAAGATATAGTGGAGGTTATGGAGAAAAAAGAGTTACATATATAACATAAACAAGGAAATTCCTCAAGAACCCTTCAAATTTCTTTAACTATGTAATGGATGAAAAAAATATAGCTGAACCTCACTTACTGTCTTACATATAGGTTGACTAATACACTTCCTGCACAGAAAATCTTGGAAAAGACAAATAGAAAATACAGATATCTACTTTAGAAATATTTTCATCCTAGAATGTTGTGCACATTTTAACTTCAGGATCACTAAGTTAGGATGATTAAAATAATGTTAATTTTATGTCTGTCTAAATAATATAAGACAAACATGAAAGATCATTATGGTGATGGCTTGATATGCATTATATATGTCATCTAGAAAAAAAAATACAAAAATACAAAAGCATTTAGAATTTTCTTCTAATTGCTAAGAAATACTCCTGAAGAAAATAACAGAAAAGAAAAAAAAAAAGAAAAAAAAAAGAAAAGAAGGATTGTTACCATTGTCAGAAAACCATTATCATAATAATTTATGTAATTTTTGCAATTATGTTATTCCTTCCTTGGGAGGACCAGCTTTGGTATATTTTTTTCAAAACTATTAGAAAAGGACTGTGATAAAGTTTAAGCCTTTGTGCATAAAATTACCCATCACAATGGCAACATCCTTTTTATTTTCTTATCTAGCTTATGTAGGATAGCTTAGCCAAATTAATATTTTAATACTGCAGAATAACTGCCTATCAAGGGTATTACAAATTCTGTACTTTTGGACAATTTATCAGTCTGAGACAATGTGGTGGTTTGGGTTTTTGCATTAGAAAGGTTAGAGAGAAGTGATGTACAGTCTAGGTGCTCAAATATAAAAGTTGCTTTCTGTGGCTGCAATATAATCTAGTTGACTTTGAAACAAGTCACTCTGAGTTCAGTTAGTCTTTTTGCAAAGAAAGTGAAATGGTGAACCTCCACTGGGTATACCTGAAGTGTTGTTTCTAGAGCTAAGTCTGCATAAAATAAAGGTGAGAATACGCCATGGATTGGTATACAGTTTTTAAGGCAAAGACCTACACACTGATTTTAAGAATTTACACCCACAACTACAATCTCTGTGACCAGATTAACTACGGCATCTTGGCTTGTATCAAAAACAGTGTGGCCAGTAGGTCTAGGGAAATAAATGTTCCCCTGTACTCGGCATTGGTGAGGCCACACCTCGAGTGCTGTGTCCAGTTCTGGGCTCCTCACCATAAGAAAGACATGGAGGTCCTGGAGCGAGTCCAGAGAAGGGCAAGCAGGCTGGTGAAGGGGCTGGAGGGCAAATCCTATGAAGAGCGGCTGAGGGAGCTGGGAATGTTTAGCCTAGAGAAGAGGAGGCTGAGGGGAGACCTTATCACCACCTACAACTACCTGAAAGGAGGTTATAGAGAGGTGGGCGATGGTATCTTCAGCCAAGTGACAGGAGATAAGACAGGGGAAATGGTACAAAGCTGTGCCAGGGCAGGTTCAGATTAGATGTTAGAAAAAAAAAAAAATTACTGAAAGAGTTGTCAGGGCCTGGAACAGGCTGCCCAGGGAGGTGGTTGAGTCACCTTCCCTGGATGTGTTTAAAAAAATGGTAGATGAAGTACTTAGGGATATGGTTTAGTTTAGGATGGGATTGGTTGGACTTGATGATCTTCCAAGGTCTTTTCCAACCTTGTGATTCTGTGATATGGGAAAAAAAATACATTCAAAGGAAATTTTGTTTGATGATAAAGTTGGTGGGTTAACACAGTCATTGTTTTCTCTAATGTCAGAACCAGTGACCTCAAAACCAATGTGAAGTTAAATAACATGTGAAGGAAGCCTAAAAGTAAAGGTATTTTTAAGATCAATATCCTTATAGAAAAGCATATACTAAAAATGGAAGACTTGTCAAAAGTAATAAAAATAAATGTATCTGACCTACATAATGGCATACTTTTAGAAAAAATGGAACCTGATGATGACAGGGAGACCTATCCTTTTCCTTTCATAATTATCTGGAACCAGACAACAGGACAGTAAAATTCAAATGCAGGAAGATAACTTATTAAAAAAAGTAAAAATAAACCCAACCAAAACCCCAACCTTTAATATAAATGCTTCTTGCAGTGGAACTCAAAATCATTAATTTTGGTTTTGCTTTTGTTTAGGGTTTTTTTTGGTTGGTTGCTTGTTTGCTTTTTTAGTTGTTATTATTATTATTATTATTATTATTATTATTATTATTATTATTATTATTATTATTATTATTATTATTATTTCTTTGGTTTTTCCTATAGGGCCGAAAGGAGAAAGTTTTTTGAATCTTCACATGTTCACCTCAGCTACTTTAAATTTATATATTTATATATATATATGTATTGCTATTACCATAGCTATAATAAACCCCCCATGATTTTTTATTGTGTGGTGATCCACACTTAGGCTGTAATAAATAAAATCTTGATCCTGTTCCCCAACTGCTGGTATTTGCTTTTTATTTTAAAATACAAAGGCAGCAAAGGACCTCCAGTTCTGACATTCCTAACTATGAGATGCTATATTGGATGCTAAAAAATATGCTAGGCCTGTAGCATTATTTTTTCCTTGTAACCTAGTGCTGATAGCAGAAGGATCTGTGGAGCTTCTCCACCACTGCCCAATGTGTTAACATGGGCGAGCATAGGTAAGTCACCTAATTAGAAATGTGATGTGGAAAATGTGGGCAACAGCTGCATCAAATATTACTATTTCCTGATGATCAAAGTTACTACCAACCACCAGGCCTACAGGTAGGTATTGCACCACATGCTACTGTACCCACTAGTATTGACTAGATACCGATTGAAAACAGGTTGTATGGGCTATGCTAATTCACTGACATTTATCATCAAACAATAGAAAAGTATTGATTAGAAAAACCTCATGATGAGCTTACTGCATCTGGCACATAAATCCTGAGTTTAATGAAGATCTGATCTTATAATTTTCTTCTCTGATTCTCCTCATCTGTGTACACTTCCCAGAGTTCTGTCTTCTTCAGGTTTAATTTTGCATGGACGAATACTGGTTATATTATGTACATTTGCACAGCATTCCAATCTATGCAAATAAGTTATTTTTGAGTAGGAAAAGGACTAAATGCTAGTAACTAAATTTTAAAACTAAAATAAAATCTTGGAACTTCTCAGTCTTGTCTTTTGTTTATTTGTTTGTTTCAGGTTCCATAAAGCTATTTCTGAGTAAACTGTTTTGCATATTATTATGAAAGCACATAAGCAAGGAAAACAAACAGATGCATTTTACACAATTTATTTGTCTAATGGGAAAAATTAATAGATTAATAGGATCTAGTAAAATAAATGTCTTATTTCACAGAACCATAGAATCATTTAGGTCAGGAAAAGGTTAGGAAAGACTTTTAAGATGATAAAGCCTGACTGTTAACCTAATGCTGCCACTGCAAAATTCTGATCTGCTTTCAGTGTAGGATTACTATAACAACTAGTACATATTGCTAACATTCTTCACATGGTACTTCTTAAATTCATTAGTGAATTTGCTGTTGCCTGTTCTAGAAGAACAACTAGAAACCTTTGAACATGTCAACAGTACTGTTTTATCTTTCAAGCTTAATTTATCTCTAGAAATGTATGGTCTTTTAACATAGAAAGTGAAATTACTAGATTGCTCTAAATAATAAAGTTCAATATAATGGTTTATAGCTAATAACCAATGGTCTGAAAATTTGATGTAGCAAAGTGCTTATACAAGAGTAAGAGTATACTGAGTATCTTTAAGGTCCCTTTGAAACCAAACCATTCTATGATTCTAATGTCAACTGTATTTATGTGATGTTATGTCATGTGTTTATCAAGATATTAATCAGGTTGGAGAACCTGAACTACTACGTACATTTTTGTTGTTGTTGTTGCACTTGTGACAGTAGCTGCAGTTGGTTTGGGATATAAGATAAGAAGTTTCAAATTAGGGTATTTAGATATATTTAAAAATAAATCACCACCATCAACAAAAAAAAGCACTAATGATAAAAGAAAAGGAATAAATGGCAGAGAAAGCATTTTTACTTCCTATATATATGTTTTCTGGCAGCTGAAAAAAAGGGAACAGAAACATTAACTTAAATCTGGAATATATAATTTTATATTGATTTTTGTCACTATAATTTCAGTAAAATTGTCTAAAATCTTCATGTTTTAGAAAAGCATCCATGAATTTGAATTTCCATGCAAAAAACATCATTTAAGTGTTAACAGAAATTATATATTTGTCCAGACTTACTAGGCAAAATGAATAGAAAATGCAAGATACATGTGCTTGAATATGGTGTTGGTTGATGGTAGTGAAGAATGTTAAGTCTTTCATGTAGCAGAACAAAATGATTTACAGTTGGATATTGCCTGAGCAACTTTGGGAGATGAATAATGTGACATCTGCTCTTGGCAAAGGAAGCTCTGGTCTGTTCTGCCCTTCAATTCCACTTTGAATGCAAATTAAAAAGTGAAGTTAAGTCTTTACTGATGTCTCTTCCAAAAATACTAAATTAAATTCTGGCAGTCAAAAGCCTTATAGAAAGGATTGACAAAGATTTGTTATTGGCTTTATTTCTGAGTGTTGTTTAATTTTGATATTGGAAGTTTTCCAGTGAAAGCAGATAAACCCAAATAAAGGATAAAACCCAGAAGAATTGATGACAAGGAGAAAACCTACAGTTTTTGGGGTTTTTTTAACTATTACCAAGTTTTGCTAAATGACTGAAAAGAAAACAAATAACAACCAAGAGTCCCAGATCATTGGCTTACTTTCTTATATATTGGGGGACAGAATTGGATTATTATATATGAAGAATTAGATTTTTTGATGGCCAAAGGTAAGACATTTTCATAATTCTAAATCATGAAGCAAGGCTTACATTAAGAGAAGTTTGGAACCCATTTGTAGGTTCTAATTAGACATCATGAATTCCGGACTAGAAATTAATAATAATTTTAAAAGCAAATTGAAGATTGAAGGTGATAAAATAAGCATTGGCTAATGCTATCCAATATTTGTAGTTGACAATGAATTGCTAGGATGATTCAGACAGGTAAAAAAAAAAAAAAAAAAAGAAGGCTACTGTAGGTCCAAGATAAGTCAGATACAGGGTTGAAAAATCTAAAAATATAAAAATTCATTGTAAGCTAAATCAAAGGCCAAAACCAAGAACAACTATGTGGGTATATATCCTGCACCATTTTTATGATGTTGATTACTACTGAAAAGATTTATATTCCGTCTTGGCAAACTTTGTAGTGACTATAAAAACAACCAGTATGATCAAGTAAAGATGAAATTTCGGTAAGTCAAAAAATAGGGTTTTGGCAGATATTAAAAGATTTTGATAAACTCTTTTTTTCCCCCTGAAAATATTCTCTTGTAGCAGACTATCCGACAAATCTTAGTCTAACATTGCCTCATGAATGTTAAAAGCAATTTGGAGTTGATTTTAAAGTAGCATCTCAGTGGATGTGCCACTTCCCCCACATAGTGAGACTTACTACCTGTTCAAAGTATGTGAAGAGGGGAAAAGAGTAGAGGTTTCCATAGTAACCTTTAGTAGTTCAAAGTCAAATTGCATAAAATGAAATCGTTATCACTCAGCAACTAAGGAAGACAGTTCAGCTGATGTAGATGCCAAGTTGTAAATGACTACTGGTGAGTATAATTTTTTTTCCTAACTTTAGTATTACTGTGCTTTTTGTGAAAAACAGAAAAAAAAAAGCAGAAAACAAAACAAAAGAAAACAAACTGCACGAAACCACCACGAAACACCCCATTTACAGTTCTATAGTGTTTAACACTTCTGAAAACTGATTTTTAATTCAAAAAAAGTGTAAGTACATCTTGTGACTTAATGTTAGACATAATACATGTTGGTATCCATGGTAACCCAGGAGATCTTAAAGATCACACTGTTCATTTATCAGGAATATGAGCAGATTGTTTGTATCCCGGTAGACTGCAAAATGTCCTGTTACTCTATGGCTGGAAAACAAACTCAAAATTGCTAAAAGAGCTTTCATTTAATTGGTACTGCAATAAACATAGTTAGTTAGATAGATTTTTATTTACACCAGATAATGATACTAAAAAATAAATTGAAAAGTCTTTTAAGTAATTAATTCCTGAAAGAACAAACCGACATATTGAACAAAAATGCCTTCTCATAATCAATAGAAGGCAAATCCTTGAAAAATACCCCAGTCTTTGAGATTTTTCCTGCCCTCTCACTAGCTGACTGAAACTAGACAACTACAATGCTGTTGATCCCTAAGGGGTTTCAGTCAGTTCCTCACTGTGGGTGAAAAATGTTTTGAAACAGACTGTAAATTATTTCTTTATTCAGATAATTTGATACAAGGAAATGTGAAAGAAATATTTCAAGTATATGGAGGAGATGGGGCTTGCTAGTTTGGTCATACTGGTTTTCATGGAATAAAAATTTATTGAGAATTAAAGGAAGAATTTGTGTATTTTTTTATCTTGGGATTTTACATTTTATATTTCTACTGTTAAATTATCCTTATGCAATTTATTATACTTCTGTCAAAGAGATAGAGCTCTTCAGTCACTGGAAACCTAAGAAAACATGATCATATAACTAATGTCCATTTTCTAATCCCCCTTGGGCTACTCAGTAAATAAACAGAAAACTAAGAAAACAATATCTAAAAGAAAAAATATAACAGGCAACAAAGAACTTGGGTATTGTTAGGATGATTCTGCTGTAGCCTCTACTGGGATAGAAACTAGCATCCAACCTGACTCTGGGGAAATGTGGAGATTCCCCAGTCCCTGTTCGGTGTCTGGATGAAGAGATATATGCAGGGACTCTTGGATCATGTACCTTTTAATAATCCTCAGCCTTGTATCCTGACACTGAAATAGATAGGAGATTTTCAGCCTATTTTGCAATTTCCAGTCATCATAACTGAAGAGGAAATTTCCATTTTTTAGGAATCCTTGCTTCTCAGCTAGAAGGAGGTTTTGACTGATGCAGTAGGTTTTGACTGATGGGGCAGTATTATTAAGCTTGGTGATAGTATGGGTCTTCAAACAGATGAGTTATTGACTTTTCTAAATAAATTGGGAGCAGGATGGAAGTCATGGGATTATAGCATTTGACAGTGTCGCACAAGATATCCTTGTCTCTAAATTGGAGACACTGGATTTGATGGATGGAACACTTGGTGGGTAAGGAACTGGTTGGGTGATCACACTCAGAGTATGAGAGCAACCCTCAGGAGGAGGACTTGGGGGTTTTGATTGATGAAAGGCTCAATGTGAGGTAGCAGTAAATGCTTGCAGTCCAAAAATGCAACCCTATCCTGGGCTGCATCAAAAGAATTGTGATCAGCAGGTCCAAGGAAAGGGATTCTGCCCCTGTGCTTTGGTGAGAACTCACATGGAGTACTGTGTGAAAGACACCAAGGTGTTGGAATGAGTCTAAAGGAGAACCACAAAGTTTTCCAGGGGGCTGGAACAGCTCTTCCATGAAGACAGGCTGAAAGAGTTGGGCTTGTTCAGCCTGAAGAAGAGAAGGCTCCAGGGAGAACTTATTGTAGCCTTCCAACATGTAAAGAGGACCTACAGGAAAGATTAAGATGGACTCTTTATCAGGGTGTGTAGTGATACAAGGGGAAATGGGTTTAAACTAAACCAGGGTAGATTTAGATTAGATATAAGGAAGGAAAGAAAGT
Organism: Porphyrio hochstetteri; assembly: GCA_020800305.1. Lineage (NCBI taxonomy): Eukaryota > Metazoa > Chordata > Aves > Gruiformes > Rallidae > Porphyrio > Porphyrio hochstetteri. The sequence goes on along the minus strand of CM036905.1, from coordinate 171,772,185 downwards.
CTTCACTCTGAGGGTAGAGAGTGAAGACAATCTGGATGAGATTGCCTCAGAGATGTTGTGAATGTCCCCTACTTGGAAGTGTTCAAGGCGAGGTTAGTTGGGGCTTTGGGCAACCTGGTCTAGTGAAGGGTTTCCTTGCAGGGGGGTTAGAACTAGATGATCTTTAAGGTCCAACCCCCAAAATTCTATGATTCTATGTAAATCTGAGGCTATGTCAAAGCAAAAAGAATGGTGCTCCAAGGTGCTACAGAGAGTTATGCACCATATTATGGCATTACCATGTAGTAGCACTGTGCCCAAGATGCATCACCTCTGGTTCAATGCCCAACTCATGCAATGACTTGAATTGCTTGGACTGAAACTGAAGCTAAAAATCTTAGAAACAACATCTTGTTTTTTTGCATAAATTTCCTGTAGAATTAGCTTGGCTACAGTACATAGCTTGGAAATGACTAAGAGAGAGATGACTTTAAATTATCCATATGCATTTTTCAGTATCGCTGTCTATCCCTCCATACCTTAGTTTTCTACGTGGGTGATTTCATATACAAAAAGTGTATCTATTGATCCACACATGTTTCTTTGGCTTGTGTGTGAATTGAACAGAAAAGTAAAAGAGAAATAAAATACCAGCAGGAAAAAATAATTAAGCTTTCTGTCCTCTCAATCCTTCATCTTTGATGCTGTTAGACCATCTTCTCTCTAAATGGTATTTCTATCCATTTCCAGTGCATCTTGCACTGTAATTGATACTTGCAGAAATAGCCAAACCTCCACATTTGTTGATTTCTGCTTCTGAAACCATATTTCTGCTCCATACAATTCTTAAATACCTCTCAAAATCGGATCCAGCTGAATTTTCCATACACTATAACAAAATCCAGAAAAAGATCAAGAGATTATTTCAAAAGAATTTTGAAGGAAACACAGCTTATTCAAATTAAATAATTTGAGAGGAAGTTCAAGTGCCAATTTGTAACAATTTCTAATACATTTTGTAGAGAAAGACTCATCAATCTCACCTCTGTGCCTGGTAAAATCATGGAGCAGATCATCCTGGAGATTATGTTCAGACACATGGAGAATAAGGAGGTGATTAGTGACAGCCAACATGGCTTCACTAAAGGCAAAATGGTCCTGACAAATCTGATGGCCTTTTATGATGGAGTAACAGATGGTGGACAACGGAAGGATGGTGGACATCATCTTCCTGGACTTGTGTAAGGCCTTCAACAGTGTTCAGCACAACATCCTTGTATCTAAATTGGAGATACATGGATTCAACAGATGGACCACTTAGTGCATAAGGAACTGGCTGGATGGCCACACTCAAAGAGTTGTGGTCAATGGCTCAATGTCCATGTGCAGGTCTGTGACACGTGGTGTTCCTCAGGGGTCAGTACTGCGACTGGCACTGTTCAATATTTTTGTGACATAGACCATGGCATCAAGTGCACTCTCAGCAAATTTGCCAATGACACCAAGCTGTGTGGTGATGTCAACACACTGGTGGGAATGAATGACATCTAGAAGGACTTTGACAGGCTGGAGAGATGGGCTCATGTGAACTGCATGAAGTTCACCAAGGAAAAGTGCAAGGTCCCACAGGTGGGCTGGCACAATCCCAAGCACAACTACAGGCTGGGTGAAGAATGGATTGAGAGCAGACCAGAGGAGAAGGATGTAGGGGTGCTGATCAATGACAAGCTCAACATTAGCCAGCAGTGCGCACTAGCAGCTCAGAAGGCCAGCCATGTCCTGGGCTGCATCAAGAACAGCGTGGCCAGCAGGTCGAGGGAGGTGATTCTGCCCCTCCACTCTGCTCTTGTGAGATCCCACCTGGCGTATTGACTCCAGCTCTGGGGTTGTACAGGAAAGACATAGAACTGTTGCAGCGAGTTCAGAGGAGGGCCATGAATATGGTCAAGGGGATGGAGCACCTCTCCTAGAAAGACAGGCTGGGAGAGTTGGGCTTGTTCAGCTTAGCGAAGAAATGGCTCTTGAGAGACCTAATTGAGGTGTACGAATACTTAAAGGGGTCCTACAGGAAAGTGGGAGAGGGACTGTTCACAAGGGAGTGCAGTGATAGGACAAGGAGCAATGGCTTTAAGCTGAAAGAGAATAGGTTTAGATGAGACATTAGGAAGAAATTCTTTACTATGAGGGTGGTGCGGCACTGGCACAGGTTCTCCAGAGAGATTGCATCTATCTCTGGAGGCATTTAAGGGCTTTGGGCAACCTGGTATTGTGAGGGTGTCCCTGCCAATGGAAAGGGTTGGAACCAGATGAGCTTTGAGGTCCCTTCCAACCCAAAACATTCTATGATTCTATAATTGAGGTAAACATTAAACATAGTCAATATTTTCTATAAGAACTTTTATCAGATAAAATGTTGAAGAGAAAGATAAACCCAGATAAATTCACCAGGAGAACTGAACTGATAAAACCCATGTAAAATGAGAAATTAAATTGTATAACTTGCACAATGCCTCTAAAAAAAGGAAAATCTGTAGGAAATTTAAAAGCCATCCATACAGTTTCTTAACACTTGTTCCTGCTGCTAAATTTTCAATGCCTCCTCTTGCATGGCTTTAGCTACTGAGTTGCTGTCATCAAATACACCTCTTAAAATTTAATTCCTACGGTATTCAATCTATGCTCCTTACAATTCACCACTCATTCCCCTGTGTTTTTATACATTTCTTATAACTTCCTCTTCTACTCTCTTAGTTATCAGTCACCACAATGTTTTTGCTGTAGTCACTACTTTTTTCTTACCTGTTTCTGTTGCCCTTCTGAGAAAACAGTATGTTTTATTCTTTCCTTAAACAGTTCAAGGTCTTTTTTTTTTCCCACTGGTGTTTTATGTTGTCTAAAATCACTCAGATTGTAAATTAAAATCACATTTCTTTGCAATAATATAGCAAGAACATAGCTAACACAGCTAGCCTTCTTAATAGAAGTGTTTTATTTTTGTGTAATTTGTCTTAGTAGTGTATACTTACCCTGAGCTACTAGTGCAACTAATAACCACAGGAATGGAAACAAATCATTATATGTAACGAGGAATCATTTCTGCAAATGATGTCTCATTCACACTGATAACAAGATTAATCTGACCTATCTTTACACATCCATATGTAAGCTAATGAACTTTGACTTCCTTTAAATGAAAAGAGAGAGCATGGCTCACAAAGGCATAATTCAACTTCTTTATTTGCAATGTACTTTAGATGGCCACATGCACTTCTAACTAATGTATAATTATGATACAGATGTAGACATCTATGGCTTGATTCCATTGCCTACACTTAGATGCCTAATGTTCTTTGAGATGTCCTGGGCTGTCCTGATGGACTTAAAAGAGTTTTTTTTGAAAGACATAGGTCTTCACAGGTTCTCTGACAGTCCTCTGAGAATGTTTCTTATGCCTTAGAATGTCTCAGATGATTGTAAATGTTTTAAACTTCAGGATACATCCATTTTAATACTGGTGTGTGATTTAGGGGCCAAAATTTATTTGTCCAAATACAAGCATTGAGTCTTAGAAGTCTTAAGGCTTATGATATCCTGGCTTCAAGCTGTCACTCCAGGAAGGCACAGGTCCTCCATAGGTTCTTTGTAATAGCTTCCAGCTGAATGCAGATGTTTTAGATCTCTTTAAGCTTTCTCAAATAAAATGAGGTGCCTCTGTGAAAGAACTGATGAGATATCCAGATGTTCAAGCTGCCCTTATATCTGTCAGAGAACTATGATTTAATTGTTGCCTAAATATAGACGAGTAGCAGTGTTTGAAATTCCCTAGGTTATCCCAGCTTGTCTCCAGTTGTAACCACAGAACTGCATGCATCTCCCTTATGTCCTGTGCAGTGCCCAACAGCCTCATGTAGACATATTGCCATTTCAGGACAACTCAATAACATACATATTTTAAAATATTTCACTCTTGGTCAATATGTTCCGTGTAGTCAAGAGAGTTTTTCAGATCAAAAGACATTTTTAATTACCCAGATGTGGGCACCCATTGCTATATGTGACACCCTAAGGCATCCAGGAATGCAACTGAATGGAGACCTGTACTGTTCTGGACCAGCTACTGGAAGCTGGGCCTTGTAGCAAGGAAAATGTTTTCAGACACCTACATTTTGCCATCCAAATTGTATTCTAAGTATCTGAGTTAGGGTGTTGTTGCACAGCATAGGGTCCTTTGAGTCTACGGCCTCATTCTCCACTGACTGTAATGGAAGCAGAAACACCTGTTTCACAGGACTGCACCTTCCTTCAGAAGCCTTAATCTGGAGCTGATTTCTCATTTGATCAGGTAAAATAATATGCTGATTAGACTGTAATTATGAAGAGCTTTTTTAAGCAAGAATTATGTCTATCAGCTCACAAATTATACTGCCACACTGTGATGAATGAACAAAGTCACTGAAACATTATCAGAACCGCAGTCTACACTGACCTTACCGGGGAAAATAATCAGGCTCAAATTAAGGATAGCAAAAGATAGAACAGGCAGTGGAAGAATGGAATAAAGGTTATTTTGCTCTTAAACACACATTTTTATGTCTTAAAAATATGTTTTAATACTTCTGCAGTAATTTAAATATTACTTATATTTAATTATTGAAGATAGTATTCCAGATTATTTGAATGATATTACAGTTATAACTGAGTCACTGTTGAGAGGGATCTACTGATTTTAATTTAACCAACAGTGTGAATTTGAGGGTCTACAAAGTAGAAGCTTTACTATTACTTCAGCCTAAACACATTTTGAATGTGAACTGTCCCTTTTGTTCTTTAACATTTCTATAAAAGACTTGATTTCTTTTCCTTTTTGACATAAAATTTCAGAGAATAATTTAAATGATTAAGCACGCTGCTCTTAAAATATACTGAATTATAAAAATATTATCTTTCATACTACTTTCCCTATATTAATGATTTATTAGCTGTCTCTATTATCACTCTGTAGATTCCAGTTGTAACAGGGCAGCGTGGTTTTTATTATACTGTATGTATAGAGACCCTTTGGGGTTCATAAATCGAGAAAAAAAATGTGATTAATTGCAGGTGGAAAAAAAACCCAACAAACGACTTGATTTTTCAAATGTTTTCAAGGTCATTCAGAGGTTATTCAGAGGTTCTAGGTGTCATAAAATGTAAAAAAACCTCCAGAAAACAAAAAAACAACCAAAAAACCCCGAACACACCAAAATACCCAAACCCAAAAATTCCTGTGTTGCATCTACAGCATGGTACTATTTTTCAACAGCTCACATATATATTTGGTGTATTCAGGCAGTGGGACTACGAGTACAGCTTGGTGAACATTTGCTTTGATTTCATTTCCCATCCATCTGAAAAGAAGTTATATCAGACAAGAATTCAAGCTGTATAGAGCTACTTTGCTCCTTCTGTTGATGTATGGGTTGTGTGTCAAGAAGCTAGATGTAGATATAGGTAAACGTTCATATAGCTGTAACAGGAGATTTTCAAGCTTTATTATTTCCTTACATAATATGGCGTGTTTTGTGTAATAAAGTGCAAACAGAATGGAACACTGGGATAATTTTGCTGTTATATTCTTAAAAAAGAATACAAATGGGACATGGTAGCTTATTTTTAAATCCATGTGTCCCTTATATGCCATGCATATTATCACGTTGGTTGCACAGTGGCTAGAAGTTGAAGGCAGATGAATTCACGTAGATGGGGGAAAGGAAAAAGGTACAAACTTTTGGTGCAACTTGAAAAGTTAGTCTTGCCATCAGGTGCAGCACACATTTTTCCCTCTCCATTCATAGAATACTGTTTGGCCTTGTTTGCAAGTTGCACACCATTAATAACAGCAGAAGTCAAGAAAATGCCTGTACAGCAGACACATTCCTGATGTAAACAAGATTCTTCTTTTACTGAGGAACTGACTGTCACAGTCTTCTGAACTGTCAGATACAAATAAGTTAACAAAATGTGTAAAACGATTTGTTCATATTAAAGTGTTTTTTTAGTTTCTAATAGAAACTTTGCCACTCTTTACTCCCTCTTCAAATGAATTTAGGATGGCAAACTAAGATATGAACTTGATTTCATCTCCCTTCTTCGAGGTAAACAAGTGAATGTGAGTAAGGCACTAGTCATAACTGAGTAGTTAATTATACTTTTTTTTTTTTACCTGAACAGTAAATGAAACATTTTATTTTTAGCCTCTTTCTGCTGGCATAATTTTTCTTTTTTTTAGAAATTAAAATTAAATAGTAACTGATCTCCATTAAAAACTCATATTTCAAAGCATATGTGTGTTTTTATTTTACTTTCCTACATAACCTGATCATAATTATACAACCATATATCAGTATATAACATGAACAATTAATATTGAAACAATGGAGAAGATTTCATTAATCATTAAAAACACTATCAGTTTATACAGAAAATTGAAATAAGTCTTAGGTATTGAAAAAACAAACAAATCAACCAACAAAGAAACAAGCAAGAAGAATTCAGAAGCTTGTTTAATCCTTTGTATCAAACTCAGCAGACAAGATCCAAACTCCAAACTGCTGTCTCTATCTTATAACAGAAAATTTCCTCTTTTTCATGTTTTTCTTGGGTTTTGGTGCTTTATATTTTTTTTTATAGTCTCTGTAGAGTAAATCAACTTTACGACATATTGTAGTCACAATAAATAGATATTTCAGTATTCATGCTCTTCCTGGAAAGGATGGTTTAATCATTATTTAAGATAAAGACATTTGTGTAAAATTAATGCAACTTTCCCTGGATAAACTACACTTCAGAATTTAATTTTCTGTTTTATTTCCCCATTATAAAACATACATTTTAGGCTGTGAATATTCCAACTGACATTCCTGCCATCCCAGCATTCTCTTTCTATAATCAAGGTAACTCCCTGGCTTAAATTTCATATATTTTTCACAACTGTATGAATGACAACTTATTTTTGTATGTTTGATGCTACATTTAGGAGTAAAGATGCAGTTCCTTGTCCATAATGACTTAATATAAATTAACTCTTCCAAGTCTTTATAGGAGGGAACTTAATACAATATAAAATCTTTACAACGTTTATCCTTTCATTGCTTAATTGTGACAGTGGTAATCATTGCAAAGTAGAGCTTTATTCTTAGGAAATATTAAACTATGTCATAACCGATATAATCATGCATGTTTTCAAAATGGAATTGTCTGGAACACACAGAGGCACACTATGTAAACTGAATATTAGAAACGGAGTCGTTCAGCACCTCTAAGAAAAGCAATTAATAAAAGTTAATTATTTTCAAAACCGATGTTTCATGCAAAAAGGTACAAGGAACTTCTTAAATTAAATATAAATAATAAACTCCATAACTTTTTTTTATTCTTTTGTGTGATATAAATATATATATGTATATATATATGCGCCACATTACATCTGGTGTAAAAATCAGCAACACATTAACCGAACACACGATTATGCTTCTTTACTTCAGAAAATATTACCTTTTAAGATAGTTTCTTTTCAATGAAAGGACAAGCTTGGGTTTTTGAAAAAGAATATTTTTTTTTCCATTTATGTAAATTGAAATGGGCATCTCTATTCACACTATATTTTTTGCAGACTTTTTTGTATTGTCATTATTTTTTTATTTAAAAGTTGTTTTTTGGGTTTGGTTTTCCTTTTATTGGAAGCTCTGTACATATATTTTGGTTGAAACTTTTGTTACTAATTTTGTAAAACTTCAGTAACATTTGATGTGTTTTCAGCACATTGTTTCATAAAGTACAGGCAAAAATTATTTGAAGTCATCATGCTGAGATCCAGTCCCACCACTGCTGACAGTAATTCTTTGCATGTGATCTTGCTTTTTGATTATGCTGGAATTATATTAAGGAGCAATCTGCAGGAAACCATTCTAGTCTGTTCACTTGAATACAATTTATTTAGTACTTTCCTGTATGCCTTGTCCATCATTTAATCTCAGTTTCTAAGGGAATTAGTCTGGAGTCTTGTAGGTTGTCAGTTTCTTAGATTCTAAATGATTAAAATAAACACAGGCAAGAATGAAAAGGGAGAAGAAGCAACCATAGGAATCTTTCTTCCTTTTAATTCTTCAGGGAAAGGTACAATCAGTGCAATGAATAAAACTAACTTTGATGTGGAAATACTGCTTCATAGGCAATGCAGTGTACTTTATTTATGAAGATGGGTAAGCTAATGCTCATTAGGATGGAAATAATGAAATGTGGGGTTTTTAAAGTCCTAGAATTCTATAAAGGCATCTGGGAAATGAAACATGATGAAATACAAAGCACAACACAAAATGAGAAGAAACTTTAATTTCCAGAACAACCTATAAAACCAAGTGCATATTTAAAATTACTTTATAGGTTGAGATATTAGAAGAGTAATGTTACCCTCTACACCCACTCCCCAAATGCAAAAGTGATATCAGCAGTACATTTAAGTACAGTTAAGGCTAAGATACAATCTCTAGAAAATTGGGCTGAACCAAGTAGAAGGAGGACAATAAATTAAAAAATAAATTGGAAAAAAGTTAAGATATGCCAAATTTTCCCAGGTAAAACATATCCCTTTTAAAGGTCATTCTACAGAGATCTCCTAAGGGATCTTCAAAGATTCTTCTAAAGAACCCATAAGTTTTATAGTATTACACACAACTGGAGAAGACCTTCAGAATCACTGATCTGAGTTTCCATCAAACATCAGCAACCTATTAAGTAACCCCTACCATCAATACATACAAAAATACAGCTAGGTTGTTTCTTGTTTGTTGGCTTGTTTGGGTTGTTTTTTTTTTGGGGGGGAGGAGGTTTTGTCTGTGTTACTGCATGAGAAAGCTTTTGCCAGAATCCATATACTTTGTGATTTTTAACACTGCTTTCTGTTTTCTCATTCAAACCTTTTCTCCATCAGTGAACATTTGTTTGCTTTTCTGCCATCATTGGCCTTTAATTTAAATATATGTTCTTCATCTCTGGTAATTATTTAAGTTAGGTTATGTAATAAAAAGCTCACCTCCCTGTACACAAAGGAGCATAGAGGCACTGGGCAGGTAAGGTGCATTGTATGCAGGTGTCAAGCAAGTAGTGGGTGGGCTGCAGCAATGGTCTCTGTAAGGAGAGGCCAGGACTGCCCTATGCAGTGGGTTCCAGCCACCTCCAAAGGATCCACAACAGGGCACATATGAGTCTTTCAGCCAAGTTATTGGTTCCTCAGAGAAATTGTATTTAAGAAAAGCCTGTCAGTATAAATTCTACTTCAAATTCTTCCTGAATGAGGAACTCTCTGTTGGGTGTATGGACATTATGTGTGCAGGTCTGGGTGGGCAACCGGACTCAGAGGATGTCTTGGAGAACTCCTTTGTCCATAGTTCCAAATAAAGAGATCCCTGTCCCTCACCATGCCACAGTGGGGGGGAGGTGGGAAGAAGGGAGTGAAATCATGTATAAAGTTAAATCACAGAATCACAGAATCACAGAATAA